>AP027103.1:58825092-60025092 GCA_028142955.1 Pinctada fucata | reverse complement strand
GCGTTTACAGTATGGTCAATCTCAACTTTTAAGAAAAGAGGGTCAACCATCAATCATCCAGGTCAAGGTCACTAAGTACATGTATTAGTACGTAAACATTTTGGTAACAACAGAAGTCTCTCATCATGCTCATCATAAGATATACACATGTGAAAAAAAAGATATAGCCAATCTTAAATTTTTTGAATAAGTAGGTCAAATATCGAGGCAAGGTTGCAATGTCAATAATTATGGTATGTGTAGAAAGGTCTTGTCACAAGGAAAACACATGTGAAATATCAAAGCCCTATCACTTACCAATCAAAAGGTAAAGCAAATCTGAATTTTTTGAAAAAGTAGGTCAAATATCTTGGTCAATGTCACTAGGTCAAAAATAATGGTATGTGTAGAAAGGTCTTGTCACAAGGAATACACAAGTGAAATATCAAAGCCCTATCACTTACCAATCAAAAGTTATGGGCTGTGACACCCTAAGTGTGACAGACAAACAGACGGACTGACGGACAGACGGACAACAGACAAAGTGATCCCTAAGTGTCACTATCCTTTGCAGGCGACACAATACATGTAAAACAAAGATCGGGTCAACAGGAGTGTACAGAATAAATAGTCCCTTGAGTAATCTTTTTTTTTTACATAAGTGGTGATTTTGGCTAACATATTTTTGTCAATGCACTACATGTTGACATTAACAGACTCAATACGCTGACATTGACAAACTTATTTATTGATGCATTGATTCTGGAGACGCATTTGTCAATGCAATGACACGTTGACATTGACAGACTCATTTGTCAATGCATTGACACATAGACATTGACAGACTCATTTGTCAATACATTGACACATTGACAGAGCTGTCTCTGCATTGACACACTGACATCGACAGAAAGATTTGTCAATGCATTGACATGTTGATATTGACAGAAAGATTTGTCAATGCAATGACGGATTCGTTTGTCAATGCATTGACATGTTGACTCTGACAGACTTGTTGACAATGACACTTATTTGTCAATGCATTGACATGTTGGCACTGACAGACTCATTCAGACATCGCAAAAGTTTTTACAACTTACCAGACGTTGACATTGACAGACATATTCGACATATCTTGATACTCATTTGTCAACGAATTGAAATGTTGACATTGACAGAAAAATTTGGAAAATCATTTTCTTTCACAGTGAGCATAGTATTGGCTGTACAGATATATTTCATACACTGTAAAGGCCTTGTTACACAACGCGATTAGTTGCATGCAACTAATTGCACAGATTTTACGGTCCGGGCGAGTTGCAGCGACATGAACTGTTACCCATTGCAACAAATTGCATATATTTTATGCAAAATTTGTACCTTTCCCGCCTAAATTTTGCGAATACATTTTGTTTTCAACAGACAATACGATGAGTATTAACAATTTTTTATAAGTATATTCACTTAACTCCCTCGACGACGATAGAGATGAAAATCACCATTTTGACCGAAGAAAACCTTGGAGTAAGCCTATTGTGATCCTCTGTGAGAAAGGTCGCCATTTTCTGATTTTATTGTCAATGTAATGATATGACAAAAATTCGCCAAATAAGGGTTGAAAGTATAAGGAATATCCGACGCTTAAAGTTGCATGCAATTAATCGCAAGGAATAGAACATGTTCTAACCTGAAAAAAGTTGCATGCGCTTAGTTTTAAGCTATGTTACATGACGCAATTTGTCGCTTGCAACTAATTGCAAACGATTAGTTGTGTTGTGTAACAAGGCCTTTAGTTATGAGAGTTCGAGATCTATCCCCCTATATAAATTTTAATCCAAAAATATGTCAACAAAGTAGAGAAATCTTCAATTTTCCAGTTTCTGAAGTGAGCTGCGCGGACAGTAAATTATATACGACACCAGTTTACTTGTGAACGAACTTTTCTTCCGCATATATATTTCTTCCTTCTGGAAGATTTATTATTATAACGAAAATTCCCAGGACTTTTTGTTATAGAATATTTTTTCCTTGTTCATAATACTTTTTCTACAGTCCTTTGGGTAAGTGAAAAAAGAGTAAAACATCAATGCAATCTTCATAACAACATATCTAAAAGACGGAAACGTTGTTATGAAAATTGTTGATGTTTTGCTCTTTTTCACTTACCAAAAGGACTGCTTTCTCTTTAAAACAGAAGAAATATTATATGTGAGTATCATATAATTTCCTTTTGGAATTTTTGATACATAATAAAAGTTCTCGGGAAAAAATATTATATGATAAAATTTCCAAGGAATAAATATTATGCTGGAAGAAATATTTAATCACATACTCACTTGTTTTCCTTTCTCTGCCATGTTGTATATAGGAAACATGAGAAATATCAGACAAAATACTGATTGCCCATAGGCAGGTATTGAGGTAAGTATGATTAAATCACTGATTTATAAAACTGATTTTGAATTTAGTTTCACTTTTATACGACTAGATTCTGGATCCATATCCCGATATATATAGATTTTGCGCATGCGTACTTCCTGGTTACAAAAGCTGGTTACTGTATCGAAAAGTGTACCTATACTATACCTCAAGTAATCAGGATAAAGCTTGTTTTCAAATTGAAGAGCAAGGGAAAAATAAAAAGTAAACCAACGACGGATATAAAATTAATTTGTCTTTTGAAAATATGTAAATATTGATAATAAATTAATAAATAAAGATAGATAGATAATAAATTAAACAATATAACGATGGCTCGATATTTTGTCATTTTAGCTATCATTTGACACTTGTTTCTATGTCTTGATGGCCCAACTTTCTAAAGAAATTTTATTTCAAAATAATAACTTCTCCCCAAAAAGTGTCAACAAATACACGTGTTACGGCAGCGTCCGCGTTCCTAATATGAGCAAAAACATGACACTTGAAGCAATAAAGTACGATGAGGGATCGTTGCAGATCCTCGATCAGCTTTTACTTCCTTTTAAATCAGAGTATATCGATGTGAAAGATACAGAGGGTGGATGGAATGTCATCAAGAAAATGCAGGTAAAGATAATCCAGGGGATGGGTTGGGTACCCGCCCCCGCATGCGATTGCAATCATCACCGCAGTGCCACTTAAATTTTATACAGGCAAAGACCCGACATGATGACATTTTACGTAACTTTTTACTGTACTGTATGACTTGGGGATATGACATCATCTTGTTACCTTGTTTACTTGTTACCTCCTGTTCTAATGGCCTGTCGACCCTTTGATGATCATCATGTCCTCAACGATATTTATGCATGTAGAGATGTTGAAAAGTGTCAGTCGACTAGTCCTAGGAAAATATGGACTGCTTGATAAAGCTAGCACATATGAGTATGAAACTTCTGAAAACTAATGATTTATCAAATGGTGTACATCTTCAACAACTTGTTAAAAATGTGCAAGATAAATCCGAATTCTGAAGTTGCCCGGCTTTTTCTGATGTACCGCCAGAGATGATCCTGCATCAGTTTATTAAACAGCGATTTTCGGACTAATTTCCAATGTGCAAAAATTTATAATCTTTAGATCTTAACGATGGACCAATGGCCACATATTTTTCAGGCTTTTTTTTTTGGGGGGGGGGGGGGTCTGATAAAAAATTCGACGGTACAGTAATTATTTGATTGAAACATTGGATGGGCAATGGTTTACCTACACTAAGTATATCACACAGGATTATTATCGATAAAGTGGACACTTTCGCAAAACTGCTGTACCAGTTACCACATATTTTGCTCCTACTTTTGTTAATTGAAATATTTTGATGCAATCACGGTTGTCACAACAATGAAAGTAATCTTTACCTGATAATTATAGGTGCATTTTTATGAACAAAAATCCCGAAAGCAAATGACCATATTGATAGACTTAACGCACCCAAGGAACCCTTTCCCCAACCATGAAATTCTTATCAATCTAGCGACCGAAAAATATTATTTGTTTTATAATCAGGAAAACATATCATATGTGACAAATTTTCATGTCATTGTTTTAACCCCAAGTCCCTTTAAAATGCAGTAGGCGATAACTTGTACTGGGCGGACACTAGTACTCGACCAGTACGCATTCCAAACCCTCATAATGAGATGTAATATTTCTTACAATAATTTATACTTCCATATACTTTTAAAATATGGATTCTATGCGGATTCCAGGGGGGGGGGGGGGGGGGCGTAAGGGGCGTACACCCCCCCCCCCCCCCAATTCAAATCATAGCTAAAACGATCATTTCCATACAATAAAGAGTGAATATTAGTAAATATTAACCACCTGTTAGTTAATATAATTGTCAAATGCATCAATTTTCAATTCAGGTATTAAAAGGCTGAAATTCGTTAGCTTCCGGGGGGTTTCGTCCCCGGTCCCCCTACCTAGGCGGTCCCCAGACCCCTCGCCATTTTTAACCCCCCTCCTCTAACTCAAAAGCTGGATACGTCACTGAAAACAAACCCTATTGACCACAGGAACTCGATGCCAACAACCCTCAATGACACCCGCCCCTTCACATCACTTCACAGAGTCAAAGTCAGATATATAAGGAAAGTAGAGTGGGATATTCTTGTGGACCGTTGGCATCGAGCTCCTGTGCTATTGATATATTTGAACCATGTCGTTGCCATGTAATGGGGTCCATCT
The DNA here is from genome assembly GCA_028142955.1 of Pinctada fucata. Classification (NCBI taxonomy): domain Eukaryota; kingdom Metazoa; phylum Mollusca; class Bivalvia; order Pterioida; family Pteriidae; genus Pinctada; species Pinctada fucata. The sequence continues at coordinate 60,020,442 of AP027103.1, read as the reverse complement.
ACATGTATTTGACATCCTCATATATATGAGAAATAATTTTCATTTAGACATTCTGTTGGTTTAAACATATTTTATTCAACGTAAACATTGAAATGGATCGGGCAACAAGTTTTACAACATTAAGACAGCCCTCTCCAAGTACAACACAATAAACACAACAAAATGTCACAAGTGGCATGAACAGATATGATGACAATTACAATATTTCAACCAATTTTGAGGTGCAGGGGAAAAGAATCCAGAAGGGTGAGAGTAAAGCGAAATTAAGTGGAGAAAAAGGGGAAGGGGGGGGGGGGGGGGTGAAGGAGGAAATAATTTTGCCTGACTAAATTTCATACTCGAAAACCTCTGAAGTAGATACAGTTTCTAAAACCTACCACTTGATGAAACAAAGTCTTGTAATGCTAGTTGAATATATATGTTGTCCGTGACTGTAAGATCATCTTTGCCATATAGAAGTTGGTCCAGACTAATAGGTTGATTTAAAAATGGACGTAAGCGATTCATTAAAGTTGTTCTCTGAGTGTGATATAGTGGACAGTCGAGGAAGAAGTGGTAGACATTTTCAATGGGATAGCGACAAGAACATATTGGCGAGTTTGCGAGGTTTACTCTATATAGATCATCATTTAAGCTACTAGAAGCATTTCTTAGTCGTGTTAAAAGAATATTGTCTTTGCGAGCACCAACTAGAAAATATTCGGGTACCTGCTGTGATGGATATGAAGAGGAAAGGGATTTTCTAAACACTTTCAAAGATGGCTGAACTTTTATTTCATAATCTAAATCATTCCAAAGTGAAGTAGCTGAAGGGAAGAAAGATTTAATAGTGCTCTGTAAACGATATTGAGGTTGTCGGAATTCATCACTGTTTCTTAAGTTATAAGGAGTTGATTGGTGCACTCGATCAGGGAGAAGATTTGTTAGATATTCTGGTGTTTGACCGTTCTGTATTTTATAAAAGAGAGATAATTTGCGTTTTTCCCTGCGGACTTGTAATGTCTCCCACCCTGTTTCGCGAAGAAGAGATTCTTTACTTGCATAAAGAGGCAAACCAGTTACAATCCTGGCTGCATGGTACTGAATTTGTTCGAGTTTAATGCTTTCGTAGTCGTTACATCCGTCCCAGAGCTCGCAGGCATATTCCAAAATAGGTAGTATGAAAGTAGTATATATTTTTCCGAGAGATTTGCGACTTAATGTGAATTTTAGCTTTTTAAGAACATTTATTTGTTTAAGGGCTGAGTTACTGATGTTATTGATATGTGCTGTCCATTTTCCATCCGAACTAAATGTTATACCTAAATGTTTATGTGTTTCCGTTATATTTGGGTGTGAGTCTCCGAATATGATATTCAAATTTGGAACTGATCTATTACTTACTACTAGAATGTCTGTTTTTGCAGGATTAAATGTAACAAACCACTTTTTAGACCAATCATGAACTTTTTCTAAATCACTATTAATTGTACGCTCAATGTCGTTTATCTGTTTAGAAGAATGAAGTAAGGAAGTATCATCCGCGAAGAGGCGAGCTAGACTAATGAGATTTTCTGCAATGTCATTTATAAATATTAAAAATAAAAAAGGACCAAGAACAGATCCTTGGGGAACCCCAGCGCCTAATTTCAAGAAGGAAGAGCGATGATTTTTTAGAATGACAGCTTGTTCTCTATCCGATAAATAGTCTTGAAGAAAATCTAGAAGATGACCAGAAAAACCGAAAGATGAAAGCTTTTTTATCAGACCACGATGCCAAACCTTATCAAACGCTTTTGATATGTCACAGAAAACTAGACATGTATGCTCGTTTCTTTCCCGGTTAAGACAAATATGATGATATAATTCGATTAGCTGATAAGTAGTGGAGTGATTAGGAAGAAATCCAGATTGAAATTCATAGAAAAGTTTATTGTCTAACATGTAATTGTGGAGATATTTGAAGATACACCTTTCAAACACTTTACCTACAGTACTAAGAAGAGAGATCGGGCGATAATTTGAGGGTAAATGTTTATCATCTTTTTTATAAAGGGGCATAACTAAAGCTTTCTTCCAGAGGGATGGGAATTTATGGGATGAAAGAGACATATTAAAGAGTAATTTAAGTGGATTAACTACGGAGTTAATTGTAAATTTCAGCATATGATGACTGATTTCGTCTATTCCGTTCGCTTTACCGAGTTTTAAAGTTTTCAATATATCAATTATGTCAGATTCACTAATAGAAATATTGGATAAATGGTTAGAGGTTTTCATGTCAATTTCGGGAACATCAGCATTTAAATCATCTATATTTGATATACTTGCAAAGTACCGATTAAGAAGTTCAGCTTTAGCCTGTTCATCAGTTTCTAATTCAAGATTTTCGGGATTTAGAAGAGGCGGAATACTTTCCAATTTACCAATAGATTTTGTTAAAGTATTAATTAATTTCCAGAATCCTTTTGAATTCTGTGTAGATAGGTGATCTACAAAGCCGTCAACATTTTGATAAAAAGATTCTTTTGCTGATTTTTTTAGGTTATTTACATGGTTTCTTTTATCTTTATATTGTCTTAAATGAGATTCATTACCAGATTTTTTTGCTTTTCTTCTTAAACGATCTCTTATTCTAATTTCACGTTTGATGCGAGAATTAAACCAAGGTTTATCAGTTGTTTTGACTGTTACTATTTTAGATGGGATGGTTTCGTTTACAAAAGCTAAATATATTTCAGTAAATTTTGTGCAAGCTTCGTCAGTATTTTCACAACTTGCAAAAAGGGATTCCCAATCGAATTCATTTATTTTGTTGTTTAATGTTACAAAATCTCCATTTTCATAATTCCAAATTTTTCTTTTAAAAGATTTCGGGTTTATATTAGATAACGGAATATCAATTACGGTAGCTTCATGATCAGATATATTGCGATCAGTGGGGATAACTTCTGCGAAACTATTCGAACACTCAGTAACGAGTATGGGATCAAGAAGTGATTGTCGCGCATCGCTAATTCGTGTAGGGGACTTTATAACGTTAGTCAATTGGTAATGATTTATTATATGGTTTAGTTTATGATTAGTTTCTACAAGTAGGTCAACATTCAAATCTCCAAGGATGATGATATTAGGATTCATATCAAAGGCAGCATCTAAACTATTTTCAAAGGATGTCCAAAATAAGTCACCGATATTTGGTGCTCTATATGCAGTACAGAGAAGGTAAGTTTCTGAGCGAGATTTAATTTCTATCCAAACAAACTCCGATGAGGTATTTTGAGATTCAAGTTGATGAAGGCGTTTAAAGAACAGATTTTTGGAAACATAGATAAGAATTCCTCCACCATGATTTGTTCTGTCTCTTCTTACAATATCAAAACCATCAATTACTAAATCTGAATCAGTGACATTTTCATCTAAATGCGATTCGGTAATACATAGTATATCGTAATCAGGAGCCAAGTCATCAAGGTAAGATATCTTGTGTCTAACGCTACGTATATTAAGGTGAAATATTGATAAATCTATGGCATCCGGACCAGGATTTTGGTGAACGTCCATACATAAAATAACAAAGAAAAACATGAAAGTTTTGATATGCTTACTGTTCTTATACACTTTCGTAAATAGCATAAATAGGTAATTAAACATGCATATAGAAATGTGATGTTTAAAGAAAGTTTTGTTATTTACCAGTCTATCTTGCAAATATTCTGTATTGTACAATATTAGTGTTTTGAAACCAATGCCCATTCTGTTTTCGTTAACTTCTATTTTTATTAGAGTTATATAGCATTGAGACAATTGAATGGGCATTGGTCACGTGATCATGTGCATGGTCGTCATGGTTGGTCAAGCAGACGGTATTTCGGTCAGGCAGGTATATAGTGTGTGAGGGGGTTGTGGAAGTGCATAGTGAACGTGAAAAGGGTAACGAAAAGAAAAGAATGAAGATGAATATGTACGTGTTCATTTAATAGGAAGGTTGCAGGATGGGTGATGAACATATATGTAAATCATTGTATAACTATAGAGTATTTATACACGAAATATCTATGGAAAAAAAAAAAAAACACTGTACAATAGTTTGATCTAAGTATGTAACAAATAAGACTATATTGGACCAGTAGAAATGTAGGAAATTGTTTAACTGTCAACAACAATCTTTTTAGTCCTGGATACTTTTTAAAAATGCTATAATTTTTAACATGAGCATGCTGCATTGCATAACTTGATTTTCAAAGAATTCATAATGAAAATATACGAATTAAATGAAGCATTTTTCATTGTATAAATGAAATTTTCTTTTCTCTCATTTAGGAAAAAGATTTAATTACATTTTACATATAAAAGAGATCTATTTTCCTCTTTTTTTTTTCAAGTATCCATATACATAATATATATATATATATGTATATATTTGTTTTTGTTTATTTGTAAATTTTTCATATACATATTTATACAATTTTTTTGATATATATTTATATTATATGCATATGTAAATATTGATCTAAATATTTATTTTTTTTTTGTATGTATATTGTTCAATTTATTTTGGATGTTCTATTTTTAAAGATTTACAATTTGTTTGCATGATTGTATATAAGGTTTTATAAAAGAGTTTTTTTATTTGTTTGTTTTTGTTTTGTTTTGTTTTGTTTTTTTAATGTAAGTTTCTTGTCTATACGATTTTAAAGAGTGACTATTTTTCCCAGATGAGAGAAATTAAAACTAATAGAAAATAAACCATTCTAATCAATATATTATATAAAGTTTATTGCAACACTGAAAATGAATTTATGTCAAGTAAGTTGACGAGTGTTCTGGGCGCATCCTATGGTGCAGCGGCATTTGCTGGAACTCCCGGCGGAGCCAACTCGTGCAAATGATCGATCGAGTGAACAAGATGCTTAGGACCTCTCTCCGATAGTTTGATAAAAATACGACCATCGTTGGTCCAGAAAGAGTGTACGCTTCCCGCTCTCTTGGCCTTGCTGATTTCGGAGACGATCTCTTGCCGAAATGACGTTAAATCCTCGGTAATGAACACTCGTTCCGGGTTGTTTTTTAGCTTTTTCTTTTGCGAATATATTTTATTTTTCACTTTCCAGTTTTTAAAACGACAGATTAACTGGTAATTACCGTGTCTGTTTGTACCTCCAATGGGATGCGAGCGACTGATGTCGTCCTCCGTTATCTCGACGTCAAGTTTTGATTTACATAACTCAGTAATAGCTGCGTCAGTGTTATTTGTGTCATCTACACGTACGTTATGAAATCGCAGTGACGTCCGACGTCCATACTGCTCCAATTCTTCGACGTCGCATTCTAGCTGGTGCACACGTTTGTCCAGACGTTCATTTTCAGACTTCAGATCTTTGATTTCTACGTCTTGCCTCTGGACCTTTTCAATCAGATCTTTTATTGACGATTGCACTGCTTGTTGTATGAGTGGACCGAGGGACATAGACAGTAAAGGCACAAACGCACTTAGAAACATTGGGTTTGACATGGTCGCAAATAATGTTTGCATGGTAGAATCAGAAGCACCTACGTTCAAGTCAGCATTACCATGTAAAACGCCCTGAGGAATCTGGGAGGGTGGGGAGTTAACGTTTCCTGGAGGTGTAGACAGCTCGGACATATTACTGGAAGAAGTTGATGATAAAAGTCGTCTTCTAATACACCTAAAGTCTTGTACAGGACTCAGATACTCAGGTTCTTTACGTTTTAAAGCTGGTCGTGTATACATTCGAAATGTAAACAATGGAGCAACACTCGCTGGCTCGTGCAAATACAGGTAACTCAGGTGTGTTATCTCAGGTGTGATATGCTATATCACCAAAGTAGGGATTTTTCACAGCAAAACTTCACGCAAAAATATACAGTAACTTCAATTTACCTCATAAGTAGTCACATTAAGTCAGCACACAAGCTAAATTACCACAAACGCACTCTATCAATCACCCTAAAAAAAGTTCGTCCTACTCGGCCATCTTGTGACGTATAACCTCTGTAACATTCTGTTACCATGGAAAACCATAGTCCAAACTTATTTTGTAGTTGTTGATATTTAGTCAAAATATATGAAAATTAAGCAAAAATAAGGTATATTTAAGGTCCATTTTTGACCTGTTTTTGACTATTTTGAAGGTAAAAAAAACAACATCTGGCACATGTTTCAGGTATCTGATGTCACCTTGACAAAATTAATGTCCCTTGCTGGAAAAAAATATCAAGAAACAAAATTTATGGAGAAACTATCAACTCACCATGATTCACTAATCAAATACTGTTGCTATAGCAGCATATAGTTGGGTACTCATCCCAACAAAAATGCATTTTTCATACTTTCACCTCTAATTGACTGTTTTACCAAAATTCCATTTCATTTACTGTTAATCGCGTCCCTTTTATTAAAAAATCACAAAATTTGGCCTGAAAGTAGCAAATATTTTTCAATGACCTTGAAAATTGAGCAAATGACCTTGACATTTTCTCAAGGTCATAATAGCGTCAAGTTGTCTTTAATACATCTACATACCACGTTTTATAACCATAGTATGCATACATCTTTAGAAATAATCTTTTCACTTATGACAGGTACTTACACCTTATATCTACATAATTTTCCTTCGATTCCCATGAAGTCCTCGAACGGTTCTATTCAGGAAATAGGCAACTTTAATTCAAATCATGTGCGAACTGCACTATTACTCATGTCAAAAGTAAGTGAAATATAGGTTAAATTTGGCCGAATATGGCACATTTTGAATAAGCAAGTTTTCTTGAAATTGAAGCAAATTTACATTACATACAGTAAGAAGGAGCATTGGATCATTAAAGTATATTGACTTAAGAGAATTTAAAGAATCTGTTCAGAAAATTAAATATACATCCAACATTCGTTTTCATGGTAACGGGATGCATAAAAATGCCTTGTTTAAAGGGATTTTTATACAAAACCTTGGTTACCGTAGCAACGGAACCTCAGAGAAAAAAATGGAAGGTCATTTCGTTCTGAGGACATCATATACACCTTGTATACAAATAAATGTCCAAAATCTGAGACATGTGGCCAAACATGTCTGTTTTTAAGGTTTTTACAAAGAATCCACGTTAACATTTATGGACTTTAATGAAGGTGATTCCTTTCCAGGTTCGTGGTGCTCCTGCCATTGCGATAGTTGGCTGTCTTAGTCTCGTGGTGGAGCTCAGAGCAACTCACTGTAATTCTACCAAAGAACTGGCAGACTTTATACAGAGTAAGCTAGAGTATTTAGTGACGGCCAGACCTACGGCAGTTAATATGGGCAATGCAGCGAAATATTTCACGGAGAAGGTCCAACGTCTTGCTTCAGATGACGGCATGTCCGTCAAAAATCTCAAGAAAATGTGAGTTTAAGTTTCTTTCAGATTTTAGATTTCACAAATATCACCTCAGTTGAACGGATACTACATGAGATTCTAAGGGACTTTCCAACTATTACTTGTTAGTTTTCTCTTCGGCATCAGGGTCAGAAGACACGTGATTCAAAACGGTTGAAACGGTCACAATGAATATTATTGCACGCTTTGCAACAGAGGAGAAAGTGTATGTAACGAAGAAAACAGAAGTTCCAACTCCTTAACTTCATGTCAAATACAGCCAAATTTAATGCACTAGACATGCATGTTTCATAAGTGGTACTTCATGATCACCCTCGGTATCTAATGGTATTTGCGGCCGTGAGGATGATGGTACTCGAACAAACAAGAAATTTAAGATCCCAGTAATTCATCACATTCACACATTTGCTGACATCAGAAAGATGGAAGATAACAATTTAACATAGATCTAAGAAGAGACCAATGTGCATCCAAAACTAAATCTTGCATACTTACTAGTATTCTTTGATTGACATCTTTTTTCTTTCAGAATAATGACTGACATGGAGGAGATGTTGGCTAAGGATATTGCGGGCAATAAGGCTGTAGGAGATTTCGGTGCTGATGACATTTTGACCAGAAGCAACAAACAACCTGTGTGTATCCTGACGCATTGTAACACAGGTTCCCTAGCAACAGCAGGATATGGAACTGCTCTTGGTAAGCGTTGACAATTTTCGGGATTTTATGATGTTTCGTTTTGTTTTGAAGGGTTTTGAACTTTTCTTTCTTTTCCTGAATCCATAGCTGGGCTATTGTATTGTTCTAACGATAAACGTCTTGACTGGCAAGACAGAACGCACCAAAAACGCGCATCATGATCCTCCCGATTTGACCTTTCTTGCATTCATTGACATTGATACATGTACATTTATTCAGCGTGATTTAAATGGTAGCATGGGCAGTCTTGTTTGTTATGGTAAGGACTTTCTATGGGTGATATTTTGTATCTTTCGGTCAAGAATACCTTTCCTTTAATTATTTGTTTCTTTTGTGCAGGAGTAATTAGGTCCCTGAAGAACAGAGATGCCTTGAAACACGTTTATTGCACAGAAACTAGACCTTATAACCAAGGTGCCAGACTGACAGCCTACGAGCTGGTGTATGAAAAGATGCCAGCGACTCTAGTCTGCGACAGTATGGCCGCCATGTTGATGCAGCGGAAGAATATTTCAGCGGTAGTAGTTGGCGCGGACAGGGTTGTGGCCAATGGCGATACTGCAAACAAAATAGGCACATACCAATTAGCTATCGTTGCCAAGCACCATGACGTCCCATTCTATGTCGCCTGTCCCACTACGGCATATGATTCAACTATCGCAAATGGAGATTCCATAAAAATAGAAGAGAGACCTTCTCAGGAAATGAGCAGTATAAATGGGGTCCCTGTAGCAGCACCAGGTATATAGTTCTCTGAAATGTATTATCAAAATAATTGGCGTCGTTATCCAGATCATAGGCGTCAATGTAAATACCGGTATACTCTCTTACAGGTTCGTACTTTATCATGTTTATCGTCATATTCTTCGTTGTTAGCAGTGATATTATGATTACATTTTTGATTCACCTAGGGGCTTAATCAAAAATGAATCAGTGAAGTAATAGGTGTTTTATGTGGAGTAGCTTTGAAGATTAGTACCTTCTCATCTCTGGACTATTGTCACTGAATTTGTCTACTAATAGATTTTGCTAAATTACAAGTATCTTATATGTATTTTACTATTAAGTTTGGAATTCGCCTTTTGACTTTAGTTTCCCCTGTCTGCATTATTACATCGAGAATTCTTGACTTTAGTTTCCCCTGTCTGCATTATTACATCGAGAATTCACTGAATGTTCATTGAAATTGCACTATGAAATGCTTGGATTCCTAGAAATTGTTATGTAGTTTGTGCAACAAAATGATTTTATTACTCCCCAGAAAATGACCGTCCCTATTGTGTACATTGGAATCATAATTAAGTTTCTGTGTGTTCCGTCTGTTTGTCTTGTATTTGTTTGTGTCTGTGTGTAGCTAATTCTGATGCTGTGCATTGTACTTCAGTATTGTTATTTTGTTTAAGTTTTGAATTTTATTTACAGGAATACAGTGTTGGAATCCGGGATTTGACGTCACACCTGCTGAGTTAATTACAGGTGGTATCATCACAGAACACGGATTGTTCAGGCCGCACGAACTGAAAGACAAACTAGGATTAATTAATGGTTCCAAAAAGGCATAAATCTAGTCTTGTACGTCATAATATATCAATTGTTATTTACATGTACTTTATTATTAATTGTTATTTAAAGAGGTATAAGTTATATACGCATTGGAATAAATTGTCACTGAGGTCATGATCACTTGTTCCGTTCCTTTGGTCTTGCGTACAAGACTTCGGCACTCTTTTTGTGCTTCTGATGTACCGGAGCGGGGTTGACTGTTCGTTGAAAACATATTAAAACACCAGACAACAAATTGCTCATTTCATGACTAGGATTATTGACAAATCCAGTGACGATATTGTGTTCCACGTTTGTAACTTTGAGGTTTATAGCTTCAGACACTGACTTTGTGAATAGCAAGGAGAATTTATTCCCTCTTTATCAAGGATAGGGAATAAACCATCAGATTATTGAGCTGGGACATGTTGTAACATCTATAAATCAGAGATTCTGTTTGTCTATACACGAGAAACAAGATGTACTGCTGGCTATTGGGATATATAAGAAACGAATGAGAAATGGCATTCGTAATTATAATACGAAAGAAAGGACATCGGTCAATAATTTCTTGGTTATTGCACCCTTAAGAGCATTACAAAACAAGAGAGGCCAATGAAGATTTTGAACAGCGAGATCGATAATCTGATGGATAATCTGAAACTACATTGTTAGATAGAAAGGATTTTTTATTAAATTGATAGAAATGATTTTTTGTTAAAGTTTAAGTTAATCATTTTTATATATCAAAACTACGATGTAAATCTTAAGGTGATTTATTTGGAATAAAGTAAACTTTTTATATTCCAAGAAAATATCCGCTGTAAATGCACGCATAGACTGATAGAGGCAATGTCTATTGTAAGAACCATCAAACAAGAGGGGTGTATAAATGTCCATAAAAAAGTAAATACACATCTATCTGACATAGAGAGACAATGTGCTTTGCTGACGGAAACGAGCTCATGTCATGATGTGTCTACATAGAAAGGTCATAGCTGTTGCTTCTTCGTTGCCTTTGCTACAAATACTTGACGACAACAGGTCATACAAGGAGCTGTTAAGATAAGGCGTAAAATCAGCCCTGAAAAGTGGAATTTTGAAAATTGAAATTTCAAGAACCTTTTTCGGTAAAATGTATACTTATACGGCATCCCATCAGAATATGAAGTTTTTTTTTTTATCTGTTTTGCATAATATTGCTAATTTTGGGGTCAAAACTTATCTTTTTCTCATAGAAATCAATAGAAAACGGAAAAGTTTTATTAAACATTGTTCCCCCCGGATATACAGAAAGCCACTTTTACTGGAGATGTGTATCCATGATACAAAATTTTTGGCAAAGTGGGGTTCTGTATCTCCGGAGGGAACACTACCCCAGAGACGAAAAACTAAAAATGGAAAGGGGGGTGCATTTTTTAAGAATCGATCTTTTTTACCATTAAATACAGCACATTTGACTGTTTTTCCTCTTTAATCCATCAAACATTGTGTACTCAATATGATTGAATGAAAGATACAAGAATTAGGAACGAAATAAGCAAGAGTGATGTTCATTTCCCCGTCAATGTGTATTTCGCGCTAAAAGGCTTTCTTTGTAGCCATTGAATGAAGAATAAGACCGTATTTTAAGTTCCGGATTTCATTATTTACCGATTAAAGGGGGTAAAACGTTCGAAATCTATTTCTGATACACAATGTAGACATATTTGATGTCTTTTAGCTTATATTTAACCATTTTAGATAAAATATTCAAAAATGTATTTGTTTTTTGTCGTTATTATCGGATTTTCTATCCGAGCACCCCTACATCTTTCGACCTTAACTTTACAACCTTAAGAGTTCCTTGACATAATGTAAAACATGTAAAAGGTCTGCAAATACATTACATTTCAATAATTATTCATGTTTTTCTGTATACGATTCGCCATGCGCAAGAAATAAGTCACGAGATTCAGGGCTAAATACAGCCCTTATCTTAACAGCTCCTTTGATAGTTTATGTCTGTGTTTTTCTTTTTTTTTTTTTTTTCTTTTTTTTTTTTAATACATTGGCATATCAGTCTTAAAAGAGGAATCATTTTGTTAACGAGGGATTCAAAAATAATGTGCCATGTCACTCAAGAATAGTCCAGATTGGCTCTCTTTGATCTTTGACCATATATCTACAAAAGTAAGTTTGGTACAACATAGTAGTGTCGTAGTATATTGGATAGGATCTGCGGCGATAATTCACTGTCAAAACACAAGCATACTATTGATCCTGTAACGTCATTACAACGGAGTCCGATATTTGATTCAAAATCCCATGCTAGTAAAAATCGGAGGAAAATAAAGTCTTGATTAGTTTATCTCAAGTTTGCGCTGCTACCGTATAAAGTTCTGAGCTTGGAATTGAAGAAATGGGAGACGCTAGAGGACTAGCTGGAATCTTAATATATTGCTGTCTACATTTATCCTATGGTGAGAAATTTGATTTGTCTTATATGGTAGGATATTTTCTTCATCTTCCATGTATATATAGACGTAATTTTTCTTAGCCAATTTATGAAATGGAAGACATGCAAGATTCAAGTACTAGTATTTGGCGTTGAGAAGAATTTATGAATTTTAAAATAACTAGATCTTCAACTTTTCTCATTTTGAAATAGAATGGTACTTTGGTTAGGTATAATCGTTGTTGTTTCAAAATTATGACGTTAAAAGGATGGACATCTTACAAATGAATGTCAAATAATATAAGTATAATCATTACTAGTATAATAACAATAATTTGAATCGTGCATGTTAAAAGATTGACGAATAATACTTCCAAACACCGCTACAGGTATAGATACAGAAGCTGAGGATAAAATAATCGGGATTGAAAAAAATTACCATTGTCATACTTGATATAAATCTCTAAAACACAAGTGAAACAATTTTGTACCTCTGTGGCGATACAGTTGATTTTATTTTAAAGGAATGGCAATATTTGCTCTGCTGGTTGAAGTAATCTCATTGTACGGATATTTCTCCAGACTATTAGACCCTTTATCGATATTGTGAAAAGTCGAAATTATGAACTGTACAAGATTGGATTGATTTCTTTCAATTTTGACAAATATACCATTGGGTGACAAATTGTTAATTAGAAGAGCAAGGAATCAATTTTCATTGTTTCACTATTTTTTCCTTTTCACTTCGGTTTCTCTTTTAAACAATTGAACAACTCTTTCCTTATAATCTGAAGGTAACATTGAAAGCACATTTTCTTTGCACGTTTAGGATTGACACCAGAAGGTTGTAGTGATGGTTGGGCATACTTCAATCATATGTGTTACCTGTTTAGTGTACATGCTGTTACTTTCGATGAGGCGAAGGGGATTTGTTTCCTGAAAAGTAAAGACTCAACGCTCACAAGTGTCTGGTCAGCTGAAGAAACGTCCTTCATAACCAAACATCTTTTGCAGGTACTGAATTTTAAACAACAACCTAAATTGAAATGTTAAAAATGATGCTTTGTAGTAAATCGTGCAATTTTTGAATGACGATGCTGTTGATGATGCTGTTGTTGATGATGATGATGATGATGATGATGATGATGATGATGATGATGATGATGATGATGATGATGATGATTTTACATTTAGAATGGTATTGGTAAAGCTTGGATTGGAATAGAACCTAGGCAAAATAGGTATGGATGGAAATGGTCAGATGGCTCTATACTTGACCTTGATGATCGTGATCGTAAGTATTATTTCAATTTTAACATGCAATGACTAATAGCATAGACCGAAAAAATTAATAGCGAGATGAAAAGGGACTTTTTATGACATGCCTGACAACGAAGAATAAAATTAACGATTTCTCCTTTTCTTATTCTGGGCTGAAATTAACCAAAATTAAACAATGACACACTTATGATACCATAGTAAAATGGATAGAAAATATACGCATCACTCTGTCTCATCAAGTCTGATCTTCAATTCATGTGTAAAAAATCATTTTAGGTTTGCCAAAGGACAGTACAAACATGTGCGGCTATCTTACAAAGGATGGCGAGAGGAGATTCCACAACTGTTCCCTAACTATCCAAGCATTTGTCTGTAAAATGCGTACGTATTTATGCACCATGTCATTTTTTTTTTATAAACATAGCAGAATAACTTTATGACCGTATTTAACTGTACGGACTTTCAATTTCACCCATCAATGACCGTTATATTTGCAAAAATTATAGAATGGTTTCCAAATTTTACTTTCAGCATTGACAATGGTCTACGTCGTCAGTGAAATATTCAACTCGAGTTACAACTCAAACTTACTACAATCTGAACCTGATCGACTCCTGTTTGAGCGAGTATGGCCTCCAAAATTACAGGAAGTGGACAATTACTTAATCCATCTTGGACCCGCCATGAATCACGTGACACAAGAGACTGACTGCGCATACCGGTGTTTCCGCGCCAGTTCCTGTAGGGCTTTCTCCCTCCGTTGCATTATACCGTGGAAATGTAACCAGTACAGCTGTGATGTCTATGCTCCTAAAATCTAAACTTTTCACGATAAACTTCTAAATGATAAAACTAATGTATATTTGTTAAATGATACTTTCATTGCTATTCATGGTTAAATTTGGTTGTTTTATACATACCTTCACAGATACTTTTGAAAAAGAACACATTTGCCTTTTTATACTTGTTGAATAATAAGTTTACTTCTCTTTGATTTGTTTGTTCCTTGTCGGAAGCAATAATAGAAATTCAAATTTTAATATTCAGCGGGACCGTGTACGCAGCAAAGTCATATGCTTCCTGATTACATTTACCAATTATATTAGTTGTAAGTGGCGTGGATATCCTAGTATAGTACGGTGACCAAGGGTATGAAAAAATCATTTTAATTGACATTCAAGGTACATGAAATAAAAATTTAAAGCCTTGTCTTTCATATACAAGGTGTCGTAAGAATTGGATTAGGTGCGAAAGTGGTGTTTTAGGGGAAAACATGATTTTTGTGAAGGAAAATCACTGAAAACGGGAAAATATCTACAATATTTTTATGTCTTCAAATTTGGAAGATTAGAATATATGGAAATGTAGCGTTTAAAATGCTTTTCTACTTTTGTGTAAATCAATATTCATATCTAAATAGATATGTGTGATTTGGGTCGATAAATTTGATTTTTGACGAAAAGTTAATGAAATGTAAAGCACGTTTTAGATGTAGATATCTCCCCATAACATTATGCAGCCCCTGAATCATAATTTTATGAACTACAAAATAAATATAAGGTGTACACTTTCTGTTGATACAATTTTTTGTTATAGATTTCTTTGCGATATATGCCAAATGAAATTTTGTATTCAAACCAGCTTTTTGAAATCGGTGTTTCTTTCATACAAAGCAAGCGCTTTGATTGTGAATTGTGCGTGAATATATGTTACAGTGCTCATAATGTCTTTGATTTTTGTATTTTGTCAATATATAACATAAGTACATTTATGTTTGTACATTTCAATTTTGAGAAAAACACTTTTTTCATACAAAAATGACAAAATTCTGTGTATTTTTGTAAAACATTCAAAATCTTTCAGCTGGTTATCGAAATCGTTTCTTTTCTCAATAATTCCACATATTTGTGACGAAAAAGGCGCCCTGTATTACAAAAAATATCACAAAAAGTGATTGAAATTACCTTGTTTTTGGTCAACGAAGTGTCTTATACGATCGAGCAGTAATAGTATCAATAGTAAGGATGTTATCATTTGCGATTGTCGTCAGATTAACATCCTTTTTAAAAAACGCAATATTCGATGGATCCTGCTGCGTCTTTCGGTATATTTTTGACATAACTTTCACACTTTTTGGCAACAGTACATGGTTTAGATTGAGGATCACGGGCGAGAGTTAAGTACCAGAAACGTGCATGTCTGATCCATGTTGTGAATCGCTTACAATTTGATATAACAAGCATGGCATGCTTACTCTTCCTATGCACCTGGTATCACCCTATTGAAATATCAATCTTCACCCTTTTTTTTTTTAATTATGTAGACATTTTCTTCAAAGCTATGGAATGTTTGCTTTTGATAATTTTATAAATGAAATACACTTTGGCTGGAAGCATCACTGATGAGGATTGAATTTAAAAATTTTTAAATTTGAAAATGTAATTGAAAGATTTTTATCATGAAATTTGAATCGCCGATTCTCATTTAATAACGGTTAATGCTTGAGGCAATTTTCAAGATATTGTGCAAATGATTGTTTAATTAGTGAATGTTTCGTGTGTTTGACCAGTGATCATTCCCCACAACAATAAGAGAGGTGAAACAGTAATAAACTGTGTTCAGTATTAAAACACCAGGTGAGATTATGACATACTAAGTTACTGCAGATCTTAAGACCCTGATGACTGACAGTACGGAGGGAATGACATATAGGTCAGTATTTCAAATAATTTTGTTACTTATGCGTTTTTAGCACACATTTCTTAAGACCTATTTCATTGAGGTTTTAATTTTTAATCTTGATCTTCGATCTTCTTCGTGTAAAGGTAGTGATAGTGACGATGATACCACGGGTTATGTCTCAAACAGAAATGTACAAATTTTGGTCTGATTACGAAGCAAAACCAGTCTACTAGTATTCCTTTTGATAATGCCTTCAATATAGTCCGTCTGTCCATTATTCTGTCTGCGCCAACATTTTGATTTAGCTGTTGCGTTTAAAGTCTGGTTGGAAAAAAACACTGATTGGAGTAGCAATTTGTATGTTAATTTGGTGATAGTCCATAATGGGGCAGTAAAAATTGACCTTGAGGAATCAAATACACATGCGTTTATATGTCATAAGGGAGAATACTATGTGGAATACTGACAAGGCACATTACATGAAGATGGACTGTGATGAGTGTACCCATTGTGATTATTATTTTTTTTTTGCTATTTCCTTTAACCTTGTGACCTTGAATTTGAACATGAAGTTTGACCTATTTTTATGCCCCCGGAATCAAGGATTCGGGGCATATAGATTTTGGCCTATTTGTTTGTCTGTTTGTCCGAAAAAATTAACATTGGGCATAACTTTTGAATTGAAGGTGATAGAGCTTTAATATTTCACATGTGTATTCGTTGTGACAAGACCTTTCCTTTTTAACCAAAAGTTTTGACCTCGTGACCTTGACCTTCGACCTACCTTTCAAAAACGTTAACATTGGGTATACTTTTGAATGGAAGGTGATAGAGGTTTCATATTTCACACGTGTATTCCTTGTGACAAGACCTATCCATTGATACCAAAAGTTGTGACCTTGACCTTTGACTTACTTTTCAAAAACTTTGACATTGGGCATAACTTTTGAATGGTAAGTAATAGGGCTTTCGAATTTCACATGTGTATTCCTTGTGACAAGACCTTTCGATTGATACTATTTTTTTACCTTGACTTTGACCATTGACCTACTTTTCAAAAACTTTAATAAAATTAGGCATAACTTTTGAATGGTAAGTGATAGGGCTTTGATATTTCAAATGTGTATTCCTTATTACAAGATTTTTCCATTGATACCAACATTTTTTAACCCAGTGACCCTGACCTTGACCTTTCACTTGCGGTACAGAAAATGTTGTTTATACCATCAAAGATACCAAAGGGGGCATTCGTGTTTCACAAACACAGGCTTTATTCGAAAAACGTTTAACCTTCAGTAAATCTCTTTAACCGAAAGGGATAGGGCTTTTATATTTCACACGTGAATTCCTTGTGACAAATCCTTTCATTTGAAACCTTCAATTTTGACGATTGACCTTGACCTTGAATGTTGACCTACTTTTCAAAAACATTAACCTTGGTTTTATCTCTTGAACCGTAATGAGTAGAGATTCCATATTTCACTTATAGATTCCTTACAACAAGGCATTAAAGTTTCATGTGGGACTTTGACTTGAGACCTAGCTACCTTGACCTTGAAGTTAGCACTTAATTACAGCCTAGCTATATCTCTCGAACTGAAAGCAGTATGGCTTTCATATTTCACATGAAGATTCCAAGCTGGCCTTTCATTTGAAAATGTGACCTTTGACTTTGACCTTCGTTTCAAAAAAGGTCGAAATTGGCTATTCTCTAAAACAGTAAATAGAAGGACAATGTTATATCACATCTAGATTCCTTTTGTCTAATACTTTAAACGACCATAATATAATAACGTTTATTATATTTTGATGCCCACCTATTTAATGGCGCGGGCATTTTTAAAGAGTTTGCATTTGTCTACATTCTGTCGTTTTTTCAACCATCGGTCTCCAGATGATAACTCGAGAACCCTTTCACATATACAAAGCAAATTTTAACATACTTTTTTTATCCAAACGGGAAATAATCCTATTGATTTTTGTGTCAGTAGGTCAAAATTCAAGGTCACTGCTATGGAAAATTCACTTAAAACAATGGTTTTCATATGATGATTTGAGAATCATATTCCCAATCTGAACCAGATTTGAATATTGGAGTATTCCTTCTTATGTGAAGAATCCGTCTGATTTTGGGGTCAAAGGGGCAAAATTCAAGGTCACTGTTAGGAGAAAGAATCATATTTGTATAACTTGTATATGCTTTCTTATCAAAAGGAGAAGAAGACAATTGGTTTTTGGGTAAATTCACTATATTGTTTTAATAGTCACTGTCACTATAAGGAGAATATACTCATAAAAATGGTTTTTGGCCGGACTGCAAAGCAAATCCGGCTTATTAAATGGATATGCCCGTCCCCCTGTCTGTCCGTCTGCGTCAACGATTTGGGTTATCTGTTGTGTTTAGGTTAGTTGTGAAAAGAACTTGGTACAAAGATAAAGCATGAAGAGAGGATCTGAACGCGGGTATTGTTTTTTACCTTGACCTTGAGATTTTACTTTGAAAATATAATTTTGTGTTTAGGTTAGTTGTGAAAGAACAAAAAACGGTACAATCTTGAAACTTGGTACAGAGATAAAGCATGACGAGAGGATCTGAATGCGGTATTGTCTCTGACCTTGACCGTGAAAATAAAGTTTTGTGTTTTGGTTAGTTGTGGAATAACTATAAAGGATACAACCTGCAAACTTGTTACAAAGATAAAACATGGTATGAGGATCAGAACGCTGGTGCTGTCTTTGACCTTGACCTTGAGGTTTGACCATGACTTAGAAAAAATGTAATAGTTGTAAAAGAATCTTCAAACTTGATACAAAGATAAAGCATGGTAAGATGATCTGAATGCATGTTTTGTTTTTGACATTGACCTTGAGGTTTAACCTTGACATTGAAAAATGTAGTTTTGCGTTTAGGTAAGTTGTGAAAGAACTACAAGGGATACAATCTTGAACATAGATAAAGCATGATGAGAGGATCTGAATGCAGGTATTGTTTTTGACCTTGACCTTGTGGTTTGACCTTGACAATGTAATTTTGTGTTTTGGCTAGTTGTGAAAGAACTATAAGGGGTACAATCTTCAAACTTAGTACAAAGATAAAGCATGATGAGAGAATCAGAGCTGGTATTGTCTTTTACCTTGACCTTGAGGTTTGATCTTGAAAAATGTAATTTAGAGTTAATATCTTTTGTACAATTACTATATGGGGTTTTTAGCTCACCTCGACGAAGTACAGGTCTGGCTTATGCTATCGCCCCGTCGTCGGCGTCCGCACTACAGGTTAAGCAAAACGGGACAGGTCTATTCCCTCCAAACTATAAAGTCCTATATCAACCAAACTTGCATGGATGATGCATCTTAGGATGCTCACTACAATTCATGGTATGGAGGCTGCATCTGACCCATATTTCACACTTGAGTGAGCAGGTTAGGTAAAATGGGACAGGTCCATTCCCGCCTTGCAGTAAGTCCTACATCAACTAAACTTGCATGATGCATCTGAGGATGCTTACTACAGTGCATGGTACGGAGGCTGCGTCTGACCCACATTTCATGCCTGAGTGTGCAGGTTAGGTAAAACGGGACAGATCCATTCCTGCCTTACTCGAAGTCCTACATGAACCAAACTTGCATGGATGATGTATCTGAGGATGCTTACTACAATGCTTGGTGCGGAGGACAGGTGCTGCATCTGACCGGTATTTCACGGTAAAATTAGAATCTTCATTTCAGCCTTCTTTAATTTCTTTATCAACCAAACTTGTGTGGGTGATGCATCTGGAAATACTTTGTGCAGTATAGGTACAGATGCTGGTCATGTGACAATGTTGCCGTCGAGGCGAGCGCTGTCATCTCTGATGGCCCTATGTTTACATATAAACTTTGCATAGAGATAGGAAATGATGAGTTGACTTTATTTCAGGTATTGACTTTTATTTCAGGTATTGACTTTTACTTAGCCATTTGACCTAGACCTTGAAGATACAATTTTGAATTTGATTTAATATTTCACATCTTAATTTTGCACGGAGATAAATCCAAGCAAGCGGATAAGATTTCAGGTATTGACCTTGACATCTGACATCGACCTTTAAAATAGGATTTTGAAATAGACTATGTTGTACCAAATATTAAATACATATGAAATCATGAGTAAGACTTGACTGTACTGTATTAGATAGCACATAAAAAATTTACATGGATGTACAACGTGATACGTGTATCTGGTTTTGTTCGTGCCCTTGACAGTTTTTTTATTATGAACTGGACCTACTACGTAGTATCGCTTTGAAACTTGCAATAGAGATAGAGCGTGGTTAGTGGAACTGATTTCTGGTACTGAAGTTAACCTTGAGGATTGACCTTGACCTTGAAGATATGATTTTGAATTAGACTAAAGTGTGTCAAAACTATATAGAATCTCACATTGAAACTTTGAATGGAGATATAAATATTGCACTCTATTGCTTTCAATGGACATTGTGATTCAAAACACTCTAAGTCCTATTTGCTTTCAGCAATCCGGCCATTAATATCGTCTGTAGCGATGTCTTGTTAGATGATAACTCAAGAACCATTTCAACAATCCAAATCTTTAGCTATATGCTTATTTATCAAGAGAGCCTATCTATTTCGAGATCAATAGGTCAAAGATCAAGGTCACTGTCAGAAAATGCATTTAAAGTACTAGTTTTCAGACCTATTTATAAATTTACGAATGCTTTAGTTATGTGCGATTTACGAGTGCTTTAGTTATGTGCGACCTTGACCTTGCCTTTCTTTAAGTTTCGTAATCCATTGCGTTTGTATATACATTCGTTCTTCATAATGGTAATAAGTGCATATCTTATACTTTAAAACATGCAGATTACTCCTGTGACCTTGACCTTGTTAACCATATTAATAAACCATTGACATTGGACTTCGACCTACTTTAGAAATAAAAACTTAGTCTGACTATACTTACTGAACCACAAAGATCGTAAAGAATAGGGCCTATATAATGTTTGTACCATGACTTTTGATTAGTGACCTTGACCCGAAAATTAAAGTTGGACTACGGATAGTGCTATGAGTATCACATTTCATAAATAGACTTGTAATGGGTGCTTATATTTATAGAACCGTAAAGGATAGGGCTTTCGTATTTCATTTGCAGATTTTCTATGAAAAATTTGGTACCAGGACTTTTGACGTGATTAGAACTGCCCTGATGGCCTACTGAAGTGTTCCATTTGGCAACATAACAAATGAGAATCCCTCCTAGATAAAAATGGGAATCCCTCTTTAGGAACAATCCACGTATGAACTTTCACCCCTGTATGCCAAAGTTAACTGAGCTTTTTTGCCCTGAAACCCCGTTTTTCTTGATGCAAAGTGTAGCCTTGACCTTTGTTATTTGACCAAAGTTTCGTCACTCTAGGTATCTAAGAATTACTCGAGATGTTGTGCAAAATAACGTTTTTTATACATTTTAAATTTGACCTCGACATTCAACCTTAAATTTGGAATCCAAAACCAATAGGGCCTCTCCTTGGATCAAAGCAAGATATGTGTGAATTTCCATCACTGTAGGTCAATTACTAGAGTTACGGCCTGGAAATGGTTATAAATGCTCCATTCCATACATGTCTAGTATGACCTTTATTGAACTTTTCACCGCAAAATTAATAGTGCTCCTCTTTGGATCATAGTCAATAATTATATGTGTGAAGATTCATCATTGTGGGTCAATGATTACTCGAGTTACAGTCCGGAATTCCCGAAATTCTTTAATATGCTGTTTTAGGACTAGTTCTGACCTTGAACTTCGACCTTTTTACCCCCAAAAGCAATAGGGCTTCTCCTTTGATAATAAGCAATATATGTGAAGTGTCATGATTGTAGATCAAGAATTACTGCACTTTCAGTTCGGATATCTAGTTTTACCTTGACCTATGACCTTTTGACTCTAAAATCAATTATGGATTCTCCTTTCCCCATGAACAATCTATGTGTGAAGTTTTAACACTAGTATTCCTTTCCATGTAACAAGGTTCTTCATTTATTCAAGGTTGAAACTTTTTACAAAAACCTTGACCAATTTTTTTGGTCGAAAATAAAATCTAGCTGACACAATAACGATCAGTCGTTCATCTGATTCCTGTAGGATGCTAGATCGAGACAGGGGGTCAGAATCGTTGTTCTTGTTTTGGTATTGATTAACCAAGAATTACGATTTTGGTCTGTCTCGGTACAGTTGGAAGCCTGCAACTTCATGACGACTAGTATTAATATGATATACATTATCTTACAGACCTACACTGATACCCGAAACAACGAGACTCTATATCGAAGCAGAGAGGCAAACAGCAAGTGCTGCAATGAGAGTGTTTGACAATGCAGTGATACAAGTCAACTTTACTGGGGATACAGCTGTCGACAGGAAAGCGATAGAAGATATCCTCAGAGGTTGGTATACATGTACACTGTATTTTCTCAAGACTACATGAATTGAATCTTCATTATTTTCTTATGAAAAACTGACAAACTTTTCAAAAGGTCCAATTGAAGGAGTACGAAATTTTTTTTTCAGAGAAAAACATTACCTTGGAGGATTTACTGGATTCACTACAGCATACCACTGGTGGACCATTTCCGGGCGGCGATTCCCTAGCAGATAGCGACAGTGGAGGGATTAGCCCTGGACTGATCGTACCTATTGTTCTGATCGTCGTGTTCCTCGTCTGCGCATGTCTCTGTCTGTACTGGCACTCATGGAGAGACAAGCGACAACAAAACAGCACCAGCTCTGATAAAAGCGTCAACACCTCGTTTGGACGATTTACACGGAGTAGAAAGGGAGGCAGTGACATCCATATCAGGGAATCAACACGTTCTACGGCTCCCTTACACGAAAGCATCCACGAGAAAGTACATGTTACACCTTTACCATTCCCAGATACCCATAAATTCCGTTTTTATTGGGACAAAGATAACTGGAAGTTGTATCCACAAGAGAATATTCCCGGTCCGCAAGTGAACACAACGAGGATCAGCATGTTACGTCAACAACTGTCTCCTATAGACGAAACAGAGGCTCATAATCAACGCACAGAGGACTCGTTTGACGCTACTCAAGCTTACAATGTAACGGCACAAGCACCGTTTTCTCCATATCGTTTGACCTGGTTGACTCCAGGACGAAATGGGTCCGAATCCGAGATCAGTACACTCAGCAAACCACCAAGAGGATATTCTCTTCAAACAACAAACACGTCTATGAGCACAGAGTCTTGCAGTGCCTGTGTCAAGTACGGTAAATCAATCAGCTCGCCATTTTATCCGCATCATAATACACCCACGACGGAGTGTGCCGAGCAGGACAGCTCACAAGCCATTAAGATACAGTCAGAACTTACCACGAATACGAACAATTCTCGCTTCACAAGCTATCCATCTTCTCCAAGATCTTCCATGTCACAGACATCGTCTGCTGCAAACAGTCTGATGACATCAAATCTCGACACAGGAGTAGATGCCTCTCTGGTGACGTCTTACCAAGAACCTGCTTGCCCACCATCTTCCATGCAAAGCGATATGCAGCCATCCGCCGAGAACAGCGAATTGACTCATTCTACAAATTCTATGGGCGAGCCACATTACCAAAAAGAGAGTGATATGAGCGGAGGCATGCCGAGTCTACCGAGTAGCATTCTGTACTACCACCAAAGAATGGCGCCCTCTGGTAACGTTGTGGCAACTGGTAACATTCCTTACTTCTCCGTGTCTGGAATGAACTGCAGTATGGGAAGTAGCCTTGAATCATCTGAAAATAATTACGTTGACAACACTTCCATGCTGCCAAATGTCGGTAGCAGCAACACCTCTGGAAATCCGACAATGTCAACATTGTTTACCAGTATCAACCCTGCCCCAGCGGAGATCAGCCACCCCGTACCAACAGAACGCACACAAAATACGACTGGAGATTTATCAAAGATAGTCAATGATCTGTCATCCATCAGGGTTTGTTCAAACGAACCTTTGTCTGTCTTCCCGAATACAAGTGAAAACTTTACTGCATTCGATGGCACCGAGGGCCTGATTGGCATGGAAGCGGAGGAGCGACGTGCTCAGCCAAGCGGAATCTCAGCTACGGATGGCAATTTCCAGCATAGCTTAACAGAGTTGTTCCGCAGCTGGAGCGTGACCGCTGAGCTGGACTTCAGTTCCTCTTCAGTTGAAGTGTACCAAAGAGATGACGGCTTGAAACAGTCCATGGACCATGGTCTCATTGACCTTCACAAGCATAACGGCAAGCGTAGGTCGTTTGATGTACCTATTCTGACGGACAAGATATACTGGGTGTAGTGTTACACAAACAGTCTAAAGATCTGAGTGTTGGATTCGTGTAGGATTAGACCACTAGTATTGATATACTTTAGGTTGATCTCCATGACATGCATCTTGTTTTTGACTTTTTGAAATTACACGCGTATTCCATTCATTTCATGTTACAATTTATACATTTTTTTCTACTTTTCTTGAAAGTGCTATACTTTGTCGTAATAAACGCCATAAAGTATGCATTGTGCTATTTTAACACGTAGGGATGCACTGTTATATTTACAATGAGTTTAAACAAAAATCAGAATTGTAAAATCACATTCAATGGGCATACAAAACTAGTAGAAAAGCACAACCAAAGAAAACAAAACAAATTCTGAAAAAGAGTAAAAGCGAATCCCCGGGGAGAGTAGGTATCTCGTGCTTGCTAGAAACAGACAAACTGGCGAATATTTCGTTTTCGGTTTTTGAATGGTTCTCGCCTAAAATGTCTGTCAAAATAGAATATAATTTAATCATATTTCACACAAATGTTCCTTAGGATAGATCCTTTGGGACAAAGTCAAGTCAAGGTCATTTCCAGGTCAAAATAGCTTTTTTTAAAGATATGATTAAAAATTTATTAAAAACAGTGTTTTGTCAAAATGGTCTGAAATTTTGAATAATGATAGGAAAATGCATAATCTTTAACATTTGTTACGGGGTTTGAGATTTTGTTTATTGCATTGATGAGAAATCGTGTATCACAAGGTGGGGTGGGGAGAGGTCCACAACTTCAGGTGAATGTAAATACAATGTACATGTATATATTAAAGCTGCTTATGAGAATATCATCATATATCCTATAATTGTTTCTTACTATCGGATAGCACCTTCAGCAAAAAAGGTCACTTGAGGTCATTCATATAGGTCAAGGTCATTTTCAGGCTAAAATTAGATATTCCTGTATACACGCTTTCAAAAATTCATTAAAATCAGTATTTTGTCCAAATGATCTGAAATTTTTAATAATGATGGCATAATCTTTAACATATGTTACGGGTTTTGAGAAATTTGTTGCGTACACAAGAACTCATGTGTCAAAGGTGGAAGGAGGGGGGGTGTTACCCATAACTTCAGGTGAATGCACAGTATAAAATGTACATGTGTATTTAAAGGCTGCTTTATGAGAATTTCATCATATATTCCACAATAGCACCTTCAAGACAAGGGTCATTCAAAAAAGGTCAAGGTCATTTTCAGGCTAAAGATAGCTCTAGAAAAAGTTTACAACAACATTAAAAATATATTTCAATTCAAAATGGTCTGAAATTTGGTTATCAATAGAAAATGCATTGGTGAGAAAGTTTGTACCAAAAAAGGGGAGAGGGTGGTTAAGACATAACTTCTGGGGAATAGGTCAAGGTCATTATGATCATTTCTGAAAGGTCAAAGACTTTCAGAAAATCAATCTTTATTATGTCCGGGGAGCATCCATCAGTTTTACTGATTTTGTCTTTTGTCTTTTTTTTATTGGTAGATTGAGCTTATTTTTGAATAGCATATCAGTTGCGATATGAATACACCATAAGCAGGGGAACAAGGAATATTACATCTCAGGTATAGGAAATGTAATGTTGAAGTTGCCGTATGCATGTCATATATACATTGTATTTAGATGACCATTGTCGTAAAAAGATAACTTGAGATCTAGTTAATATCCATGTATGATTTCATGATAAAATGCAATACAGTGATTGCGTAGAAGTAGAAAATGTCAAAATGTAATACTGTAAACGTGGAAATTTTCGCGTGGGGTAATTTCGCAAAAATAGTCCTCACATGAAAATTACAGCCACAATAAAAGACTAACGGCAATATTAACTTTTTCTCCAAAATTACCCCCACGCGTACTGTTGCATTGGTCTTTTCGTGAAATTTTTCACCAGCGAAAATAACCACGTTTTCAGTATTGAGCCTTTGGCAGAATTTTGTAATCGTTTCCCGAGCCATAGCGCTGCGTCCGTCCGTCTGTCGTCCTTCCTTTCACGCGATTTTCAACTTTTCCACTGTACAGAATTTGGAATTTGTACTAACGGCACTCTACCAAGTTTGTGTTTTTCACGTTGATAGGGTAACAAATATAGCGCAGAGGGTGCATTTTCGACTTCACTGCAAACAGAATTTTACGAAACCTTAAAGCAAGTACTCAATGTTCTCTACCTAGTCCGACTTGCAGACCTACGACGGTGTTATGATATCTGTTTTTTCGTCTTCGGTCTGACTGCTTTGCATAGGCAAAACTTGAGAATTTCGGTTCGAAAAAAAATTTGGCAAGTTTCATTTGGGGGGGGGGGGGGGCAAATTCCAGTCTCTTCAACCAAAGTGAAAGTCACCCAGTCCTCCTGCCCCCAAAGATCCCCTCTAGGCCTGGTTTCACCTCTTCTTCTCTTCCGATTTTCCTCTGATCGACGAAATTTGTCATGCGCACAGAGGTGAAACCAGGCCTAGAGAGGATTTTTTTAGGGGAAGGAGGACTGGGTGACTTATTTTTTGGTTGAAGAGACTATAATTTGTCCAAAAAAGGGCAACTTGCCAAATTTTCTTCGGACCGAAATTCTCAAGTTTTGCGTATGCATAGCAGTCAGACCGAAGACGAAAAAACAGATAACACCGTCGTAGGTCTGCAAGTCGGACTATTCTCTACCAAGCTTGTGTTTTTCGAGCAGACTGGTCGACAGAGATGGCTGTCGAAAGCTCTGGTTTGCTGACGCATATTCGGCTTCTCCGCGACTGCTGCACAGAATTTCACGAAACTTTACAGGTAGCAAGTGCTAAGAGTCCTTTACCAAGTTTGTTTTTCGAGATGATCGGTCAACATTCATGGCCGCTGAGGGCTCTGATTGGTTGACGCATTTTCAACTTTTCTACCGAATCTGCGCAGATAAAATTGTATGGTCCATGAGCATCTTTTCCGTGTGAATTGGAGAAAAAAGAAAAATACCTTGTTACAATTTTATTTCCATATGAACATTGACAAAATGATGACTATAGCAAAAAAGTATATTTGTCTTAAAAGAGAAAAAAACAATCTTAGTATAACTTACTGTTCACTTTTTGTACAAAGCGTACTTCTTGCAAAAACAATATTGATAATGAAAAACAATCTACTGGATAGATAACAAAAACAAAAATATTCTGTTTAAAGTCTAGAATCGACATATTAAAATTGAACACAAAATGTACATGTACATGGTACGTTCATTTCAAAAACACACATCATCCGGTATCTCAAAGTCTTGAATGAGGTGTCTGTACTCGATATTCCAGTTTATTGCGTCTCCATGTCCCCTTTCACGTGTTCTATGGGGATGGGGCGTTCCTTTGGCGGATCTATGGCCAGTTTTGGGGCGGAGACAGATAGCACGCCATCGTGAGACAGTGTGGACTTAATGGAAGCTGGATCTACGTCCTATAATGTATAAAAAAATGAGTTCAGCTACAGTTTTCTCACATTGTTTTCATTTCTCATCTATTTAAAATGCTAATAGTGGGTTGACAATGGCGTAGCTAGGTCAAAATTAATGGATACTTTACATGAATTAGGGACGGGGGATACTGGACTTTGCCTTCAGTTCAGCAGCTTCGCATGAAATAGACAGCGGAGAAAAAATTTTCAGCACTAAATTCGGAAGCTTTAGAATAAAATTGGATGCTTTAGCATACAAGCAAACATGGTAGCTACGTCACTGTTTGAGCCTCGGAACACACATTTTCATAACAGATTAAAAAAAAACAGAAGAACGAGACCACAGGAGTATGACACATTCTCCGTAACCCCCCCCCCCCCCCTGAGTCAAATATCCCCCCGAGAGTCAAACACCCATCCCTGAGTCAAATATCCCCCCGAGAGTCAAACACCCATGGATATTTGACTCGGGGGGGGGGGGGGTTTACGGAGAATGTGTCATACTCCTGTGAACGAGACTACCGTATATATCAGCCTTGGGCGAAAACATTACAATGATGGGGTCCGATTTATTCGACCTCCATAGATAATCTCTCATCCCCCTTCCCTATCAGAGGAATTTGATGTATTATACAGAATGACATTTTTTCTAAGTTTCTTACCTTTGGTAGCATGTACTGTCTTGTGAATTCCCTTTTGATAAATCCATGTTCGTCCTGTTTCTCCTCGTGTTTCCCTGAGATGACCACTCTATTGTCCACTACTTTGACATTAACCTCTTCTGGGGAGAAATGGGATACGTCCACCATCGCCTTGAACTCTTTGTCATCGTTTACTACCTGGAAATAAGAGGAACATTTGTGAGATTTTTTTTTTATATTTACAAAGTTTAAATTTCTTCTGGACTGGTATACATAAGCCATTTCTATTTAAATTTCTATATACTAGTACTATAAACTTTTTGTGTCCAATTTTATAAAATGGACATATTTTAGAAATAATACCTGTGCCCCGTTTCTCAAAAATACGAAAATTGTGTGGAATGAACTTATGTCAATGAATAAAATGTTTTGAATTAGATATTTCAATTTACTTTCTGTCATGATTTCTTATATCATCTCATGAATGCTCTTAATGGAAAATCAGCGACAAAATTTCAGTTTATCTAAAGAACGAAGTAAAAGTTACTAAAATTACTGAATTTTCGCTTTTTTTAAAACCACGTATTGTGAAACCGTTCGATGGATATGCGTAACATAAACAATAAGTCATGCAAAACCAAAACAAACATCTGAAAGTGGAGGGGGGGGGCTCAAACAAGGTGTTTGATTCCTAAACTGCACACACAAAAATAACCGAATAGAAAACATGTGCGAGACGGGCGAAATACCCTCAACCCACCCCTTTCCAAAAAAAAAAAAAAAAAAAATATATATATATATATATAAAAGCACAAAAAAGGTACAAGCGACCACGACACTAAACGTGTTTAAACCCAGCGGAAGGGACAGCACATCCCTTGAGCCCTCTGGATACACGAATATGTACTTGTATTCAGACGGAACAAGGGACAGTACGTCCCTCATTCCGTTCGGACACAAAGTACATAAAAAAAAAACATACACACACTCTATACGCGCATGCATAGAATAACAGTAAGATCAGTTTTAAAACCATTATAACCATGATAACTAACCTGTGACATTCCAGTCCCCTGAGGCGGACGGTTGTTTGCCCTCGGTCTTATCTGCCTTCCCCTCACCAAAACAGGTGGTAAAAAATCGTCCTCATTCATCACCTGTCCGAAATGCTGGTTGAAAATTCTGCTAGGGGTCGGGAAATCAAAGAAATCTCTGGCCCATGGGTCATCCCACATACTTCCATATGGTGATCCAAACAGTCGGATAGACATTCTTCCAATTTAGTGATCTGAAGTTAAGCTGCGTTCTGTCGTAGAGATATTTTTCGTTTGTAAACACCGTCATCGTCTGTGCACTATTTATACCCACTGCAGAAATTTCTGGAAACACCTTCTAAAAATAACTCTGCACTAGATTGTTCGAGATATAAATAGAAAAGATAACATCTCGATTTTTCTAGAAAATGCCTTAGTTTATGTAATCGTCAAATATAAGCGGTTTTGAAATAGGAAAACTCGAAATATTTATTATTATACATACATAGAAAAAAGATGGAAGGGGGTGAGACAGGAATGCATGCGAGGATCCAAAAGGGCGGGATGTAAATGCACTTTTGATATACATGCTGAGGTGCGTGTAGACACCATTTGCTATTTTCAGAGCTGAGATTTTTTCGCTGACTTTTTTTTTTTTTCTTTAACATGCTTGATCCGGATTTTTTTTTTACGATGTCCCGTCGCATCGCAACAAAGACGCTATTTTCTTGACAGTACACAAAGAGTACAGAATAATTATCCCCCTTATAGATTACATAAACAAACACTGTTTAGTTATGTATTATAAGTGGGGGGTATAATTTTATTTATTCTATACTCTTTGTGTACTGTAGTCCCTGTGCTGTGACTGGGCCGTAATATGTGTGGTACTATGATGTCATATACCATGAAAACACAACAAACTGTCATATACCATGAAAACACAACAAACATTCATATAGCACGAAAACGCAACAAACATTCATATAGCACGAAAACACAACAGTCATATAGCACGAAAACACAACAGTCATATACCATGAAAACACAACAGTCATATACCATGAAAACACAACAGTCATATAGCACGAAAACACAACAAACATTCATATAGCACGAAAACACAACAAACAGTCATATAGCACGAAAACACAACAGTCATATACCATGAAAACACAACAAATAGTCATATATACCATGAAAAGACAACAAACAGTCATAAACCATGAAAACACAACAGTCATATTCCATGAAAACACAACAAATTGTCATATACCATGAAAACACAACAAACAGTCATATAGCAAGAAAATCATTCCAAGGAATGCATGTGTCGCCTGCGAAACATAGCGACACTCAGGAATCACTTTTACAGGATGTGACATCCAAGTGTGACAGACAGACGGACAACGGACAAAGAGATCCCTAAGTGTCGCTAAAACACAACAAACAGTCATATAGCATGAAAACACAACAAACAGTCATATATACCATAAAAACACAACAAACAGTCATATCATATACCATGAAAACACAACAAACAGTCATATACCATGAAAACACAACAAACAGTCATATACCATGAAAACACAACAGTCATATAGCACGAAAACACAACAGTCATATAACACGAAAACACAACAAACAGTCATATACCATGAAAACACAACAAACAGTCATATACCATGAAAACACAACAAACAGTCATATACCATGAAAACACAACAAACTGTCATATACCATGAAAACACAACAGTCATATAGCAAGAAAACACAACAAACAGTCATATAGCACGAAAACACAACAAACAGTCATATACCATGAAAACAACAAATAGTCATATACCATGAAAACACAACAAATAGTAATATACCATGAAAACACAACAAACAGTCATTTAGTACGAAAACACAACAAACAGTCATATAGCACGAAAACACAAACAGTCATATACCATGAAAACACAGCAAAACGACCTACAAACAAGACAAAACAATACCGAAACACGAAGGATGTGTGTCCAGAGCCGACTTTAGATGGCCATTTGCTATATCAAGGACAAATCATGTAGTTATCCGGATTACGTGCGCCAAACTTTCATACTTATATGTAAACAGGGTGTTTCCTACGACATAGTTTCTTGTTGTATAAACATAAAGCCATCTCACTGTAAGCAGACATCATAAAAAAACAGTATATCAGTGGTCCTATTTTACACAAATTCTATAAATGAATAATGGGCATACCAAAAATAGATTGTGCTCCGCTTGGTAGAAGTGCTACACGGAGGTTTAACAGAAAGGTCAAGGTCATTAGATCAAAATGTGGGTACTTGTATAAAGTTCTTGTCACAAGGAATGTAAAATATCAAAGCTATATCACATAGCAATCAAAATTTTTGGCCAATAATAACTTTAAATAAAAGAAGGTCAAATACCAAGGTAAAGGTCATAGGGTAAAAATGTCAGTATCTGTAGAAAAGGTCTTGTCACAAGAAATACATGTGTGAATTATCAGAGCTGTCACATAATAATCATGACTTATGACCTATGATTCTAAAGAAAAGTAGGTCAACTATCTAGGTCAAGGTCACAGGTAAAACTTTTTGGCATCATTTGAAAGTTCTTAAATTTGAAAGTTGTTACAAGAAAAAGATACCAATGCCCTATCACCCACCAGTCAAAAAGTTATAAGATGTGACACTTTAGGTGTGACAGACAATAAACAAAGTGCTTCGCAGGCGACACAAAAAATTTTGCTAAACAAAACAGGCTTGCACTCAGTTTCTCATAATTATCCTATATGTACAATTTGTGTTCAATGACATCTATATGATGTATCAGGATGTTTGGTACTGATGTCTTTTTGTATGGAGTTCTTCCTACTTTTCACTCCCAAATAGGGATTATTCATACTACATTTTTTGTAGTTAGTGAGATAGTTTACAAGATTTGTACCATGATACGTATGTGTTTGGAATTATCTTTATTGCATTGTCGTGTATAATGTATGTTTGCTAGTTGCTACAAATCTTAAAGGATAATTAAAATTAATTTCAGCTATTTGAAATCTGCATATTTCAATTGAAAATATAAATTCATTAGTGACTTTATGCAGGCTGTACAAGTGATGTTTCAGCAAAAAAAGGGATTTTTATAGGGTCAAATTTCATGAAAAATAAAGCCTTATAGGGCAAATCTAACATAATATGTGAAAATAGGGTCTTTTTCAATACTAAATCGATTTCAATGACAAATATGAATAATGACCATATCCCTGTATACAGCACAAAATCGATAATTCAGAAAATCAGAAACCGAAGGCATACAAAATCAGGATAAAACAGAAACCAACACATGAAAAGAAGTGGACTCCCGATATGAGAGTGAGACCAGGTGCCCAGGAAGAGTAAGCATCTCCTGCTTGCATGCAACACCCGGCGCTTCAATTCGGTAGAACTGTCACATCCGGTAACTTCCATTTTGGAAGACATAGAGTACAATCTTTGGTTGGATGGTTCAAATTGTCTATGACAGAATATCATCCACCATTCTGGAGAGTGGGACATCATAGTGTATGACGAGCTCCCCATATCGACCGTAGAACTTGAAAATTCCGTAGTATGCATACCTTATTGTGTATTCAGTTATACCATAATGCCTAAGGCATAATCATTTTTATATATGTGTTTAAGAAAGCTTTGGCAAGTGAAGCGACCCAGAAAATTTTCATGATGTACAGCAGTATTTCATGCTAATTACGGTATTCAATTTAGAGGATATAGTGATTATTATCATTTTAGAGCAAGATTTTGCTACCAATGAAATCTTGAATTATAGGGATATTTTTTGCAAAAATATATGGAAAATAGGGCGCACTAAAAATATAGGGATTTTATAGGAAATATAGGGCTGCTTGAATGCCTGTGTATGCCATTTAATTATTTTGGTCATTTTTGATAAATTATTTTGAAAGTTTTAGAATCTTAATTTTCTTTTTGCAAACATACCTTCCTTTGATAACCTTTTCTCAAAAGTCATTAGTTATTAGGAATGATACAAAGTGATAACAATAGAAAATTTCACATTTTATTACTTCAATTTGATGAAACATTAACAAGTTTTCAATTTGTATAAAACATCAAACAAAATCATTCATCACACACAGTCTAATCATAAATTAATTCATTTACATATATCTCATACAATAATGCGTAACAGAACTGTCATACAACGATTAAATATAGCAGTTATGTTCACATAGTGAAGAATAAAACATCTTTACACACTTTCAACTACCAGTACTCAAAGCAATTTGAATGATGATAATTAAAATTGAAATAGATATTAGTAAACTATATCTTACTGAAAACAGTAACTATTCTAAATCAGAAGTGTGTGTGCGCAAACCATTTTCATATTTTTTCTAATTCATCCGCCCTTATTGAAGGAAAAAAATTCAACATGATTTAATCTAGAGTTTTCAAGGAACACTAATGTGCAATAAAGACCATGATACTGATAAAAGACAATGAATTTATAGTGTGCACAATGTTTTCATATTTGATCTGTGTATTTACATTAAGAATAACACAATAAAACAGTATCTCTACTTGAAAATATCCCTAGGTATTGTTAACAAGCATTTTATTTCATTGGAAGTGGCAAAATACCCCTACAATCAATCACATTGGATATGGTATAGAATGAAAACTATAAGGGTCACATATAGTGTCACAGATGTACATGTATATGGCCTGTGGCTGGTCAATAACGACAGACTGAGAACTACATGTATATGTAGGTCTCATATAGTGTCACAGATATATGCGTCTTAGGTCTGTGGCGGCTGTTATCATGTTACACTGGGGACACAGCTTTTTGGCACCCTGCAATATACAAATATCATGTATGTCATAGATGCTATATCTTGAAATAGATATCTTTGGTTTAGGTTTTTTTTCTTTCTTATTTTTAATCTTAACTGTGGAAGTCGCGTGAGGCTAAAGCCTTTACCTTTACCAAATAAACTTATGATAGATACACCATAGAAGATGTTTGAAATCTAACAATCTATTATTATGATATGATGATACCCCCTGCACAGCTCAAAATCGGAATGATCTAAAAACTATGATTTCATTCCATTTATGATGACATTATAATTCAAAGTATCACATGACTTCTGCATAAACAATAACATAAAAAGAAAATACTATTATCGTTACATCTAATTCTAAAACACTTACAAGAGTTTTCATCCAGCATTCTTCACAATGTACATGCCAACACTGAATGGATGTTAATGGATTCCTGTACACCTCCTGAAAATAATATTCCACAAAATTTCAGAACAATTACAAAGAAATAATTAATGTATTGTAGATCCAGTTCTATCTACAGGATTTTTATTCTGGAATACCTTTGTAAGGTCATTCAGCCACAAAAAAAGAAGCCTTGGTTAATGTAACTTGTCTATAAACAGATGATTTTGTTGTAGGTGGCTCATTAAACCTGAGCTTGCAAACTAACAACTTTTATCTTGAAAATTGACTACGAAGACATGTAAAAAATTCTCTTTTACAAAAGACACATAATTTGCTTTTCAAGTCTACATTACTCATACACTAACCATACATATAAGACACTTATGTCCCTTGAGGATTTCCTCTTTCTCTCGGAGTTTGGCTTTCAAAGCTTCCACAACCTCTGTACTTGAGCCACTACAAATTGAATAATGAATAATCTAGCTGATTATTTAAACCTTACAATGTAGCTTTTTTAGGTTTATGGAGATATCAAAATGTGATTGACATCTAAATACATGTACATCTATAACATGTATTGTTTTTTAATATTCTCTTAATTTGCCCTGACCCTGACCTGAGAACAAACTGAAGACAAGAGAAATGACTTTAAAAGTTTTCTCTAAATCAGGAAAACATGGAGCAAATTAAAAGGTTGCCTTTAATAATGAAGATTACATAGATTATTTTATAAAAATATTCGTTATATATAAATATATATGTAAAATTAATCTATAAAGGTAAGACAACACGACAGATTTGGTAACATACCTGTCTGGTAGCATTATGTGTGAAAATGGTCGTTCATTCTCATCTGTACTATCTACATCCATCGTGGTCTGAGAGGCTGAAATCAACATAATTATACATTGTCATTATAAAGTCAGATTTTACAGTTATCTCCCTTGTTCAACAGAATTACTAGAAACGGAGTGTTACATACTATTTCATAATATTGCAATGTTTTAAAAACATAATGTGATAAAATGTGATGTATCTTATAATCAATCAAATGTCACAAAAAATTTAGCCATTATAAGTCAGACAACCATACACAAATTACATGTATATCATGATCTCTTTTAATATTGATTTTGCTTCACAGGCAACTTAATTAATTCATGTACATAATAAAAAGTATGTCAAATACCATTATAAGGTGTCACAAGAAATTCACTTGTGAAATATCTAAAGCATTTCAAATGAAAAGTTTTGACCAAGGCATAAGTTTTTGTGACTGACTGACAAACAAACATGAAATAATGTCCATATGCTTTCACAACAGAATGGAACAAAATTATTTACTAACAAGTTAATGAAAATGTACTTACTGCTGACCTCTTGATGAGGTGAGCCTCGATTCCTTTCTGCATTTCTGTGGATAAAAATTAAGTTGAAAATTTAAAAAACTCAAAAGCAAGGTACATGTACACAAGTCCTATTGTTAACTTTATTTCAAACAATTCTTGAATATACAACTATTTGTTCATGGAAATAAAAATTCTATTGTCATTTCAAAGAATGCATCAATATGAAGTTGACACTAAATAATCATTGTTGACAGATGACTAATAGTTTAATGATTACAGTTGACTAGAGCTTTGCTTCAAAGGAGTGTAACAAGTGCTTCCTTCATAAAAATCTTATGGCACCATACAGAGAACATGGTTACAGCTTGCATTCTCATTAATAGATTGTCATTATGCTCAAAATGTAATAATCATATATACTAGTATATTGAATATGTTTCTAACAAAGTAGACATAAACGTTTATACATCACATAAGACTTACTGTAACATAGCTCCTCTCAATGCCTCCCTCTCCCTCATTTCCTTAGGTTCCTCTGAGGAGCAGGGTATTATATCAACCTCACTGAATCTGAGATCAGAGGTCAAGGACAAATCACACACAGTCTTATCTTACTATTTCTAATATACATATTCAAATGGCAAGACAACTTCAGACAGACAATAAAAACTGTTTGTGAAACACAAATGCCCCCGTCAGCATCTTTGTCAGTATGAGCACAATTTTCTGTAAAGAATGTCAAAGCTCATGGTCAAGAGGTCAAAAATGTTTGTATAAAAGGAAAGTTCTTGTGTGCACATGTGAAATATGAAAGCTCTATCACCATTCAAAAGTTATGTCAAATGGCCAAATGTTTGAGTTTTTGAAAAGTAGGTCAAAGGCCACAAGATAAAAAATGTTGGTCTTGTGTGCACATGTGAAATATGAAAGCTCCATCACCATTCAAAGGATATATCCAATGGCCCAATGTTTGAGTTTTTGAAAAGTAGGTCAAAGATCAATAAATCTATGATCGCTGAGCCATATTAGTCCCCTACTGGCATAAATCTATGTCCTGCAACTCTGCCTAGAACACTTCAATTAATTAAACATAAATTTAAACTTGACCTGTACTTGCACCAAAAGATTACTGCCCCTACAAAAATCAGATCATTATCTGAAACATTTGAAATTAAACTCAAACTTGATCTGTATCACAATAAGATGTATTCACATACCAAAAATCAGTTTATTATCTGCAATAGAATTGAAGAAATGTTTGGAAAACTGAAATTTTCTTGTTAAGTCCAAGGGCCATAACTCTTGTGAAAATAGGTCAATCAAAATCAAACTTTAACTGTATCACACTATAATGTATTTGTATACTAAAATTCAGTTTGTTATCTGCTATAACAGCCAAGAAAAGTCCAGAAAACTGAAAATTTCATGACATTTGCCAAGTCGAAGGGCCATAACTCTTGAAAAAATAGATCATTGGAAATCAAACTCACACTTGGTCTGTATCACGCTAAGATATATAATCATATACGAAAAATCAGTTCATTTTCTGCAATAGAATTGAAGAAATGTTTGGAAAACTGAAATTTTCATGATACTTGCCAAGTCCAAGGACCATGACTCTTGTGAAAATAGGTCAATCAAAATCAAACTTAAACTGTATCACACTATAATGTATTTGTATACTAAAATTCAGTTCATTATCTGCTATAACAGCCAAGAAAAGTCCAGAAAACTGAAAATTTCATGACATTTGCCAAGTCCAAGGGCCATAACTCTTGAAAAAATAGATCATTGGAAATCAAACTCACACTTGGTCTGTATCACGCTAAGATATATAATCATATATCAAAAATCAGTTCATTATCTGCAACAGAATTGAAGAAATGTTTGGAAAACTGAAATTTTCATGATACTTGCGAAGTCCAAGGGCCATGACTCTTGTAAAAATAGGTCAATCGAAACCAAACTCATACTTGATCTGTATCACACTGAGATATATCCACATACCAAAAATGAGTTCAATATATACAACAACAGCGATAAAAGTCTGGAAAACTGAAAATAGGACAGACAAACAGACAGACCGAGAGGAAACTAAGAGTCCCCTTCAGCGTTGCCGGTAGGGGACTAAAAATATTGTTATCAATGGAAAGGTCTCGTCACAAGGAATAATCATGTGAAATATCAAAGCTCTAACACTTAAATTACCAATCAAAAGTTATGACCAATGTTAAAAAGTTCTTGCCATTGAAAAACAGACAGACAGACAAACAGATGGACAGGCCAAAACCTATGTGCAACCAAACATTTGATTCCGGGGGCATAAAAACACCAATCTACAGACCTCTTTAGTCTTTATGTTATGTCTGTCTATGCAAATGTATGTCGAGATCTGTGTGTCCTAACTTAAATACCTTTAATATGTCACTGTACAGAAAAGCAAGTGTGGAAAAAGATGTGTTCTTAATGTGGTGGGCGTATTTAGCAATATGCCAATTCAAAAAGAACCAAAATGTTTAAGGTCCATTTGAGAAGGAAAATGCAAAGATGTATATCCAATAACACTATTGATGATAGAGTGTAACAACAAGGATACTGTGGTTTCCCATACTGCTCAGAGTCATCACCATCTACATTCAGGTCACCTTCCTCATCAGATAACTTCTTACTACTACTAGTCTGAAAACCGGACCCTGAAAACCAGTTATAACAAATTATATTCATTTCTATGAAACTAAATTATCTTGAAACAGGAACTAAGTTAACAAGCCATTATCACTGTCAAAGTCAAGTCACATAAATGTATATGACTAGTAATTTTGTATTCAACAAATTCTTCACATATATTTTAATGAAAAGAAGTTCTGTACATAAAAAAAATAATAAGGGATTTTTTTTTCATGTACATTATATTGTATTGGTTTTCAACTTGAGTGCCCATTGCAAATCATATCTGTAAAATGTTTCCCTTTTGATAAAAATCTTTATATATGTTTTACTTGCAAATTATCCATATAGACTGGAACAGCACTAATTCTGTCTTATTTGCACATAAACCTGTTTTTATATTCTCTTCATAACATTTTTTTGTATAAAGATTTTTTTCAAATTTTCTTTTTTGTGTCAGATTGTGATATCTATCATGGTTATAACCTTCATATCTTATTTACTGGTACCCCACATTCATTACCTGCGTATCCTCCCTGTAACATAGTAGAGACCCTGATCCTGGTTTGCCCCGCCCATTCATATTCCTCATACTGTTCACTATCACCCTCCACATCCACTGGTTCATCCTCATTACCATTCTCTGTCCTCTGAAGTTAACAAGTATACTTTCTAAGTAACATAAGAATGATCATATGCTACAGAGGACTTTAATAAATTCTTTCAAAAAGAGTTAATATTTCACTTGCTTTGGTAAATATCCAAAATATGTTTGTCACTGGTGACTAAATTACCAATCTAATTAAAATCAAATCTACTTGTTCCTCGAGCCTTATTCTGAGTTAACGATAGCTCAGAATAAGGAGGAACAATTAGATCTGATTACAATCATTAGTACTAGTTTATCACACACTAACCCTAACCCTACCAATAGTTCATTTACATAGTCAAAAAGCATCAGATTTAATTCCAGTTTCACTGTAACCCTTACTACTTTTATACAAAATATTCATTCCTATACTTCCCATTATTAGTTCAAATGCAAGTTATTGACTCAGTATATAACTTTTCCTTTTGAAACAAACCTCCAATTCAGCATTAAGCTCTTCTGGAGAATCAAACTTCAGTTTTAATTTCATATATATTTTAAGACATTCTAGTAGTTCCATGAGAATATTCCGCTCTTCTACTAACTCTTCTGATTTTTTTTTTTTAACATTTTGTTTTTCATCTCTTCTCTTACCCTTTTCAGACATAGTTCAACGTGAGCATTTAGCTCTTCAGGAGTACCGATCAGCTTCTCTGTACATATTGGGCAAATAGTTTCTTCGGTTGGTCTCTTCTTTTTAGTGCGTGTTCGTGCTGCATGAAATAAAGGAAGAATAAATTAAATTTTTTAAACAAGTTAAGAATTTAATTCTGTCCTACTCTATTTTAAGTTTAAAACGTACTTATGACGTTCAGAGAACGCTGATCTCAAATGACTTTGGAAAAATGGTCTTCATTTGTCAAACTCATATACATCAGAACCAATTTCATTTTACACATTTTTTATTAAAAATTGTTAATTTCATAAATGCAAGTGCTTACTTTAATTATGATGAGGTCGTTAATCGTTAAACATAAAATGGACCTATCATAAAATGAGTAATTGTTCTGCTTTCCCTAAATCAAGAATAATCACTGAAAACTAAGTTGATTCGTATATCTCCCAATGTGGGTACACTTTAGGACCATTAGCTAAATAATGATGTAAACGAACACTTCCTTGCGGAGGAAGTAAATTTTTTATTGGACGAAATACCTACAAAATCACCATTCGTTTGTCATGAAATATTTCAGTTGGTAGTAAAAATACCCTTCGTTTTATCAGTGTATTATCCAGAAACATTGTTTTTATGTATTCTGGATATTTAATGTGTAACATTAGATGAAAAATATAATTACGAAAACAACTCAACGAATTTGTGAATTTTTTTACTCAGACAAAAACGTGCATACTTAAATCGATTGTAATTGTTCTTCACAAACTAACTTCAATTTTTATCAATTATATATCTAATCACTACTTCGCATGTCCAAAGTGTGTCTACCGCGTCAATTGAAATAAAAAATGCCTCTATTTGCACGGCACCTCCCATTTTTTGTCAAACAAATAAAGAAGCAGCTCGTAAATTTTGTCCTGGGTATACAAATCATAATTTATATTTTAATAGATTTTTGAAACCTATATCAATGCGATCGGTTTTGTTAATTGAAAACCTATTGTCTGACGGTCTCTAACGTCCACGATCTCTATTCCGGTGTTTACCCGGAGGTGTCAGTCCACCGATTGTACCTGATTTTTTATCTCCAAAAACGATCGCATTTTTTGACAAATTCAAGCATTCACTAGAACACTAGCTGAGTTTAAGATTGTCTAAGAGGGGTTTATTTATCACATGAATATGATATTTGAAAAAGATATGAAACTGCGGGGGCTAAATGTGAGAAAATGAACTCACTGAACAGTTGTTCGATAATACAGTCTCTTAATCTGATTTTGCATTAATGAAAAAGGACCAAAAATTTCTCTAACCTGCACTCAAAATAGTAATATTTTCTGGGTGCATATCGGTATTGTACTTCTATTATTTACCAATGAAAATGTAGCTTTAAAAGGAGTTTCATATAGGCGTCGTTTCGATTCTTTTAATCATGCCATTTGACAGATTTTCAAGTGCCAGAATTTTCTGGGGTTTTAATTTTAATTTTGTTTTTTTATTTCGATATGTTTATTTTGGGGGAGGGGGGATTATTTCGTATTTGTTTTTATCATTAGCTGTTCTTCTTTTTCTCTTCTTCTTCTTTTTTTTTTTAGGTTTTTTTTTC
The DNA here is from genome assembly GCA_028142955.1 of Pinctada fucata. Taxonomy (NCBI): domain Eukaryota; kingdom Metazoa; phylum Mollusca; class Bivalvia; order Pterioida; family Pteriidae; genus Pinctada; species Pinctada fucata. The sequence goes on along the minus strand of AP027103.1, from coordinate 59,978,828 downwards.
TGTTTTTTTTTTTTTTTTTGTTTGCTTGATGAATTTCTCATAGGTGGTCAGGACAAGTGGTATTTGAAAAGAACGTTTATCTCCTTTAAAATCAAGTATAGTAGTAGCGAAGCAAAACATGCAAAGAGATTTGTTCTACATTACAATTTGTAATTTTTTTTAAAATAGACTAAAATTGATGTGGCAGTTTGCCCTGGTACTGAAGCTTACCACTGAGTCTCGCCTGGCGGTTACACTTGATCCTCACGTATGTCTGAAAGAAGAAGGGTACAATATAATAAACGATGTTCACAAATGACTACCCCTCACACCTTGAACAATACGGATTTTCTACAAGCAATTTACGCTGAATGGGGGACTGACGTATGACAACGATATACGCCGAGCGTGAAGTGTCTCGATTACAGACCAAGACAATGATCGAGCTGATAACATATCGACGGTCCGCATCTACGTACTGCTTAAATTAGTCTAAAATAATTAAATCAATTGTTAACTGGCATTATATATAGTTTGAAAAGGACATTTCAAACTGAGAATGACATTTTAAGTGCGCTGTCTCGTAAACTTGAGTCACATGGTACTTGCCATCCATTGGGTGCCTGGTAGATTTGGTCCTATCAGAAAAAAAGCCGTAAAAAGCAAGGAAGTAAGAATTTAATAGGTGCAATCTGTTTAAAATTTCCAAAAGAGAGTAATGTAATCGAACTTCAATATTATTCTTAATTGAGATGGATATCAATCTAATTGGATATGTCCAAACGTAAATGAATACAGTATTCAAAGGTATAGGTAGCCTTTTTTCCCTTTATACTGCTAATGTTAGGCGCCTACAATGTTATCTCATTTGGGTATCTGCGATGCCTGTTAGCGGTCGCCGCCAAAAAGTTTGCACCGAGAATGAACATCAAAAACGGCGTTTTAACAGACGTAAAACAATTAGTATCCGAGTTGTCTGATATCGTGAAATTGGAGGTGTTCAGGCATATGTTTTAATAGAAAATAGATCATTCACGGTGACCCTCAAATTCAGGCTTAAAAGACTTGAAAACCAATGAGGAGCTTTTTTTGCACAATAGTCAAAGCGAGGCCGATGATCCCTTCGATGACATAAGTAATTAGCGGTGCATCAAAATGAAATGCGACCCTACCACGTAAAATCGGATATAGTGAAAACAGTCTAGCTCTTTACTTCGAAAAATTGAAGCGGAAAAGAAATCATTACTTTTGTACTAAAATTACTCTTGAACGTAAACGATAGTTCTCAATTAAACTTGCAAGTCAATTTATCCTTTGACTATATGAAAATTTGAAGAGTCACAAGCAAGATTTGAAGCTATAAATTACATCATAAATGAAGAACCTACCTGGAAGAAAGAAATCAATTTTTGCTCATTAACTTTGTGTGGGTACCATCTGATACATTATCCATCCTACTTCAAGAACATCAAAAGAAGATCTCTTAATGTGTTCCCTCTCTTAATCTAGGCAAGGAAGTGTCTAAGTTTGTCCCGTAGAAAATAGACAATTTATTTCTTAGTTGAGAAAAACGAAAAAAAAAAAAAAGAGGTACAGAAAAACCTTTCGCTAGTTTATTTCGGCATCACGAAATCCCCAATTAAACGGCGCCATAGTGATTACAGCGGAACACAATCACAGCCAAACACACACATATGAGACGAGAAAAGGGGAATAACTAGAACACAAACCACCAAATGAACAAAAAGACGATGAAAACAATAACACCAAAACGACCAACCAACAAGGTAAAACACAATGGAAATACGAAGAACAACAGATAAAAACATTTTTCTCTCCTTCCCTTTCAGTCTATCTTTGTGGATGAGTTTTCGGATGTTTGTGTTCAACGAATATATGATTTATACTTTTCAATGTCTTTCAAAATAAATACATATGGTCATTTCTGGCAAAGAGAGAATTTTGGTTATCATAAGTTTAGGCATTTGACTTCTCTTGGCCAATCTATTACCACGTTTAGGAAATAAGAGTATCCGTGTACCGATGACGACAAATCTAGTTTAATTGATCTGAATTTAAGACCTTGTTAATTCAATACATAACTCAGTAGCTGCTTTTGTTAATTCCGATACAAATTGATCCTGTATCCCGTGTGAATAGCAGGAGACACTCAGTAGTAATTAATATGAATTTCGAGCCCATTCCGGAGTGTAATCTAGTTGCATGTGGTAAGCTCCCCTTGGTACCTGCTTCGAGGTTTTGTGCGTATAATTACACCGATGTATAGGCACTTAGTATCCTTTTACCGGGCCACAAAAACCCAACATTTACTGTGATACATTGACTTGTCACAGCCGCCTGTACACCTTTTTTGTTCCGTCACCTTATACATATTTCTCCCCTACCATATGATACTGGGCTAAAATTTTCCGTACTAAAGCTGAACAATGACAGACCCTGCTGGATTCCTCGTAAATTTCATGCTAAGATTTGTCTCCCTTTTTTGTCGCGCGACTCTTTTATGACTCAACGTCACCCGGGGAACAAAAACCTACGATTATAGCGTGTTGTACCAACAATCTAGATGCACATATATCAGTCTCATAATTGGAAATGACCAACAACATGTCAGAAATTATACCCTGCCAGATTTTATAGAGGCGTAAAATTATACATGGCTTACTAAATTCGAATTAAGGTTAATGCCACATAACTTATAGAGGGGGGCAGCACTGAACATAATGCAATTAAGAGATGAAAAATGACAATGATGCGAGTTTCGAAGCCTTGCCTTTCACCAATATGATAATCCGGTTATCAGTAATGTAACTTGATAAAATGCATAAAACCGTTCACAAGTCCCAAAAAATCACGTTAAGAAAGGGCACTAAAGGACTGACCATTTGGATAATATTTGAATTTTAGGGCCGTTAAGACGTAATCAAATTGGACTCCTGCTGGACTTTTGTTCGCGCAATCTCTATAACATTACACGTGTCTGCATGATGGATTGTGTAATACGGAATCCATATTCACCGAGTGAAAAGAAAATTCATATTTTATGACTTCGGCGACTGCTTGTGAATAATTCCGCTACAACGCCGTTTGAAAAATTTGTCAGTGACAACGAAATTACTGGATTTAAAATTTACATAAATTTCCTATTTCTCTACATTTGATTTTCGAAAGTGTCAAATTTTTAAACATAAAATAGCATTATTTAACGTGATTAATGCCAAGACATGTTTAAAATTGACTAAATCTTTAATTTACTGCATTTGCCGGGTAAAGGTAGGGAAATCTGGATCTAATTCCTTTTAACTTTGATCGTAATAAAAATGATTTCCGATGGTTTAGGGGGAGATTACTATCCTATTCTCATAATTTACATCCAAATCGACGAATGTATGCATGGAATTAAAAGTATGATAGGTACAGGAGCTTTATCGAAATCCCTTAATGTACTGTTACCCAACTTATACGAACTATACTTTAACGGTAAGTGGTTGTTCATAATGAACCTCAAGCAAGTCACTCTGATAAAGAATTTTCAATAAGTGACGAATCGAGTTTGTGAAGGTCCATTTATCAGTTAATACTTCCCAATTGATGTATTTCTAAGGATCACTTACGCGTTTACATTTCTAAAGTAATCATTAAATCATCAAATATATGAAAATTGGGATTAGAACTTTAAGGGCAAAACAAGCGAACAAGGAGACACACTGCTTTCAATACTACAGTAGATAAATGACGTTGTATAAATGATAATAGTAATGCTTTCAGGAGAGAGCCCTGTGGAACTCCCAAGCATGTTGACTGCATTTAACACTCGTGCTTTCGCAGCTTATCAAGAGCTTAATTCCTCAAAGTAAACTTCTCATTTTGTCAAATCCTTTAATTTTCTTTGAAAGCGACATGTGGTATGTTAAAGAGAACAGTAACTTTATCAATAAGTGGAAGATCACCCGACAAAAGATCGACAAATGTTCCGTACACAACAGAGATCGTCCGACTCAAACGGGCTCTAAAGGCAGATTGAGAATCAGAAATACTGCTTACAATGGAAGAATGGGGTCCAGAACACCATAAAAGGGAACTGCTAATTAATGTTTAACGGAGAAAATAACCAAAACCAAATTTGAGTGTTGAAATTGCAATAATTGATAGAAAATCTTGTTTGGCAAACCTAGACACTTCACAAAAGATGATTGATTGCAATTTAATTACATTGAGAAATGTGCAAGAAAAGAAGTGAGAAAATAAAACTTTTCAAAGAGGCTCAACCAAATGTATGGAGGGAATAAATAATTCAAGACAGTTCATTTAAATGACTTTAAATGGGCACCTTCTTTCAATATATTTCAATCTTGTACCAACCCACTTTTTTACGAATTCATATTAAGCACAAGTAAAGAACGGTACGATGTTTAGAATATTTCAATTACAATGAAAAAAAGTTGCCGAGACAACGTTAAACGACCAGTTTGCCTGAGTATTGTAAATCAATGACTGAAAAAAGAACAGCTTGCGAACTTTCTCAACATACTGTGTAATTAAACTTTTACTCAAAAAATTTCCATTTATAATCCTGCAGTCAACTCAATAATTTTTCTCTATTGAGTCGCCAATTTGTTGCTCGTTTTGACGTAACAATCTGAACGATATCTGAACGATTCTATTGTTAGTCAACCATCGGTACATACAGGCTGTTCAAATTGTTCAATTCTCGTCAAAAGCAGATTATAAATTACATTTGAAGGGTTCAGAGAGTTTAGGTCTTTTCATAGTTCCAACAGTAACGAGTAATATATATTAGTAGAATAACTTCAGATGCACAAGGTTGTTACACTTTTTTGTACATTTTAAGCGTTTGCTTGGCTATGATCAGAAGCAAAAGGAGGTCAAAGATCTTGGTCAAATTGAATTTTTCGATAAGGCAATGTATGCAACGAAGGGGGATATTTAGCAGGACAAATAGAAATTGCCAAAATTAGATTTTTTTTTTGGTAACGTCCGACAGACATACTGACGGACGGACATTTTCTTACATGTGTCTATATATCAACTTACGTCATATCTAGACTGTGATGCAATTTCCGATGACGGCGATTCTTTACCTCGTCTTCCACACAAGGGAGATGGCAATGTCTGAAAATGAAACGAAAATATATTGAGAGTAATACATTATGTTCTTTGTCATATTTGGGATTAAATCTTTTCTTGAAGCGACATCTCATTGAAGATTTGGATTGTTCTTCGCTGTTTCGCGATTCATTTGGAATCGTTCTCGCAAAAAAATGTTTGATGGGTATTTCTTAAATTGGCATATGGGTTAGCTTTATGTTCTTATCCTCTCTATCTATAATTTTGATATCATAAATATTATTAGAAAAGACATATCTGCCTGGAAAAATATCTATCTGTTTGTGGGGAAACTATCTATTTATTTGTGGGGAAAATATCTATCTGTTTGTGGGGAAACTATCTATTTATTTGTGGGGAAACTATCTATTTATTTGTGGGGAAAATATTTATCTTTTTGTGGGGAAACTATCTATCTGTTTGTGAGGAAAATATCTATCTGTTTGTGGGGAAAATATCTATCTGATCTGTTTGTGGGAAAAATATCTATCTGTTTGTGGGGAAACTATCTATCTGTTTGTGAGGAAAATATCTATCTGTTTGTGGGGAAAATATCTATCTGATCTGTTTGTGGGAAAAATATCTATCTGTTTGTGGGGAAACAATCTATCTGTTTGTGGGGAAAATATCTATCTGTTGTGGGGAAAATATCTATCTGTTTGAGGAAAAATTTCTATCTGTTTGTGGGGAAACTATCTATCTGTTTGTGGGGAAACTATCTATCTGTTTGTGGGGAAAATATCTATCTGTTTGTAGGGCAACTATCTATCTGTTTGTGGGGAAAATATCTATCTGTTTGTGAGGAAAATATCTATCTGTTTGTGAGGAAAATATCTATCTGATCTGTTTGTGGGAAAAATATCTATCTGTTTGTGGGGAAACTATCTATCTGTTTGTGGGGAAAATATCTATCTGTTTGTGGGGAAAATATCTATTTGTTTGTGGAAAAATTTCTATCTGTTTGTAGGGAAACTATCTATCTGTTTGTGGGGAAACTATCTATCTGTTTGTGGGGAAAATATCTATCTGTTTGTGGAAAAATTTCTATCTGTTTGTGGGGAAACTATCTATCTGTTTGTGGGGAAAATATCTATCTGTTTATGGGGAAATATCTATCTGTTTGTGGAAAAATATCTATCTATTTGTGGGGAAACTATCTATCTGTTTGTGGGGAAAATATCTATCTGTTTGTGAGGTAAATATCTATCTGTTTGTGGAAAAATATCTATCTGTTTGTGGAAAAATATCTATCTGTTTGTGGGGAAACTATCTGTTTGTGGGGAAAATATCTATCTGTTTGTGGGGAAAATATCTATCTGTTTGTGGGGAAAATATCTATCTGTTTGTTGGGAAAATATCTGTTTGTGGAAAAAAATCTATCTGTTTGTGGGGAAAATATCTATCTGTTTTCTGTTTGTGGGGAAAATATCTATCTGTTTGTGAGGAAAATATCTATCTGTTTGTGAAAAAATATCTATCTGTTCGTTGGGAAAATATCTATCTGTTTGTGGAAAAATATCTATCTGTTTGTGGAGAAAATATCTATCTGTTTGTGGGGAAAATATCTATCTGTTTGTGGGGAAAATATCTATCTGTTTGTTGGGAAAATATCTGTTTGTGGAAAAAAATCTATCTGTTTGTGGGGAAAATATCTATCTGTTTTCTGTTTGTGGGGAAAATATCTATCTGTTTGTGAGGAAAATATCTATCTGTTTGTGAAAAAATATCTATCTGTTCGTTGGGAAAATATCTATCTGTTTGTGGAAAAATATCTATCTGTTTGTGGAGAAAATATTTATCTGTTTGTGGGGAAAATATCTATCTGTTTGTGGGGAAAATATCTATCTGTTTGTTGGGAAAATATCTGTTTATGGAAAAAAATCTATCTGTTTGTGGGGAAAATATCTATCTGTTTTCTGTTTGTGGGGAAAATATCTATCTGTTTGTGAGGAAAATATCTATCTGTTTGTGAAAAAATATCTATCTGTTCGTTGGGAAAATATCTATCTGTTTGTGGAAAAATATCTATCTGTTTGTGGAGAAAATATCTATCTGTTTGTGGAAAAATATCTATCTGTTTGCATAGCAATAGCACTTTCCACAGCACTAGGTCCCTTTTTGCAGTACAATAAAGCGAAATCTGATCAACATGGATGACGCTCATGACGAAATCAAGCAAGATGATTGATATTAATTCCAGGGTAGAACTACAGGTGTCATCGCAACCCATGTGTTCTTCCTTAAATAACATACAAGAAAACAAAGACAACTTGTTAATGGGACGGCTGACAACAACAAATGCACCAGGTCTGATTTTTCAGGTGTCTAAATCTACTCTAATTACAAATTTTAATGACAAATTTTGCAGGTAATGTAGAATTCAATTATAGTTTCCAGTTTTGCAACTCCGTAATACGCCTTCTTCAACAGTATCAATGAAGGGAAGGACTTAGGGCCATGAGCTAAACTCGTCGTCTTCAATAGGCCACAAAAGAAAGTTAGCGATAGACCCCTGCCTTTTCCAACTAAAATCACATAAAGTTATCAATTAAGAGAAAATGAAATGCAAAACGAGACATTCTACCCTAAAATTAGCCGTCTAAGAGCTGTTATAATCAAATAAAATTCTTTTAAAACCGGGTGAATTCGGTAATTTGAAACAGAGACTGATGGGAACAAAGGTCCTTAAGGCAGTCACCAGTAAAAAAAAAATCTCGACTGCACTTGTGCAATGTTTCCATTTTCATACGCAGTGAATGTTCTTTCATGAGAGAAATTGCAATTATTTTTTATATTTGTATCTTGTGTTTCTTCTTTTTTAAAATAAATATTTATAATGAAGAAATAAACAAACAAACAACTTACCTTTCTGCCCTGTGGGGTAGGATCACGGGATTTTCTACCGCCTCTGAAAATACAAAATATATTTGAATGTAAATTCATTTACTTGCTGTTCAAATTGCTAAATGGCACGTTTTTGGCGGAAATCTGGATTTGCTTATGAATCTGGGCTTTCCTTTCTCATCTAGCTTTTTTTCACTTGGGGTTTGGGATGGGACTGACCACCAGTGTCGTTTTTTTTTTTTATTTAATAGAAATAACATTCTTCATGTGAGTATAGCAATTCCGAAAATTTCTTTCGGAAAGATAAGAAAACAACACCTTTCTCGACACCATTCATACAATCATACATGTAGAAACAGCGATAACTAAGAAAAGAAGCATAACATTTTCTGAATATATTTCAACCGGGAAGGCTTATGACGTAATTGCCTTCTTGAAAGAGAGGTTAGTCAGAATGTCAGGGCATTTCAGGCACCTAATAGTTTGATGAGAAAGTAACAATGTTTCGTACATTAATTCTTAAAGACAATGTTTCCTTTTTGCATCCCTTTAAGACAACTCGTGCTGCACTCGTAACTTTTTCTTCCGAAATCTACTTCCGACTTGACGTAGCATATTCATCTCGATTACTTTTAGTGAAATTATCAGGTAATCAAATTCCTCCGCTGATCTGTCAGCAAATTAAGCTGACATCTTCAAATTACTTTCCGTTTTGTCTATCAAAACTAAGCAGTATGCGCCTGCACCGTTCCTACAAATGTAAACATAACTTAATTTAGCAACAACGCGATTAATCAACAAGTTCTTTCACCCGACACTTTTCAATGATTGTACAGTGTGAAATACTCGTTTCCGGGAGATCTAATTCACAGAGTAAGCGAACCCTCCATCTTTGGACGTCAAGATAACAAGAGAATTAGAGACAAATATATCTCACTTTCTTAAGCAGACAACTAACATAATTATCCCGAGATGCAAATACAATTAGCTGCAGATAAATGGATAATTAGAGGGACTGCTTCTGAGGAAAATTTGTTTGGTCTTAGCCTCTGTAAATTATAATGTCAACTAGTTTTTCATCTAATTAAAACTGTAAAAGTGGAACTCATTTTACTATCAAATAGTCATTTCCACCATGCAAAAACAAAAAGATAACGAGTTACCAAATTCAGTGGAAGACAACAGACACAAAATTGAAATTACTTCGGCTATAAACGCCTTCTAAACATCTATTTTTTGTTCTATTTAAAGAAACATTTCTTCTAAAATTGTTTAAAGTACATTTCACCCAAGAATTCGCCAAATAGTGACAGTATCCTTAAAATAAATCTTAGATAAAAATGAAATTACTGGTAATTATCTATCAAACAATTTACAAAAGGACAAAAATATACATATTGCTATTAATGTCTCAAATATACATCCATTTCTCAACTAAAACTTCATAAATGTAACATATGTGGAGAAAAGCTTTTTTTACATACATGAAATACGCGCTAAAATTACATTGACTTATTTGAAGTTTCTCTGTTATGTAACTTTGATGATTCAATCGTTAATTATAATTGTAATATTACACAAAAATATCCAAATGAAATAGCTGCAAAGTATAGAAGAAAGGAAAGTCAATGTGCAAGAAAAGAACATAGGCAGCTACTTGCCGTGCACTAATCGTACATTGATAATGGCAACAGATTCAATAATATACAATTATAAATACCCCTCCGCAGCCAAATGCAATACGCTTTCCACCATTGACCTTGTTTCATGGCAGATATAACATATTTCTTAGTATGCCTTTGACCATAAACATTTCATAAATCTTTTGTCAACGTGCTGCACAATGCCGCATCAAACGAAACACTAGAGTCGATACTGTGAAAATTGACATACAATGGGAGTAATTTGGAAGGGACTTTCTCTGTGATTAATTCATAAACGTTTGTAATACCTCGTAAATCACAGAATTTATAATATCTGTGATGAAGCTGATGTCGTTAACTACTTCTTTATTTCTGTACTTTATTATTGTAAAGTATAACAAATGTGCGAAAATTTGCTGCGAAACGGAAAACAAAAATCGCAATTTGATATCACAAGAGGAGTAAAGCATATAATGTAAACATTAAATATAAGTATTTCTTCAAAAGTATATTCAATCTTAGAAGAAATTAATTACATCGTTCAATAAATTAGAACAAAGGTTTTTCAAAAATTGTATTTGACGATTTTAAATCCTGAAGTATCTCAATGTACTTAGATTTATTTATTTATTTATTTATTTATTTATTTATTTATTTATTTATTTATTTATTTATTTATTTATTTATTTATTTATTTTTGTATATTGTTGTTGTTGTTTGCATGCATGCTAGTCTGGTGCAAGATGCTCTCTGGCAGCGGAGTTAGGACGTATTCTTTTTTTTTTTTTTTTTTTTTTTGAAAAAAGACTAAATTTTCTTGTTTCATACATACCTGACTAATCTTTCCAATCGGTCCATCTCCACAGCAAAGTGGGACTCTATCTCTCCGGTCCTCAATGTTAGTCCACATACCGGACAACAAGGCGTCTGTCCGTCCAAAATACACTTCTTACGTTGCTCTGAAATAAACGTAAAATTTGGTAAACATTAAAAAAGTAATACATATATATATCTGATCACACGTACAAAAAATCGACTGAATAGATTAAACAAGTTCGCAAAAAATCAGCTTTCGTTTAAATATATGACAACAATGTCAGGAAAATAATATATCGCAAAAATTGATCTCGCGTATTAATATTTGACAATGATGTCACGAAAAATGCGCAATTCGCAAACAATTTAGCTCGCGTATAAATTCAGCTCGCGTATAAATATTCGACAGCGATGACACGCAAAAAAAAAATCTCGCAAAAATGCAAATTCGCAAAAACTGAGCTCGCGTATAAAGTCTCGGTAAAAATGTTAAATTCTCAAGCAATTCAGCTCGCGTACAAATATTTGACAACAATTGCACAAAATAATGTCTCGCAAAATATCATCCGTGCTTTTTATAAATGTAGATGGTACACATTTTCGTACGCTATCTTATGATATGAAGCTGAAAATTAGTAAAAAAAAAAATATATAATCATAGTTTGACATTTTTTTTTAAGCTATACTGGTATTAGAACAGTTTCCGGACAGTAACAGTTTCCGGACAGTCGTCATTTTCGACTAGATTGAAGGATTTTTTTTGTTGTTGACAATTTTTAGACAATTTTGTATATTTTTAAATGGAGAATTCAAAGCACGAATCATCATAACAAAATTTTACATCTTAGTTGCTTTATCATCCCACCTTTTCGCTCCTCTCTGTCCCGTTTAATATCGCGCCCGGGGGGAAGTCGCTGAGAACTATCCTTTTTTCAATCTACAGGATTTGATAAGTTTTGGTTCTATATCCAAGATTATTTTCAACAGTCATTTGTAGAAAAGATTGAAGAAAACAATATCCAAAATCCATCCAGTTTGGGTTGAAATTGATCGAGATTGACAGCTTTAAATCAGGTGTCCGGAAACTAATCCAGTGATTTGCGAAAAATGGCCGAAATATAGGGTCATAGAATCGGTATAGATTGGTTTCTTGATAGATTATTTTCTTTCAACATGAGTATCTGTGGGAAGGGCATAGCACTATTTTAGAGAAATTTGAATGTTTTCCATTGAAGGACAGAGGAGTTGTCCTCGAAAACCTTCAAAATCGTCCGGAAACTGTTCCGACGCCAGTACTTTGATTTTTTTTTCTGAAGTTAAGTATTTGAATGTGTGCAAACTAATGCTTGTTTTCTTCCTGATTTTAAATCTTGGGAGTTTTCTCATTGTGATACACTATATCAAAAACCTGTGATTGAAAGACCCATATCTTCCCAAATCGATGAATACGAAATGGTCGTTAAAGTCAGTACTCTTCTGTCGTTAATCTGAGTGGAATTTATGATGTCAAAGAGAACCCTACCATATGCACTTCCCGTCCGTATTTGAAGAGGTTTCTGACAAGACTTTTTCGCTCTTAATCCTCTCCTGTACTCAAAGAAACATGGACTGACATTTCATTTCTAATCAAGCAGAGGCAAGACTTTTTCAAATCTGAGTTTGCAACGTGTTCATGGAGTGGTTGGCGACCATCTATGGAACTCGTACCCGTACAAACGATTGTTTAATTTAGTAATTTGCATGAGAGAGCTTATCAAACAATGATTTGGACAGGAAAGTCTCGGAGTAAAAGACAGCCGATCTGATACGCACTCCCGGTGTAATCAACTTCCTGTCAGTTCACGTCAGAGCCGGATACCTATCAAATGCCTCTTAATCCAAGGTGACAATTTTCAAAACATCAAATGTCTTTGTGACTTATTCAAAATGTGGTCAAGCCCAGACATAAGCCATGAGAGGTGGCCAAGGGGACTATGACAAGGTCACCAGACATCTTTGATACTTGACGGGTCTTTGATGCAAGCATAGCAATGGCGCAATGTGGGAGCCAATGGAAATGCATGAAGCGGCGTGTTTGAATAGATACATTTCGTAGGACCTAGGTGTTCTTTATGAAAAATGTTATGATACGTTGGTTTTGAAAATGTTCTGAGGCTATTCTCTTATCTAAAACGCTACATTGGGATGAACACATATCTTATATATGCATTACTGTGGAAAAATGTGCACAGAAAAAAATACACTATGAAATATTTTTGCCAGTTGACTGATGTTTAAAAAACAGAATGACAAAAGGAGGGACTATAACACTTCTTTTGATATGTCTCCGATAAAGACTAAAAATCTTAAATAACCATATCTGGCGATTAGATTCTCAAACTTTATGCCATTCTGTAGTTATAGGATGTATACATTCAAATACCAAATGGTACAGTGTATTCCAGAAAGAAGTCAACAATGAATTAAAAGTGTGACGGACAGACGAACAGACAGTAAGTCCATTTTCGTTTGTCGTTAAGGAACAATTAAAACCCAACTTAGTTATACATGTACAAAATAAATAGGTAAAACACGAAAAAAAAAAGTCGGAAATTTATGCGAAATTACTAGACGCAACAATTACCCCAAATACGGCAATAGCATTAAAAGATGCGATTGTATAGAATTTGACAAAAATATTTGTACCGTAATAAATTTTTCTAGAAAACAAATGTATGATTTTTTCAGCCCTGGAAATTATGTGCATTTTCTGACAAAGAGTTGTGAAATGGTTACTTCGGAATTCTCATTTAGCATTAGAATAAATAGCAGTAAAATTTATGATTCTTTCCATATTGCCTTTGTTTCAATAAAATTACTTCATAAAAGCGAAGCGAAACACGAAATCAAATCTCGGTAAAATCCACAAAAGCACGCGAACTCGTCAATCTGTCCAAGTATATACAATATTTATTGACATCGTCAAATAATTCACTTACGAATGGAACTCGGTAATTTTTGAAGGACTCGTCTAACTTATTTTATTGATATATTCATTCAGAGTGTCCGGGATACAGAATAGTTCTGTATTCTAGTTTAGATTTCTTTGTTTCCGACATGTGTAAGCACCTGTTCCGTTCACTTTATTGCAGCAATTGATCGAATTTTTATTAGGCTTATTTGGTGCAAAGCAAAGATTATTGGACACAAATCTTTTTTATTCATATAAATACCGGTACTATACTTTCTTTTCATTTTTAAACAAAACAGATAAATAAATTAATTAATAAATAATTAATCTTTTTTAAAATAGATAAAATGAAAATAAAAATATTCTAAATTTGTCGCCGTTGGATCGACCGCTCAAAGTCTTTCTTTGACGATTATCGATTTAAACAATTACTCAATCGATTGTCACCGAGAAGAATACCTTCGTGCCTGAAATATTTGCATATAATTGCCGGTTTTCTCGTAAAATTTATTTATTTGCTTATAAGTTTATATACTTTATTTTTCTATTCAATAAATTATTGTTTCTCCACATGTACAAGAGACGTGATTTACTGATTTTACAAAACATTTTTATGCCCGCGTAATCGAAGATTCTAGGGCATATAGTTTTTGGTATGTCCGTCTGTCTGTCTGTTTCGATTACGGTGGCATATAGTTTTGGTATGTCCGTCTGTAGTGTTGTAAATCGGAAGACTTTTAAGAATCGATTATCGGAAAATAATCGGAAAGAGTAAACCGATCGATTATCGATTTAAATCGGAAAAAAAGTCAATGAAAAAATTCACATGGAACATAAAAGATAGAAAAAATGTATTTTTCTGCATAAAATTCAGAAAACTTTGATGAAAACAAAATATAAAGCATTCAATTTCAAAGTGTCTGTCTGTTTACAAGAAAGACGAACAAGTGACGGTTTATGTTACATGTGAAAAGAGGAAAATAAATTCCTTTAAACAAAATACCTTCCTGTTAGCGACAATCGATTGTAAGAAATTGAAATCGATAATCGGAATCGAAAGAGTCTGAGCGATCAACAATCGATTGTCGGCGACAATAGGTTCATCACTATCCGTCTGTCTGTCTGTTTGCCTGTGTCTCTGTCCGCAAAAACTTTTAACCTTGGCCGTAACTTTTGAATGGTAAGTGATAGGGCTTTCATATTTCACATGTGTATTCCTTGGGACCAGACCTTTCCATGGATACCAAAATTTGTGACCTTGACCTTAGAGTTTGACCTACTATTGAAAAACTTTAACCTTGGTCATAACTTTTGAACGGTAAGTGATAGGGCTTTCATATTTTACATGTGTATTCCTTGGGACAAGACCTTCCATGGATACCATTTTTTTTTACCTTTTGATATGGAGTTTGACCTACTTTTCAAAATCTAAACTTTAGCCATAACTTTTAAATGGTAAGTGATTGGGCTTTCATATTTCACATATGATTTTTTTGTGGCAAGACCTTTCCATGGATACCAAATTTGACCTCGTGACCTTGACCTCAAAATGTGAACTACTCTTCAGCTGTTTTACCGATAAAGATGTCAATGGGGGCATTCGTGTTTCTCAAACACATTTTTTTTCCATTAAAATCTATAATCGAGAATAACTTCGATCGAAGTCCAATTACCGTTTCGTAAAATCGCCTCAGACATAAATCACTCTTCGAGACTTTTTGCAATCAATTAAAATATTGAGGCATTTCAGTCAAAATGTTTGTAAAAATTTATGGAAACACGAAAATGGAAAACTTATGGAGAAAAATATCCATTTCTATCGTACAATAAATTACGGAGCGTTTATTATGGGAAGTTTATAATAACGTTGTTTCTTTTTTTCTGTCCTATTTGTCATTCCCATTTCAAACACAGGTATTTCAAGTTGACTATTTTTTTTTCTCCGAATTTTCCTTTTCACTAAATTGTTATTATACGTAAATATAGATTTCTCCAGTTTCCCTGACACCCCAATGGGAGTGCCACAAAAATGAGTTTAAGAGAGATTTGGATGAAAACTTCAGTTGTTACTTTAAAGTTAGTAAAACCTAATCCCCTGCCTGCTTGATTGAAATTGAAGAGAAAGTCCGATATTTGTATAGGATTTGGCTCGATTCCCCATCTGACACTGATTGGCAAAAGCAAGCCATTCCACGCTAATATATAACTTTTGAGGATTATTTAGCATTTTAAGTTACATGGTACTTGAAAATTTGTAGAAGAAAAAAGCTTGATTTGGCATGATCATTGATAAGAGAGGCTCTACTCGGCATTCTGTTATTGACTCGAACTTTTACAGATTGTCATTTAAATTCACTAGGCCTGTAATTACATGCATTTCGTATACATCGACTTTTTGCGCAACTTTCAATATATTTTTCTTTTCTTTACAGAGTAGAAAAAATCACCTGAAACCCTTGAATTTTTATACCGAATTCAATACAGCTCTCTCTCTCTCTCTCTCTCTCTCTCTCTCTCTCTCTCTCTCTCTCTCTATGTCTCTCTCTCTCTCTGAATATGGGTGACAATAAGAGAATTTTTATTTCCCCAGAACGAAAAAAAAGAGAAAAATTTCAGATTCTTATTTAAAAATAAAGAATGAATATTTCAATCTTCATTTAAAAAAAAATTTGTCGATAAATTACACGTAGCAACTTTTTGTTTTGTTTTCTTTTTTCCTCGTTTGATGCTTCATCGTTTCCATTTTCCAGTTTCTCACCCTAAATCACACCAATGGATTATCTTTATTCAACTTGGCAAATCCAAGATGTATTTTTGAAACATCGATGAACCCAGAAACGTTAAAGAATGTAAGGATCATTTTCTTTGAATGTCTGATTTAAATTACAAGATAACCAGGCCAGGAATCTTCTAATTGAATTATAAATAAACAACCAGTTGAAACTTAGGAATCGAATGAATTTTTCCAGAGAATTGCTCGGTATTTTGCGGACATACAGAAAAACGCAAATTTTACCCGCTCAACTCAATTATTTTATAGCTAAAATGGTTTTATGCTAACATGATCATACATGGCGATTTCCCTTAAATTTGCCTCTTTTTAAGACCAAACGCTAAACACCAAATACCGTAGTATCTCAACATAATCCTCCGATTTCTTTGGATGTTTGTATACGACTTACAACAGGGTAATAACTCAAAGGGGATCAATTCAAACGATATACCCAAATAATTGATTTTTCAGACTTTCTTAAACTTACTGCCAATGATAGAGCTCATCTATTCTCATTTACTCCGGGTATGTTGTACGCCTTATCACTAACTATGGCTTTACAATACATTAACTTTCAGCGGGTGAGCGGTTAGACACTGTCTATAACCAATAAAACAGAGTTTGTCCTTCCTGAAAGACGACCATAATACTAACATTGACAATAATCCGGAACAGGTGCCCCCGATCCATTCTGACTTTTTGTTTTCTATTTTTTTATTTTTACAATCATAATTTTGTTAATTTTGAAAACATACCTGTACATATGACCACAACTAGTAATTCAAAGACATAACATCATGCCGTTATAGCACTGGTATTAAAGTCCCAAGATGTTTTTCGATATATAGTATATACCTTTAGTTATTTATTTCGTTTCTTTTTTTAAAAGATATTTATAAAGTAATTTAAGATTTTGGATCATTCTTATCCTCAGTCTGCTGAAATATTTTGCGATCACATAACTTAAGGTAATTCAGTATAGGACAACACGCAATCAGAACTTCCGGTGTATCATAAGCAATATTTTCGAAAAAATCTCGCGATTCTATTTATTTTAATATCATTAAAATATATGACAATATCTACAATATCTAAATGTAAGTTATGATTCTATTCTTGCTATTTTCATTTTCTTCTTCCTCTTCTCAAGCTTTCGCTTTACTAGAAGTTGAAACTAAATCTATCCACATTTCGTCTGTAATGTAAATAACTATAGTCCGAATTCCTACTTGTAGTTTCAAAGTACATGAAATTTTCAAGTAGTTTTTTTTTTCCAAAAAATGCGTTAAATTTTCTGTGAAATTATGGATGAAAAAAAATTTCTTCACAGAAGTTTTAAGGGGAGAAACAATTTCAGCATTTTTCTTCGGATTTTCTTTCCTTTCTCGCAATCTCGTTTATACTTGATATTTTAACAACCACCCATGTATCAAATTCAGTGCTAATTTATATGATAATATCCTTTTATGTAGATAAACCGTCAAACATTAGCTTGTTTTCCTTAGAAATAACATTATCTTCTTCCTTAAGGAAACAAAGTATCGTATTCCTAAATAAACTCTATCTGTTGAGATTCGCGCGGACTGTTTCGATAGGTTGTAACGATTTCTGCTACATTAATTGAAAATTAAAATACTTATATTACCTCACTTTGTAATCATCCAGAAAACAAAAATTAAAACTTTAAAATTGCATTTAACAGGAAGATTATTTAAGATTGGTATATTTCGCAACTGACTTTGAGAGGGTAGACCCAAGTTTTTTCTCTCTCATATATAAGCAGATGCGAACTGTATTTGTACTTTTCAGATACGCATCCATCGGAACTTGATTAAAATAAATTTTCTCTGAGTCATCAAATTGAAAGTTTTAATCAGGAATACATAGGCGAATAGTGGAAAAAATTGATTCTCAGCGAAAAGACTCGTCCCATTTTTGATCTCTACGCGCTCGTTAATACACAAACAACCGACACTTGTTTGTGAAATTAGCAGGCGAGTTGGTAAAGAACAACAACTCATTCATGATTTTAATGGTACATTTACACCTTTGTGGTATCTGCCCTCACACAGTCTATGCTAGCACCTAGTTCATTTTTCTTCCATTGTGCTGATGATACATTATACATGTACGGTCTGGATAGGAGCTACGCTTGATATTGTACATGAATAGACCTCCTCCGTCCAACCTGCGATTGACAAAGAGGAACTAGCGGTCATCTTGAAAATCTGGACAATCAATCAACCGTGCTTAGAAAATTTGAAATGCAGGAACATTATTGGTTCTCGTATAAAAGTGAAAGAATGTTGAAATTATTTGTTTCATCACGTAAATGTCGTTTTTGTATCTTTTGACAGGTCCGACCAACTCAAAGTATAAATTCACGGACCCTCCCAAAGATCTGTACCATAATTATTGATGAAATAGCGCAAAGAATCATGGTCACTTTGCCCCCATCATGTTTTGTTGTACGTATAACATGCAGGAAAGTCTTAACCGACACGAGTAGACTACATTAATGTAATAAATTCAGATTTTTTTTTGTGATCGATAAAAGTTGTATCATCATGCAAGGCGAAGTTTTCAGCAGCCAGAGGATTTCTTCCCCTCTTATCCCAGTAACGTTAAAACGTTTTACGCAAAATTAATAAACGGCGAAAAATTATCGCCATTTCATTCGCAATTGTTGCAATCGACTTGACAATTCAAATCAGGCATTGATAAACCCAAATTATCTAAATATTTCGGGCACTGATACGATTTTAATGATGAATTAATTTTCAATTCTGTTCAGATCAATTTTTCTGACAAAGTATTTCAATAGGGACTAATTCTTCTCATGATCTAATCTCAATTTCAACACCCGACGCGGCTGAATTTGTTTTTGTTGACAATCGGCTAGGATCGCGCGGCTTTTCCGCTCACTGCTTCCTTCCAAAATGTTCTCTATGAAAAACTCAATATTGAACAGGTAAACAGCCGAGATTTAAGTTTTTGAAGGAAGACTCTCGTGGAATTACATTTTGATGAAGATAAATGGCATATTCTAGGCTAAGTATCAACATTACTAAGTTAAGAGGATGGTGGACGCTTCAAAGCCGATATATAAAGTATGCCAAACTATCTTTTGATACGATATGATTTTAGAAATTGCGAAGGAGGAAATATTTCATAAATCATCAATTTCCGATTACCTCTAACAATTTGTGTTAAATTTATGCCGTAATGAGACTGCTGCTTCATTTTCATGGATCCATATAGTGAATGTAAAACTTTCCACTCCGCGATGCCGATTCCGCTTAACAAAGGAAGTTGCCAGATAAGCTTTTTAAAGCCATTGAATGAAAACTCTCATCTTTGAATATGAATTGTTCCTATTTTCCTGGCGAGAATTATGTTGTGCTATAAAGAGGCAAATAATATTTGGATCAGATGAAATTGTCAAGAACTGCGCGAACGTTGCCTAGGATGGCAAGAGAGAGAAAATCGCTCCAAATTATCGTTTGATTACAAGTGATGGGGCTACATCTGTCCAGTGATTCAAAACGCTATGACAGGTAGAAAAAAGATCCCCACTAAATCATTATCAAAATAGTAAATAAAGACGAGGGGCTGACACCCATCACAATACATGCACGGCAGTAAATTCAACAATTTATGCATTTATTCAGTAGCCAAGTTGTCTTTATCCGAAAACAATAACAGTCGGGCTTTACAGCGAAAAGACATCATAGAAATACTATTCTCTAGCATGGGAAAGCTTAAGTGAAAGCTCGTAGAATATTCAATGAATATAAAATTTTAACTTGTAGCCATCAAAACAACCAACTTTTTATGAGTAGAAATAAAAAGAAAATTTCTGTCAATCCCCCACTAATCGAAATTCTCGTGTCCGATCATTACGGCGTAAATTGTCGTAGACCGTCTTGGTGATACCGACACTAAGTTTTCAGAGCGGGCAACTATAAATGATTAAATCCGGCGACGGTACAGAGGATTCCGGAGTATCACTTGTTTGGTTTCTATTTAAATTTCGGCAGTTAATGGTCACTTTCTGATTCCTCTATAATCCCTGCCTATGAATACTATTTTGGGTATAACTAGAGGAAGTTTTAGTCTGTCAAAGGCTGATTTCGGCGCGGCTTTCTCGTCCGTGATAAATACACATCTAATAGCCTGTGACCTGCCTCCTTATTTCGCTCTAAGCTTGCATAACCCTCAAGCTCGATAACCAACAAATCTCCACGTTCTCCTGTTACACATAAATAACTGCTCCATATCTGATAAGGCTAAATTTGGAAATATCAAATCAAAATATCAGGGAAAATAAATTTGGGAAGATTTGGAACTTAGCTTACTTGCAGAACGGTGAATAACAAAAGGATTACTTTATACCATTCTTCTGAGGACGATTTGAAATCTAATGATCGTAAAGATGAACACCATAAATTTCAAAGTGGTTAAATTATCAAAAAATGTGTTGAAATGATGTAGATAAAAGGTTGATAGTAAATCCGTGATAGGGATATTAAAGACACCTTGTTATCGATGTGAAAAACCTCGATCCCCAGCTTTCTTTCTCTACATTCTCACACGGGTGCAATTTGGAAAATATAAGCCCTCGGATTTCATTATTAAACTCACAGTCAACAAAGAATGGTTGTTCTTTAAGTTGCGTATCCTCTCTTACTAAATCACACTATGCTCATAAACTGTTTACTTGGTAACCATGTAAGCCCTTAATTCTCTCCAAACACTGCAATAGAGGTAAATATTCTCTAAAATGAAATTTTCCAATTTTGCGATTTATAAGGGAGGCTGCCTTTCCAAGTCCGATAACCTCTGCACTTTGGAAATGCAATTTGTGTCGCCACTGTGTAAAATAGAGACATAAATCGCCCTGTAGGTGGCAGTGCTGACACAAATTATCTAAAAACGCCTCCTAATATTGCTGCAATTTGTCGTCTCAAAATATTTGTACTGAAATAAACCCTTCAACGGCAGATTTTACCAAGGCTTCTAATCAACTTGCAACAAGGTCATAAGCGGCACAGGCTTGCAGTGAAGAAAAGCGGAAATGAAATCGGACGCATGCGTAGGAAATTGGCTTCAAATAAGTCATTTCCAATAAGTATTATGGATGTTTATTTTTTCATATAAAATAAAATTTGTCCCCAAAGCCTGAAGGTTACTTCTGGCTAAAATCGTAAAATTTTGACTTATATAAACTTCGCCGGTCACAAGTCTGTTTGAACTCAATATGCGTTCAAATTATATTTATCCATCCGTACTACTAGTATAAAAATCATTTTTACAGGGTAGCTTTGCCTACTTGTACCTGTAAAGTTTTATTTGTTACATTCTATGAGGTCGTTTAAGAGATATTGCCAATCAGAGCTACGGGCGGCCATCTTTGTTGAAAAGCAGATGGCAATCAGATCGTTCGTATAGGAAGTTACGGTGATATTCACGGCTGTGGAGAAATCGCGGAATGTGTTTCCCGCCAGCTTTTGGTGGTCATCTTTTAAAGTATCGGGCAGATAAAACACTTGATTCTTGCAATTTTTGGAGACACTTTGCGTAAGGACTGTGCAGGAGTCAAATTGTATCAGTTGTTTCCAACTTGGCTGACAGATCGAGTTTGAGAATGATGTCATGTTATTACTTCCTGTAAGGTTTGAAGAAATTTTAGAGACTTTGGAAGCATGAAAAGTTTTGTACTAATTCAAATTATTTTACGAAAATAATTATTTTACTATCAAAATATTTTACGAAAATTTGCTGCTACTGTAAACTTCCCGTTCGAGCTCACATCTGAAACCGATTGCTGGTAGAAGTTCGTATTGCTGCACCCGATACTAAACGTGATTCTAAACAGGAGTCTTAATTCCGAAAGTCTTACAAAAGTCAAAAGACTCGAAAGGTTTAGCTATGTCGATATTCAATTCAGTGTACATAAAATATCCAGATCCGAGCCTACAACCAAAGAACCACCGTCATGCCCACAGTTAGCTTATAATTGACTTCATCCGACAATAGTAGTTTGCCGATTATCGCCGACGTCGGCGACATCGTCGCCAGACCCTTCCGCTTACGATAATCGATTAAGATTTTGATGATCGATCAAGATTTTGATCATCAATTAAGATTTTGATAATCGATTAAGATTTTGATAATCGATTATAATTGTGAATTTAACATTTAAAGAATGATATATTTGCATCAGAAAACCCGTATTTTTGCAAGAGAAAGAGTCCTCAAGTAGTCCTTCACTGGCATCAGTCAGTACGCGTTTCACTTATGGAAAAAATCAGTAGGTATTTCACAGATTTGCAACATATAATATAATATAATTATGTATAACCAATGAAGGCTTATCCGAATAATCGATTTTGAATTTTCCATCCCATTCCCAACACTACCAGACAAACATGTTGAGTTTTAAATTCAATCGAAAATTAGTGAGAAAGTGAAATTAACGAAGTTTTACCATGAAAATTGAATGTCATCTTTTGTTAACGTATTGATTTTATAACATCATAATATTGAAATGGAATATTTCCTAGAGATATTATTTCGAAAAGCTAGACGGATGGTCGACAGACAGGGATCGAAAAGTGACGACAGGGATCGAAAAGTAGTGTTCCCGTAACAGTTTTTTTTTCAGGCACACTATCGCCTATTTTAGCCACATGGAGAAACTTGTCGATAGAGATTTTATTTGGACAGGGATGCTCCAATGTAGTAATTATTCGATTGTTGTTGAAATCTAATTTATTTTTATTTCTTCGCATCTATTTTTGTCTTCTTTTAGTGTTTTATCCCCATCCGACAAAGCGGAAGTGTTTACTTTCGGTCAGTTCGTCCGCAGGTCCTACACATTATAAAAACAATAGAGCTAAAATTCAGTCATGGAGTTATGCCCCTTGATAACCTGCAAAATTCGGCTTTTCTAATTTTTTTTTCTGCAATGGATATATATAATATTGAGAGGATATGTGATATATGTCATCGTTGATCTATGTTGGACAGATTATGCCCCTTGATTATTCTTGTATTCCCCAAATTATTAAAATAGAATGCTTTGGGGTTTTTTTATTGATTTATTCATATATTCATTTATTTATCTATTTATCTGAATATTTTCTCATGACAAAACACAAATCATTTAGTCCGAACTCTTCATGAAATACTATCTACAGATCAATGTCGAAACCGATCGGTTTACATTGGGAGGGGGGGGGGGGGTGATTTTGGGAGATATTTTTCTGGCAAATAAAATAGCAATAGGTTAGTATTATTTTTCATATTTGCTCTCATCATCTATTCACATGCAGCAATTTTTCAACTTCTGTTTTTTTAAATTATAATTCAATTTTCAATCATTTGTTATCCTTTGTTTTAATCAGATAAAAATCATTAAATTTTAAAATACCTTTTGGATGATATCGCAACTTAATTCCAGACCATATTTATTGAATATCTATCCAAGTTTCGATTATATTTTTATTGGTTTATTTTACTTATCCCGCTTGAAGCGAAAAACCCTTTCAGATCGTATATTCTGATCTTTTTATCCACATTGTAGTAATTCATATTCAATTAATTTATGCATTTATATCCACACATATTTTACTAAACTTTATCTTATCAATTCAATACTTTGATATGCAATTGAATCATTTCTGTCTTCTTTATTAAAAAAATAATCCATTGGAAATTTAAGTCAAGTCAAAGGAATCTATATTTACATCAAAGCAGAAGACCAAATCAATGAAATATTCTGTTCCATGTCTACCCGCGTGTAACTTTTGGGAAAATAACCCCCCCCCCCCCCCCAAAAAAAAGAGAGAATTATCTCTTCCATGAAAAAACAAAAACAAAAATGTCAAGTGAAATATGCCAAAGTATTCAATGCTTGTGATGAATGCAAGAATGAAATAGAAGAATGAAAACATTTTCAAAAAAATTATTTGGTATTCTTGACTTAATATACTCGTATTTATGCCTGACGCCCAAAAGACAAAAGGGGGATTTTCGAAGCAAGGAACAATTAATGACCTATGTAGTACAATTTACATTTTCCCCTTCTTGTTCCATTAAAATTACCATTGAGGAATGAGGAATGATAATCGATATTTCTGTTTAAATTTCAGAATATCAAGTTTCATCGAAATCGAATGATTCACATAAAATGTCTGGAAATTATATTTATATTCTAAACCGTTTAGTGACATTCGTGGATTAGAATATACATAAATCTGACATAAGCATATACTTAAAGCTCATTGTAAAATGAACATTTAGCCTTCAAAATCAATCCCTTTATGTGTAAAATGCAAAATGTAAGTGAATTTTCAGAGGCCTATTTTAGATTGGTTTGTAAATGATTGCGGGATAGATCTCCCTCTTTGATCTTGTGATTGTGAGGGTCGCATAAAAGTATCAGGTAGACGTACAAAGTGTCCCTACGATAACATCTGTGGATCAAATAATAAAAATATATACAGGGAGGTATCTAATAACGAGGAGGCTGTCATCCTCAAGGCAATACGGGGGTTACATGCTAATTATACCCTACAATACAACATGACAGACAGACGGACCACTCCTATACCCCGCAAATAAGTTGTAATATATGGATATAACACGAACGAATAGGTATGAGACTGGGAGAATACGTTTCATATTGGATTCCCGTTAAAATAAAACTGAATAATATTTCTTAAGTTTAGTTTTTTTGACGATTGCTATTCAGCGATTTTTGATAACGATTTTTTTTAAATAAAAGGTTTGAATTCTACGTTAGCACTTATCATTTTTCTACCAGATATAAAAACAACTTTTTTTTTTTGGTTTATTGTTTTGTTATGGTAGATTTTTTTTGTGTTTTATTATAATTTTCTTTTTGTGGCGTTTCCCTCTCTTTCTCTTTTTACGATTGATTGTATATTTCTGACTGCCGATTATCATCGAAAACAAAAAAATGTGTCAAAAGGAAAATAAACGTGTCGTCAGTTCTTTTTTCAATGTATAATTTCGCTCGTTTTCTTCGATATAGATTGATGTAAATAGTGTGCAGGAATATTGTCAAACGAGGTAGTCTGACACTGCAGTGCGTTATGTCTTTTCATTTCTAACAATGCACGACAACATATGGTCACAATTTACTTAAAATTGAATTTATGGCTCTCAACTGATTGAAGAAAAATCAATTCGCCGATGTCAACCCGAGTTGTGTAAGAGCGAACAGTGCTGTGTTTGTTCTAACACCACTCCACTGCAATCAGTTTAATTCAAAGTCTGTGTTCATTTCACCCCATGGCGTGAAGAGCTACTTCCAATAAAAACTCAATCATTTTGTTTATTTACGTAGGCCTTTTTATTATCTGCTAGTGACACCTTAACTAGTCCATTTTGTCACGGCCCTGTTAGGCAGAACAAGGCGGAGGGAAATGAAATCAAAAATTAAATTTCTTAAAAACATTTACAGTTATCTACCGAACAATCTTTAAACTTGTTACGGCTCGATTTTAAAATGGTGTTCTATGATATTTAATTTCCACCTTAAAGTTCTCTAAAATAGTTCCAAGATTAAAAGAAAATAAAAATGGAAGTGATAATTGACTATTAACCGTAAAGTCAATATCTCATTCTACAAAGGGGTTTTAGCATGACTTTAAAATGCGTAAAAATCATCGAAATATTATTTGGTGATGATGCACAATTTCACCTCTTTCAAGTAGATCACTCACCGTTAAATGAATTTTTGGAAACTTGACTCACTAGATCAAAAATCAAGAACATTTATCACCTTGAAGAATTACAACATTTTTTTTATCCATTTTTTTGTACTGTAAATATTTCTTGAAGTAATTAATTCTTTTTCATCCATAAATAGACTGACACTTCGAAAAAGAATATATAAAATACTTTTAGATTCTGATTATAATGAGATTTTAAAAATTCTAATGAAAATTGAGTTATATTAAAAACTAGAGTAAGCTCCAGTATGATGCATAAAAGTTTGAAAAAAAACGGGTTCTCATTTCACGCAATGTGA
Source organism: Pinctada fucata (assembly GCA_028142955.1). NCBI lineage: Eukaryota > Metazoa > Mollusca > Bivalvia > Pterioida > Pteriidae > Pinctada > Pinctada fucata. The sequence goes on along the minus strand of AP027103.1, from coordinate 59,952,615 downwards.
TTTTCTTCAGAAATAAAAGTATGTAAAAATAAATAATTATAAAGATACTATAATCGTTAATAAATTAAAAAAAATTAATTAAGGAGGAAATTGAGAATTTGTTTTATATATTCATTCTTTAATAACGTTAAGGATGACGAATGCTTTTTTTTTCAATTTTACAATCGAATTTCTTAAAAGCTTTTTATATTAACTTCCTCAACTTAAATTTCTCAAAAGTTTCGGTTTGCATGTAATTCATTCGATTTTGTCAAAAAATATATAAATATATATATAAAAACCGCTTTTCAATCCATTTAGGGATACTCTTTTAGATTATTCTAAATCCAGCTATAGTTTTTTTCTTCATTAAAAGCGAGATGTAAATTGTAATAACTGTAATACATCTATACAAAGAACTAAAGCAATAACTAATAAATACTATACAACTTATCCAAACTTTGTAAAGTTTAGTATGAAAACACTAGCAAAATGCAAATTACAGGTACAGTGTAGAATTTCATGTTTACTTACTTCTTAAATTTCTTCCTTCGTCGGGCGTGCCTCTATCGTACTCCCCACCCTCGGAGAAAGTCTCGGAGTTTGTCGCTGAGCTAATGCTCGAGGGTCGCTCCTCCTTGATGATATGAGGGGTCCCAGAGTCTTTACTCTCCCCACACTCGGAGTTTCCGTCTGTGTATTCGTGCTCAGACTTCCCCCTGGGGCTGTAAGTCGAGCTAGAGTCCTCGTGTTTAGATTTCTTAGGGGCAGGGCCGAATGCAGAATGATAGGTGGGCTCACTCTCCGTGCTGACGGGGCGGAAGGCGCTACTCCCAGCAGCTGCACTCATTAGACCCATGTTTCTATCCATCCCCGGGCGCACGAACGGTGGCACATGAGAATACAGAGGGGGTGGGAACGGATCCCCCGGGCGGTACATCGTGAAGGGTTGGGCGTTGAAGGGGGACGGGATTTCTTTACCCTCCACAGATTGTCCTGGAAAAGGATGCGGTGGTGCAGGAAGTCGGGCTCCTTCGTGGTTTTCTGCTGTGGATGCTAGGACCATTAGAGCTGGTGAAGTCAGCGGGTTGGGTAGGTAGCTAGAATTTTCCATACCTGGTTGACCGGCTTGTGCGGCTGCAAGAGCGGCTGCATGGTGCGAGAAAAAAGGTTTGTGCCAAAAATTAAAGCGAAACATTGCAAAATCAGAGATTCCGTTCATTTTTCTGCATCTATATAATAATTTCCTGATTTAATAATTCTTTTTTTTTTCCACTAAATTATAATAAAACGGCGATCAGCTCAGTCTCTAATTTTCATACTCATAGTCCAATTCAACTTGTTCATAAATGCACATTTTATATGTAGGCTCGATACACTATACTTTCATCTTATCAAGTCTTCAAACAATTATAGGGAAAACCTCAACCCTTTATCTAAATAGAGTTCTAGTGACCAGCCCACTTTGCAATATTAGATTATCAACCACTTGTCAAGTAGCTACACATGCGCACAGGAACCTCTTCCCATATAAGGAAACTGTCAACAATGGAAATTATTGGGCGCTATAAAGTGACAAGAAAACTTCGGGAAATAGTCACTAGGACAGAAATATTGCAGAAAACCTATTAGAAAAGCAAGAATACTTCAGACTTGAAAATGTCAATGAAACAAGGCAGTGGATTGCACCCGATGGAAATTGGATTGGGACGACATTATTGAGCGTTCTGTGGCTACTGTGACGCACTACCCCTATGCGATTTCATACAATATTTTACGAAATATAATAAATATTACTCAAAAATATATCAATAACAATTTTAATGGATATTGGAATGATGGAATTATCATACAAAATCTGCATATACGTACTCGATGGGACTGTGCCGATGCAGATTGCTAGGCGTATACTTACGATTTACTACGGAACTCCCCTTGTTGTTAGAGCCTCGTTTTGATAAGGGGATTTCCAGAGCCGAGAATCATGGGTTTTTGTGTGTATTGATAAACTTATTTTTAGCATCAACGAGACAAAGCTGAAATGTACGTTTTTTTTAAGGGGAGGGAGCGGGGGATAGGAATAGCCGTCAACAATATGCGATTTATGTGTCAATATCACGTGCAACTCCCTTATTTGGACAAATGCTTTGCGTTATATATTTTAAAAAGCACATTACATAGATTCATTCCAAACTTTTTACATGTAAACGTCTTCAAATTGAATAGCATCATTTAAGAACAGATAAATTGGCAACATGGACCAGACATGCACGTTTCGGGTACTTAACCCTCGTCAGTGATCCTCAAATCTAAACAATGTAATATGCCATAAAAGTATGAAAGTTACTATGTCGAAAAAGCGTACCGAAAGACGTAGCAGGATGGTTGGGATATGATGCTACAGGACCCACGTTTTAGAAATTTCAAGAAATTTGTTCTATGTATTGAATGTTTCACAAAATTTTCGAGAGTCCCTGTGGAGAATCTAATTTAAACAAGAAACGTTATATGGAGTACGGACTGGCTTTTCACTTTAACCATGTAAGGCACGGTCCATTTGATATTTGGGGGGGGGGGGGGGGGGGCGGTTGATGCTGAAAAGTGCCAGTGCGAAGGATTTGATCTTTATTCGGACTGGCATCATTTTCAAAATGACTTGCATGCCTTAAAAGTTTTCAATATCTCGGGGGGGGGGGGGGGGGGGGGCTTGTTTTTTTTCTCGGAAAATATCATTTGTTCTGAATTTTGCTGGAAAGAAATTAATTTGCCTATGGTGTAACTGAAATAAAACAAAATCTTCCTCTTATGATTCCGTGTAAATGATCTGCATTTCAAGAATACCTCAAAATTAAGCACTATATTCCTGAAAATTCGACTTGCGTCCGTCGTCGCAACATTCATTTTGTCTCAACATACTATAAACTTTACAATGAGAGAAATGATGTTTAGATAGAAATATAAACATCATTTCTTTCATTGTAAAGTTCACATTTGAATCAAAGAACTTTTTAAAATGTTTATGCATCATGTTTATATGTCATGGCTTTCTCAAAGGCTCAAATAATTAGTATAATACATATGTAGTTATATAGAGTAATAAGTCTATGTACATATTTATATATTGACTCTCTAGAGAAGTGAATAAAACTAAATTGGCTTAAAAATAATGATTAATTTCAATTAATAGAGACATTTTGTACTCTTGATCAAAAAAAAAATCATGCTCCAAAGTAATTTTGCCCCCGTCCAGGACGAAAAAAAATCTCGCCCCGTCAGAACCCCCACCCCACCCCCACGAAAATCAAATGGACCATGCCTAACTATGAAAGTTTCATGCATTCTTAAATAAAAAGCACACAAAAAAAAAGAAATATTTTGATTTTATAATAATCTAATTTCTACACGGAGTGGGGGTTCTTTGACCTCAGTTGAATTTAATCAAATAAGTTCACTCTAACCATGTATCTATGAAATAATGAATATTTTGAAAAAAAAACCCAATAACAAACCCAATTAACAAAAAAGATAGACGTATACGAGATTCGAACCCGCGACCACTAGAATTACAAGGACTCTCTCTCGGAAATACTGATGAAAATAAAGAATATAAACCTTGACCAACGGAAACCTTCACAAAATTTGATTAAATACTTCAAATTTCTACTTATAAGTTACGGTCCATTTGAAATTCAGAGGGGGAGGGGGCTTGGTTTTTTTGTCGGAGCATGATTATTTTTTTCGCCCCGGACAGGGGCAAAAGTATTTTTTTCGTGCAAAGTTGGAGCAAGAATTTTTTTTTTCAAACATTAGTAATGTGCAAGATATTAAGAAATTGCTTTTGTTTAATCAAAAGAAATTCTTTATTTTTACTAAAAACTCGATCTGTAATATTACTAGATACTCAAAAATTTAATTCACTTCTAAACAGAGAGATAAAAGAATTTGACCATATAATCCTCAGTAAACAAAACTTACATAAGGTACATTAGTTAGAGGGTTGGAGGGGAGGGTCATCTAGACAAATTTCAAATTTAGAATTGTATCACATATAAATTGGTGAAAAATTGAAATTCTCCTTCAAAGTTTGTATATAAAACTAGACTCTATGGTGATATGCATCTATCATGTCTATTTATAAAAATCAACAGTAATAATACATTATATTGATAATATGCTTTCTTTTGATATTTTCAAATAGGAACTTTGTCATTAAAGAGGTAATGTTTTGATAGGAAACTATGGCGAGCGAAGCGAGGCAAAATTTTTGTAAAAATATAAATTGAAAACTGTGGCGAGCGTAGCGAGCCGGAAAATTTTTAGGAATTTTAAGCGAAATTGTATGGTAAGTCTTCAAATTCAGATTACTTGTAAGAGCAAGATTATTTTTTTCTGACACACCATAAGCAAATTAATTTTTTTCATCAAAATACAGAGCAAAATTATTTTTTTCGAAAAAAAAGCTCACCTCGTGGCAGCAAAATTCAATTCAAACACCTTTCTAAGAACATGTATATTGGCTTTGAAAAGCAAAATTATTCAAGTGGAAAAAAGTAGGTCAAGGTCATTTTATGAAAGTTTCATCAAAGACACATCCAGTATGCATGTTTGGTACATGTAGCACTTATACTTTGCTCAGTATTGGCTTTTAAAGGCAAAATAACTCAAGTGGTAAAAGTAGGTCAAGGTCATTTTATGAAAGTTTGATCAAAGATACATCCAATATGCAAGTTTGGTACATGTAGCACTTATACTTTGCTCAATATTGGCTTTTAAAAGCAAAATCACTCAAGCGGAAAAAGTAGGTCAGATGCTGCATCCGATGCATGGGTCCATTTCGGCATCCCAAGATGAATCACTTGTGCAAGTTTGGTCACTGTAGCATCAGCAATTTGTCAGATACTGAGCTACCCCAAACTTCTTAACCATGTCACTCTAAGCTACCCCAAACTTCTTAACCAAGTCAATCAAGCAGAAATGTAGGTCAGATGCAGCATCCGATACATGGGTACACCTCAGCATCCAAAGATGAATCACCTGTGCAAGTTTAGTTATTGTAGACATTTTTCATCGTGACGAACTTCGCACTTCGAACTTCGTACTTCGCACTTCGAACATTGAAGAAAAAGTGACGTAGCTGTCGTTCGCGTGTAAACTCATAAGCGGAGTCATCTACAATTTGATTAGTATGCTCAATGGAATGATATATTGGACATCCTGTACAACTGGCCCGCTTTCTTCGGCAACAAACTTATGAAATTAAAGTGCGAAGTTCGAAGTGCGAAGTTCGTCACGGTGAAAAAAGTCTTGTAGCATCAGTACTTTGCCAAATACTGAGCTAAGCGGACGCAGACGCGCGGGGGTATAGCATAAGCTCACTCAACTTCGTCGAGGTGAGCTACCCCCCCCCCCCTCCCCAGAATATCAAATGGACCGTGCCTAAAGGGGTCCACTTGAATTCATTTGAACATGTTGCATGATTTTCGTGCAGTTTGCGTTCTCATTTTATTACAAGTATGCTTAAGCGATTTCAGTGAAGCTTATTGCGCCATAGTTGACTTAAGGGGACCGGAAATATTACCTAACGATGTTGCATAACACTTAGCTGAAAACAAATATACAGGAAGATATCATCCATGAATAGTATTCCTGAGAAGAGTCAACAATGAATAGATATTTCATGAATGTTTATCCACTACTGTCCTTCCGTACTAGAAAAATACATGTGTAAATTATTTCATTTTCAGAAATTGGATCGGGCTAGAGTTACACGTGTGCATGTCCCTTCCATGTTTTACAGTAGTACTATATAGTAGGTGGACAAAAAAAAAAACTGACTTATTTTGGACCTCTCATGATCAATGCCAAGAACTGTAAAAAAAACTTGACAATAAACAAGTTCTCAGCGTCCTTTACCGATCACAAGAAGCCCAAGGGAGCCATATCGAGTTGCTAACGAAAGCTTGGTGGTGGCAATTTGGTAGAGGCACTTGAGTACATGATTCCTGTGAAGTTTCGTGAATATCCGTGCATATCCTGTGAAGTTTCGTGAATATCCGTGCATCATTTACATGTATGGAGGATGTCGAAAATGTGTCAGCCAGTCAGAGCCTTCGTAGGTCATATTGTTGACCGATCGGCTCGAAAAACACAACTTGAGTACCTGCTTCCTGTGCAGTGGTTACGGCAGAGGAGAAGTCGAAATGCGTCAGCCAATCAGAACCCTCGGCTACCATATTTGTTGATCGATTGGCTCGAAAAACACAAACATGGTAGAGAATCTTGGATACTTCCGTGCAGTCGTTGTAGAAAAGACGTCGAGAATATGTCAGCCAATCAGAGCCCTCGACGCCAATACTTGTTCACCAATCGGCTCGAAAAATCACAATGTCGATAGTGGACTGTATAAGGTTTCGAAAAATTCTGTGCAGCGATTGCAGAGATGATAAGAGCCCTCGGCGTCCATATTTGTTAAACGATCGGCCGGAAACACAAACGTGGTAGATGACCTTGAGTATTTGCTTCCTGTAGGGTTTCGTGCAGCATTTTGCAGCATTTTCAGAGGAGATGTCAAAAATGCGTCAGCCAATCAGGGCCCTCTACGGCCATATTTGTTGACCGACCGGCTCGAAAAGCAAACCTGGTAGATGATCTTGAGTACTTGCTACCTGTAAGGTTTCGTGAAATTCTGCGCAGCGGTTGCAGAGGAGATGTCGAAATGACCGACTCGAAAATTAGTCAGCCACCTCTAGTTTCGTGAAATTCTGTATAGCGGTTCCGGAGAACTAAATGTGTCAGGAGAAGTCAATGTGTCTGCCAATCAGAGCCCTCGGTGACCATATTTGACCGATCGGCACAAAAAAAAAAAAAATTGCTACGGGGGATAAATACTTCTGACGCGTAGCAAGATCGAGACTTGGACATTGTGGTTGCAGAGAAGAAGTCGAAACGACGGACGACGGACGCCGAACAAAGGAGTGTGACAATAGCTCACTTGAGTTTTTTGGCTCAGGTGAGCTAAAAACGCAACCTTGAGTACTAGATTCCTGAAAAGTTACGCAAAATTCTCCAGAGTTCGAAAATGCACCAGTCAATTAGAGTACTTGAAATTTGAAATCAATGATCTTTCACATGTTTGTAGAATCGGGTAAAACACAATTTTTGCTCCAAACAAACAAACTGGGAACATTGAATTCTCGCTTTTAAGATTATGTACTTTTTCATGAAATTCTGTTCGGTGCCTTTGGAGATGTCGATCGAAACTAGTTGGAGCCTCTGATAGAACACTAAATTCGCACCAAGTGCGGAGACCAAGTCAAAAATGTTAAAGCTAAACAGAGACTCAGAGCTCTATTGACTGATCACTACGAAAAGCCAATTTAAAAAGGGACCATGAACTTGTAAAGGTGGATAACTCTTCTAAATATAGGTCAATCATGACCAGACTGTAACTTTCTCTGTAACTACTAGTATCAAAGCCGAAGGCATGTGTCAAATTTCATGTCAATCACTATCAATTGACGAAAAAAGTTTCCAAAACTGGAAAGTGTCTGACGAACAGATCGAGAGAAAAGGAAGGGTTCCCATCGGCTCTAGTACAGGAAAAGGGGATGTTCGCCTACCATTTTTTCTCATAAATTATTGTACATGTGCACATTTTATGGAAAAGCTTGGTTTATTAAACATAGGGCAGAAAGACATTTGCACTTTAGATGAAATGTGCCTATGATCAATTTCTACCTTCTCCCGCCAGATTACGAAATGTGCAAATTGTACAGGTGAGAAGGTTGGGATTTTATTTAAATTCCAATTAGTTTGGGCTGATCTGACAAAAACGCGAACTGTCAAGCGTCTAATTGCAACAGGCGGAAGCTTAATGAATAGTGCATTTTAGCGTATAAATCCAATTCACAACAACGCTTCATTATCTGCCAAGGACCGAATTGTAGCGCGACGAGAAGCGGGAACTATGACAACGTTTCACAAAAATCCCTCATAAAACGCTCACTTGGAATATTATGAACTTCACACGTGCACAATTGCCGAACAAAACGAGTTTATAATTGATATTAAAGGCAGGGTCATTATTCACTTTGTAACACGAGGATTACCAAATGAAGAAGCAAAGTACCGGGGATCTGTCTAGAGAGGGCTTACACTGAAAGGTAAAGCCGAAGACAGATTGCTTCTTTGACCACAAAACTGAAATATTGCGGAGGTAGTGGGCATTGAATTGCTATGATAAAGACGCGTTTGTTAAACCTTCTTATTGTTATTATCATTAAGAAGTAAACGAAAAAGTTCCTCAATTCCACGTACATGTTCTCACAATTCCTTTTAAATTACCTGGTAAAACTATATGAATTGATAAGAAAGTACCGCTAGCTTTTCCTTGCGGTGATTACATGTGACCACTGAAGCATTACATATAACGGGTATCCAAACCGTGCATTTACGTAGTACTGGTCAAATTTAAGGCCATACCAAATTAATTAAATGTTCTTCGGATTTTCTTGTGAAAAAAAGCGTGCGAGCGGGCGAAATTACATTGTATAATTATTTTATTTTTTAAGTTTTGCAGTTTTTAAGGTGCGAGCGAATGAAATAATTTTATTTTTGATATAGGTTAATTAATACCCCAGAAATACATTTCTGATGTTTTCCGTTCTCAAAAAAGGAATCCCAATAGGAATATGGTGACTAGAAAGCCTGGCACATAGCAGTACGGAAAAGATTTTCGAACATTCCCCCCCCCCCTCCTTGACTTTCAGTGCTATGTATACGGGACAACAAATTTGCTCCCAACAATTTTTTTAAACACAAGAAGTATCATTTTCTTCGAATTTTGCACAACCTGAGACTTCTAAAAGCTTTAAGTTTACAGAAATCAGAATCGACCTTAAAACATTTTTGAGCCAGAAATTTAATGGTGCGGGCGAGCATTTTATTTTTATAATATTATTTTTAGAATTTTGAAAAATATGGTGCGGGAAATCCAAAGAACATTAAATTTATTTGGTATGGCCTAATGGATAAATTAAAAAAGAAACTTTCTTTTGATTACCATGGTGATTATCCAAGGACAGATTTTAGGAAATTTGGAGCGGGGAATGGGGGGGGGGGGGGGTAAGACTTGTGTATCCGAATCGGGGAGGGAGGGGGGAGGGAACGGACTCCCATTTATCTATGTGAACGTCATAGCAACTATCTCTATTTTCAGACAACATGTCTTTTATATTTTTTTTCAGTAACAAACGGACCCCCTTTCCCGATAAACATAGATGTACGAAACACTACGAAATCAATATCACACGTACATTTCAATTCAATTCAATTATGTATTGATATTACCAAACATGTTGGCATACATCAAAATACAAGTAACAAAGTAACAATAAAGTAGCAAAGGGACCAGTTTTGCAATTCTTACATGTTGGCATATATTGAATTTAATAATACATGTAGGGACACTGGAAAATATGGATACATTTATTTGGATTCTTCTCCATATCTCCCAGTACCTGTTTCTTACCAAGAAGTGTAAAATTTTGCGAATGAAAGTGTTATTAAGGAAAGTTAAGTGTACTAGTATAAACAATTGATTGCAATTCCGAGATAAAAAAAATCGTCTAACGGCCTTTTTCCTACTTTGACATTTTTTAATAATTTACACAATTCAAGTAACAACGAATATAAGCGTATATACTTTTTTAATTTTCTATTCGTTTGTTTAAAATATTTCTAAAAGTAATTTGATTGGAAATATGTTTTAGATATAAAAATGCGCTGAGCAGCAAAAGCGTTGAACGTATTTGTAGGTTAAAAATGTGAAAATAGATAGTTCTCCTTCTTAAACCCCCCCCCCCCCCCCCCCCCCGAAAAATCGGAATGTAGTTCAATATTCCCTATTCAATTTTATGATTCTTTTTATTCAACTAAAGCCATTTCTGTGTTTTAATTCAAATATGTTGAAGTAAACAACCATAATTTTTTTCTTTATGAAAATCACATGACAGAATGCTACTCAGAGATATCTTAAAACGCTTCAGTGGTCACGTGTAATCGCCGCGAGGAAAAATCTAGCGGTACTATTGTATCAATTGATATAGTTTTACAAGGTAATTTAAAAGGAATTGTGAGAACATGTACGTGGAATTGAGGAACTTTTTCGTTTACTTCTTAATGATAATAACAATAATGATTCGGAAAGAAATTCGATTCAAACTTTTATGAGTGTCGAAAATACTGCTGGGTTTCTCAGGTTGCAGGATTGGGGACACGTCCGAATGTATGTCATAGACCTGTAAATCAGATGATACAATACAACGTTTCATGAACATTGCACGAAACTGACAAACGGACAACTGTCGGATTGCACATTCTTTCTTCTTTACGCACTTGCAATAAACAAAGAGAGAGCGAGAGAATTGACCATGGGTCTATATATCGCTAACTCGCAAAATATGTTGGCTACCGCCACAATCAATGTTGCATTGTCTGTTCAAAGGGTCATTGGTTATGACGTCATATTATTAAAGTCCGTCAGCAGGTGCGATTCCTCAATAGTCGATCTTCCAATCATTCCTAAAACCCGACATGACGTATTTTGGCAAACATTTTTACTACTAGTATAACATCATAGATAAATCCTTGGAAATCAAGAAAGCAATGTCGAAGCACCTGCTATCATTTGTGAGGTCATAATTCAAAAGTCCGCGAAATTCTGTTATGTCAGGTCTTTTACATTATAAAATCTAGGTTCGGAACGGAAATTCTTCTAATTGGAGAAAGGTCTAATCTCGGGCCTTTCCATCTCAAGCTCTCAAACATATTTCTTCAGAGCAAGCGGGGAAAGACCATAGAACGATTATTGAAACCTTGGAATTGAGACATTTACGAGAGAGAGAGAGAGAGAGAGAGAGAGAGAGAGAGAGAGAGAGAGATAAAATTGAAAGAGGACCCCGAGTAAATATATTTTTTCTGTTATTTTATTGTTTTAGCCAATTACACAAAGCCGCTACGCCATTCGGATTAGCCTCGACCTATTTCTTCGAAAAAAGACTCGGACGTCAGTGGGCGTCAGAAAATGGTCTATTAGTTTTTGCTATAATCTATCATGAAATACAAGTTCCAACAAGGGTCGTAGTTACCAAATATGTTACTCACAACATTACTCACTCCAGTTGGAAAATTTTGAATGTTGAAGAAGTGCCTGTTTGCTTTTACATCGATTTAATGTAAATCGTCCGAGTCTTCTAATGTCGTTGCAAATAAAGGGCGAGGGAATCCGAAAGCCGCTACGAAGGTCCGATCACGGTTTATTTTGGTACACCACCCAAGTGTTGCTCTCGTAGTTTTGGTCCCATGTAAAGCAAATGTCTCAGCCAATGACTTCTTAGTGACTATCTAGGGTCGACAGATAAGGTCAAATTAGAAATTTCAGAAGAACACCTCCTTGAAAATTCTGATGACAGAGAAATCGAACAGGTCCCTGGAGACGTACCATTGGATGATGTCTTGGATGACAGATATGGTCAAATCTGGTAAAGCATTTTGAACATGGTTTCCTGCAAGGTTTGGTCTGAGTCCAAAGTCATATTCAAAGTGGTGGGTTGCTGAGAGAGGAAAATGTCTCTTACAGTCAATCTGACACTCTGTCGACCATGTTTGTGTATGGATCAACCCAGATCTTGAAATTTCGTTAAAACGTCGGTAAAATATATTGCTTCCTAAAGATTTTGATTCCATCCCTTGTTCCTTATAGCAACCTTGGTCGACAGGTAGTTTCAAACTGCAAGCTTGGAAGAAAGCCGATGTACTGCCTACTTAAATTGTCTCATTCCTTACATCGGTTTTGTAAATGTGGAAAACGTAGAAACTTTGCAGACAGACGGATTGAAGTCGGGCGAGAAAAGGTGCGCATACAAGAGATTTTCTTTTTCATCAAGATTTCGGGGAACAATTTTGGCGTTTGATTGACTTTCATTGGATGGTGATTAAAGACATTACAATTCATATCAAAGAAGATTCGTGTACAACTTTAATGAACAGTTAGATATAACAAATCTTAATCAATAAAATAATGTGTGATTAAAGTGTTATTAAGCAAATCAATTAAAAATTCTTTTCATCAAAAGGAACTCGCACTCTTATTCAAGGGTTTACCCTTTGTCCAAAAACAGTCGGGGTAATGAACGAGAAGGTAGCAGAGTGAGGTAAGGACTTCTCAAATTTAATGATGACTTATTACCCCTCTATCGTTTTCTCTCGTTCTTCAGGGTTGTATATCAATAGGTAACTGGTGCCGTTAGGAGATCAGAGGGGGAGGAATGTAGTAACACTGATACTATACAGCAATATCCGGTAGTTGTACCCTTGTTGGCCATACGATATGTCGACGCTGAAACATACATCAACCAGCATTACTGTAGATTTCATTGTATAGAAAGGGGATCCAACATAAAAGCAAGTATTACATAATGATATATTCTGTTCAAACGACCAATGATAAATCATAGCAAAATATGAAATGCCACAAAGACCCAATCAGTGACATCGGAGATTGGCGGTAAATTGAGCTAGACTATTAGAGTTATCTCTTACATCGGGTTCATACTTTAGATCTGTTATAGTAGATAGTGATCAAATATCAACAGATACATCACTGCTTGTCTCAATTCTGAAGGTAAATATATCCCTTACAAATAAAGATACATTAACATCATAAATAACAGAAATATGGGATTTAAAAATACCTTTGTTCGATCGAAAGCTAGTTCGTCTAATTACTAAGCCGCATGCGAAAATTCAATTTGAATGGAAGTTTTTTTTTCCATAGATTTTTTTAAAAGTGACTGCATTTTGGTTAGATGGATTAATAACTGCTTGCATTGTAATTACTTGTGGATGAAATTTCAGCCTTTGTTAAAGTATATAAATCTCTGAAAGTCCGATGACACGCCAGATTGAATGAGCTTGTAAAAATGTGTGAAAACTAGAGGTACAATGACATCATTTGAAAGCGATTCATCAATGTACAGAACACATAGCTCTAGAATTAGTCAAATGATAAGAGAGACACGATTTTCATGACAACTGTACCTTTTTTACATTTCTTTCATAAAGAATTTTAAAGTTCAGCGAGTCATTTTATAGGCATGTGGCACAGCATGTTTTTGGATGATACATACGGAATTTGCAAATTAAATTAACACTGCATCCTTTTTTCCCAAAGAGAAATAAATTCAATACTTTTTGCACTTAATTCATAAGAATTGTCCTTTCAACTCTCCCAACTCCTTTCTTTCATCTATGTCAGTTGGCATATTTTATGTTTTTATACAAGCAGACTTGGCAAATTAACTTTAAGACTTTGCATCATTTTCTTGAAAGACTTTATGTTCTATAGATTACACACTATATTTGTAAGAAGTTTTCCTCACATTCCCACTCTTCCCTTCTCATTTTTTCCCATTTTGAGTTTCATCAAACTACTGAATATTTAACAGAACCAATTGACACTACATGTATATGTAAAATCTGGTTATCTCTCAGATTCTGTTCTGTTTCAAATGAATTTGATTTACCTGACCAAAATGGTCAGGTAAATTTTTTTTAAAAATTATGATTAGCTTAACATCATTGCCATTACAGCACTGGATTTTTGCAACAAATCTGACACATGGGAGGACAGACAGACAGATGGAAGGAAGGAAGGACTTTTCTTTGCAATGCTGCATGAATTTCATAAAGAATAGCATCAACACACATTAATATTCAAATGCTATGTATTTCATACCTACATTTTTCCATTCATACAAAATATATTTTATGGATGCATTCTCTCCATACATAAAGAAGTTTCACACATGACGGATATCAATTTAAATTTTTCAGTTTAAAGTATGAAATTTTTTTGTAGAAAATGAAAAATAAAGAAATTAAATGTATCAAATAAATATACATTTTTAAAATTTACTTCATGTCAATGTATTTACAAACACTTGTGCAATCAGCATAAAAATAAGTTCGATACACTATCAATACAATCTGCATAGATGGATTATGAATCAGTAATGTCTATATAAGATGCATACACTCTTTTACATAGAAAAAAACATACATGTACAATCACACTGAAATGATGATAAAAACTCATTCAATCTTTAATTGTTCTTTAGGACATTCACTGCCACACATCATCTATCTACTCATAAATTAATACCCACATGAATGTCAATGTAAAATTATTGTACAAACAACTTACATGAAAATCAACTAATTACAGAAAAAAATGGATTTCATAATAAAGTCTTTGAGGTGAAGTATGTTTAAAAACATTTATAACAAGAATTTGACACAACTGAGCTGAAGGACAAAACATTTTGATGGGAATCGAAAATACTGATTTTTCACAAACAGAGACTCTACAGATTAATGTATTTTGTGGGTTAAATTCAAGATTTCTGGTAAACCAGTAAGCAGAATTTTGCTTGAAAGCAATTTGTCTAAAGAATACATTTTCAAAGGGTTACTTAAGATTTCTGTATATAAAGTTTCAAAATAAAATGTAGCAGATCTTCCTTAATAATAGCATGGTTTCTGAATGCACATTTTATATATAACTACAATAAATCCTTGTATGGCGCAAGCAATGTATATACAGAACATTACGATATAAGATTTTATAACATACCAGATGTAAAATAAATCCAAAGCTTATCTTATCAGCCTTTTATTTAAACAGTACATATACATGTATTTGTACTCTTCTAATCATTTTAAAAATATTTCTTGGTACAACTGCATCACTTCTTCATGTTAAAAAAAAAGCAGTATTATGCTGTTCCTCCCATTGTGAACAGCCCTCGGGATTTAAGCTACTCTACAGTTAAACCTTTAAGAAAAAGTACTACATAAATTCAATAAGTTCAGCTTTACTTTCCAGGTGACATGATATAGCTTATTTTCTAATATTTCCTCACCAAAAACTAGTAAACAAAACTGAAGAAATTTTCCCTAAAATTCAACTTTTGAGGCTGAATTTCAATTTGATATACATGTACATTGTAATATATTACAATACATGAGTTATGGCAGTACCCGAGATGGAAAAGACGAATCGTCATCTGTGTTAAGAAGCTACAAAATCAAAGGTAGACCATTTGTGCACTGTGACCTTGACTTCTTGACTGACAATATTTACCAAAAGCTGCCATTAGTGGAAGATTTCGTTGTTCTACATAAATTATTTGTTCACACCAGATTTAACCCAAAATATAACAACTGGTATTAGCTATGTATAACATAAAGGTGACTTTGCTTTTACAGTGGCATGTGCATATAGATATCTTTATATATTATTACCATAGTTTGAAATTGAATACATCTATTTCAAAATTTAGTAAATAAAAGATAACAGTTAATAACAAGTTCTTACAATGATTACAAAATGTAATACAGTGAAGAAAATGACCCTGTTACATATTTTTTTCGGGTTCTAGATTAAAGAATAAATGCTCAAGTTTCTTCATTCAACTATATTGTACATTTAAACAAGTATCCTGATTGAAATAAATGGCATACTATGATGTGACAACCTAAACTGATTGATCACAAACCTGGGTGGTTAGCTTGATTTACATGTGTAATTTGTTGAAAAATTCAATAAATTTGGAATCCAATCAGTCCTTGTCACAGGTTTTTCTTAAATAAATGGAAAATATCATTGTTGTATATTTATATTATGCCACAATGATTGAGCCCTAAAAACTTTATAAATACACTTGTGCAGATACATGTACATGTGCGATCATCCACTATAGTCTTAGAATGGCATTTGAGGATATCACAGACAAAAATTTTCTTTCATTTGAACACTGAAGCTTTTGAAAAGTCAATATCCAGTCACCTCTCTGAGGTGTAGAAGCATGCACTGTAAAGTAAGAAGATCAATTCTATAATATTAAGCACTCTCTCCAATTAAGGACTGACAAATTTAGGCTTCCTTGGGTAGCACAGCTTTACATGCCTGGGAGATAAGGTCAACAGTCTTGTTTATTTCTTCATCTGTCAGCTGGCTATTGACACTAACTCTGATGCTGTAATGGATAGAGACTTTATTAATCTACATACAGGAACTAAAATATTGTTATGTATACTACAGACAGGCATTTTCTTCTTGATTACATAATGAACTCTTCAAGTTTCTGATTTTAGTACAGACTACAGTATTCATAACTTATGATCATTCAAAGTTATCAGTGTTCATAACAATATAATAGAAGCACACACTCACATACCATCCTACAGACATTATGTGGGGTTAAATAATCATCATAGGACTGAGAATGAGACTAATAGAATCTATCAGGACATTGCAACTGTCTCAGTTGCATAGCTGTGATTAATTTTCTCACTCGGCTCATTTTTTTATCACTTAAATAGTTTTTTAAACAATATCTGATATTGAAATAAACACAAATCTAATGATGCCGTGAAATAACATTCATTATCATTTCTATGACATCAGAATATGTGTCACATGGAGTATGAGACTATAACTTTCTACCATTTGTTGTCATGTGGGATGAGAAAAGCCCACCCCAGGGGTCTGGTTTCTGGTCAGGGAACGAGGCTTGCCGAGTTCCCTAACCTAAAACCAGACCCCAAGGATGGGCTTTTCTCATCCCACATGACAAACATATGGTTGATCATTTTTCTCCCATTTCTAGGGCCTTTCTTGAAATTCCATGAAATCATGAAATCGTCAACTTAATTGAATTCGAAAAATAAAGGAATATTTGTTTTCAGCACCCTCAAAAATGGTTTATTCTATAAGAATAAACTGTAGTCCTTAGCCTTAATCGGTTTAATAAGAATTAGAATGTAGAAACATAGGTAATCACAGATTACGAAGCTCACCTCGTGGCAGCAAAATTCAATTCAAACATATTTCTAAGTAAATGTATTTTGGCTTTTAAAGGCAAAATCATTCAAGCGGAAAAAGTAGGTCAAGGTCATTTTATGAAAGTTTGACCAAAGATACATCCAATATGCAAGTTTGGTATATGTAGCACTTATACTTTGCTCAATATTGGCTATTTAAGGCAAAATCACTCAAGTGGAAAAAGTAGGTCAAGGTCATTTTATGAATGTTTGATCAATGATACATCCAATATGCAAGTTTGGTACATGTAGCACTTATAATATGCTCAATATTGGCTTTTAAAGGCAAAATCACTAAAGCGGAAAAATTAGGTCAAGGTCATTTTATGAAAGTTTTGATCAAAGATACATAGATATGCAAGTTTGGTACATGTAGCACTTATACTTTGCTCTGACAATATAACTTTTAAAGGCATAATCACTCAAGCGGAAAAAGTAGGTCAAAGTCATTTTATGAAAGTTTTGATCAAAGATATATCCAATAAACAAGTTTGGTACATGTAGCACTTATACTTTGCTCAATATTGGCTTTTAAAGGCAAAATCAATCAAGCGGAAAAAGTAGGTCAAGGTCATTTTCTGAAAGTTTGATCAATGATACATCCAATATGCAAGTTTGGTACATGTAGCACTTATACTTTGCTCAATATTGGCTTTTAAAGGCAAAATCACTCAAGCGGAAAAAGTAGGTCAAGGTCATTTTTTGAAAGTTTGATCAAAGATACATCCAATAAACAAGTTTGGTAAATGTAGCACTTATACTTTGCTCAATATTGGCTTTTAAAGGCAAAATCACTCAAGCGGAAAAAGTAGGTCAAGGTCATTTTTTGAACGTTTGATCAAAGATACATCCAATAAACAAGTTTGGTACATGTAGCACTTATACTTTGCTCAATATTGGCTTTCAAAAGCAAAAATTCACTTAAGTGGAAAAAGTAGGTCAGATGCTGCATCCGATGCATGGGTCCATCTCGGCATCCCATGATGAATCACTTCTGCAAGTTTGATTACTGTAGCATCAGTACTTTGTCAGATACTGAGCTACCCCAAACTTCTTAACCAAGCCACTCTGAGCTACCCCAAACTTCTTAACCAAGTCACTCAAGCGGAAAATGTAGGTCAGATGCAGCATCTGATGCATGGGTTCACCTCAGCATCCAAAGATGAATTACTTGTGCAAGTTTGGTTACTGTAGCATCAGTACTTTGCCAAATACTGAGCTACCCCAAACTTCTTTGCCAAATACTGAGCTACCCCAAACTTCTTAACCAAGCCACTCTGAGCTACCCCAAACTTCTTCACCAAGTCAATCAAGCGGAAAATGTAGGTCAGATGCAGCATCCGATGCATGGGTTCACCTCGGCATCCAAATATGAATCACTTGTGCAAGTTTGGTTACTGTAGCATCAGTACTTTGCCAAATACTGAGCTACCCCAAACTTCTTAACTGGACGCGGACACGGACGCGGACGCGCAGGGGTATAGCATAAGCTCACTCAACTTTGTCGAGGTGAGCTAAAAAGAAATTTCAAAACGACGTTTTCGTTGAGAGGTGGCCGCTTTATGTGCAAGAATCATGACGTCACAATATGGATATGGCCGACGTCAAAAGTCACGCAAGGGCATGTGGGATACAGTGACCCTACATGACGCGTCGCTATGGGCAAACTCTATCCCACATGAGGGCAAATGGAAGAAAAGAAAATCTCATACAGCCACGTCTACATTTTTTTTTTCAGTCTCAAGGCGTAAGTGAGTAATCTCAGGCGAATGTCAAGAGGTTTGCAAACCATAAAGGCTTACCAACTGTGGTGTTGCAAATATTTGACACAAGTTGTGGTCTTAGTTGATGTGATTGCTTATTTACCCATTGAATATCAGTTTACAATGATATAATGTGAAAGTAAGACTGAACAAAGTTAAAGCTGCCATGAATTCACAATCATTGTTCACATTAAGAAGTTGCAATGTTATGTCATCTCACATTCCATGTGGAATGAGAGATTAATAGAATCTATAACGACTTTGCGACCAAGACAAGGGAATCTCATACCAGCGTCCGAGTGTCAAAGATTTGCAATCGATGACAAGGCTTGTGGATGTGGCAAATCTTTTGCAAGAGGATGAGATTCCTCAGTCTCAATCCAAGTCGTGATAGATTATTTTTCTCACTCAGCTCATTTTATTATCACTGAAATGATTTTTTAAACCTGAATCGATACAAATCTAGTGATGGCATGACGTTACGTTCTATGACGTCATAATAAGTATTACATGGAGTGTGAGACAAGAAAATCTCAAACTGCTCCGTCCTATGTTATGTCTCAAGGCGAAAGTGAGTTCGAAAAGGAAAGCTCACACTGTCAAATCTACCTTCATTCTTCAGTCTCATCATGTAAGTGAGTGAGTAAAGTATTCATTCTTGTCTGTAAAACTTGCATGGGTTACAAGATTCCTATTCAATCTGCAATGAGTAAAAATAGATACTAACCTTGGAGCAGGAAGCTTGTGTTCCTCTGACTCCAAAAACCTGGCTAATGTCAAGGCCACACCATTCTCTCTTGCCTAATCAATCAGAAAAATATAACAGTAAATCTGTGTATACAATATTACAAAGGAAATAACAAAAACAATGATTTACCATTAGTTACGTTTTATTCTTTGTACTTCATGCATTATATGTTCATAGATAGAATAAAAGGTAAATCTTAGGTCCATATACAATACATGATTGTATGAAAACCTAAGTCGTGCACAGTAAGACCGATGAAAATTGCATCACAGTCCAAATCACTGACATACTATTTTCTTTTCTAAATATTGGAAAAGCCTAAATGAAATAATCTTGTTCTTATGCAGAAATCATTTTTAAAACACAACACAGAAATCATTCTGGTACATGAACATAAACTTGTATATGATCAGCTATTTTCTGTAAACTTACATGATCGGCTACTTTCTGTAGAGTATTGATGTCTAGATTTCTCTCCATGTTGAGATCAGCTAGACGTAGATGTTTGATTGGAGCAATGGGTTCTCCTACCACCATCATACCCTCAATTCTGTTGGAGGAAAAATAATGTGTTTATGAAATACTGTACTTACGCTGAGGAAGAGAGCCAAGGACTTGTTACAGTTAGGTGCAGAATACATGTATGTTTCTGAAATTGGGACAATTCATCACACATGATGAACGAGAGTGTTAACAAACTAGTATGTTTTATCATTTACATATATATTGAGTCTTTGCGGAATACAGAGTTTTTCCCCCTTACAGACGGTATCTGACGTAAAACCATTGTGACGTCATGAAAATGGTATGGTAAAGTCGGTTTCATACCGTCATTTCCCAGACTTTTAGGACTGTTTCCATAGAATTTGATGACGTCATAATCAGCCTACGTCAGATACCGTCTCAAATGGGAAGTAACCCTTGTTTTCGAAAATAGTGAATAGTCTTGATTTCATCTCTGAGGGTCTTTTAAAAATTGTTTTCTGTAAATGATACTAAATGAAGATGAAGTAATAAGCCTGACAGTAATCTTCAATACATTTTAAAACACACAGGCATATTTAACACATGCCATTGTCTGCAAAGTTGATTTAACAGGATAAATTTGACAAAAATATAATAAGGAATAAAATTTCTTATACATCAGGAACTGGTTAATTTTTGATGTAATAAGATAAACATTTGGGTCAAAGTTAGCATTTTTCATTGAAAATGGAAAACTTTTTTTACAACATTGCCCATATTGCATTGTTAATGTAATACATCTTAATTTCATACTGATATCATTTTATTTCAATGCAAGTTCTACTCTTGTCTACAAACTTTCTCTTTTTTTACTGCATACTTTCTTTGTATTCCTCAAAATATAAATAAACTTGCTATTTCATAACTTCATAAAGATATATCAGAAAATTTTTTTTTTATTATATGCATGTATTCAACAGATTACTATGATACCTACTGTGATAATTTTTCGTGAACTTTTTCACAATTTTCTCTGAGATTCACCAACATATCTACGAAGATAAAATAAAGAATAAATACAAAGTAAATTGAGGATGTCTGCATTATCTTTGATACATGCATTTTTTTAAATGATAAATTTTGAATCTTAGTCTTAAATTTGCTTTTCAAATATGTGTACAGTGCATGTAGTTCCCATTTGCAAAGACAAACTTTTCTTTTCATTAATATCTTCAAAAAGACCTTGCTCATTTCATGAAGAATTTCAGGTTTGTCACATTTTAATGTATTCACAGAGAAATAAGCAGCTGTATTTCAAAAATGTGTTTGTTTCAGTGATTTATACCCATTTTACTCCTTCATTGATTTTTGAATGATAGTATTCATTTTATTTTTGAATAATATCAATTTTATTAAAGTATTATATTTTGGATTGATAGAAACATCAACATTAGAAATTAAGTGAAAACTGCATCATGCATGTGGTGTTGCATCAGTTTTCCATCTAATTTTTGTGTTGATATGCTCAACAACCCAAAACATAATTTTCATGTATTCCTTATCATTTTAATTCTACTCTTTCTAGAGTTTATAAAACTGAAATTATATCACTGCTGACAACGCTGTTTATGACAATTCTAAGGACCAACTTCCATTTTAATTGATGCGAGAAACACCAAAACTTTTAAACCAATGTTAATGCATTTGACTGAAAAATTACCTAAACTTTCACATTAATTTAGGATTTTATTTTTTCATTTTCACTTTGTTGATCTAGTAGATGTATGTTAATGCAAGTAACTACTTCCTGTATGACTAAATCAAAATAAACAGGTACAGACAGGTATTTTGTTCATTGGGTGAGATATAATTAAGCATATGTTTAACTTACTTGGATCTTCCTCGATGAGTTTCAATGACTGTATAGCTGCAGTGGCCAGCATGGGAGGTAATGAAGCAGAAAAACAATAACCTAATCCTGATAATCTCTGAAAGAAGAACAGTGGATAATTTTCAAAAATGTGTACTAGGTGTTATCTACTTAATTTTTGTTTCTTAACAAAAAGTCACTTTTAAATATCTTCAAAATAGTTATTATGAGATAATACATGTACAAAAGACAATGCACCTTCCTGAAAAGTGTCGGTTTTATCGGATTTGCCGATAAACTAGAAGTCTCTGGCGAGACTGAAGCTCTCCTGGTTGTTTAGTAAAATACATAACTAAATGACACAACTATTTTTAAGACCCAAGGGTAAGGGGCTAAAAAAGTATATCAGATGCGCAAGCGTAACATTAAGAGCAAGTCTGAACATAATGCAAAAATCTTTTTATCAGTCATACTTTCTAAGTAATAGTGTTCAGAAGATTACACAGAGTTGTATACCAGAAAATGACCACACTCATTTTCTAAGACCCTGGGGCTCAATCATAGACATATAATATAGTAAAAAGAATTAACTTTCTATTATTTATACTTTCTGAGAAATGGTGACTTCAAGATAACACTGAGGTCTATAGGAGATAATGACCACATCTATTTCCTGAGACCCCAGGGATCAGGGGCTGAGATGAAATATCAGGTGCACACATAGATCATAGAACTTTAATATTGCAAAAAGAATTAACTTTTTATTATGTATACTTTCTGAGAAATCGTGCCCACAAGATTACATAGAGTTATATTAAAGAAAATGACCACACCCATTTCCTAAGACCCCAGGGGTCGGGGGCTCAGATGAAATATCAGGTGCACAACTACATGATAGACCTTTAATATTGCAAAAAGAAGTAACTTTCTATCATTTATACCTTCTGAGAATTAGTGACCACAAGATTCAATAGAGTTGTATAGGAGAAAATGACCACACCCATTTCCTAAGACCCCAGGGGTCAGGCGCTTAGATGAAATATCAGGTGCACAACTAAATCATCAACCTTTAATATTGCAAAAAGAATTAACTTTCTATCATTTATACTTTCTGAGAAATGGTGACCACAAGATTACATAGAGTTGTAAAGGAGAAAATGACCACACCCATTTTATAAGACCCCAGGGGTCAGGGGCTCAGATGAAATATCAGGTGCACAACTAGATCATAAACCTTTAATATTGCAAAAAGAAGTAATTTTCTGTCATTTATACTTTTCTGAGAAATGGTGACCACAAGATTACATAGAGTTATACAGGAGAAAATGACCACACCCATTTCCTAAGACCCCAGGGGTCAGGCGCTTAGATGAAATATCAGGTGCACAACTAAATCATCAACCTTTAATATTGCAAAAAGAATTAACTTTCTATCATTTATACTTTCTGAGAAATGGTGACCACAAGATTACATAGAGTTATATAGGAGAAAATGACCACACCCATTTTCTAAGACCCTGGGGGTCAGGGGCTCAAACAAAATATCAGGTGCACAACTAGACCATAGACCAATCATGTTGCAAAAAGAATTAACTTTCCATCACCAACAGTTTCAGAGGACTGGAAACCACAAGAAATGTTTAACGGACAGACGGACGGACAGACGCCGGACGCCAGACACAGGGCGATCGCATAAGCTCGACTGGTCATAGACCAGTAGAGCTAAAAATTGTTTGGTCTGACAAAAACTTATGTTTTATCTATTATTTGGACCGATAAAAATCCCCAAATGTCCGAAATTTCAATTGAAGATTTCAATAACTCTGCTTCTGGATTATACAGAGACTTTGACATTCACAATACAAAAATTTAATTTTCTAAATTTAACTAAGTACATGTATTACAGAAATGCACTTACATACATGTATACAATGTATATGTGTTGATACAGTGAAGTAATTATGAATATCTTATTATAATTATATGCAGTTACCTGATGATCTATGACATATTTTTTGCCACAACAAAATCCACCTGATGATCCTATGGCATTTTCTAGTGATGCTGCTATCAAATCTATCTCATCACCCTACAAGTAATATAATCATAATGATAAACTATTTCTAAAACAGTCCTTAATTAACTATTTTACAATATTAGTTATTAGGTTTGTTACTGACCTTACACGGAAATCTGTCGGGTTGATAAAGCCCATAGAAGGCGAGGCGCTTGCGCCGAGCCTTCTATGGGCTTTATCAACCCGACAGATTTCCGTGTAAGGTCAGTAACAAACCTAATAACTGATTTGTTTTGTCGAGGACCATTTTGACATGGTGATTCCTACTGTCCTCCTGCTTTACCAAGCAATAGTGCTGTAAAGTTTTACCCAGTTTTGCTAATTGTCGGCCATTGCCTTACAAATTTTTGAAACTGACTTTCCACAAGAATTTGTCGGGCAGTCACATGACCAAATTCAAGCATTCCCATTGGGTCAAACTAGTCCGAGGCAAAACAAGTACAGATGTATCAATAGACCACTTGACGAAATTCATTATTGCAGACAAATTGATGGAAAATGTCCCAGGTAGAAACTCTTTGCGCTATTATAACATCACAATGAAATCGTGTCTTTTAACAGTAACATCATAATGAAAAACAAGGGTGTCAGACATTTCAAGGTTCACGTATCTAAAATGATAAGAAAATGGTTTATTTGAGGCTTGCCTTTAGATCTTGAGAATTTCAATTCTCTGTGGGCTTGATATTTCCTTAATCTAAATGAACTATCAAAATAAAAGAAATAGACAAGATGTGTTTGTGATACATGTACATCATACATCCATTGAAAATCTTCTATCAAAGTAAATTGATGTTTCTCCTACATGTAGGTCAAGGTCAAAAGCTCAAGATACCAAATGAAAGGTCTGGTCAAATTTAAGGCACAGGCTTTATCTTACAGAATAAACAAGATACACGTAATTACCATAAAGTGCTACTGCAAGGTCAAGGTCACTAGGTCAAATGTCCAGAAATCCAATTAAAATTCTTATTACAAGCAATGCAAATGTGAAATATCTGTCTGAAAGTTATGGCCAAGGATAAAGTTTCAGACGGACAGATGGATGGACAGACAGACAGACAGACAGACAGCTCAGGACAAAACCTGCCTCTCAATCTTCGATACGAGGGCATAGAAACAAAGAAAATAAATTGATAAAAGGGTTTTTTACTTACTGAGACATTGAAGTGCTCTGTAACACCTTTACCAGTATCACCCAAAACTCCAAAGGAAAAACTTTCCTCCATAAATAACCGCACCTTATATTTCCACTTCAACTCAATCTGAAACAAGATACAGGTACACAGTATAACAGGATTGCTACCACAGTCATGCTAAGAACATCTCTAAAACAGCATAGGGCTGTGATAATGCAGGCTTTAATACATCCTTGGACTTCAGAAAATTCAATCAGCCTGACTCTATATTAATTCAATCTGCCTGACTCTATATCATTTCCACAGAAATTGCTTGAACCCTATCAGTGATGAAATGGGTCAAATTGTTATATATTTACATATATTGAGACCCAATAATGTCTTCCAAGATGTTTGTTGAAACTCAAGGAATTTCAACTTTGATTATTATGGTCAGAATGAAACACTTCATGATGAGTCCAGTACATTGAATGTTTTGTCATACTATGTCAGTCTAACTTTTGAATACGTTCCAAATTCAAAGCAATGTCTTCCAAGATGTTTGTTGAAACTCAAGGAATTTCAACTTTGATTATTATGGTCAGAATGAAACACTTCATGATGAGTCCAGTACATTGAATGTTTTGTCATACTATGTCAGTCTAACTTTTGAATACGTACCAAATTCAAAGCAATGCAGGGAACATATTCATGATATTGTGTAATTACAACTTCATTTATTGAAGAAAGTATTTAAGAATTCTAAAAATTGTTTTTCATATTTAATCATATTTATTTCTATTGAATAGGTGTGTGCAAAACATTAAATCATGGAAAAATCAATATTTTTCCATGTAGCTGTCTTATCGTCAAATACAGCTGACACTCGTTATCTCAAACTCGGTTATCTCGAAATTCCGTTTATCTCGAAGTCGAGCGGCAGTCCCATCTTTTTTCCTTCATATTCTAACCAATCTGACTTCGGATAACTCGAAATCGGTTATCTCGAAATTTCGCTTATCTCGAAGTAATTTCAAAGTCCCAAGTCATTTTCTTCGTGTATATAATACTCGTTAAGTCGAAGTCCTAATGTTTGTATAAAAAACCAATTAATGTACCAAACAATAGTGAAATCGCATGGTAAACAAACAATTAAAGGTACCGGTAACGCAGGTTGACTGATTCGCCGTTGTTTGATCGACCGTGACATCAAAATTAATTAAGGGGGATAACAGTTAATTAGATAATATCATTGCGGAAACAATGATATGTGCATGTTTCATTCACTGAAATTAAATTGTTTGTTATGTTGAAATTCTTATGAGAAGCGACGGCTAAAAAAAATAGACAAACCAATACATCTCCCCCCCCTAAAAAAAAATTCGCATGATTTATCGTAACTGAAATAAAGCAATTTGAGCAACAATGATTATACTGATGATCTACAAAATAATCCATACATAAAATTTTATACACTACGAGGAAGATGATTAAACTTGTATGCATGTGAGTAAATTTAAGTGAAGAACGAAGACATGTATACGACATTGAAATCTAGCTGACGAAAAAATTAAATAACGTACGAACAAATGTCTTCATTGTACTTTGATGACACAATGATCTAAAACTCTTGAAGGTAAACGGCTTATGACAGATTGATAAGACAACCAAACTTGCATTATATCAGGGCCGATGCGATCGGCGCGGAAGGGGGGGGGGGTCACACAACGAATAAAAATACCTGACGTTCTCAATGCGCCTCCTCGTAAAATTTCAGTATTAAGAATACGTTTATGGCACTTCTAAAATTTATTCTACGTTGTGAGGTAAACATTACATTGTTAGCATGAGTTGCCTTTTAAACTGCGATATCTATTGTATAAAATACAATAGCAAAACGATTCTTTTAGCCTTATAGGTGGTACAATACATTCGAAAATATACCGTAAATTCGACTGACGTTTATCTCGAACTCCGCTTATGTCGAAGTATTTTCAGTGGGCCCATCGACTTCGAGATAACGAGTGTCAGCTGTAATGCTTATTTTTAAACTATAATCACAGTAGCACAGGGCGTCTTAAACTTACAAGTTTAGGTAAAGGACAAATATCACCAGTATTAAGGTACAATCCTTCCACAACCATGAATCTTCTGGTAACTTTGGCTTTCTTTGGGTTCTGAAAAAAAAATCAAAGAACATTATACTCTCTATGTTAAGAGGAACAATTTAACTCCTATGCTTCATTATTCAAAGAAATTCGTAGATATAATAGCAAAGTTTTGATAATAGCTGAGCATTAAAAGATAATCACTTTTCAGCAATCATTATCCTTTGTAGAAATAGTATGTGCCTGCTCACTATGCACACCAGACTTTACAACAAAACAATTTCTGATCAAATTCAAACTTTGTCTGATATTATAGAAAAAGTGTCTTGATTTGTGTTTTGTTACAGGTATGCAACATACATGTAGCAAGTGCATTTATCGAACATGTTATGCGCGTTAGCTCCTTTCATGTGATAAATACAAATGCTGTGTGTTGCATAACCATAACAAAACACAAATTATGACATTTATTCAATATATATATACACCACAATTGTCAGTTTCAATCTTGTTTTCTGAGATAGCGTTTTCAAGGTAAAAGGGTGACGTTAAAACTTAGGTCACTGCAGGTTCAGTTTGCAGGATAGAACAGCCTTTGCAGCATGTTTTTGTAGGGCTTATGCATTGTGACGTCATGAGTGTTTACATGCGAAATGCAACATCTTCCTTTCAATAGTTTCAACTCACGAAATTACATTGGTTGTGATATATCTATGCATATTGATACCAAAATCAAGCTTCATCCAATACTGCAAAGACAGTGATTTTTTTCAGTAATTTGGGAATGGGGTCGGGGCCCGTGCAATTGGGAAAATTAACAACGTTTGGGAATATTTCGGGAAGTACTAATATGAAAGTATTAAAAATAGCAATCCAAGGAATGCTTGTGTCGCCTGCGAAGCGGCTTGATTATTATTCTAGAAAGTGGATCAAAATTATTGGTAACAGTAGAAAAATTTGTCAAATGAAATTCATTTGAAATATCAGACCTCTTAATTACAAATTAAAAGATATGGTCATTCTCAAATTTTCAGAAAATAGTGTCAATCATCTAGGCCAAGGTCCCTATGTAAAAATTGGTAACTAAAAGGTATCATCATAAGAAATATTAAAGACCTATCACTTACCAATTAAAAGATATATACAACCTTAATTTCTTAGAAAAAAAGGTCAAATAGGTAGGTCAAGGTCAAAAGGTAAAAAAATATGGTATGTGTAGAAATGCATTGTTACAAGGAAAATACATGTGAAATAGCAAAGCCCTATCACCTACCAATCAAAAGATATAGCCAATTTGACTTTTCTTGAAAAGTAGGTCAAATATCTAGGTCAAGGTCACAAGGTCAAATATTATGGTCTGTGTAGAAAGGTCTTGTCACAAGGAATACACATGTGAAATATCAAAGCCCTATCACTTACCAATCAAAAGATATATACAATCTTAATATTTTTGAAAAGTAGGTCAAATATGTAGGTCAAGGTCAATAGGTCAAAAATTAAGGTCTGTGTAGAAAGGCGTCGTTACAAGGAATACACATGTAAAATATCAAAGCCCTATCACTTACCAATCAAAAGATATAGTGAATCTTATCTTTTTTTCAAAAGTAGGTCAAATATCTAGGTCAAGGTCACAAGGTCAAATATTATGGTCTGTGTAGAAAGGTCTTGCCACAAGGATTGCATGTGTGAAATATCAAAGTCCTAACCCTTACCAATCAAAAGATATATCCATTCTTAATTTTTTTTGAAAAGTAGGTCAAATATGTAGGTCAAGGTCACTAGGTCAAAAATTATGGCATGTGTAGAAAGGTCTTGTCACAAGGAATACACATGTGAAATATCAAAGCCCTATCACTTACCAATCAAAAGTTATGGGCTGTGACACCCAAAGTGTGACAGACAGACAGACGGACGGACGGACAGACGGACAACGGACAAAGTGATCCCTAAGTGTCGCTATGCTTTGCAGGCGACACAAAAATGTCAATAGGTCAAAAATTAAGGTCTGTGTAGAAAGGCGTCGTTACAAGGAATACACATGTAAAATATCAAAGCCCTATCACTTACCAATCAAAAGATATAGTGAATCTTATCTTTTTTTCAAAAGTAGGTCAAATATCTAGGTCAAGGTCACAAGGTCAAATATTATGGTCTGTGTAGAAAGGTCTTGTCACAAGGAATACACATGTGAAATATCAAAGCCCTATCACTTACCAATCAAAAGATATATACAATCTTAATATTTTTGAAAAGTAGGTCAAATATGTAGGTCAAGGTCACTAGGTCAAAAATTATGGCATGTGTAGAAAGGTCTTGTCACAAGGAATACACATGTGAAATATCAAAGCCCTATCACTTACCAATCAAAAGTTATGGGCTGTGACACCCAAAGTGTGACAGACAGACAGACGGACTGACGGACGGACGGACAGACGGACAACGGACAAAGTGATCCCTAAGTGTCGCTATGCTTTGCAGGCGACACAAAAATGACAGTTTATACAATCAAAAGTTCAGAATTGAATGTTTAATCAAATAATTTTCGTTAAAATATGATTTAACTTCTCATGCTTACAACAATATGGCAAATAATTAGTAAATTTGCTACCTATGAACCAGTAAATTTCACTAATTTCAGAGATAATTCCATCTACATGTATATGAAATTGGGAAATTTTAGAGCCACAATTGGGAAAAAAAGTTACTATTTTTCATTGGGAATGGGGCCGAATAACGGCCCCAAAAAGGGGCAAAAAAAATCCCTGAAAGATGAAAAAGATAATTTCAGAAAGCTTCAGGCAGGCAGGTAGGTAGATAGACTGAATTCAGACTAATCAGAAAATTCAAAGAATGAGCACATTGTGATAAAATTGTAAAATCATAAATTCTACCACTTTTCCTATGGCCGTACTTCAGGCTGTAATACAACCCATCAGTATAAAACAACAATTACGGCCTGAATTCAGTCTAGCTGGTAGACAGACGATCAGATGAATTATATAAAATCAATGATCACTTTTGCTTGATTGATATAGGACCTATAAGTAGACTTGTTTACTTGGTATAAAGGTACCAAAAGATACCTTTTTATCCTCCTGGCTTTGCTCCTTCAATAGTCTTTCTAGGTCATCCATATCGTTGTGCTTAAACCATTTGATTTTACTCCTAGAAGCTACTAATCCCTTTTGTATAGAAAAACATACTCCATCGTCACTGAAACGAAGAAGTAAATACATTTTTTAAGAAAACATAAGAACATGTAGTGTATTTCAAAAGAAATATATGAAAAGTAGAACTCATAATTTTTTTACACTAAATACATGTATATTTACTCTTTTCTAATAATCTTTTTTCCTCCAAGATAATTCAAGGCTAATAAAACCTTCTAGTTCTGATATGCATAAATTTTAAACAGGCAATCTTTCCTTTTCACTTTAAGTAATTTTATGGTTTACCAAAATCTGTTTATAGTGATTAATTTATACATGTATGCACCATGTTAACTATCTTCTTAGTGACTTTCTTTTCCAAGATTATTCAGGGCTAATACATCTTTTTTTCATCTGATATGCATGAAGTTTAAACATGCAACATTTCATTTTTTTAATGTAGCAATTTTTGATTTACCAAAATATCACATCTCCTCTTTTTGAATAAGCTGGAATGGCACTTGCTATAGTAGCAAATCCGTAAGAGTATAAAATCGCCTCTTCACTGTTCATGAATTTGGCTAATTTCTCCTCCAAGTGCAAGTGAACATCTGAAAGAAATGTGAATGAGCAAGTATTACACAGAGTTTTCTTATCAAGTACAATTGACCCTTCCGATTGCAGGAAAAAAATGCAAAATCACGTGATGTCACAATGCTTTTACCTCGGACAAACAAGCTTCGAATCACGGTCAAACATCAAAATTGCATTGTGAGGTCATGGAATTTCTCAAATTTTTCCCGTGTCTGGAAGGGTCAATTCAGCATGCATTTTGAAAATTATTTGCAAAAGACATCCTTTTGTTTCATTCACAAAATAGTTTAATTAACAAGTTCATTTCATTCATATTTGGTAATGTATATCTCAACAATAAAAAATAAAAACATTTTTGCACAACCAGAACAAAATGATTAAAATCAAATTTGTAAAACTAACAGAAATACAAATTCTTTCGAGGAAGTGGAGGGATAGTTAACTACAGATTACATGTAACTGCTTTATCACAAATTCATATACTGTAAAACGAGAATATTTAGCGCTCGATTTATTTTAGCGCCTTTCGCGCGAAGGCATGGTTGCGCTAAATTAAGTAGTGCGCTAAAATTTTCAAATGCAACATCAAATTTCAATAAGAAAGTATTCGACATTTTATTCAAAGTGCATTACACCGTGTCCACGGCATGGTCTATCCGGCAACGCTTGTTGTTTTTATAGCTAATTAGATAATTGGATTAATGATAGCGCTTGGGTAGATAATGATAGTACACGCGCCGTGATTAACATGTACATTTGTACTGGGTAGATCATGATTGTCTACGTGTCGTCAATAACCAAAGATCATGAAATATAAATAAGAGTCAGACGAGATTATTCTTTAACCAAAACAAAAAACTTACTGTATTTAATGGGAACAAATGTTCATTCCAACCAATCAGATAAAAAATTGTTGTCGTACCTAAATGCAGGAATAGACGTTCATATGTATTATTTCTAACGAGAAGACTTCTCTCTCGCTTACATTTAGATGGCGTAACATTTGTGTGAAAACACAGTACTTTATGACACAAGGTACATATACAGTAAAAAAGGAGATCTATAAAGAAAAGTTTACAAACATTAATACAAGCATACGAATAGGCAATTCAATGTATATCGCTGTGAACATGTACATTAGATGCGCAGTCTTTAAAAGGATTTATTTACACAACGTGAATAAAATCGGGAAGTTAGCGCCGTTGCCGTAAAATGATTCGTTACACCAAGTTGAAAAATTGGGACGATATATATTCATCCATGTTACAGAACAGCGTTATTTTCTTTCATCACTTTTAATAGAATTGATAATTATTTCGAATTTTGTAATTTGCTACCGGCGATGTCTGAGAAAAAAAGTCCTCAAGTGACTGTGCACTAATTTTATTGACCAGATGGTGTTAATGCGCTAAATTAAGTTTGCGCCAAAAGGTTTTCATCCCTCATTGCGCTAAAATATGTTTGCGCTAAATATTCTCGTTTTACAGTACACGTAAATTTAGCTGGTTAATGAGAAATTCTTCAGCAAAAGTAAAGAATTTATCAAATTATTACAATGTATCCTCTTCATTTTAGTTCAATGAAGAAATAATCATAGTCCTACTAGATGCAATAATACGGATAGGAGGAGATATGTTCAACGTGGGGCTGAAGGAAGTTCACTTCAGCAACTTAAACAAGTCATTCAATATGTGAATACTTAACCAACCTCTGTTGGAATGAACATTCAGTTGTTCCAGTTCTCAATAGTATTTATCACAGCAATTTTATTGTGATAACAAAACGTACACAATGAATTCCCAGCCATCTACTGTAGACTTACCCATTGTTCCATAAAACCCTCTTGGTCCACAAGATCCTACACCGTATTTCTTTAGTGTACTTATGGCTTCTGCCTAAGAAATTAAAAATGATAATCAAATTCAATCATTTTAGATGAAATTTTCATACAGTACATTTGTATTAATAAATGAATTCAGCAATTCAATATTCTTATAAAACTATGTAAAGGAGATAAATGTACCAATCATAATGAGAACAAATGATCATTTGTGATCCCTTCAAATGCATATTAAAACACAAAATATCAACATTTAAGAAAAAAACTTTATAAATTGACTTATTCAATTTTTATGCAATACAGCATTTCAGCCTTTCTTTCAATTTCATCATCAACTTTGCATCTATTACAGGTAAGTCAAGAATTAAAAGAGGAAGCACCTAAAAAAAATTGAACACCAAAATTTATCTTTGTCGTTTGAAACAGTAAGACAAAAATCAACATATCAATAATTATATGTACCTCCACCACTGGGTTACCAGCCATTCCTAGGAAGTTAAGGGTTGCCATATTTATGCACGTTTTGTCGCCAATTATCACATACTTCCCAGGTTTCCTTTTAAAAATAGAAGTAATATGTTACCAGTTTTTTTCTTCATTTTGATATTGTACTCCTTTTCATTATTATTACCTTTTATGCTTACTGTTCCAAATTGAGATGTTTTTGCTTTCTTTAGCATGGATGACATGTTTAAAGTCAGAAGGTCAGATTTTCACAGCAATTTTGTTTAGGATTGCATCATTTGTAAAATGTTATTACTATTGACCATGGATGTAACATTTTCTTTTTTGTCCTCTATAACTTTCATTTTGAGATTTCAAACATTCAGAAAAAAAGAGCTTGTGAGTCTTGAACAGAAGAGAGTTGGTTAAATTGCAAAAAAACACGTTTTTTCTTTCTTTTTTCTCTTTATCAATTCCTTCCACATACATTCGAGAATATAAAACATACAAAACAGAAAATTCTGTTTGACAAATCTAGCAAGTTATGATTCTGTAAAAAAAGCAGTACCAAATCACTTTATCCAAACTTCTTCAAGTAGAAATGAATGTGATTCATCTTAATTTTTATATGGTCTTTTTTCTTTATTTAATTCCTGGATGTTGTTCATATTGCAGTGGAAATTAATGTAATTATCACATATACCGTATAAAAACTTTACCTTCACTTAGATTGATATTTGATTCGTACCTTCTGTAAAATCAGTGTTCTTATGTTTCGGAACTTTCCCAAGAAAAAAACTGGAAGATTTTACTTATCAAATTGATTTGAAGATTCTCTTAATACTATCTTACTATGCACATTAGAAGCAATAAAATTTCTTTTTAAAGACTAGTATAGTACATAGTATGTGTGTCTCAAACAGTAAGTTTGACCATTTAAGTTTGGTTGTTTTTAAAACACAAACGGATATTGCATAGATGCCATAGAAGATTTTCTGTATTTTACGATTTTAAAAATACAAAAGCAGATCATGCAATTACATGTACATGACTGCCATATACATGAATTTTACAATGCATGCATTTACAGTGTATTACACATTTAGTGAACATGTTGATTCATATTGATGGCTAAAATCTCACCCATGGATCATATTTTTCTCCATGGTCTGTAACACAGGATGGTCATCTGGTACATCAGGAGTAAGGGGTTCTGGCTGCCATTCTGCTATCAACTCCTCCTTCTCCTTTAATGAAACAGAAAAATACATTTTGATAGTTGAGACTCTTATACCTATTTCATTTTTTCCTTTGAATATATTTTTTTTCATTTTGTCACACTATAGTAGCTTAGCAAAACTAACACTCAATGTGTCTTACTCAAAAGAGAAAATGGGATATAATAGATCAAATGAGGCAATAACAAGACCCTTTTAGCAGATATACCAATACCTGTTTCCTTGAGTTTTTGATCTTGATTCCAATAGTAAACAGTGCTTAGAAAACTTTTTTTTATGAGTAGAAAAAGATAAAGAATATTGAAGGGGAAAAGGAAATGGAATACATGAACACTAACATGATTATTATGAATATGATATGTTTTAAAATGCTAATTCCCCTGAGCATTATTAAATTAACAATATTTACCTTTTCTGTCAACACTGATTCAGGAGCATACTGCTTGGAGAAGAAGAGTAGTTTAAATATCCACAATATCAGAAGTACCTCAACAAACAGATGGTATGAAGGCGCCTGTCAGAAAAATATATATTTTCATATCAGTGATTGTTCATTCTGTTGTCTCAAATTTTCTATGAAGAACTGTTTACATGTAATCTCCTAAATTCATACATTGAACAAATGATTACATAGACTAGTGTTGAATTATTTAATACTCTAAATATTGTGTATGCATCTGATAAACTTTTCAGAAAATTAAGGGTGAGGGATCACGAAAATCCAATAAATCTTGCTATCTTCTCTATAGGGATTAGGGTCATTATATGACTATAGATATGTTTCATGTGACATCATCAGCAGCCAGGTTACGTGAACGAGTTTAATGGAAAACTCTTAAGATATCAAACTATAAACTGTACATGTTTTAAAAATGTGAAGGACATTAAATATAACAGATCTGTGCAAAAAAAAATTGAATTGATGACATGTGTTATTATTCAATAAATACTATGTGTACTTAGAACAAAGAAATTTTGTACTAAAACCACAATATTGTCTACTGCAATGAGTATAAATATCCAGAAGAATCCAAACTGTACCTCCAGGAAATCAGACAACTCTTCTTTTATGAAAAGAGAAAACTATCCCATCAATATGATCTACTGTACGCCCAGCTCACTTCAGAAATTGGAAAATTGAAGTCTTGACTACTTTGTGAGCAAATGTTCAGATTGAAATTCATACAGGGGGATAGATCTCAAACTCTCTTAACTAACAGTGTGTATTATATGTCTGTACGACCAACACTACACTCACAGTAAAGGAAAATAGATTTAGATGGGGAATTTTCTATATTAATTTTAGTGCGAGATCCCCAATGTTGAACATTGAGCCTATGGAAAACATCAGCAATGTCATGCTAATAGAGGACGCAGTCCGCGCCGCAGGCGCGGACATAGTCCTCATCAAGGTAACACGTGTATATATATAGGAAAAATCGTGTTTTTCAATTGAATTCTATGCTATACCTATAGGTTCCAAAACCGTGGTCAATGACGTCATTCTCCCCATTGCCCATTTGATCGGCGTGAAGCGCAAGCTTATTTTTTTGACAATGTCACTTGACGACAGAATGAAACCCATCGATAACCAAGATTTCTCGATCTCCTTTGAATATTCTTCGTTTGGCTTACTCCTCCAGTGTCCCAATGTATGATTTGTATTTTGCTTCACGTAATACTGACATTGCACCATCATTTCCAACATATATCATGTTTAGTCCGAATATCCTCTTTGAAAATTACAACGTGACGTCAGCATGCGACGCGACGTCAGCATACAACTTTGTTTCGCGGACTTTCTTTCATCGACAGCTCCCTCAGAAAAATCCATGAATAAACTCATTATGCTGGGAGAAAAAAACAAACAAAAAAATATCAGCGTGATCAGCGACTTACCGAACTTCATTCTGCTTTCGAGGATGATTTGCAGTTGATATTTTGATACCTGTAGATCGAATAATGTGGTTTCTCTCCACATATATAAGATCTACATGTAGAACATACAGGAAATCTATGCAGTGTAAATCCCAACACAAACTTCTAAATGTCTGCTGCCTTTGGTTCTGTTTACAACGCGTCACAACTTACGTCATCATTTACAATATTTAGTACAAATAGGTCAACACAGCTGGGGCTGTTCAAAGCATGAAGTATATTTTTTTCTGTCAGAAATAAGGCTGGGTATTTTTTTCCCTTGGAGGTAAATCATAAGCGGATCCAAGGTAGAGGGGTGAAGGCTTCAGATTTTTTTTTTAGAAAGGGGGGGGGGGGGGGGGTGATTGTATTCAAGGGGGGGGGGGGGGGGGGCGGAATAGGGGGTAGATTTCTACTAACTTCTCTCCTCTTCTTTCCCCTGTCCCGCTCCCTTCTCCCACCTCCTAACCTCTCCCTTCTTCCTCTCTCCAGCTGCCTCCTTCCTCCCCCTCCCATTCATCCTTGCCTTTTATAAATGGGGGTGGTGAGCAAACATGGGGTACCCGCTCTCTCCGCCCCCTTATCTCCCTCCCACACCCTTCCTTCTTCCCCCTCCCTCCCCCTCCCTCTCCCCCTCTCTCCTTCCTCCTGACCTCCCCCTCCCTTTCACCCTCTTTTAAAGTAAAGGAATGAGCAAGAATTTTGTCTTCAGATATTACATTGGAAAATCATTTACATTATTTAGAAGGGAAAATCCTGTAATTCTTATGTTATACTGTACTTAATTTGTAAGTTTTAACCCCCTTCTCCAGATCATCCCATAAAACGATATATTGCTGATAACACTATAGACGACGCCGAAAAGGAAGTTTTCTCTCTCTTCTACATTTTGAATGTTAATTTTTCCGGTGAAAGTAAAAGGGGAGAGGGGTGGGTGGGTGCAAGGGGGGATACATATTCCTGATACGACGACTGACATTTCATCACCCAATGAAATTTAAAAAGTAAACATTTAAAAGTTGAATTCATTGAATAATCAAGATTAATCTTACAATATATAAATACTTCAGAAAACAATAAAATTCTTTTTTCTTTTTTTTAATTTTAATGGTTTATGCCCACAATTTTCTTGCCCGAGTTCTCTTTTCCTTGGTTTTCATCAAGGTCCAAGGAATTAAAATGTATAGATTAAGATGACATCACTTGATCTTTTCTTTTCTGTCATTTATGTTTCAAAATTAAGCATTGCAGTTTCATGTTTACTGATTGTTTTGTGACATTGAGAATTGTTTCCCCGCATTTAAGAGTTATGTGCATGCTGTCGATCTAGAAATTGTCTATAATATCCCCTCTCCTGTAGATGATTCTGGATTTCCAAGAAAAAAAAAACTAAAGTAAGGCTGATAAAGACGGTAAAAATGATGCTGGAAAAAATAACAAGAACACATATTGTATGACATATTTTATTCTTATTAACTTAGTAAAAAAATATTCAATGATGTATGGTGAAAATTGGGTATTAATTCATTGAAATTATATTTAATCTGCGTCCTCACAATGGCATTGCCATAATTCATATTATTAACATAGAAAATCCCCATCTAAATGTATTTTCTTTCACTGTGAGCTTGGTACTGACAGGTCGTATTGACATTATTATAACATATGCCGTTAGTTATGAGAGATCAAGATCTATACCCCTATCTGAATTTTAATCGAAAAATGTTAGTTATGAGAGATCAAGATCCATCCATCCCCTATCTGAATTTTAATCGAAAAAATAGTTCAACAAATGAGACAAAACTTTAATTTTCCAATTTCTGAAGTGAGCTGCATGGACAGTAAACTTGGTGGGGGGGGGGGGGGGGGGGGGGGGGGGGGGGGGGGGCTGGGAGCTCGTTTTCATATATCCAGTCTATCGAAGAAATAAAAGAGTGTTTATTGTTTTGTGGGAAAGATTTCGGATTGCGGGAATTGAATGAAGAAAACTCAGAACACCTTACATAACTCGACTTGCAAACAAAGTAAATTCGAGAGAAAAATGAGGTCATGTATTGCGAAATCTTGGGTCTGGGTTGTATTAACAGTTTTTATCTATTACTTTTGGTAAAATTCTGCTTAATTTGACTTTTCTACCTGAAGAAACGCCTGTATCATATCGTACATTTCCCATGATTCGGGAATGAACGACGGTACCGTCGCCATCGCCTCAGATACTTTGAAGAGTTGCAACAAAGGGAATTAACTCTCAATGACTTGGAAGTTGAAGCGCAGTACAGAAACATAAATTTCAAGATTTTGGGGTAAATTATACTTGTCGTGCACCGATTGATTACATGAAAAGTTGTATGTAGTACATCCCAACCCTTTTCATAAACTGACCCCCCCCCCTTTTCTTTCTAAACCCGGACAGATCTTAATTTTACCATCACATTGATTTGTGAGCAATAATCATATTTCATTATTTGTAATATTTTTCAAGGTTTGTCTTGAAACAGTGACAGTGTTTTTAAGAATTTCTTGATTGTGTGATTTATTTTCAGAAAACGAAACAATTTTTAACAATTTCCTGTCATTTTTATCCAGAACCCCCCCCCCCCCCCCCCCTAAAAAAGGGGGGGTTGAAGTTATAGAACCATTGTCAAATTTATTCACGAAAAAGTGTAATTCATTTGATCTTCAGTGGTTATACAAAAATGTATGAAAAGATGAATATTGTTTTCCTCAGTGGTTATACAAAAATGTATGAAAAGATGAATATTGTTTTCCTTACACTGTTTATTGTTATGGCTTCTTGTACAGAAACAAAATTAACTGTCATGCAGAAAGTCGCTAATTAGTGTCATATAGACATTTTCTATTACAAGTTTTTACAAGTTAACACAGCATTTTATTTCATTGGCTTCAATTATATAATGATTTCAGTTTTTCCTTATTAACATTGTTATTTTTTCATCAATTTTTGTTTTATTTGCCTGTTAGTTATTTTAAATTTCAATTTCAATAATTTAATATTTAAGTTCTTTTATATTGTTACAATAAAGCCACTGTTAGTATGATTCATATTTTCAACTCATTTCATCATTAAGCAAAAGAATAAACCCTGATTATTGAACATAACAAAAAGCATGTTATCCATATCTATATGAATTAGGGTACAATGAAAATTAGCATTTTTAAAAGACAGCTTGAAAATGCATGATCTAAAAACAATTTTGATTTTCATATCCATATGATAACATTCTAAACTGATAGATTAATTAATTAATTCATTCATTCATTCATTCATTCATTCATTCATTCATTCATTCATTCATTCATTCATTCATTCATTCATTCATTCATTCATTCATTCATTCATTCATTCATTCATTCATTCATTCATTCATTCATTCATTCATTCATTCATTCATTCATTCATTCATTCATTCATTCATTCATTCATTCATTCATTCATTCATTCATTCATTCTTTCATTCATTCATTCATTCATTCATTCATTCATTCATTCATTCATTCATTCATTCCATCCATCCATCCATCCATCCATCCATCCATCCATCCATCCATCCATCCATCCATCCATTCATTCATTCATTCATTCATTCATTCATTCATTCATTCATTCATTCATTCATTCATTCATTCATTCATTACCTTTTGTAATAACCATTTTATTATTCATATCTGTGTAAATTACAAGATACTGAACTAATATCATTTTCATCATAATAACTTTCTTCATTTGTGTTTGGATGGGGGGGGGGGTAATATCAACCATAAATTTTTTATTTCAATGATATTCTTTAAAACTTAAAAAATTGTTTTCATGCTTTTTTAGTTATTTTGTGGCTTCGTCATCAGAAAATAACACACTAATTAATCCAAAGTCGCTGTCAGAAAGCGGCAAAGTGTCATTTTTGTCAAAAGTCGCTTTGTCTGCTGGCTTCAGCTTTTGCTTTTTAGAAAGTAACTGTCATTTGATTGGCCAGTTTGATTTTGAGTAGATTTTTTTGTCAGGTTTGATTGGCTTAAGCTGTGGGCAGGTACTTTGTGGAATGTATCATAAATATGGATGTAATACCAGAATTACTATATTGAACTCATCATCTAGCAGAGAAAAGGTCAAGTGCAGTGTCTGTAAGTAAAATTTATACAAATTTTGATAACAACTGAAGAGTACATTAAATTTTTCATATCTACTCTATTTTTTCAAATTTCATTAAATAAAATTAATATTTCATTAAGTAAAATGAAATTATAGACATGTGAGAGTAAATTACAAGATGCTGAACTATTCATGATTTTTTTTTTTCATACCTTTCATAACTAACACATTTTTTTATTTCTTTTTTTTTTTCATTTCTATAATGGTTTAATTTTTTTATTTTCATGCTTATTTAGTAGTTATTTTGTGACTTCACCACCAGAAAATAACACACTAATTAATGGAGAAAAAAGAAAAGAGATTTTTTTCAAAACTTATCTTAAGTGAAAAATTTAAGAAATATGTTATCTTTTAATTATTCTTAAACTTTAGGAATCTTTCTGTATGGTTTTCTATATAAATTAATACTTCAAGCTGCATTTCATAATTGAAAGAAAAACATGTGCAATAATTTTTTTAGGAAAATGAATTTGGTTCACTTTTCATATAATCTATTCATTGATTATAAGTTTGGGAAATATTTTCTCAAAATTGGTAGTAAAAAAGTAGATTTTGCTGATGATTCATTAATTTTCCTATTTTTTTAAATGTGTTCTTGATCAATTTTAATGAGATAAATGAACATGCACTATTGAGATTTTAAAATTACATTCCAATATTATAAATTGCAATTCTTGTTTGAAAAATACACATTATATTTAAAATTAAGGAGAAAATTGAATGAATAATTGCTTTGAAAATGTCACCCAGAAATAAAACTATGGACTGAAAAAATGTTTCTTTTATCAATTGATATAATTCTTCTGATAATCTATTATTTTTATATGAATAATATGTTTTTTGTCCAAATTCACTTAAAATTATTATAATCCAATCAAAATTAGTAGGCCTTGCTAAAAATAGCATGGAAATTATTTTATTTACACCTTTCCTTGGTATACTTAGATAATTTAAGACAAGTGGACAAGATGAGTTAAGTGCATGTGAAAAACTTTACATTTTATAAAAAAAAAAAAAATGGAGAAAACTTTTTCCAATTCTTAAATTTCAACCAGAAATGAACCTGTAAAATACATTTCTTATATATGCCAAATTATATTTATAGTCCCATGGATTTTTTATATAAATTTCAGTAATCTGTTATTTTCTTATTTTCTTGTGAAAAAAAATATTGTTTTGGTCACACAATGAATCAACTACACTAGAAAAGATGATCAATATCAATTTGTTATTATCAATATACAGAAATCAGCTTCTAAATTTTCTATTCTGCAAAATATTTTTTACTCATATATTTTGCATGCATCATAAGATATTATATTATTCAACACATGATACAAAGTAAGAATTCTCCATGTTATATCAAATCCAATTACTAAATTCAATACTTTCCAAATTTTATTACATTTTTACAATAAAAAATTAGATGATTAAAGTTTTTGATTTCTGATAAACAAAACTTTCAATGTTTGTCTATTTTTCCTTTTGGTAACGTACAGATTATGCACAAGTAAGACAAATATAAAGTCTGAAATTAAAATCTGCCACATTCCTGTCAAAAATCTCTTTTATTTTACTCCTGTAAAGAGGTCTCCAAGATCCATTATCTACATTAAATTCCTTTAAAAAAACTGTTTGATGATATAGTGTTTGAAACTTTTTAACCAGTAAATATTTTCTTTATTTCGTTCACTACTTTCTACAATCTTTTTACATTTGTTAAATTCAATATAAAATTTACTTCCGTGTAAAACACGGGTAATGTTAACAGTTTTAATCATTTCAAAATTCTGAATTATGGTTACATTAGTTTTCTGATTTTGAGAATAATAAAAAGGTTTCTGTACAAAAGCACCAGCAGCTTTTACAATGCAATCATGAAACTGTCCATTGAAAATGG
The DNA here is from genome assembly GCA_028142955.1 of Pinctada fucata. Lineage (NCBI taxonomy): Eukaryota > Metazoa > Mollusca > Bivalvia > Pterioida > Pteriidae > Pinctada > Pinctada fucata. The sequence goes on along the minus strand of AP027103.1, from coordinate 59,910,293 downwards.
AGACTTTTTGAGTTATTTTAGGAACCATAGAACATAGCAGAGCAAAAAAAAAAAGATGTTCAAAATGTCATCCCCCCCCCCCCCCGGTTAAAAAAATCTTTCCAAATAATATTTCCATGAAACATTTTTTCTTACTGAAAAAGCACAGTTAAAAAAAATCTTTCCAAATAATATTTCAATGAAACATTTTTTCTTACTGAAAAAGCACAAACAAAAATACTACAAACTTATCAAAGATAGAATACGTAGGATCAGTAGGCGATGCATCCGTAGACGTTGACAGATAAAATTAAAAAAAAACCAATGTTTTCTATTTTTAGTATTTTTCCTTAAAAACAAGTACTTTTCCCCCTCCCGAGAAGCATTTGCAAACGAATTTATCATGTCATAAATATTTTTTTAACTGAAAGATAGGTCTCGAAGGATCAATGGCGATACATCCATCGACGCATATATACAATATATATAACATATTCATTGTTACCTATTTTTAATAATTTTCCAGTAAAACACCCCCCCCCCCCCCCTTACAAAAAAGTTTTGCATTTGATATTACTTTTATTCGAGAGAGCACAAAAATAAAGATCGAGGAGCTATTGGCGTGATACATCTTAGACTTGCTTTCAGAGTGTATTCTGTAACTGCCTATTTTCAATACTTTTCCTATAGAATATACGTCACCCCCCCCCCCCCCCCCCCCCCAATGAAACTATTTACTTCTAACCGAAACAGCGTACAACATACAAAATAGATTTAGAGGAATGCATCGACAACTTGAAATAAGATGGCATAAGATGGCATACAAATATTCATTGTGAACTATTTTCAATTATTTTCCAATAAGAACCCCCCCCCCTTCCACGAAAAAGAGCCAAAAATACGAACAATGCATCCATTGGCTTGATAATCATTTACAATTGGTTTCAAATTAAATTGTAAATATTCATTGTTTCCTATTTTCAGTTATTTTCCCATAAAAAACCATATCAACACCCTCCAATGAAAACTTCAATGTATTTTTTTAATCTGAAATAGCGAAAAAAAAAATCCTACTAAATAAGATACCCGATAAGTTTCAAAGGATCAAGGTGGGTGGGGGTGGGGGGGTCCATCCAACTTTTTTCTGATACTAGTAGGTTATTGTTCTTATTTACCTTTTTTCTTGAATGAATGAATTGATTTTTAAAAAATGGTTATACTATTTGTTAATACAAGTTTTTACATCTCGAATTACAACATTCTGAACAAGCATAAAATCATGGAAAATTGATCAATATCTTACTTAAGACTGAATTATCTTTATTTATGCTTAATGTATCGCCCCTTATGTTTATAATCTTCAAATCTACGAATTGATACACATTACAGCGTTAGAACTCTTATCAAATAAAAAAAACATGTGTTTGTGAAACACGAATACCCTTGTTGGCATCTTGAAAAGTAAAACAGCTGTAATGAAAATCCAAGGAATGCTTGTGTCGCCTGCGAAGTGGCTTATTCTAGAAAGTTGATCACATATGTAGGTCAAGGTCACTCGGTTCAAAATTATTGATATCAGTAGAAAAGTCTTGTGTAATGAAATTCATATGTGAAATAACAGATCTCTTACTTACCAATTAAAAGATATGGTCAATCTGAAATTTTCAGAAAAGAGTGTCAATCATCTAGGTCAAGGCCACTGCGTAAAGTTTTTGGTAACAAGGTCTCATCAAAAGAAATACATGTGTCAAATATTATAGCCCTATCACTTACCAATCAAAAGATATATACACCCTTAATTTCTTAGAAAAGAAGGTCAAATATCAAGGTCAAGGTCACTAGGTCAAAAAATTATGGTATGCTTAGAAAGGTCTTGATACAAGATATACACATGTGAATAAAATTTATTGTTGATCTAAGGATCAATGATGCCCCCGCCAGGCATATTTTACATATGAGCAGTGTATAAAAAGTTTGAAGGTACACGATTCCACACAAAATTGAGGAACATGACCATTGATTTGAACTTGACCTGCATTTCTCAATCTAAAGTTATATCTAAGAAATGATATTTATTGTTGATCAAAGGATCATTGATACCCCGCCCGGCATGTTTTACATATAAGCAATGTAAAATAACAATCCCAGGAATGCTTGTGTTGCCTGCAAAGCAGATTTTTTTTAATTGAAAGTAGGTCAGATATCCAAGGCAAGGTCACGGTAAAAAATGATGGTATGTGAAGAAAGGTCTTGTCACATGGACAACACATGTGAAATATCAAAGCCTATCACTCACCAATCAAAAGATATAGCCAATCTAAGATTTTTTGAAAAGAAAATCAAATATCTAGGTGAAGGTCACGAGGTCAAAAATAATGTTATGCGTAGAAAGGTCTTGTCACAAAGATTGCACATGTGAAATTTCAAAGCCCTATCACTTACCAATCAAAAGATATAGCCAATATTAGATTTTTGGAAAAAGTAGGTCAAATATCTAGGTCAAGGTCACGAGGTCAAATTATCGTATGCGTAGAAAGGTCTTGTCACATAGATTACACATGTGAAATATCAAAGCCCTATCACTTACCAATCAAAAGATATAGCTAATCTTAGATTTTTTGAAAAAGTAGGTCAAATATCTAGGTCAAGGTCACGAGGTCAAAAATTATGGTATGCTTAGAAAGGTCTTGTCACAAAGATTACACATGTGAAATATCAAAGCCCTATCACTTACCAATCAAGAGATATATCCAATCTTAGATTTTTTGAAAAGTAGGTCAAATATCTAGGTCAAGGTCACAAGGTCAAAATTATCTCTTACCAATCAAAAGTTATGGGGTGTGACACCTAAGTGTGACGGACAGACGGACAACGTACGGACAACGTACGGACAAAGTGATCCCTAAGTGTCGCTGTGCTTCGCAGGCGACACAAAAAGTTTTTCATACTCCATAGACCTCAAGGTAAAAAAAATGGTATCTGTGGAAAGGTCCTGTCACAAGGTATAAACATTTGAAATATGAAAACCCTATCACTTACCAGTCAAATGTTCAGGCCAAGGTTTAAATTTTCAAAAGTAGGTCAAGGTCACAAGGTAAAAAATTTTGGTATCCATGGAAAAGTTTTGTCACAAGAAAAACATATGTAAAATATTAAAGCCCTATCAATTACCATTCGAAAGTTATGACCCAAGGTTAAAGTTTTTCAAAAGTAGGTCAATCTCCAAGGTCAAAATCACAAGGTAAAAAGTTTTGGTATCCATGGAAAGGTCTTCTCACAAGGAATACACATGTGAAATACATGTGAAATATCAAAGCCCTATCACTGACTTACCATTCAGAAGTTATGGCTAAGATTAAAGTATTTGCGGACAAACAGACAAACGGACACGCCAAAAACTAAATGCCCCCGAATCTCCGAATATGGGGGCATAAGAAGGACACTTCTACTTTAAAGTACTCGATTCATTTAAAGAAATTAATTAAGATACAAATGCCCCTGACCAAAACATACGACATTAGTTTCAGGATTTCGTTTCACTTTTCATGTGTCCAATTCATGTACATTTTATACAAACCCCAACCCCCTTTTGAAAAAAAAATAGGTCCGTCTATGCACATAAACACTGTCGATTGTATCATTCGACCCCTCGATCTTTTAGAAATAACGACTGTGTCAGTACTATATCGGTATGTTCATGGGCAACTTCCCATATCAAAGCCGAGGGGGGGGGGGGGGTGTCAAAAATTATACACGAAAACGTGAAAAACAACTTCTGTAAGCACCAGCATAGAGGTCCGGCACGCTATGTCACAGATCCTTACGGTTTTTATGCAATGCTAGGCCATTATGAAAATATTTGAGAATGACGACAACATTTCTCATTTATGCTGGTTGCCATGGAAACGGGATGTAATCACTGAAAAGGTGCAATTCTTAGCTTTTTTTTTATCCTCGCAGGGTACAATTAACACATTTTCTTCTTACATGTGTGATTGGAGCGTAATTACACAACGGGAAAAATTAAGAATTGGGAGTTACCATGGCAACAATTTTACCATTATCTGAAGATAGCAATGTTCATTTCTAACCTTAATAAAGGTAAATGGAGATATTTTTAGGAAGTTTAAAGTGATCAGATGGTAATAAACGAATTGATTGCCAAGGAAAACTGCTCCTTTTAGTTCAGATTGTATACTTTATTTCTGAAATATCAAATGACAATTATGAAAAAAGATTTATTTAATAATAAGCTTTATGTTCAAACTTTAATTAGAAATATTTTGCTCAATACCAAGAGAAATAAGCCGTTGCTAAGGAAACTTTAGAAGATAAAAGCTTCAAATTTGAAATAGGCGTGTTTGTTTCCTTGGACATGGCCATTTTGTATAAATATAATGGATTAAACTTTTTCTATAAAAATGTATACTACTGTTACATCACAAAATTTCTCTTTGTAATATCATTAGAAATTTGATTTCAAAAGCGTTGAAAAAAACCCAAAACAAAAGAAATTTGGAGTTTCCATAGTAACCATGCAAACTGTGTTTTTCATAGAAATTGATTCTATTAATAGGGTCATTTTTATGGAATGGAAATATTACTACAGTATAACAACACTTTATTCTTCGTCTTTTTTCAAATGGTTGTCATAGTAACATTTACCCCCACCAATTTAATTTAAGCTTAAGAAAGGGTGCATTACATGTGACATAAAAATGTTATCACATTTTATCTATCAAGTGGATATTTTTATCTACCAAACTGAGAAAGTCCAATTTATCATTATTTCAAACCCATGGAAACAGTTGCTATGGAAATTCAGATCCTCAGCAGCCTTCTTATTTTAGTGTTTATTGTAAGTTCTTTCAAACCATTAAATAAAATCGCTAATTGTTATCTCAAAGCAATTTAAAAACAGAAAAGAATTTCGTTAAAATAAGCAATATTTATTACCATGGTAACCATGTGTATTTATAAAATCTGATAATGAATTTGGTTGAAAAATCTCATAGCCTCTTTTTGAATTTTATAACAACTGAAATTGTGAACCTTTTGCATGAGACACAGTAAGGCTTCAAAGTTTAATAACATTTTGGTATCTTATGACTTGGTTACTATGGCAACCAAGTCACTTGGAAACAATATGTTGATGACTTTCTATTCCCTACCAATATATGAATTTCAAATTTCATGAAAATTTCGGAGAACAAGCGTGACCAAAAGTTTTTGGTGCATACAGAGAACTTTTATGACAAATTTCAATGGTGGGGTGGGGGGAGGCAGGTTCCTGATCCCTGATCCCCCTACATCTGCGCTTGTTGTACATTCGGGGGATGTTAGGTGTTACATATTACATCTTGGGGATAAACTTGGTTAAACTGTGTTTCATTTAGTATGTGGGCTTTCAGATAAAGGTCATCAATGTTATGTCATATTAGGGTAACAGTACATACATAGGTCATTCATGATCATTGGTCAAAGAAAATGAAATTTACGATATCAAAATTGCTAAGCCGGGAATTCTGTCTTTATTATTATGTGGAATGACTTGGCTTTTGCAGCATGAATTTAAAAATGTTTTTTTATTTTCCAGTTCACCAGCTTGTCCTTGCTGTCTGTGTTGTCAAGATTTCATAGATCATCAACCGGTAAGTACCTGTCAGTTTGAAAACTTTCAGTATTTTTATGATATTGAAGTCTGTATTTGTATGTATGGCTGCAACGGCTGAACTGATAATATGCAAAGCATACTTACTCAGACTTACGTCTAGGTCTAAAATAGCGTTTTTCGTCCAAAAATTTATGATAGCAAATGAGATTGTCCGTGTAATCGCGTGTACGTTAATTGCTGATATTGTCCGTGTAATCGCGTGGACATTTTAAAATTGCTGAGATTGTCCGTGTAATCGCGTAAATGCTGTGTCCGTCTTTGCATCAATCCGTCACACGCGATGTAAAAAAGTAGAGTATTTATGGGAAAACGGTGACATCCCGAAAATTCTGTTACTATTTTTTCGGAAATGAACGTCAAATATCTTAAATCCATGTGATTTTTTTAAACCTTCAAAATAGTCAAAAAACAGTTTAAAGATTTGCCCCAAGCTGAATTTTCACATATTTTCATAAGAATAACCAATTCCTTATCGTCCCCTCCAAAAAGTTTTTCGCTTTAAAGTCAAACTTTCATAAGAAAACTTTGACATGGTTTCCGTGGCAACAGAATGCCGAAAGATGTGGCATTTGTCATACTGATTCAGCAAAATTCTTTCACATAAACATAAGTCGTCGAAAAGATAGACCTCGTTACTATTATCAGCTGTTTTTATCCTAAAAAATTATATTATATTTCTAAAGTCTTGGAGTTTTAGAGTTTGAATTAAGAATGAAATTATAGATGGTTCACCGTCTGTCGTCCATTCATCTGTCTGTCCGAAAACTTGACAATCCACGGAGGATTTTGATGAAACTTGGTCTGCATGAAACACCGAAATACCCTCCATTCACTTGAGGGGTGGATCCAGGGCGGGTCAAATAGGTTCCAGAAGGTATCACTCATCAGAACTCTTTTCTCGAAAACCAGTGCATGGATTGAAAAAAAAAACCAATTGTATCTGAGTTCATGCTCTATCTATGTTCATTTCATTTCGAGAACTAATTTTGACGCGTTTTTGACGTCTTTTTCGACTTAGTTATTCGAATGCAAAAACTGAGATGACTTTTAATGTATTCTTTCTCTCTTTGTTAAATATGTTGCTCCGATTTAGTTCATTTTTGCCATAATTAAGCAGAGGAATGTTTTTTATGTAAGATTTTTTAAATATATATTTCATATGATTTTTTTAGACTGCGAAAAGGGAAGGGGATGTTCATTTTCAACTTCTCCTCTGATATTGCCCATGAATTTAATTTTCATCATATGCATTGTAAGAAATGTGACTATAAAAAGAATTGTTTCAAGATCATATCTTTTAGATTTTTAATGATTTTATGAAGAATTTTGAATAGGTACGTTGTATGTTTTCTGCGCACATGAACCCAAGGCCTGAAGGGTTGTGGGTTAAAATCACAGCAGGGACCAACCTTTTAAATCTCTTTCTTTTCTAATTTTTTCAACTTTAATGCATTTTTAAATCATCTGAATAATTTTGATTTCATATCTGATACACAGTTTTTTTTCGAGTTAGCATTTTAGTAATGTTGATATATTTGAAGCTGTATTCTTTTACTATAGGTAGAATTCAATAAATGAATCCTTTTGTGAAAGCATTTTTAAAGAATTTGTATTTTTGAATCAATGAAAATTCTTTCACTCTGCATAGTGGGAGGAGGTGACGGCAAATTTTCGATATCATATCTGGAAACTGCACTCTCCATTGTATCTGTAACGGTTTTCCTTTAAATGTCCGGAAACCTTAAAAAAATTGAATTTCTCTAAGTTTCAAGGGGCATAACTGTGCACGTTATTGAGGGACATGGCCCATATTCGAACTTGGTGTAAAAGGATTATCTGTAACGGTTTTTCCTTAAAATGTCCAAAAACAACAAAATTTTGATTTTTTCTAAGTTTTAAGGGGCAAAACTATGCTTGTAGTTGAGGGACAGGACCCATATTCGAACCTGTATTTCTTGGTGTAAAAGCTATATGCAAGAAATGAATTGTAACAATTTTCCTTAAAATGTCCGGACACCCCAAAATTTTGAATTTTCCTAAGTTTCAAGGGGCATAACTCTGCACGTTATTGAGGGACATAACCCATAGTCGAACTTGACCTGTATTTCTTGGTGTAAAAGCTATCTATGCAATAAATGAATTGATTATCTAAAACCACCGGAAACCACAGGTTGGACGGACGGACGGACATGTGCCTCACTTTTTACCCCCACCGTTTTATGGCGGGGTATAAATATTGTAGTCATCGTGATTCCCCCCTATCCTATAATTTTCATGAAGAAAACCCCCAACTCAAGTAAATGCATCATATGAGCCACACTTTGAAACTATTATCAACCATCTTATCAAATGAAAGTAATATTGGGTGTGCTCGTGTAATGTTTTTATCCTCCCTGATAGGTAACATTCAAATTGTTTGACATTAAGTACTACTAACGACGATTCATTATCCGAAACACGTGTCTAGTACAATGAAATTGGTACTATGGAACATATATTTCAATACTGACGATTGTAAGGGTATTATTACAAATGGATATGAATAGACTTGGGTTATTCTTTGATGTCGCCTCCCACGCTGAATGACGGCTTCAAAAAGCGTTCAACAAGCACCTTGTAAGAGCGTAGGCAGTAATGAGTTCGAATCCCAGTCGTATACTCATTTTGTCTTTCGCATGTATTTGATTTATTCAAAATAAAATACTGAATCTTTTCTATTTTATCATGCTTTTTTAGGTTAAAATACCCAAGGGTTCATATATTTTACTTTCTGTCATAATGTTTGGTATGTAGAATGTAAATTTTCTTCAAAGGGACCCCCTAAAATCAACTACCCCAAAATTAATTTTATCAATTATAGAAAGAGAAAAATCTATGTTTTTAGAACACTAGTTTTAGAAACCCCTCCTAGCTTTCTATAATATTGTAAATTTTGCATATATATCATGAAAATTGGCAATTTCTCAATAAGAATTGCATATTTTTTTCCATCCGAACTCATTTCCATAACCCTTTATCAAAATTTGATCATACTTGTATTTGACACAATTGCTGATTTTTTTTCTCGTGCAAATGATTCGAAATCACGTCGTTCGTGTGTAAGTTTTACGTCACTTTTTTGTTTATATACAGCCAAGAGGGGGATTTTTCGTCAGTTTCGTCAAATACCCTTGTTTCACTGTAGATGTAGCTTTTTCAATTGATTTTGGTCAAACTTTGTCCGATCATTTCATAATCATATTGATTTTGAAGGGCATATTAGATCAACGCTTAAGGTCACATATTGGAATTCGTTTAAAATTCAGGGGTACCTGTAAAGTGCGAAACGAAACAAAAACGGAACGAAACGAAACGAAACAAATCGAAACGAAACGAAACAAATCGAAACGAAACGAAACAGATCGAAACGAAACAAAACAAAACGAAACGAAACAGACCGAAACGAAACGAAACAAATCGAAACGAAACGAAACAAATCGAAACGAAACGAAACAAAACATAAAACTTAAAGAAAATGAGAAAAAGAGGAAAAATCGCCGAAAACGAATATTTCAAGACAAGATCTTATTGAAGGGTACCACTTTCCTCCTGCCGCCTCCCCCCTCCCCGTGGGGAAGGGGGGTTCTTGGGCGGTCAAGACAATTGTTTCAACTTTAAAGTGCAAATTGGTGCAATTGTGAAGTTATTTTGGTCATTTCCTTTTTAAACCTTGAAAAAAGAAATAGACCTGTTTAGATGAAAAACTAGGGTGAGCGAAGCGAGCCTAAAGTATTTGAAAAATGAATTGAAAATTGCGGCGAGCGAAGCGATCGGGGAAATTTTTTAAGGTATATATAGATAAATTTCGTGGTAATTTTTAAATTGAGATTATGTACATGAACGCATAAGAGCAAGATTATTTATATTAAAAGTAATTCCCTATTTTTTTTGGTAAATGTTACCCTCCCAATCATCTATCCCTCCTCTCGCCCCCTTTCCTCTCCTCCCGCCCCCTTCTTCCCTCCTCCCGCCCCCTTTCTCTCCCCTCCCTTTGTCCTTGTCCACCCCTCATTATTGCCTTCAACCGTTAGTTCTTGTGGCTGGAGGGTTTTTTAAAGAATCAAAGTTGACAATTAAAACATAATATATATTATACGGTATACAATTGCATTTTAAAGGAGAGTGAATGGGATGAATAACCTCGTCATAGACGGAAAAATATTATTTAGAAGGGGGGAATCTAGCGCAGAGGAAACGGAACTGTTCCGCTGTGTGAATTTGAAAATTTTATCAGAAAAATGAGAACAATTAAAAACGGGGGGGGGGGGGCACATTTCGTTTGAAAAAGGATAAGATTTTTTTCCTGAAATGTGCCCCCTCCCAGTTTTATGATCTCATTACGGTGTCATAGCGTGGTTTTCTATCCCCTCCCTTTTATTCCTCTTAAATACATGAATGGCATTTGACATTTATTTTTTTTAATTGTCAACTTTGACATTCTCAAGAAACCCTCTCGGCACTAGTTACAAATGTAGAACTTGGATTAAGGCAATATTACATGCTGATCTTGTCTTGAAATATTCGTTTTCGGCGATTTTCCCTTTTTTTCTCATTTTCTTTAAGTTTTATGTTTTGTTTCGTTTCGTTTCGATCTGTTTCGTTTCGTTTCGATCTGTTTCGTTTCGTTTTGTTTCGTTTCGTTTCGATCTGTTTCGTTTCGTTTCGATTTGTTTCGTTTCGTTTCGATTTGTTTCGTTTCGTTTCGTTTCGTTTTTGTTTCGTTTCTCACTTTACAGGGACCCAAAATTCGGATATATACTCTTTGGGAGATATTTTTCATGGGATCTTGGTACAATCATTGATTATGTATATTACATAAAGAAGAACCCTATTGATTTTTAAGGTCGTTGGTCAAAAGTTGAATTCGTCAAAATGTTTATGTACACTCAAGAGGTAGCAATTTCATCGGATCTTGTTCAAATGTTTGAAAATCATTGCTTATGACATGAAGAACCTTAAGTTATTCATTTTCTATCTCATAGATCAGAAGTCAAGGTCATACACTGGAATTAGTCAAAACCCTTGTATATACTCTAGAGGTGACATTTTTCATCGTATCTTGGTCAAGCTTTGTACAATCATTGCCTAAGGCATGAAGAAGAACTGTTATGATATTCAGTGCCATTAGGTCTAAGGTAGTAAGAGTTTAAAGTTAATACATGTACTGGGACCGGAAAGGTAATTTTATAGGCAAAAATCATGAAAAGTTAGAAATGATTTATGACTTCGACATTTGAACTGATATCTAAAATTAAAAAGATGTTTCAATACTTTTAAATTTCTACCACTCTTTCAAATGATATGAGTTTTCAATTCGAGTTCCTATATCAAATGCTATTTTTTGGGCTAAAAATACCTTTTCTAGGCAAAAATTATGAACAATTGGCAATAATTTAATAACTTCAGCATATCGAAAATTAAAAGCTGTTAATATACTTAATTTCTGATGTTCGTTCGAATGACATGAGTTTCCGATTAGAATTCTTATATCAATTGTTATTAGTGGGCCCAAAAGCCTTTCTCTAGAGAAAAGTCATGAAAAATGGAAATAATTCTAAACTTTAGCAGATAAACTGATATCTAAAATGTTTATACACTATATACAATTCTTTTGAAAGTCCGGAAACCTAAAAATTTTGAATTTTTCTAAGTCGAAAATTAGTTTTTACCCCAAAATGTCGAAGTCATTTTCGTTAGAAATGAGTAAAAATCAAAGTACATGATAATGGATTACCAATTCATGAAGGTTTTTGTTTATGAAAATTATAGGATGTTTTCTCTCTCTCAAAAAAAAGGAGGCGATCATGATGATTACAATATTTATACCCCACCATAAATTGTGGGGGTATATAGTGATGCACATGTCCGTCCGTGCGTGCGTCCGTCCCACCTGTGGTTTCCGGACATTTAAAGGAAAACTGTTACAGATAATCAATTCATTTCTTGCATATATAGCTTTTACACCAAGAAATCCAGGTCACGTCTTTCGGTATATTTGGTATTTTTCGGTATATTTGGACATAATTTTTGGCCATATTACATTGTTTAGATTGAGGATCACTGACGAGGGTTAAATACCCGAATAGCGCATGTCTGGTTCATGCTGTGTACTTCCGAATGTCCAGTTCGAGTTTTCTATCTGAATCTTGAGACAATTTATGATTTTTAAATAAAACCTAATATCAAAATTAATTGAAATGAGTTTTGAATTCTAATTTCTATATGTTTAATCAATATGGTTCTTGGTCCATTTGGGGGGGGGGGGGGGGGGGACTTGGGCTTGGCCTTTTAAATTGGATGTACGCATTGATTAATCATAGAAATTAGGATTCAAAATTAAATTATAACCAAGTTCATACTATTAAACATCTTTTCGATATTATAAGGTTTTATTTCAAAGTCATGTATTATCTCCAATTTTTAATAATTTTGCATAGAAAAGGACCCCAAACAATAGTTTAGGGACTTATAGTTTTCACCCCGTTTGTCTGCGTGTTCGTCTGTTCGTCCGCCCGTCTGTCACACTTTATTTTTTCAGATTATTTTCGCTGTTGTTGCATATATTGAGCTCATTTTTGGTATGTGAGTATATCTCAGTGTGATACAGATCAAGTTTGAGTTTCGATTGACCTATTTTTACAAGAGTTATGACTCTTGGAAATGACAAATTTCATGAATTTTTCACTTTTCCAGCAATTTTCTGTAACCATTTAAACTATTTTGGCACGCATGGTCTCCGATTTTGATGAAATTTCACACATAAGTAGGATCCGATGAAAAAGGGTAAATTTGAACAAAATTTTATTTCTAGGTCATCTGGTTACCATGGCAACGGCCTTCAAAGGTGAGAAATTGGCAAAATTGAGCTACTTTGAATGAAGCGCTATAATTTGGTCTATATACGACATTAATTGAACATTTTTTTATGCATCCTTAAGACTAGCACACAAAATTTTAAATAAGCTCACTAGTAGTGTCTGATATTGTAAAAAAGGCTGGTAACCATGACAACATAATAAGCTAATTTTAATATATTTATTTCAAAATGCTGTTTGTATTTTCCAATTGTCCTTCACTCTTGATGGGTATATGATAAGGAAATGTAATTTATTTTATAAAATGAGCAAATCCAAGATAAACCCATTTGTTGTTATGTACATAAGTTACCTTGGCAACGGAAACTATGGTCTATAATATTACTAATTTTGCAACTTCAGAGCTATTTTTGAAACTTTTGCATCATGATGAACAAATAAAAATTGTTGGAATATATCCAACACAAAGAGCTCTTTCAAAAACCGTGAAAAATTTATTGGGAAAATATGTTACCATGGCAACCATTTTTTTTATTATTTCTATAAAACAGTAATGTTTAATCACAGGAAGTTCAAATTCAACATTATTAAAGATCAAGTAAGCCCCTATAAAAAAACAAGAAAAATCTTTCAAATAATTAATGGTTGCTATAGTAATTTGGCCATACAATCTGAGAATAAGCATTTTTTTTTTTGCTGTTTTTCTAAGCCTTCTCCTAAAAAACGGAACAGGCTTACACAACTTTTTTTACATAAATGATAGAGCAAAGTCTAAACTAGTCTAAACTAGGGTACTGATAATTCATCAGTGTTTGTTTTAGATTATGCTGCATAAATGATGTATGTGAAAATGCCCCAAAATACATTTTTTCAATATTCAAGGTCCGTTTCCATAGCAACTGGATGTGATATTAAGAAGTTTTTTTTTAACATTTTTTTACTTTTGGGTCAGACCCAACCTTATGTATAAATTTTATCAAAATTGAAGATATGCCGTGCCATGTCATAAAAGTGCAAATCATGAAATGCTTACAGAGAATAGCTATTAATTTTCCTCCATGTTATTGCAAATAAAGAACTGATTTTTGGTATTTGAATACATCTTAAAGACATAGATCCAGTTCGAGTTTTATTTTTGATTGGCCTGTTTTAACAGGCGTTATGTCCCGTACACATAACAAATTTCATAAAGTGTTCAGTTATCTGGACTTTTCTTGGCTGTTGTTGTAGATATTAAACTGAATATTGCTATGTGAATATATTATAGCGTGATATAGATCTATTTCTTACAAAACATATGACACTTTGGCTTAGCAAAGTATTAGTATATGAAATTTTCAGTTTTCCAGACCTCTTCCAATACATATTTTGAACTAATTTTGTGTTGGAATTCATCTTTCGGTGTAAGTACAGGTCAAGTTGAATTCATAATCTATTGAAGCGTTCTAGGCAGAGTTGCAGGACATATATATTTATGCCGGTAGGGGACATATATCGCTTAGCGATCAGAAATTTTCTATTTCTGATACTGATATACATATATTCAAGTTTTTATTCAAAAGTTTTATATTATTTCCAATTTTCATGATTTTTTTCATGACTTTGGCCTAGTTAAGGGCATTTTCCCCAAAAAACACATTTGATATAGGGTTTTGAAGTAGAAATTCATTTCATTCCGAAGATAATTACAAACTAAGTACATTATCTTATTTTTGACATCAGGTTATATGCTGAAGTTATAAATTATTCTAATTTTTCATGATTTTTGCCTAGAGAAGGAAATTTTCCTCAAAAAATGCATTTGATATAGGAATTCGAATTATAAACATATTTCATTCGAAAAAAACATCAGAATTCAAGTATATTTTAAAACATCTTTTAATTTTTATCTGTTTACGTGCTAAGGTTATAAATTTTTTAACAATTTTTCATGATTTTTGCATATAAAATGGCTTTTTCGCCCAAAACACATTTGATTTAGGAATTCGACTCTCATTCGAAAGAACATTTTTGTTATCAGTTTTTATGCAAAAGTTTTAAATCATTTCCAGGTTTTTGCCGTGAAAAGGGATTTTTATCCCAAAAATATAGCAAGTGCCACATATCTCAGAGATCTTTTTCAGTAATACTAGTCCACAGTTGACATCTAGTGGTTTGCTTTTATCATAAAATTCCAAAGGGAGCTTATTTTCTAACATAAGACACTCCACTATTCACTGAATTGCTGTTTTTAGCTTACCTGAGCGAAGCTCAAGTGAGCTATTGTCATAGCGTTATGTCCGGTGTTCGTCCGTCGTAAACTTTTCTCAAGAACATCTGAAGCTTAGCAGGAATGAAGTACTCATGGTCTCCTATACAAGTGTTGTTTTTCGTCCGGATCTGTCAACAGTTGGCGCACCACGCAGCCAAAAGTAGATCACTGTGTACCCTCCTTTGACAATCAACCGAGGCACATATAGACAATCCGAAGGCATTAGTGTTGTTGTTTTTTGTTCCAGACCGAAGTCAAATATTTGACGCGTTTTGGACGTTGTCAGAAATGCTCATTTTTGAACTGTTTCTTTGAATACATCTATACATGTGTGGTTTTGTGCACTCTTACTGCATACAATGTATTTTTTATATTTTTGTCATTCAATGGTTTTATATTGATTTTTGTGTCGCCTGCGAAGCACAGCGACACATAGGGATCACTTTGTCCGTTGTCCGTCTGTCCGTCCGTCCGTCTGTCTGTCTGTCTGTCCGTCTGTCTGTCACACTTGGGTGTCACACCCCATAACTTTTGATTGGTAAGTGATAAGGCTTTGATATTTCACATGTGTATTCCTTGTGACAAGACCTTTCTACACATATCATAATTTTTGACCTTGTGACCTTGACCTAGATATTTGACCTACTTTTCTAAAAATCTAATATTGGCTATATCTCTTGATTGGCAAGTAATAGGGCTTTGATATTTCACATGTGTAATCTTTGTGACAAGACCTTCCTTAGCAAACCATAATTTTTGACCTCGTGACCTTGACCTAGATATTTGACCTACTTTTAAATTATTCTAAGATTGGCTATATCTTTTGATTGGTAAGTGATAGGGCTTTGATTTTTCACATGTGTATTTCTTGTGACAAGCCCTTTCTTCACATACTATATTTTTGAACCTTATGACCTTGACCTAGATATGTGACCTACTTTTAAAAAAAATCTAAAATTGGCTATATCTTTTGATTGGAAAGTGATAGGGCTTTGATATTTCTCTTGTGTATTCCTTTTGACAATACCTTTCTACACATACCATAATTTTGACCTCGTGACCTTGAACTAGATATTTGACCTACTTTTAAAAAAAATTAAGATTTGCTATATCTTTTGATTGGTAAGTGATAGGGCTTTGATATTTCATATGTGTATTCCTTCTTGTGACAAGGCCTTTCTACACATATCATAACTTTTGACCTCATGACCTTTACCTAGATATTTGACCTACTTTTCAAAAAATCTTAGATTGGCTATTTCTTTTGATTGCTGAGTGATAGGCTTTGATATTTTGCATGTGCATTCCATGTGACAAGTCCTTTCTTCACATACCATCATTTTTTACCTCGTGAACTTGCCTTATATATTTGACCTACTTTTCAACAAATCTAAGATTGGCTTTATCTTTTGAGTGGTAAGTGTAAGGGCTTTGATATTTCACATTTGTATTCCTTATGAAAAGACCTTTCTAAACATTCCATAATTTTTGACCTAGTGACCTTGCCCTTGATATTTGACCTATTTTCAAAATAGCAATCCAAGGAATGCTTGTGTCGCCTGCGAAGCGGATAAAAAAAATCCGCTTCGCAGGCGACACAAGCATTCCTTGGATTGCTATTTTATTGTTGAAAATTTGTTTTCATGATTATTATGCCCCCGGAATCAAAGATTCGGGGGCATATCGCTTTTGGCCTGTCCGTCTGTTTGTTTGTTGGTCTGTGCGTCTGTTTGTCCGAAAAACTTTAACATTGGACCTAACTTTTGAATGGGAGGTGATAGGGCTTTCATATTTCACATGCGTATTCCTTGTGACAAGACCTTTCATTGATACGAAAATTTTTGACCTCGTGACCTTGACCTTTGACCTACTTTGGGCATAATTTATGAATTGTAAGTGATAGGGCTTTCATATTTCAAATGTGTATTCCTTGTGACAAGACCTTTCTATTGATGCCAAATTTTTTTACCTCGTGACCTTGACCTTTGACCTACTTTTCAAAAACTTTAACATTGGGCATAACTTTTAAATGGTAAGTGAAGGGCTTTCATATTTCACATGTGTATTCCTTGTCACAAGATTTTTCCATTGATGCAATTTGTTTTTTTACCTCTGACCTTGACCTTGACCTTTGACCTATTTTTCAAAACCTTTAACATTGGGAATAACTTTTGAATGGTTAGTGGTAGGGCTTTCATATTTCACTTGTGTATTTTTTGTGACAAAACCTTTCCAATGATACCAAAATTTTTTACCTCGTGACCTTGACCTACTTTTCAAAAATTTTAACATTGGGCATAACTTTTGAATGGCAAGTGATATGACATTCATATTTCACGTGTGTATTTCTTGTGACAAGACCTTTCCAATTACACCAAAATATTTTGACCTCGTGACCTGGACCTTGACCTTTGACCTACTTTACAAAAACTTTAACATTGGAAATAACTTTTGAAAGGTAAGTGATAGGGCTTTTATATTTGATATTTCACATGTGTATTCCTTGTCACAAAATTTTTCCATCGATACCAAAAAAATTTAACCAAGTGATCCTGACCTTGACCTTTCTCATACATGTTCTTAACAGAAAATAGTGTTTATACTAACAAAGGAGCCATCGGGGGCATTCTTGTTTCACAAACACAGGCTTTATTTTCTTATGCATAAAAGGGAAGGGGTATTTGGACATCTTCTCCAGAACCACTGAAGGGATTTTAATGAATCTTGTTAGGAATGAAGTACTCATGGTCTCCTACAAGTGTTGTTTTTCTTCCGGATCCGTCCTTTTACATCTTTTTTTTCAATTTTGTCAGCTTTTTATACTGAATACCCTTTATTTCATATTTGACCAAATTTTTGTTCTTCCTTTTTCATTTTTTCCATTTTACACACTCATTTATTGCATATTTGTCTTAAAAGTCACAAATGCTGTGATATATATTTTATGCCTAAATTTTATTTTTTGGGAATTTTCATGCTTTAAAAAAAAAAAAGATTTATGTGCATATGGACCCAAAAGTTGTGGGTTCAAATCCTGACACTGGTGCTATCATTATGCAATGTCCAGGTGAGCATCATTGTGTCCCCCTAAGGTTCTTGTTTAAAAGGGTTTCTCATTATCTTGAATAAAGTTGAACTGTTCATACTCTAAGAATGAATGTAACAGTACACTACAAAGATGAAACCTTTGCGCTATAACTTCTCCCCCCTCTTTAAATTTCATTAAAATTTCACAGAATTGCTGCCTATGACCAGATGGTGTGTCATGACCTTGAGACAAGGTCACAGGCTAAAAGGTCAAGGTCCCAAACACTATATGGATATTTGATAATTTTCAGCCGAGTTGCAAAACTCGGCTCTTAATTTGATGCGAGACGGGCGGGTGGGCGTCAACAATTGGTTTCCGAACTATAAGTGATGTACGATATATGCTAGTGCAATGAAAATTAATACACTTACTCCCCATGAGTCAAGGATGAACCCTATTGATTTTGGGGTCCAAAGGTCAAGGTCACAGGACTCAGATGATTGAAATTGGTTTCCATACCATAAGTCAAGTGCGATACATATTAGTGCAATGAAACTTCATACACTTACTCCCCATGAGTCAAGGATTACCTCTTGTTGATTTTGGGGTCCAAAGGTCAAGGCCACAGGACTCAGATGATTGAAATTGGTTTCCGGACCCTATTAGAGTCTGTATTGCACCTGCATCATGGAACTTGCCAGAAATATTTCCCATGAATCAAGGAATCCCCCTATTAATTTTGAGGTCAAAAGGTCAAGGTCATAGGACTCAGATGATTGAAAATGGCTTCTGGACCATATTTGAGCATGTATTGCACATATGATCATGAAACTTGCCAGAAATGTTTCCAATGAATCAAGGATGATCCCTATTGATTTTGGGATCAAAAGATCAAAGGTCAAATTCGTAGGACTCAGATAATTGAAAATGGTTTCTGTATTATATATGAATGTGTATCAACCTGAAACGTTCAAGTAATGCCTCCCATCTGTCGAGACCATATATTTATACAATTCATGTATAATTTAAGTCTGAATATCCATGCTTACATTCAAGTTTTGCAACTCGGCACTTTTCATCTTTGATGCATTTTTAGCTTATATCATAAATTAATTTCATCATAAAAGCTTGTCTGGACTATAACTTCTTCCCTTAGCTTCGATTCCAATAATATTTAGCAGAATTGTTGCTAAAGATGCAGTCATAAGTAGATCCTAGTTCGGCTAATAATTTCTTCACCTCAGCATGAATTTCAATAATATTTTACAACATTGTTGCCTTAAACCAAAGGTAGTGTCATGACCTGAAACAAAGGTCACAGTACACTGCATAGGTAAAACCTTGCTTGGGCCATAATGACATTAATTTTTCTATTTGAGTGGATTTCAGTAATATTTCGCAAAATTGTTGCTAAGGATCAAAGGATATGTTATGACCTCGAATCAGACTCTTAGGTCAAGGGTGCAGAACTTTGTCCCCTTTGAATGGATTTCAATTGTTTTTCGCTTAGAACCTCATGACCTGAATCATAGGTCAAAGGTCAAAGTCTCAGTACACAAAATGGGTAAAATCTTGACTGGTCATAAGTACGTCTTCGCGCTTCTGTATGGATTGCAATTATAATGTTTCCCAGAATTTTTTTTAAGACCAAAGAATGACTTTATTCAGTAATATTGAGGTTTTTATAATACATCATAATTTACTATTATCACTAGCGGCAACTTGGATATACCTTCCTAATAATCGACTTCTAGGCTCGGAGCAATTGACATTTTTATTTAAAAAAAATACATACTATAGTAATTGAATGGCGTATATAACCTTATTATATCGTTTCCACGAAAGGGGATGGGGGCTTAATGACATTAACAGACTTGTGTGTTGTTGGTCAAACTTATGACCATGCTTAATTGCCACTAGCATTCGATCACAACCCATTAACAGTGTTTGAAGATAGGACTTTTCCGGATATCGCCAAAGCGATAGTACCGTTTGACTTTCATATCAGTCCGTAAACTTGCAAATGAACATCAACCAAATTTATTTTCCGAATTCCAAAGTTTTTATCGACTAAAATTTGATTATTATTTAATGTATCTTTTAACATTTTAATATTGCTGATTTTCTGTATTATTTTTTACATTTTGATTTTACATTTTCAGATTTCCGAAGATTTTTGTCCTCAAAAGCGAAAAAGCATCCATCATTGGTGAGTAATTAATCTTAATTGAGCATGTGTACACGATTGTTATGCATTCTTATCGAAGATTAGGGCATATTGCTTTTGTCTTGTCATTTGTCTGTCAGTTTGTCAGTTCGAAACTTTTAACTTGGCATAACTTTTGAACCATTTGAGATCACACATGGATTGTACAAAATGTATCTGGAAAGGCCTTTCATTTGACACCTTGATCTTTGATCCCGTGGCCTTGACCTTGAAGTGTGACCTACTTTTAGGAAATTGCAGTTTCATCAATATCTCAGTTACCTTTGAAGAAGCTCTTATTTCACGTGTCTTCTTTATTACAAGGCCACTCTAGATACCATGGTCTTGCCTTATAAACCTTGACCTTCATGACTTACTCGAGAATTTTAACCAATAACTCTAAGCTTAGCCATAACTTGGTACCATATAAGCCCTGCTTGTGGTTTTAGAAAAAGGACGTGGTAATGTAATTCTGTATAAGTATATGTAAAATTATGTGCACAATTCCTGAAACTAAAAATTACAGAAATGTAATTCTTTTTGCAATTTATTATGAGGGGAAGAAGCCTATTGATTTTGGGTCAATATATTAAGGATAAGGTCACTGTAAGGGAAATTACACTTAAAATTATGATTTCAAGATGATGACTCAGGAACCCTTTCATAAATTTATCCTTATCAAATTGGGATGTATGTTTACTTATCACGAGCGGAGGAAGCCTAATGATTTTGCGGTCAATAGGTCAAAGGTCGAGGTCAATTTTAGGAAAAATATATTATGTAATCAATCGTGCAGGGTACGTAAATGCCGCGTATTCATTACCTGCCAGGTGTAAAATCATTAGAGCGTGATATGCCCGTGCGGTCATCCAATTAGATGGGAGAGGGGAGATAAGAATATCTATATAATAAATTTAATTGTAGACTTTAAATTTTCATAAACTCAAATTTTTTAAATTGAAATATTCATTTAATCTAAATAACATGATTTAATAATGTAATCATTTAAGACTTTATTAAGTTTCATACTAAGTATTTCACATGTATATTTTTTGTGACAACACCTTTCCATTTGTACCAAAAGTTTTGTCCTTGTGACCTTGACATTGGAGTTTGACCTACATTCGAAAGGCTTTAACCCTGTAGAAAGACATTTCTATTGGTACCTATTTTTTTTTACCTTCTTTTGTGACAAACACGCAACATTCTCTGAATTTGCTTGTATGATTTTGTGCTTTACAAATGAATAGGGTATTGGTGATACTGTTTTTTAAAGTTTGGTACCATCTGAACGAACGTAGTTTAGCGATAGTACTGTGTTTCAGCCCCATTCTGTTATTTTCGCAATATGAGGGGGGGGAAGTTTCTTGAAAAATGAGGTGGTGGTGTATGCACAGATCTGCATATGCCGTGGGCCTTGCAAGTTTCACGGTCATTAATTTAAGTTAAATGCCATTTTAGGCTAAAAAAATGACGAAAATATCGAAAGAATTCATTTAAGATGGCATTCAAAATACTGAAAAGAAAAGAGCATCTTCTCTGACTCGTGTGTAACAGATGTTATTAAAATATTTTTTACATAATTAACGTCTTCAAATTCATTAGCATCATTTTAGAGCAGATAAATTTACAGCATGGACCAGACATGCACGTTTCGGGTAATAAACACTCGTCAGTGATCCTCAATCTAAACAATGTAATATGACCAAAATCTGTGAGAATTATGTCCTAAATATACCGAAAGACATAGCAAAATGGCTGGGATATGATGCTACAGGATCCAGGTTTTAGAAATTTGAGAATTTTGTGAACAGAAATTTTCAAATGCGTTTGAAGAAACGACCAAACGAAATTGATCGAACATGACTACATGTGCCCTCGGGGACTCTTGGTCCTCCAGCAGTGACACTCACCAAGTGGTACAAATGTTTTGAAAATGGAGAAAATATCAATGCTGTAGGAAAATGTTCGTCCCAAGATCTTCATACTTACCAGGTGTATCACTTATCAAGATGAAGAATGCTAAAGATTTTCAAGGTCAGGGTGAAAGACCATAGTCATATGACACAATTTTGTTCTTTTGTAAAAATATCATAAAAGGTTTAAATTTAATTTTTTTTTCAAAGAGAAAGCATGTTTCACCATTAACACGTACATATACGTTTTAATATCAAATCTCTGTAAGGACCGAAGTATGTTGAAAATAGCATGTCACAGATTTGGATTATTTACACAGCTTTTGTAACAAAATCAAAATATTTGAAAAGTTAGAGATGAATTTCTCCTTTATAATGCGATTGAAGGACTGAATGATTGATTGACTTATGAGTCAAAAGGTCGAAGGTTAGGTTATGGTTAAATTTAGCATGTATAGAGAACAGCATTTCCATAACACAACTGAATGCATTTTCATTTACAGTGTTGTAAATCAATACAATGATTAATTACGTATGATTAATCTACGGTTGAGTCTGATTGCTGTTGCAGGTCAGTTGAAGGTCAAACTTATCCTGATCGAAAAAATAGCAATCCGATGAATGCTTGTGTCGCATGCGAAGGTATTGTCACAAGGAATACACATGTAAAATATCAAAGCTGTATCACTTACAAATCAAAAAGGTATGGAGTGTGACGGACAGACAGACAGGCGGACAATATGCTTCGCAGGCGACAGAAAAGTGTGACAAAATCCGCGTTTCCGCATCATAACCACTTATATTCTGTATTAACAGCGATGAGACTTCTCACAAATACTGTCAATGATAAAATGTTAAGAAAGTCCCTGATTTGTTCTGGGGTCAAAAGGTCGAGGTCAAAATTTGCATGTATGGAAAAAAGCGTTTAGTCGTATTTCCAATTACTCAATTCAGATGTACATTGTATTTTCATAAGTCTATAATTTTACGAAACGCTCGTCAGCCAAATCGTTCTTTCGATCGTCCTCCCCTCTGTTCATCCATTTATTAATATATTGTCCGTGCTATAACTTCCACAATTTGGTTCATACTTGATACAATGAATCCTTATGGGATCCTGGTGCGGCATGAACCTGAATCAAAGTCAAAATTCAAGGTCAATACACGCTTAATGGGTGAAGCTTTATTCGGGTCATATTTTCATCCCCTTTGCATGAATTTCAATAATCGCATGAATTGTCGGCTATGACTACAGTGTTTCTCGACATCCATCGGTCAAAGGTAAAGGTCACTGTTAGTTTGATCAGGGTCGTATATATTTATAAACGTCCCTGATTTGATGGATGAGATGTTGTTCAAGTCATAACTTCTTTCTCTCATCATCAATATGTAAAACACTGCTCAAGGAGGAATTTTTCAAAGGAACTTCATCAAACTTGGAATCATAGATTACATGTTGCTAGTTATGATGTAAGAAAGGACCTTATTTATTTTGAAGGTTACAATTAGATCTCAATCTACTGGTCCGAATTTGGCGCAATTTTTCAATGGAATCGCGTCGAAATTAATATACATGTACTACTTTTATGGAAAGAAAGAACCCCATTGAACGTTAAGGTTAAAGGTCAGAAATTGGAATTGGTCCTCGGTCAAACTCTTTAGGGTGCATCAACGGAACTTTGTATACTTGTTAGTTATATAGAAAGACAACCCTATCAATCTTCAAGGTCTTAGTCAAAGGTAAAACAGTCATTCTCGATTTCACCACCCCATTTTGAAAAATCCCTGTCGCTACACTTCCTCGCAGTTGTAGAGGAATATGGTAAAGCTCTCGTGTGATTTTTATGATTATTTTGAAACAATGACATATAATTGTGAAATTAGGTAACCTCAACTTTGTATCTTTTGCATTATATGTGGATGATCTATTGCATCAAACTTGGCGAGTAGCGGTGCAAAATCTGCATGCCGCAGCCCCATATACGTGAAAAGAAGACCCTTTATCTAAAAAATTAACTGATTTGAATCACGTCATTGTTACTAATTTCAATTATAAATGTCGGAAATTGTTGTTTTCAATCGTTAAGATGCAGATTGGCAAGGATATCTTTTCAGTTACTCATAATGTGTTGTCGCTAAAGCAGCATTAACAGGCGTTACGTACATTCTGATGTTCACATTTTTACAAGTATCACAATATCACTGAATTGTCCTTTTTCAAGTCTACTTTTACCATTCTTCAAAGATATTAAATGCATATTATCACTGAAGCTTTCATAGTTGAATGGGAAAGCGTAGTTTCCGTATTTCTTGATGTCATACGTTCTGGTTTTAACAAGCATGACTGTCTGTAGGGCATGTCCTGGTCAGTAATCAGAGACCGTGGTATTATCCTTATGAAGGCTTGGTCGTGAACTACTAATTTATACAAATTATATTTCCTTTCCACTATTTATGTCTTTCTTATGGACAGATTTTTGAAGAAATTTTTTAAAACATCCGTTACACTTAACAAGCGTGACCAAAAGATCCTACGTATCAGAACATTGATATTTACAGGTATGATGGATAAAATGAACTTTACTTGTCTAAATTTGTAAAACGAGAGTATAAGAATTAAAATGACTGCATATTTGTCTGCAATTTTGTAAGACACATAATCTAGAGCCATTTTGATGCGAATATTCGTCTCAAAACGTATATGTATAATAGATTTCCCAGTTACTCAGAAAACTAGTAAAACTATAATTTTCATCCAGTTTCTGGTAGATATATTCAGTCTCTTAATTGGTTTACTTAACTACATATTTGGGACAATTTAGTTGAAGGTAAGTAACGGATGTTAAGAAATACGAGATAAGTGATAAGCTGTCAATATATTCATTTAAAAATGAATCTAATACCTATTGGTTTAATGATAAATTAATTATGTAAATATAAAACAATAGTCTGAAACAAATACTGGCGTAGTTATCGTCCTAGCATGTAAGAAAAGTGGTCAATTCGGCCTATAGTTATGTGAAGTCTACACATGAAGCTTAAACATTCCCATAATGATAATTTGATAAAATGTCCTTTGCGAATAAGCGTTATAATTGAATGCCTATACATTTCGTGAACTTATATATCGTGTTTTAAATCAGCTGTTGATTATCAAGTGCATCAGAAAAGAAATAACGGATGTTAAAATGTTTTTGGATTTTCTTGTTTTGCATTCGTGCTTTGAAATTCACAGTTTAGAAGATACAATGTTTATTCTCCTATTTTCGAAGCGGTATCCAAATTACCTCAGAAAAGTACTAGAAAAAGGAGTTCTTGTTCATAACCTTGAGTGTTTAATTCAGCATCAAAGTTTTTGCTTGCATTAACATCCGTGACTGACTCCGAATACGTCGTTTTTCCAAGTACTCACAATTATTCGAATAAGCATGAATACCTATTGAAATCTTTCTAACATTGATGCAAAAAATAGGTGATTTACACCAATGAAAATTACTATTCATAACAACTTAGAAGGTTATTTCGGTCTTTTTTAACAGCCGTTACCATTGCATTGGTATGACTTTCTGTTATGCTTGTTTAAGAAATATAGTTCTTGTTTTCTGCTGAAAACGATATCAATTTTTACTTCTGGTATCCTTTAATTCCTATTAAGAATGCCTAAAACCATTTCAACATTTATTCTTTATGTATATTCAGATTCCAATAGCTTATATTCTTAACATAAAAGGAAGAAAAAATTGTATCCTTTAGTAAGTCTTGAAAATTATCTCAATCAGACAAGGTTGACTGTTGCTTCACTTACATCACTTGATACGGTTATGAACTGTAAAAAACAATGCATATTGAGGCAAGAAAATCCTCTTTTATTTATTTTTTAAGAGCATTTAATATCACGCTCCGGAAAAATTAACCTCCGTTACCGTGTGCAGGGTACCTCTTTTCAATGGTTCTTTTAGAATTTTAGGAAAATGTGGTGTGTAAAAAAATCAGTCAATTTAGAAATTTTGATCATAATACTTTTTGAAGAAGTAAATATTCTTTTTTAAATGAATGGACTTTATTTTTTAACATTTTATAAAGTCAAATGGAGTCATAAAATCGAGAATGACTGTAAAGACAACCCTATCAATCTTCCAGGTCATGGCCAAAATTAAATGGATCACGTCCAACTTCTTGTGAACACTCGTGGGCATTTTTCAACGGAACTTCTGACGTCAAACCAAAAGTCATAAGTCAATTGTCAAGGTTACAAATATGATATACAACAAAATGTAATCCTTGTATACCCACAGTATTTCATTTAGAATGCATTCTTCAACCAAATCAGGCTTTGTTGAGATGAATCCATTTGAGTTATTTTAAGAATCAGATGCTCAAAGATCATGTTCATATAAATTCTCTGTAATAGAACCAAAAGAATTTCAATAGCACGTGGAAATGACATGGCGCCAATGTTAGAGATTTTTGGTATGGAAAGTGTATACGATGTACTGAGATGAAAGTTAACTTCCTTTTTACAAATATAGTTTTCGTTGCCATGGAAACCATGTCTGAAACTTTAAGTATCTGGAGAATACTGATAATGAGGCATTTTCACAGGACTCGTTTCTATGGTAACAGGTATTGTAGTCAACTGAAATTTCCTTGGATTTTTTTCCTTATGTCTTTCATAGTATAAATACTACACAGGAAACATGTTTGCAACATCCATTCTTTTTGCGATGTGCTCAAAATATAGATAAAACCATCGTGTGAACCCCAGGGTAGATCGTACCTCACAAAGGTACGAGCTTCCTCGTGGGTTACACACGATGAGGTAAAACCTGTTCTGAAGAGGCCCTATATTAGACCGAAAAAGCTTCTAATTTTGCTCAATTTTAGGGGTAAATATGTTGAAATGATGCTTAAATGGAATTCTTATGCCATTTATCTATAAGTATAAACCTCGAACTTTAAGAAAATGCTAAAACTTGAGTGGGACCTCTTCACAATTTTACTTAAAAGGATATAAAAAATGGTCATTCATTTCAATACTATAATACACAGAGTAATTTACTGGTCAAATTTAAGCTACCCCTGGTATATTTTGAAGCAATTTTTAGTCCCCTACCGGCAACGCCGAAGGGGACTCTTAGTTTCCTCTCGGTCTGTCTGTCCGTCTGTCCGTCCGTCTGTCCCTCCGTCTGTCCGTCTGTCCGAATATCAGTTTTCCGGACTTTTTTCTGCAACGGATAGAGATATTCAGATGAAATTTGATACACAGCTTGGTCTTGGATAGTTACAGAGCAAGTTTGACTTTCGTCACGCTTGACCCATTTTTCGAGGAGTTATGCCCCTTGATGACTTGGAAAATTCAGTTTTTGTCAGTTTTCCAGACTTTTTTCTGCAACGGATGGAGATATTCAGATGAAATTTGATACACAGCTTGGTCTTGGATAGTTACAGAGGAAGTTTGACTTTCATCACGCTTGACCCATTTTTTGAGGAGTTATGCCCCTTGATGACTTGGAAAATTCAGTTTTTGTCAGTTTTCTGGACTTTTTTCTGCAACGGATGGAGATATTCAGATGAAATTTGATACACAGCTTAGTCTTGGATAGTTACAGAGCAAGTTTGACTTTCATCACGCTTGACCCATTTTTCAAGGAGTTATGTCCCTTGATGACTTGGAAAATTCAGTTTTTGTCAGTTTTCCGGACCTTTTTCTGCAACGGATGGAGATATTCAGATGAAATTTGATACACAGCTTGGTTTTTGATAGTTACAAAGCATGTTTGACTTTCGTCAGGCTTGACCTATTTTTCAAGGAGTTATGCCCCTCTATAACTTGGAAAATTAAGTTTTTGTCAGTTTTCTGGACTTTTTCTCTGCAACAAATAGAGATATTCAGGTGAAATTCGATACTCAGCTTAGTTTTGGATAGTTACAGAGCAAGTTCAACTTTCGTCACGCTTGACCTCTTTTTCAAATCGATAAAGCAGATAAAACCTCAGAACTGAGCTGCACAGACAGTAAGTTTAATTTAAACTCATATATATTTGTATATTTTATTAGTGCATGTGAAATTGAGTAGAACAAACACATAAACAGTGAGCGAGATATAATCCCCTATTTAAAGAGAAGTTGCAAAAATCTCAATGTCTATGAAATCCTTGATTTGTAGCTAGTATTTCATACAATCAAATAGAAAAATATAAGATTGTCATGATTTTATTTCTGAGAAATGTTCTAAACTGAAAGTTGTAATGTTGTTTCCTCCTATCAGCCCTATCTCTAGAAAAGAAAATATCAGATACAAATATTTGACAGTCAATGCTAGAATTAGGAACAATAAGTTACAACAAAATGCAAATTTAAGTGAAATTGGAACCTTCATTTTGAACTGACCTTGAACTTAGAGTCAATGACAATGACAAATTTTGGAAGTGCTCAAACAAAGGAGCTGTTAAGATAAGGGCCGGATTTTGCCCTGAAATGTTTTAGTAGGACAAGACAGTTTTGATTTCATGACATTCTTTTTGAGTTTGACCATCTTTTGAAAAACTACAACCTTTGACCTAACTGAATGAATTAAAAGTGATGGGGATGTCATATTTCACATGCGTATTATTTGTGGCAAGACATTTTTGTCAATACTAAAGGAAAAATCAACCTCTTGGCCTTGGTGTTTGACCTTCATTACAAACCTTAAATACGATGGTAATATCTTTGGAATGATAAATTATATTACTTACATAGATCTGTTAGGGATATACAATACATAATGTATATCCACCTTTTTTGATTAACGCCCTAAAGCGGGCATCAATTCTTCACATTAGCTTGGTGTATCCTCGCCCCTTGCTTTTATGAAAGCGAGATGAAAATTTGGATTTGCGCTTACTTTTGAAAAACTTCAACCTCGGGTAATTTTTGATTGGAATAAGTTTTCATCTTCTTTTTAGTCAAGAATGATCCCTATTGATTTTGGGGTCAATAGGTCACATTTCAAGATCATAGGACTATTGAAAATGGTTTCCGGACCATATTTGAGCCTGTATTGCACCTATAATCATGAAACTTGCCAGAAATTTCCATGAATATCAAAGATGACTCATTTTGGGGTCAAAAGGTTAAAGGATAAAGTCATAGGACGCCGATGTTTAAAAATAGTTTCTGGACCATATTTGAGCCTTTATTGCACCTATAATCATGAAACTTGCCAGAAATGTTTCTCATTAATGAAGGATGACCCCTATTGATTTTGTGGTCAAGGTCAAAGGTCAAGGTCATAGGACTCAGATGAATGAAAATGGTTTCCGGGTCATAAAAGAGTCTGTATTAATCATGAAACTTGCCAGAATTGTTTCCCATGAATCAAGGATAGGCCTTATTGATTTTGATGTCAAAGGTCAAAGTCATAGGATTCTAACTATTGTGCCTATTATCATGTAACTTGCTGAAAATGATTCCAATCAATCAAGGATGACCCCTTTTGATTTTGAGGTCAAGGGTCAAGGTTATAGGAACTTGATGATTGAAAATGATTTCTGGACTTTATTAGAGCCTGTATAGCACCTATAATCAGAAATGTTTCCCATGAATCAAGGATGACCCCTATTGATTTTAGAAGTAAAAAGGCTAAAGGTCAAGGTAATAGGGCTCTGATGTTTGAAGATCGCTTCTAGATCATTTGTGTATTTCACCTATCATCATGAACCAGAATCAATGTTTATCCCTATTGATATTTGGGTCAAAAGGTCAATGGTCAAACTCATAGGACTCTGATGGTTGTAAATGGTTTCTGAATCATATATGAATGTGTATCAACCTGAAACTTGCCAGTAATGTTTCCCATCTGTCAAGACCGTATACAATTCATGTACATTGTAAGTCTACATACATTGTATTTATACTTACATTCAAGCAAATTGGCACTTTGCATCTTTGCATTTTAAGCTTGTGACTTAACCTTAGGTAAAAATTTTGATTGCTTTTGGATTTTTTACTCGTGCATTTCATGAGACGAGATCTTACAATTGGTACCAACATTTTGACCTGTGACCTTGACATTTGAGTTTGATCTACTTTTGGAAAACTTTAATCTTGAACAAAAACATGTGCATTCCTTGTGATAGGAATTTTCCATAATACTAGATTTTTAACCTTAAGATCTCGACCTTTCATGGACTTTGACATGTTTTGAAAACTTTGATATTGAGTATAACTTATGATAGGGAAGTGATAGAGCTTTCATAAGTGGCAAGACCTTTCCATTTGTACTAAAATTTTGACTTTATGACCTTGACCTTTGTGTTTGACCTAATTTTTGTAAACACTCAAGGCATTACTATTGTATAGATATGGCTTTCATATAATTTACATGTTTTCCTTAGACTTAACTTTTCTATTGGAAACTTTTGACTTTGGGACCTTTACCTTGAATATTATCAGTAACATAACTTAAGAACAGATAAATGTGCAGCATGGACCAGACATGCACGTTTCGAGTACGTTACCCTCGTCAGTGATCCCCAATCTTAACAATGTAATATGGCCAAAGACTGTGAAAGTTATTATTTCCAAAAAAGTACCGAAAGACGTAGAAGGATGGGTGGGATATGATGCTACAGGAGTAACAGGACCCACGTTTTAGAAATTTCAAGAAATTTTGGTAACAGATGATCCGAAATTGATCGAACTTGGCTACATGTGCCCTCGGGGACTCCTAGTTGACCAGCAGTGACACTCACCAAGCGGTACAAATATTATACGTCTTCAATAGCATTCTATGGGTGATTTAGAGGGGGGTCCGGGTCCCTAGGAATCACGTTTTAGAAATTTCAAGAAATTTTGGTAACAGATGATCCGAAATTGATCGAACTTGGCTACATGTGCCTTCGGGGACTCCTAGTTGACCAGCAGTGACACTCACCAAACGGTACAAATATTAAACGTCTTCAATAGCATTCTATGGGTGATTTAGAAGGGGTCCGGGTCCCTCCCCCCTTTTCACCCAAAGTTATTACTCTTTTTATGCTTAATCTCTTTACTCTTGGGAAAATTTTCGGCTCGGTTCGCTCGCCGCACTTAATTTTTCATAAGATGTCTTCTTTGTCGTCCTCACTTTGCCTTCAACTTTCTTTGTCATCGTGTTTTGAATGGATCCATAAATCACAAACATATACAAAATTGAAATTCAAATTAACACTTGAATAATTACCAAATGCTTTATTTCATGGGTCAATCTAACCAGGTTAGACAGGAGGATAGTGGGGTTGCAATGCCCTAACCTTCCCACCCTTCCCCCATTTGGTCAAACAAAAATATAGCATGGAAAATGAGAGAGAGAGAGAGAGAGAGAGAGAGAGAAAGAGAGAAAGAGAGATATGTAACCATCTATTCCCAAAAGTTTACGGCTTGCTCCACTCGCCAACATAGAATAAAGTTATATGTAATTTTGAATGACTGAATTTGACCAGAATGAAAACTTTCTAAAAATTTCTGGCTCGCTACGCTCACCAGATTTCCTATAAACTACAGTAAATGTATTAAGAAACTTGTTCTATCTCTTGTACAAGCAGTTAACCCCCCTTTTCTTAAGAAGCGGTTTTTGTGGGGTTGGCTTGTCAGCTTTTTTGTGAACAAGGTCCCCCTTTCCTGATATTTTGCAGCATGGACCAGACATGCGCCATACACGTTTTGGGTACTTAACCCTCGTCAGTGATCCTCAATCTAAACATTGTTATATGAAGTTAGAGCTATTTTATGATAGTCAACCAAAAGTGGGGGACCACAACTCTCTGAATTTGCTCTGGTTTTTTCTTGGTAGCTCACCTGATTTTCATTTTGATTGTAAATACGTGTAGGTTTGTTTTCTGTGCACATAGAGTTGTGTGTTTAAATCCCGACGGGACACAGGCTGGGACAATACTTCGATTCAACGATGCATCGTGATATTTTAAGTCCCCTACTGGCAACGCCGAAGGGGACTCTTAGTTTCCTCTCGGCCTGTCCGTCCGTCCGTCCGTCTGTCAGTCCGTCTGTCACACTTTCAGTTTTCCGGACTTTTTTTTTCGCTGTTGTTGCATATTTGGTATGTGGATATATCTCAATGTGATACAGATTAAGTTTGTGTTAGGTTTTGATTATGAAAATTTCAATTTTCCGGACTTTTCTTCAGTTCTGTTGCAGATAATGAATTGATGTTTGGTATATGAATACATCTCAGTGTGATACAAATCAAGTTTGAGTTTGGTCTCCATTGACCTATTTTTACAAGAGTTATGGTCCTTGGACTTAGCAAATTTCTTGACCTTTCTACAGTTCCATTGCAGATTAATGAACTGATTGTTTGTATATGAATACATCTTAGTGGGATACAGACCAAGTTTGAGTTTGGTATCCATTGACCTATTAAAAAAAAAAAAGAGTTTTGGCCCTTGGACTTAGCAAATTTAATGAAATTTTCAGTTTTCCGGACTTCTCTTGGCTGTTGCAGATAATGAACTCGTGAAAAGAGATTCAGGACATAAATCTATGCTGCCGGTAGGGGACTTTTATCGCTCAGCGATCATTACATTTTTATTTTCGCAATCCAAGTATCGATACACCTTGTGGATACTTAGATTATAATTTACAAAAAAATATGTTTGAATTTTCCGTATTTTCAAGTACACAAGGGAAGGGTGAAAGGGACGGGAGGAAAGAAGAAGGAAGGGGTTTGAGGGAGAAGGTAACGGTGATGGGGGTACAGAGACTGGTACCCCTGTACGCCCCCCTCTATTTCCTCGCAACATAAATAGTTGCAGGTAGATGCAGTCACGCAACCGTTCGAGGGTGAGTGTGTAAGTGTGTGTGCATGGACAAGTGTGTACGTCTCACTTGTTGTATAAACAGCGAAGAGGGTGCAGTTTAAACTGAATATTTACCAAACTTTATACACTTATTGTTTACGACAAGATTAGAACCCCATAGATTCAAGGTAAAAGGTCAAGGTCACAGATAAAAAAATGTTTTAAGCAGCCAAGTGGAAACAGTTCTTATTGAATCTTTTCCAAACTCCATACATTTATTGCTTATGACATGAGGAAGAACTCTATTGACGTTCAAGGTCATAGGACCAAGGTCAAGGTCACAGATTGAAAATATTTAAAATCCTTGTATACAGCCTAGAGTTATGTTTTCTGTTATACATGTCAAATATTATGAAATTTAAAATAAATACTGTTTAAACAGTATGAGGGCATAGTTTTTACTGGACCTTGACCAAACTTCATACACTTGTTGCTTATGGCAACAGAAAGAACCTTATAGATTCGCAAGACCATATAGGACATCGATCGAATCTCACAGAATAGTATTTGTTAAAATCCTTCTACACAGCCAAAAGGGCGTTGTTTTGACTGGATCATTACCAAAGTTCATACACTTATTGATATGACAGGAGGAAGTACCCTATTGATTTTCAAGGTCAGAGGTCAAGGTCACCGATGGGAAATATTTAAAATCCTAGTACACGGCCTAGAGGGCACATTTATGATTGGATATACGCTAATTGCTTATGACAATAGGAGAAAACCTATCGACTTTCAAGGTGAATATGAATTTAAAATTGCTCAAAATCCTTGAATAGATTCTAGAATTCTCATTCATTAATATAGATCTCATTCATTAATATAGTATACAATCCATACAAGTGACATCTTTTTTAAATTGTCAAGGTCAAAGGTCAAGATCACAGATATAGAAAGGGGGAGGCATTTTAAAACAGAATTTCATAAATTTTGACATGTTTTGCAAATTATGTCATAAGTTCATAAATGAAAGTTCTGTACGTAGTGATATTGGTTTTTAGAAATTGGTTTTGGTTATTTGTATATGCTAGTATATTGCATATTGAACTTTACCGTGCGAGGGAATGCTACGCTTTGTGTTGCTTAGTTTTGATTTAAGATTCAATTGATCAGTGTTTTTACTCTAGAAGGACATTTTTTCATTCACAATGTTAAACTATGAAATGTAATAAACATTATTTTTAAGAATGATCAGTTTCCTTTAATACCTGAATACTTCCTACAATGACTTGCGCTGGATTCTGGAGATTGTTCATTAATAGAAAAAGTTGTACTTCGTGTTTCTATGGAGCTTTGTTGTTGTCACCCTCGTTGTCCGATTTTTCTTTTGTCGTGAGAAAGTTCGGTTCTGTATTTTTATCAAGAATTTGTATGTAGAATGAAAAAAATAATAAATGATTAAAAAAAAAAAAAAAAAAGAATTTGTAAGCCTTTTGCTTGTGATTTTTGAAATATGTTTTCGGGATTTGATTCATTCAGTGATTGCAGACACCATGCACGTATTAAAAAGGATATAAAATTGCTATGACATTTTTATTTATGATACTTCACTATGATTAAAAAATATATTATATTTCAAAATTTTACAACAAAATTCTTTAATATACCTTATTCTGTTTTAACAGGTTTTCAACTAAGCAGAGAGTATGGCGACCCATAAACCACCAGGGAAGATGGCAGCTAAATCCACAACAAACGACAATCCAACATCTACCAGTGAGCCAATTCTGTTCCCATCAGTTGAGTACATAGGACCGGTGTATCATAGCAGAGTCCCCCGGCGTACCTCGAGTCCTACACCTTTGGTTCTGGAGAAGATGAATGAGAAGGACTTCCCCGTAAGCCACTATCTCACCAGGTCAGTGATGCGCCAGTGTCACCAGGCTTCTGCTGTTCCTCACAGCGACCAGAAGAAACAGAAAAGACGATTTACCCGCATTGTTTATCGTGCTCCCAAAGCATCCAAGAAGACAACGGTAAACAAGACAACCAGCAGAGATATGATGACGAAGACGTCACCAAACCGGAAAGAAAGTCAAGTCAAGTCAAAAATCTCAACGCTATCATCACACGCTGAGAACAAGACGCCAAAAAGAGCCAGCGTTGAGCTTTCTGCTGAATCAACTAAAGGCAATGACAGCAGCCCCACCAAACAAGATGCTTCATCGAAAGAAAAGAAATCCGGACTCGTAAGAAAAGTGAAAGAGGTGGCATCCAGAGTAAAACAGAGCTTCCAGACATCAGCTGAAAAGAAAAAGTCAGAAGAGCGAGGCCAAACTGAAGTCAAACAGATGAGCGGTGTTCAACGCATGGAGATTGGAAGCGAAGTTCTGAAGGATGCTGGAACAACGAAAAAGCAACACTTTTCTGGTGCCACTACAGAGAACCTAGACGTAAGTTTACCCGTCACATGCTTCGGCAGAGGAAAGGTTCAACTGAAAAAAGTACAGAGCCCTGCTAAGACACAGACTTTGGTGAGAAGACGTAGACGTGTACTTTGGGTTCCGAGAGATGAACTTCCAGAAGTATCAACGCCGCTGAAACCAAGACCTCTTTACATACAGCCAAAAGAAAATGATGTGACTGAAGTACAAACTGAGCAGACGACGCATGACTGTAGAGATATTCGACCTGCACTTGGATCTTCAACTTGCTCCTCAGTCGAGAGGTCTTCAAGTACAGTTGGTTTACCGGAATGGAAGACCGAATCTTTGCAGCAGCGGGATAATACGAGACAGAATGAACAAATATCTGGAAGGGAAGAACTTGATGAGAAGAGCACATCTTTGCAGCAGCAGGAGAATGAGAAGATACCTGAACCAGTGAATGAGACTTCTAGGCAAGACCTTGTTGTTGGCGAGAAATCAGCTCCTTCAACTGTTCTTATCGATCGGACATCTTCCTTTTCAAATGTCAAGTCTTATGAGAGTCAGAGAGAAGTGTCGTCGAAGGATGGATCCAGTGATAACACAGGCACAAGTTCAGAGCAGTCCGAGCAGTTCAACACGATGAACCCAACCAATGAACAGCCTGGTACTTTGCCGCCGCCATCCTCTGATCTTTTGAACAGGACGTTTACCCTACCCCGCACTTCATGTGAGTTAAACGCTGGAGCCTCTCTATCACAGCCAAGCAATGTCAACTGTAAACCCTTAATGTCGCCAAGAACAACAATTACAACGGGCGCCTCATCAGGAATCGACAAAGGGCTAACCTCACCTAAATCGAGTAATACACCAGGATACAGACGTAAATCACTCACAACAAATGAGTTCCGAGCTGCTTTATCGTCTATCTTACTGCGCCGAGAGAGGATAATTTTGATGTTGAGGAGATTAGGCGTACCGGACACATTCATTACCAGTGACAAGCTGTGCACATCCCACCTTGATGCTGTATTGAAAGAAAAGCTGAGCCAGGTACAGACAGTCGAGGAGAAGACAATGTGCATCCAGTTAATGAACCATTTCTCTGCTGCTAGAGCTGTCAAACAGAATCTGGTTTCTGTTAAGAAGCTTTTAATGTCGGAGAACCCGGTATCGTCACCAAAGACTCACCATGATGTTTCAAAGGAGAGAAGTGAGTTGCCACATTCCAAGCAGTCAGCAACGAATGTTCCAGATGTTCCTTTAAAGGTGACATCTTCGACGACAACGAATCAATCATTTGATCCCCAAACTCAGTCTGTAAGATCCACCACAAGGGTTCAAGATCTTCAGACCACTTCAGGGCAGAGAAAAGATTGTCATCATGTACAAAATCAGGATGGTGATTGCCAGCAACCAGATGTCTGTTCAACAATCGCGTTGCCACCGAAAGCCATAGAAGATGTCCCTAGCCATCACGCCAGTGAACCAATGCCATCAACTTCGTTAAATGTATCTAGGAAGCCTAAGCCAACACCTAGACAGTCCCTAGTTTCTAATGTAGCCGGTCAAAATCGCCCAGAATCTTCTACTTTACGAGAACAAGAGGGACTGAACTCCACACATGTCCATCGAGTATTGAAAACTCCACCTGTTCCTGTGCAACGACAGTCTGTAACTCAACCTACTGTTGCAGCGCCCGTTTTGTCATCAGCGCCGACTGTACACATTAACCGGAACCCACCTGTATTGCCGATACAATCATCTGTTACTGTGTATTCTGTAGTTCAAGCATCTTCTCATGCAGTAAGCCAAAAGCCATCATCACATACACATCAAGTGACTGCCTCATTTCCTATACAGCATTGCCCAAGTTCCAGTGTACCCATTGGAGAGCCATCGGATAACGCGAAGTATTCATCAGACAATGCAATTCCGATCGCAGTTGCTCAGAAGCCGCCATCAGTTGCCCACCAGTCAGCACAACCCGAGAAGATAGCATATCTATCAGACATGGGTTTGCAGCGAACTACATGTATTTCGGCCTCATCAGGACCACTGCCATTGACAACCGAGAGTTCTAGTACGCAGCGTCCCGTCACATGTTTAGATAACGGTCAACGAGTCCAGCCATTAATGTCTGCTGAACATCGACCGTCAATGCTCTCGTCATTTCTAGGTAATACCATACATCAGGTCATTTTGTCGTCGGGAAATTTTGGCGAATTTGGTCCAAATTGGGCGTTTGAAATGTTGTCGCTTTTGAAATTGGCGGATTATTAAAACAATTATAATGACAAAATCCGTGGGCGTATCTTAAATAAATGTTTTATTTTATTCAGGTAGGTCAGGAACACAGAATGTTTCAGTTGCGACCACGGAAGTAATGCCTACTCCAAGACCACCAAATCATCCTGCTTGTCCAAAGCCTGCAGAAGAGCAACATACTCTAGGTTCTTATACAGATGAAAAACATTTAGCCATACCCAGTATTGTCAAAGGCCGAGAGGTAGCCAGAGATTTGTCGGACTTCGTCGCAAACATTCCGTTAGATGCAGTGACAGAAGTTGAGGTCAGTGTGAGGAAAGCTAATCATGAGGTGCACGCAAACAAGAAGAGATGCGTCGATGATACTGAGCCAGAGATTAATGCAGAAGCTAAGCGAACAAGGGTAGAATCAACGGATCAACAAATGAATCGTCTGCTTGTGGACAAGCCGGTATCTCCTCATGTACCCAGTGCAGCAGATACTGTTATGGCTGCAACTCCGTCGATTAGTGACAACATCATCGTGCCTTATACAAGAACAGTGGAACCTGATCACCAAGAACGACCAGCGTCGAATAGTACACAATCAGGCGCGCTTCAGGGTATGTCAGCTTCCAGCAGATGTGAAACATGCATCATCTCATGGAAGCTTTTAAGCATGTACCCTTACCATTTCTATTGCCGCACTGTTACAGCCGAGAGCATACTAGGTGCCCGTTTACCTTCACCAGGAAACGTCAATGTTGATGGTATGGACGACGCCATGTTACGTCAGGAGTTATCCCTAATGCTTAGGGTAGGTCGTCATTACGGATGGAAGCCACATTTGTATGCCAGAGATCTTGTGTTCCGATTGTTTACAGTGGGAGAATTGAAGAACCGTGTCTTTAGAAATCTGGATCCAAGAAAAATT
The DNA here is from genome assembly GCA_028142955.1 of Pinctada fucata. Taxonomy (NCBI): domain Eukaryota; kingdom Metazoa; phylum Mollusca; class Bivalvia; order Pterioida; family Pteriidae; genus Pinctada; species Pinctada fucata. The sequence continues at coordinate 59,872,000 of AP027103.1, read as the reverse complement.
GTTGCAATTCGCCAGTGCATCAACGAGAAGTTCCGTTTGAACGATTTCCTCTTCCGGGTTGTTTGTGAGAGGTTCGTCAACAAAGCCATCAGAGAACTGTTCAGCACCAAGCTAAACTACCTCATGTTTGAAATCGAGGCTCATTCAGCGGTACATGGCATTGATCAGCAAGTGGCATCTGTTGTTGCAGCCGTTACAAATTCCTCGTAACTTTCTTCATCTTTCAGTATCGTAGATTTGAACTCTTCTTAGAATTGTGATTTTCGAAATAATCAGCGATTAAGGAATTACCCGAAAGTGAATCATGACACGAAATTTCGAATATGATTGTTAAGACTTTTTTATATTTAGTTGTGTGAAGAACGAATCGTACGCAGATGTACATAGTTTTGTATTTATTTTATTTAAGAACGAGAGAATCTTATATTCGTTATGTTTTAGAGATGTACAAAAGGAGTATTTATTTTATGTTTTAGGAGTGTACAGAAGGAGTATTAAGTTTACTGATAGTTTATGTTTTAGAGATGTACAAAAGGGGTGTTTATTTTATGTTTTAGGAGTATAAAGAAAAAGTATTAAGTTTACTGAAAGTATATGTTTTAGGAGTGTACAAAAGGAGTATTTAAGTTGACTGATAGTTTAGTGCTCGTTATGTTTTAGAAGTGTGCAAAAGAATGAAAGAAATACAAGGTGTGCGAAAGATTTGAGTGTACTTGAAGCTATTCTTCATGAAATGATTCTTTTGTTGTTGAGGTATCAAGACATGAAAAATTTAATAAAAAAATTTCAGAGTTCATATTTTCTCTTTATATGAAATACATGATGGTAATGATAAGGAAGTAGCATTAGAATCACCCCCCCCCCCCCCCCCCCCCCCCACACACACACACACAATCATCTGGAGTTTCAACAAAACACACGTATGAAAACACAATTGTTGAAATAAAAAGGATCAATCGAAATACAATCTTGACATATTGGTTGCCATCCATGATAGGTATACGAAGCTTGTGACATACTTGCAGACGTCTGAATTCAGTTTACATGTTGAAGACTGTATATAAGTAAGAACCTCAAGAGAGTTCACTATCTGTACCCGGCAGGCCTTTTCTTGTTTCGTTGCAAGTGCGAGGGTCCTAAATGACTCTACCATGACCAATGCTATAGCTGGCTGGCTGAGAATTTCAACGATAACGGTGATTATTTGTGGCAAATTGCAGTATGAACCTAAAGGTGAACTAGAACACTGACAAAGTCAGATAGGGTGACGCACCCCTTTTACCCATATGAAAGTTTGTTCAATGTTGGCCATGGTAATTAGATTGGTTCCAAATATGTGCCTATTGTCTTCTGAAGGAGTAATGGTCAATGCTAATGTTTTCAAATGTAGCTCAAAGATCACAGTCAATGGCTGATTTTAAAACCTTGTCACAAGGATTACAAATTATGAAAGTCCCATCTCTAATGATACAGTAGTAATGACCAATCCTTTATCTCGGATTGTTGGTCAAAGGTCACAGTCAATGCCACCTGATCAAAATAATACCTAATAAAAGAAGCAAGGAATATACATGCCAAACACGAGTCCTACCTCAAACGGTTCACTAGAAATAGACAATGTTAAAATTACAAATATGGGTCAAATGTCAGAGCCAAGCTCACATGATAAAAAAGTGGGTTATATGAATGTAGGTCATAGTTAAAGGTCAAGAGGTCAAAATATTTGGTGCCGACAGAAAGTATTGTCACAAGGAACACACATTCCAAATATGAGAACCCTATCTCAAATGATGAGGAAGATGTGCCTTATGTTTGTTTTTTTTTTTCAAATGTAGGTCAGAGGTCAAAGATTGCTAAGTCGTGTCACAAGGAACACGCATGCCAAACACGAAAGCCTTATGGCGAATAACGTATGGCCAATCTTTAAGGGTTTTTTTTTACCAACGCTTAGATACAGTGATTGCTATGACAAAACAAAAACCCTTTTCAAGGTCATAATTCAAGGTCACAGATGGGAAATGTTAAAACTTCTATACAGCCTAGAGGGTGTAGTTTTGATTGGATTTTACCAAACTTCATATACTATTACTTATGACATGAGGAAGAACCCTATTTATTTTCAAAGTCATAGGTCAAGGTCACAAATTGGTAATTTTAAAAATCCTAGTATGCAGCCTAGAGGGCACAGTTTTGATTTGACCTTTACCAAACTTCATGCACTTATTGCTAACGACAAGAGGGTGAAAACTATTGATTGATTTTCAATGTTATAGGTCAAAATCACAGATTGGAAATGTTTAAAATCCTTGTACACAGCCTAGAGGGCACAATTTTGATCTGAACATTATCAAACTTCCAACAAGTATTGCTTATAACAAGAAGAAGTGCCAATTGATTTTTATGGTCAAAGGCCAAGGTCATTGATTGGAAATGTTTAACATTCTTGAATACAGCCCAGAGGGCGTAGTATTGATTGGATCTTTACCAAACTTATACACTTATTGCCTATAGCATGAGGAAGAACCCTTTCATACCCTTTTCATACACAAATTCGAAATGTGTAAAATCTTTGTACACAGCGTAAAGGGCGCACTTTTGATTGGAGTTTTACCAATGTTCATACACTTATTGCTTATGACAAGAAACTAACTCTTATAGATTTTACGGTCATTTGTCAAAGGTCAATGTCACAGATGGAAATGTTTAAAATCCTTGTATACAGATCAGATGGCACAGATTGGATCTTTACCAATCTTCATACACTTATTGCTTATAAGAGGAAGGATTTCAAGGTCATATGGTAAGGTAAAGGTCACATTGGAAATACACACTAATTGCTAAGGCAATCTCATTAAAACTCGTTCAATCACACTCCTAGTCCTATGTTGACTTTTGTCGTTATAGAAAAGCTAAAAATAGGAGTGTGATTGAACGAGTTTTAATGAGATTGATTACTTATGACAATTGGAAGAAACCTATTGAATTATAAAGGGCATAGGTCAAGGTGAACGTGAATCTGAAGAGGTTAACATCCTTAATCAACAGATCTTTGTCAAACGCAGTCATTACAGTTGACATAAGAACACCCCTTTTGATTATCAAGGTCAAAGGTCAATATCACAGATATAGAGGGGACACTTTTACAAATTTCACCAGTGTTGACACATAGTTTGGTTATGTTATGGATAACTTCCAAAACATAAATGAAAGTTATATACGAAGTGATATTGGTTTTTAGATATACGAGTACATTGATAGTGATGTCGTGCGAGGGGATGCGATACTACTTTACCTAGTTTTTATTAGACTTTGGCGCACCGGAGTCAACAGCTAAAAGCGAGCTATTGCAATAGCGCCTCGCACGGCGTCCGCCCGTCCGTCGTTTCGACTTCTCTACAATGACTGAGCAGAAAATCTTAAATTACAGAAAGCAAGTACAAAGTTTCCAAGTTGTTGTATTTCGAGCCGATCCGTCAGCAAACATAGCCACCGAAGGCTTTGGTTGGATGACGCATTCTCATCCACAACCGCAGCACAAAATTTCATGAAACATTACAGGAAGCAAGTACTCAAGATCATCTATTAAGTTTGTGTTGACCCGTCAACCGCCGAGGTCTCTATTTCACGACACATTACCGGTGCAGGCAATTTGTACTCAAACGTCCTCAAAATTATAACTGCCACACGGAATTTCATGAAATTCTTTAACCAGAGGCACGTACTCAAGTTACATGTATACTTATAATGGAGAGGATTGAGCCTGAGGTTTGACCTTGACCTCGAAAACAAATAGCTAAGGCACGGTCCATTTGATATTCTGAGGGGGGGGGGGGGCGCTTGGGGGTTTTTTTTTGTCGGAGCAGGATTATTTTTTTTCATCCCGGACTGGAGCAAAATTATTTTTTTCTTGCAAGGTTGGAGCAAGAAATTTTTTTCTAACAAGTGATTACAAGATATTAAGAATGTTTGTGTTTTATCAATAGAAATTCTTGCTCGTCTATTTTTACTCAAAGAGATAACTTTACAATATAATCCGCAGTAAACACCATTTATATAAGCTTGGTTCAAGTAAGAGGGTCTGAGGGGAGGGTCTTCTAGACAAATTTTCAAATATAATAAAGAATAGTTAATAGGTGAAAGTTGTACATAAAACTAGAATCTATGGTGATATATATGCATCTTAATTATTAATAGTGATACATTACATTGATAATATATTTAAGCCTTTAAGAAAGACCTTCTTTCTTTAACACAATCTTTTGATAGTTTCAAATAAGAAGTTTGACATTAAAGAATTTTCAGGAATTTCAAGCGAAATTTTATGTTAATTCTACAAATTCAGATTGCTTGTAAGAGCAAGATTTTTTTTTTCTGAAAAACCATAAGCAAATTAATTTTTTTCATCAAAATTTAGAGCAAACTTTTATTTCGAAAATAAAAAAAACCTGTGTTTGTGAAACACAAATGCCCCCTTAGCTGCATCTTTGACAGTAATACAGCTGAAAAGTAGTTTCATATTTTGAGGTCAAGGTCACAAGGTCAAATTTGATATCCATAGAAAAGTCTTGCCACATGGAATTCATATGTGAAATACAAAAGCCCTATCACTAAGCATTCAAAACTTATGGCTAAAGTTTAGATTTTTGAAATTAGGTCAAACTCTAAGGTCAAAAATTTTGGTATCCATGGTCGTGTCACAAGGAATACACAATTAAGTGAATATCAAAGTCCTATCACTTACCATTCAAAACTTATGGCCAAGGTTAACGTTTTTCAAAAGTAGGTCAAACTCCGAAAAGGTAAAAACTTTTGGTGTCCATGGAAAGGTCTTGTCATAAGGAATGCACATGTGAAATATGAAAGCCCTATCACTTACCATTTAAAAGTTATGGGCATGGTTTTTCAAAAGTAGGTCAAACTCCAAGGTCAAGGTCAAATTTTGGTATCCATGGAAAGTTCTTGTCACAAGGAATGCACATGTGAAATACGACAGCGCTATCACTTGTCATTCAAAAGTTATGGCCAAGGTTAAAGTTTTTCAAATATACATGTAGGTCAAACTCCACGGTCAAGGTAAAAAATGTTGGTATCCATGGAAAGGTCTTGTCACAAGCAATGCACATGTGAAATATGATGTGTCCAGCGCTATCAATTACCATTCAAAAGTTATGGCCAAGGTTAAAGTTTTTTGTGGACAAACAGACAAACAAACAGACAGACAGACGTGTAAACGTGGTATAAAAAAGCCCTCACTTAAGTTTTCAAACAATGCACAAGATTAAAGTGTAAACAAACAGACGAGACGATATCAATATGATCTTCGATACGGAGACAAAACCATTTTTCTTGTACATTTCTATGAAAGGCACATACACGTAAACATGTAAAACACTTTTTACATTGATAGGACAATTTCATTGCGATGTTGGCCTTGAAAATAAGACTTAGGTTTATCTGTAAGATCATGAGACTGAGTCAAAAACATTTTTTGAAAGCATTACGGCCCCAAACAACTATTATGAAACTATTCCGAGCAGGCAGTAAAATATTCATCATGACACACATTCTTTATTAGGCCTGTAAAAAAAATCAATGCCAGCAGTGCAGAAATAATGGCAAAGCTTACACTGTGACCTTGACCAATATTCACCATTAAATTATGGACAACGACCTTGTGAAATATTCAAATATATGGAGTTTGTGTGAAAACTGTGGTCAAGACAAGGTTTTGACAAGTAACCTTGAACGCCTGTAAGTTGTAAAACTTTGGCATGGGCACAAAGCAAAGGGACAAATACGACCCCTTTTGAAAAATATTGGATAATACCACTGCCTATGGTTTCCTGACACAAGTAAAACCAGCTTTAGCCTTGACACTTTACTTTTCAGCAAACAATTCTTTGACAATAGGCAATATCAATATATGAAATTCATTCCTATGAGTCGAGGCTCAAGTTGTGATGCCGATTTTCCACACATGGAAAGTTTTACCTTGACAAAACATAGAGTCATCATAGATGACAGCGCTCACCTCGACGGCATTACTGTCCCATGACCAGCATCTGTACCTACATTGCACAAAGTATTTCCAGATGCATCATCCACATAAGCTTGGTTGATAAAAAATTCAAACAAGGCTGGTAATCACTCAAGCATGAAATGTGGGTCAGATGCAGCCTCTGTATATATATATATATATACCATGCATTGTAGTAAGCATCCTCAGATGCATCATCCATTCAAGTTTGGTTGATGTAGGACTTTTAGTAAGGCAGGAATGGACCTGTTCCATTTTACCTAACCTGCTCACTCAAACATTAAATGTAGGTCAGATGCAGCCTCCGTACAACGCATTGCAGTAAGCATCCTAAGATGCATCATCCATGCAAGTTTGGTTGGTGTAGGACTTGAGATAAGGCGGGAATGGACCTGTCCCGTTTAACCTAACCTGCTCACCAAAGCATGAAATGTAGGTCAGATGCAGCCTCCGTACCATGCATTGTTGTAAGCATCCTCAGATGCATCATCCATGCAAGTTTGGTTGGTGTATGACTTATAGTAAGGCGGGAATGGACCTGTCTCGTATTACCTAACCTGTTCACTCAAGCATGAAATGTAGGTCAGATGCAGCATCTGTACCATGTATTGTTGTAAGCATCCTCAGATGCATCATCCATGCAAGTTTTGTTGGTGTAGGACTTATAGTTACATGCATTGTTGTAAGCATCCTCAGATGTATCATCCATGCAAGTTCGGTTGATGTAGTTTGGCGGGAATGGACCTGTCCCGTTTTGCTTAATCTATAGTGCCGACACCGAAGAGGGGGGGGGGGGTTAGCGTAAGCCCCCCTCTACTTCTTCGAGATGAGCGTAAATTACAATGGATTCTTCTTTTCTTTACATAGGTAATCTATAAGTTTCATCCCTGTATGATTCTTGGGTTATGGGATAGAAAAGAATTTGTGTCCGTAGCCTGCAGAAGACATGGCAAAACCAGAATATCCTCAACTTTTCTGCGGGGGAGGGGATAAAAACTAGAACTGCCATAAAGTGGACGAATTATACCCCCGCGGGACGTTTTTTTTATAAATGGCACCATTTATGATTCAACGGAAAAGCCTACCATTCATAGTATACAACAAATCTGCTTTCAAATCTTTTTAACTTCATGATACAAAACTGTAGTACGTGTACTCTTTGTGGTGAATGTTTGTATGAAATATGAAAGACCTACCATTTATAGTATGAAAGAAATCTGCTCTCAAAATTTCTAAACCTGTCCTGACTTCAACATTAACCAAAAGTTAAGGTCAAAAGTCATGATACAAAACTGTAGTACTCTTTGTGGTGAATGTGTGTATGAAATATGAAAAGCCTACCATTTATAGTATGAAAGAAATCTGCTTTCAAAATTTCTAAACCTGTCCTACCTTCAACATAAACCCAAAGTTAAGGTCAAGGTCACAAGGTCAAAAGTCATGATACCAAACTGTAGTACTCTTTGTGGTGAATGTGTGTATTAAATATGGAAGGCCTACCATTTATAGTATGAAAGAATCAGCTTTCAAAACATCTTAACATAAAATGTTGTACAGGGTGAAGGTCAAGGTCACATGTTCAAAAGTCATGGTACCAAAATGTAGTACTCTTTGTGGTAAATGTGTGTATGAAATATGAAAGGCCTACCATTAATAGTATAAAAGAGATCAGCTTTCAAATCATCTTAATATAAAATGCTGTATAGGGTGAAGGTCAAGGTCACAGAGTCATAAGTCATGGTACCAAAATGTAGTACTATTTATTGTGAATGTGTGTATGAAATATGAAAGGCCTACCATTAAAAGTGTAAAAGAATACTGCTTTAAAAACTTCTCAACATAAAATGTTGTATAGGGTGAAGGTCAAGGTCACATGGTCAAAAGTCATGGTACCAAAATGTAGTACTCTTTATGGTGAATGTTTGTATGAAATATAAAAGGCCTACCATGAAAAGTGTAAAAGAAAACTGCTTTCAAAACTTCTTAACATAAAATGTTGTATAGGGTGAAGGTCAAGGTCACAAGGTCAAAAGTCATGATACCAAAATGTAGTACTCTTTATGGTGAATGTGTGTATGAAATATGAAAGGCCTACCATTGATAATCTTAGAGAAATCTGCTTTCAAAACTTCTTAACCGGACAGACAGATGGACGGACAGGGTGATTCCTATATACCCCCCTAAACTTCGTTTGCGGGGGTATAACTAAAGTAATTTTCTGGTTAGGGACCTGAATTTAAGGGATTCTTGACCATGTAGAGATGCGGAGGTAGAAAACTTTTACATGTACACACAGACTGAAAATGGAATCCAGCTGTCCTCAGACTAGGAGAGACATTACTCTGTTTTCTGACTGAACAGAGACATAGAATGGAGGACAGCAAGATTAACTGGGTGTACAAACCGCAGAGTAAATATTCCCTGCACAACTATGTTGTTGTTCTTCTTCATGATTATCTTGATCCTTCTTCAGAGCTTTTAGATTCATCATGTAGAGATGAGTTTTCTCACTCAAATAATAAGAAGTGATTGTGAACTGACATAGACACCTCTATTTTCTGTCCTACAGTCTCATCAGAGAGCAAGACATGCTCTTCTTCAATCCACATAAAGCATACATTCTAAGAAGAAATAAGAAAAATATCAAGGAAAATATTTTCTTTACTGCTATTTTGACAAAACAACTGTCACAGTGATATTTTAAATAACCAACATTAAAAATGTACACAAGAATAATAAACATAGTAGAAATGACATGATATTTCAATCAACCTTCTTAGAGAAGCATGGATATAAAAGCTGAGAAAGCAATGAACCTGTTCAGTCTGTCTGTTTTTTTTTCAAAAGAACAAAGTGTTAACAATTACATTTGTAAGCCTTTTTTTGCAAAATTTATGCTACTGTAAGTATCATTCATCCAACAAATCTTTGATAAAGCAATCTTGGCCAAAAAGTACATAAGCATTAGAAATGACTATAGCAGACTTCTGCACCAACCTATCATTGTAAATAAGCTTTGGTTGGCTACTGAGAATGAAGGTGTACATACAATGTACATGAATTATATCAAAAAGTTTCACTTGATGTCCGATTACTTTCTTTCAAACAAAAATTGGTAACAAGGTCCATGACTTTTCCATGAGTCAAACTACATTTTCCATTACTTCATCGTGTAGACAGACAACCCATCAATTGTCATGGCCATTATGTTAAACACTTCACTGATACGGTGCAAAACAAATGAACTTATCTTCATTTCTTCAGAAATTCTGCATTTGTGATGCTTTGAAACAATTATAGACAAAATTTGCGGGGATATTTACATTGCCTGGAAGACAAGAAATTTAAAGATTGTAAAATTCCATGACTTTCAAGGACTGAACACCAAATTTCATGACTGCACCCAATTTTCCATTAGTTTTAAAGACCCAGGTCAAAGTACATGACTTTCCATGACACATAGGCCCAGTAAGTTAAATACATTTTACTTTCCCTTTCTTTACATTGATCTGATCAAGATTTTACATTGCACTTGTATAACAAGTATGAAGCATGAAAGAAGACATTCACATACTTTGACAGATTGTTCTAAACCTTGATATAATACATAAACCACATAATCGATGACAAAAAAAGTTGACATTTAACAAATTTTGGGTGACAATTTCATATCTATAGTAATAAATACATTAAAAGGTCTTTTTGTCTTTAAAGTACAAAATTTATACATCATAAGACTACTTCATTTACCTTAATAAGCAGATTGGGCCCTATAAATCATAATGTCAAATACTGATCCTGTGAGGATTGAATTAACATTTTCAAAGATGAATCATTAAGCAAGTTTGGCACAAGTGTATTTCTTTCTTATTGACCACACATTAACATGACTAAATCATGAGAAAGGTTCAGTTACAAGTGCGTTCAACGTGTACGTATGACTTATATGTACATGTCACTGTTTGACATCATACTCCGAAGATATTGTTTTGTTATATGTACGTACTGGAGAAGGTCTAAGTTTAGCTATGTAAAAAGGTGTATGTGTAGCTAGCTTCTTTTCAATCAGTTTAATCTGCGAGGAATGTGCATCGAGATTCATAAAAATGGAAAGTTAGAATCCTAAATGTGCTTTATAACACCGAAAACTAGAAGTTCGATCAATGATAAATGTGGAAATTTTCAAAGAAGTTACCCCATTCTGCCGTTACGTGTAGAGCATCGTTTACAATGTCCATAACGTGTAGATATGTCACGTCATGACGTCAAAGATCGCAGGAAGAGATGATGTCATACGCACATGTCACGCTAAAACTTGCAACTAAAACCTCTCTATTAAGTTACAGCCATTATTCACAGAGTAATGATCTATAAAACTATCTTAAAATGACCGTTGACTTCCTTGAACTTTTAACCCTCAAAATCAATATTATAGGGCACATTCTTGATGGGGAATAAATCTATGAAGTTAATACACACCCTGTTATATTTGTAAATTATTTTCAATCATCAGACCTGCCTACCTGTTTCTTACAAAAAGTGTAAAATTTTCCTAAGAAAAGTCTAATTTAGGGAAGTTAAGCATAATATATACAATCAATTTTAATTTTAAGAAAAAATGCATCATATTTTCTCAACTTTGACATTTCTACAAATCTTATCATTTACACAATTGATTATACAATATCAAACCCTCAACTTACAACAAAATAAAGGGGAGTCTATTTGTTCATGTTGTTTGTTTAAATTTTTTTTAAAGTTATATGTTTTAGGCGTAAAAATGAGCAGCAAACACGTAAAGTATATTTGTAAGTCAAAAATTGTAAAAAATGACGCCAAAATCGTAAAAGTAGGCAGGTCTGCTACATTGTTCAAATTATTGATTCTCCTTACCCACGTTCAAAAGTGATAGGTATGGCCAAAGTCCAACAGGTATAAAGCCTTGGTAAATGAAAGCTGTATATAGTCCCATAGAATTGATTTTAACCAATTGGTAAAATATTATATTTCTACCCCTTATACTTCCTTAGATTCTGCTTCAACCAGAAAATTGAACTTAATTTTAACAGACTGACAGACACACATTGTCAATCTTTAGAGTGAATTTGCTGTGCAATCTGGCAAAACAATTTTTTTTTTTATTAAAAACGAAAATTGTACCGTTTTCATAACTCAATAACTTAATACCTACAATGCTGCATTTGTATCACATTTACACAGAAATTGTTCATCAATAAAAATACTTCATCTGAGCCACACTTTAAAGCATTATACAGCAATTCAACATCAATAAGACACATACAACCTGGATGATTATCATTTACACATAGGATGAGCAAAGCCACTGGTATACGTCTGTACATAAACAAAGAACACCATTACTGTACATTAACATCAACATGAAGTATGTACACCTGAAACTGTAGGAGACTGCTTGAGAATATTACCCAGGTCAACAATATTTACAAGAAAATAAAGTTAACATATAACATTTGTATAATGTTTGATTCTATTCTACATACACATTTTAACGAGTACACGCGTAACAAACTTGATATTCAGTCAGAGAGGCAACTGAACATGCGTCTCTTTAAATGGTGGTGATCAAAATTTTGCTCCAGAAATTTGGAAACATTGTTCATTACTTGTTCTAGCTGTACAAAAATATAGGTAATCACAGATTACAAAGAAAGCTCACCTCGTGGCAGCAAAATTCAATTTAAACATATTTCTAAGTACATGTATATTTGTTTTTAAAGGCAAAATCATTCAAGAGGAGAAAGTAGGTCAAGGTCATTTTTAAAAGCTTAATCAAAAATACATCCAATATACATGGTACATGTAGCACTTATACTTTGCTCAATATTGGCTTTTAAAGGCAAAATCACTCAAGATGAAAAAGTAGGTTAAGGTCATTTTATGAATAAGCAAGTTTGGTACTTGTACCATTTATACTTTACTCAATATTGGCTCAAGTGGAAAAAGTAGGTCAGATGCTGCGTCCGATGCATGGGTTCATCTCAACATCCCAAAATGAATCACTTGTGCAAATTTGGTTACTGTAGCATCAGTACTTTGTCAGATACTGAGCTACCCCAAACTTCTTAACCAGACACACACGGGGACGCGGATGAGCGGGGTATAGCATAAGCTCCCTCAACTCAACAAAAATGTAATAAAATCAATGTTATCTCATTCACTATGAATGAAAACTGAAGTACAAATATAAACAATGATACATTTTTCTTTACTTGTGTGAACCATTACATTGGTACAAATTTCTCTCAAAAATGACCTGCTTGTGAATCACAAATGCTCTGTCAGCAGCTTTGTTAGTATGAAATTTTTATCCAAAATGTGGGTCAAATTCAAAATCAACATCCCAAGATTAGAAATTTTGATACATGTACCAATAAAGAGGTCTTGTCAAAAGGAATGAACATAATGATGAAATATGAAAGCCCAGTCACTAACAATTCAGAAGTTAAGGAATAGTTATTTAAAAGTAGGCAAAGCTTCAAGTTTATACATGTAAGATTGAAAAATATTGGTACAAATAGACAGTGCTTGCTATGAGGGATACAGACTTGAAATATTAAAGATACATGTATATCGTTTACCATTTTGAAGTTATGACTATAGTATTTTTCAGACAAATGGACAGACCAAAAACTATTTGCCCCTGAATCTCCAACTTCAGGGGCATAAAAATACTTTAAAACCTGTACTATGAATCAAATAATGAAAGTTTCTTCAAAATAAATTTCAGCTCATTACATGTACATGTAAATGCATTGACTAAAGTTTTATGACATCAAACCTCTACAGTCAGAGGTTTTTGATTACTGAATATAATTGCATCCAGCAGATATTCTAAATTATCAACGCTTTTTAGAAAATTGTTTTCAAGAGCTAATTCTGGCAATAGCCAGTATAGTAAGATTAGCACTCTTCGCTTCAGACTTTTTAAACAGAGTTTTGGCTCGTGGCAGAGCTGCACTTGTGACTCGTACACTTCTATGACCTTTGATGACTTTTCTCCGACTTTACACTCTTCTATACTATTAGGAATCTGGCAAGCATTTGACTGACGAGAATTAGTATCTTCCGCAGAAAACAGTGAAAGTTGTACGGAATCATTTACTGTATGTGGCGGCCATTTTTGTGATGGAACCAATGGTTCCTGATGGCTGGATTGTGATATTGCACTTGTTTCCTCTTTCTTTGGTGATTCAATAGCAGCACTCAAACAAATAATCGGATCGGACCGAATGGCACCCGTAAAATGTTCATCCATCAATTTGTCGAACAATGACAGTCTAACATGGTCATTTTTATCCTTTTTCATGAGATCGGTCCTTCCTTCATTATCTCTAGTCCCCATATCTTGCATGGATTCTGACACTGATTCAGAACTCGAGTCACCAGCTGATTTTTCATTCATTTTGTCCTGTTGAGAATGGACAACTTGGTCAATGTTGGAATGTGCACTGGACACGACAGCAACATCTATGCCCAAGTACTTAGCTCTACGCTCTACTGGACTATCACATGAAATCGGTATATCACATTTTGCTTCCTCTTTCACAAGGTCAGTTTCATGATATTGCTCCTTTTGATCGTCAATTTGAGATTCATCCATGTCAAGAAGAATGCCAGAATCGTTAGATAGGATTCTTCTACTAGCATCATTTCCTCCATCATTCGCTTCTGTGCTATTGTTCAAAGTCTGACTGCTGCACATGGTCAATGACATTTTCTCCTGAGATAAATCTTCGTCAGAGTTTGAATGAAAAAGTTCACATTTATCTAAGACAGGCATGTCTCTTGTGTTGGTATCCTGATCATTTACTTCAGGGTTTGATGCTTCAGACTTTTGTTGCTCATCAAGCACTGGAGACTTTATCAAGCTAGGATACTCAGCATCAAGAAAAACTCTGTCACTCAATTCCTTACCGCCAGACACATTCTCCACACGCTTTTGATCCGGACAAAAGTCTGCTTGATCATCAGAAAACAGTATTTTGTCAGGAGTTTTGATGGCATTGATGATTTGGTCTATGTAACTGTCAATACTGTCCGTATCTACATTCAATCTGTTAAGCTCCTCTGCACAAGTTGGAAAAAGAGTTAACAGTAACTTTAAGATCTTATTTCTTAAGGACACTAATTGTAACATATCCCTAATAAAATGTTTCTGCTGCCGAGTTAAACGTTTTGAACGATGTCTTTCCTCCACGTGTTTAGACTTCTTGCTGGAGGGACCAATACAGCACGAACAAGTGCTGTTACGAACATTACGAGATCTTTTCCTACGTGGTGAATGCGCTGTCTTGGTGTTTGGATCTTGTGTCTCCTCTTGTGGAGGGTCTTGAGTCTCCTCTTCTGTCTCGTCTTGCAGAGGATCTTGAATCTCCTCTTGAAGAGGATCGTGTATCTCCTCTTGAGGAGGAGGTGACATAGCTGATAGAAATGACATGAATTGTTGCTGCCATTTTACTGGTGAAATAGGTGCCGGCTTTCGCCTGTGACTAGTATTAGATCCCACATACTGAACTGGAGAAGGACTCTGACGAGTAACGTCTACAATCCTTAGCGGATTCACCTCAGTCTTTTCTTCCGATTCCTTCACATCAGAAAACTCATCACTTTCCTCATCTACATCTTCACCCTCGTCATCATCATCGTCGTCGTCATCCATATCACTCAAATCATCTTGATCATCCTGATCCTTTTCAACGACATTGGAAAAGTTACTCTTTTCATCTTGACCTTCAACCTGAGCTGCTGCACCATCTCCACAGGCACAAACCTCCTTCGAGGGATTAGACTTTATGTGTTCTAAGTTATTATTAAGTTCCCTGAAACATTTCGTACACAATCTGCTATCTGCCTCTTTTTCATCCACCTTAGATGACACCGTAGACTTCTGATTTGTCTCCATAGAAAACAGTCCTTCTGGCGAGCCACAACTATTGCTGCTATTGAATGGTGAGTTTCCATTACCCCGATTCCCTGACATTTCAGTTCCTATTTCAGCAATAGGAAATTCTGTGCAGAAAGGTCCGTTTTGTATTTCTGCAGAATCAAGTGACTTCCCTCTAAATAAGATTTTGTCATCATGATTAGTCTCAGGAAATAATGTGTTTCCGGCATTATCTTTGGTACCAAGTGAAGGCCATGATCTGCTTAACCTAAAATCAGAGGGGTCAGATTGCACTCTGGGTGTTTCTGTGAATGTACTTGTTTCTGCAGTTTTTTTCTTCCTCACTGAGTAGAATTTCCACCAATTCCTTCGATATTTCCTCAGGATACGGTTTCGGACTTCATGTTTTTGGAGATTTCTGTCCTTAATGTCTGACTTCTTTACAGAATTCTCTATATCACTTCCGCTTATTCTCTTGTCCAGCTGAATGTGATTCAGAAATACATTCTCATACGAGGACATGGTAGGAGCCTTTGGAAATGTGGAAATATCTCTGCTTCTTCCTCAAGTATAACCTAAAATAAATTAAACAATAGATTAAATAAGATTATGATTATGTTGGCAAAATAATAATTTCTCTTTTCAATGGTTTATGAAAAGCAAAAATGTTATGATCGCTGAGCGATATAAGTCCCCTAATGGCGGCATATATTTATGTCCTGCAACTCTGCCTATGAATTACTCTTCAATTAAACATGAGTTTTAATTGAACTTACTGTCTGTGCAGCTCAGTTCTGAGGTTTTATCTGCTTTATAGAGTCGAAAAAGAGGTCAAGTGTGACAAAAGTTGAACTTGCTCTGTAACTATCCAAGACTAAGCTGAGTATCAAATTTTACCTGAATATCACTATTTGTTGCAGAAAAAAATTTGGAAAACTGACAAAAACTGAATTGTGCAAGTCATCAAGGGGCATACCTCCTCGAAAAATAGGTCAAGCGTGACAAAAGTCGAACTTGCCCTGTAACTATCCAAGACTAAGCTGAGTATCAAATTTCACCTGAATATCTCTCTTTGTTGCAGGAAAAAGTCCAGAGAACTTACAAAAATTGAATTTTCCAAGTCATCAAGGGGCATAACTCCTCGAAAAATGGGTCAAGGACGACAAAAGTTAAACGTGTTCTGTAACTATCCAAGACCAAGCTATGTATCAAATTTTCACCTGAATATTTCTATATGTCGCAGACAAATGTCTGGAAAATTGACTTTTCCAAGTCATCAAGGGACATAACTCCTCGAAAAATAGGTCAAGCGTGACGAAAGTCAAACTTGCTCTGTAACAATCCAAGACCAAGCTGTGTATCAAATTTCATCTGAATATCTCCATCCGGTGCAGAAAAAAGTCCGGAAGACTGACCAAAACAGAATTTTCCAAGTCATCAAGGGGCATAACTCCCTGAAAAATAGGTCAAGCGTGACAAAAGTCAAACTTGCTCTGTAACTATCCAAGACCAAGCTGTGTACCAAATTTCATCTGAATATCTCCATCTGTTGCAGAACAAAGTCCGGAAAACTAACCAAAACAGAATTTTCAAAGTCATCAAGGGGCATAACTCCTCGAAAAATAGGTCAAGCGTGACAAAAGTCAAACTTGCTCTGTAACTATCCAAGACCAAGCTGTGTACCAAATTTCATCTGAATATCTCCATCCGTTGCAGAAAAAAGTCCGGAAAACTGACAAAAACTGAATTTTCAAAGTCATCAAGGGGCATAACTCCTCGAAAAATAGGTCAAGTGGGACGAAAGTCGAACTTGCTCTGTAACTATCCAAGACCAAGCTGTGTATCAAATTTCATCTGAATATCTCCATCCGTTGCAGAAAAAAGTCCGGAAAACTGATATTCGGACAGACGGACAAAATTTGATAATGAAAATTTGACAGACAGACAGACCGAGAGGAAACTAAGAGTCCCCTTCGGCGTTGTCGGTAGGGGACTAATAAGCAGATAAGAGTAGCATCAATGGTACAATGTATATATATTATTATAATCCTGTCATTTGCTTTATACTTTCAGTGTCACATGGCATTAATAAACTGAATGTTTAACTTATTTCAAAACAAAATTTACTTGTGTGAAATCTCGTAGCTTCTTAATATCAATTCTCTGTAAGGACCAAAATATTATGGAAACAGCATGTCATGGATTTTCATGATTTTCTCTGTTAATGGTATGTATAATGCCCTGAATACAAAAATAACAATTTTTTGAAAATAAATATTCCGGTTGCCATGGAAACGAGGTCTGTCTATTTATAGCACTAAAAAAATGGTCAAATAAGTCATCTTTGGTTATTATGTTGCCATGGAAACCATTGTCAGAGTTAATTGGTATTAACAACTTATAATCTTTAAATCCTCTATTTTTAGAAAAAAATAATAAATTTTTTACATTTCTTTCAATTAGCCGGATCCTAACAAATCAAAATCAGTCAAAAATTGCCATAAAATAAGGTCAAAATCAAGGCCTATTTTTGTCCAATTTTTACCATTTTTAAGCAAAAATAACACAAAATGTCAGGCTGATAACACCATCACTGTTGTCAGAACAAAATAGATTTCATGTGACAAATATAATCACTGGAAAAAATAAGTGGGACCTTGTTTTGTTTTCCTACATTTTGAGGTCAAAAATGGTTGCCATGGCAACTTTTCATTTGACACATGATGACTATATCTTTTCAAATTGATATTTAGCATGGTTTAAATAACTTATATTGCTTAAGCTTTATGTAGGGACAACAGAAGAAATTGTTCTTTGTTTGAGCACTTCCAAAATTTTTCAAGGTCATTGACTTTAAGTTCAAGGTCAATTCAAAATATAGGTTCCAATTTCAATAAAATTTGCATTTTTGTTGTTATTTATTGTTACTAAATTTTGGCTTGACTGCCATATTTTTGTATCAAAAATACTTCTTTCTAAAATTAGGACCGATAGATGGAAAAACATTACAATTTTTAGTTCAGAACATTTCTCCTAAAAAAATAAGCCCCAGACAAAAATCATGATAATCTTACATTCTTTTATATGTATGTATGAAGTACTAGCTAAAAATTAAGGATGTCATTGATTTTGAGATTTTTTGCAACATTGGTCAATAAATAGGGGATATATCCAAAATCACTATGTATGTGTTTGTTTTACTCAATACCGCATGATATATGAGTAACTGCCTCTCATATTTTTGAAAAATCGCAGAATTTTGCCAAATTTTGTGAAATGCATTCAAGATGACCTTGACATTGGGTCCTGTGACCTTGAAAACTTTTAAGGTGATTTTTTAATCAATAATACTCTTTTATATACACTGATAAAAAAAAAATGCTTAAAAATATATAACGGACAGCTGAAAATTTACCAGTAAATTACTCTATGTGTAATAGCACTGAACAGAATGTCACCATGGTAACCATTTTTTATACCCTTTTGAATAAAATTGTGAAGAGGTCCCACTCAAATTTTAACATTTTCTTAAAGATCGAGGATTAAACTTTAAAGATAATTGGCAGTAGAAATCAAGTTAGCCTGACATTTCTAATTATTTGCCCTTAAATTTGAGCAAAACCATGTTAAATTAGGAGCTTTTTCGGTCTTAATAAGAGCCTCTTCAAAACAGGTTTTTGCCTTCATTTTGAGCATATTGACAAAGAGAATAGCGGGCAAAAACAAACTGCTTCTGTAATATTTATACTATTAAAGATATAAAGAGAAAAATTAAGGAAATTTCAGTAGACTACAATAGCTGTTACCATGGAAACGAGCCTTGTGAAAATGCCATGTTACAAGTATTCTACTGATGCGTAAAATTTCAAACATGGTTTCCATGGCAACGAAAACTTAATTTGTAAAAAGAAAGTTTATTTTTGTCTCAGGACATCATATACACCTTCCACACCAAAAATCTCCAAAATTGGAGACATGCTGTTTCCACGTGCTATTGAAATTATTTTGGTCCTTACAGAGAACTGCTATTAATATTGTCATTCATCCAGTCGACATAATAAAATTTGGCGATATTTTCTTTGTTTTGTCATATTAGAAAGCATCAGGATGCATCAAGACAATGCCATAAAATATGACGTAACAATGAATAGTTTTTCCAAATTATGTGATGTCCAGTGTCTGTGCAAACATGTAAATGTATTAATCTAGGGGTGGGTTCAATGTGGCTTCAATATTTCGCCCATCTAACACATTGTCTATTTATTTAAGTACTACTAGTTATGTGTGTGAGAGGGATTCAATCAATTCCTTCCCAATCCCACATACTGCTGTTGCTCAAGCCAGTTGTTCACAATCGTATGTTACCGCATTTTATTACAACATAAACACCTTAGACATGTGTAAAAGAATACCAGACGCACTTTCCCATCAAGGTTTTAAAAATAATCTTCATCATAGAACATGGCTCAGACTGACTAGAAAGTTAACAGGGGGAAAGGGGGTGACTGGGGGACGGACAATGTCCATTCATCGTACATGGGTATTTGCATACTCAGCAAAGAAATTTGTACTTGTAAGTTGTAATAGTGAAAGGTAATCAAACACATGTCAACTTAAGATAAAAGTGTCCAACATACCATCAAACAAGGTACATTTTGTGTAACATATTAAAACAGCCTTGTGAATCAGGAATATTGGGAAGATAAACATCATACAGATGTTTCTTAAAAAAACCCAGCAGTTCATAGAAGGGAGCTTAACTGGCCACAAAATAAGCACTAAAGTACACACCATGAAGGGTAATGTAAACAATGTCAAATGTTTTAATTTTCTTCCCTTTTACACAAAAGCTAATTTCTTCTAAAGTGGACTCCAAAAACATACCAGATAAATTGCCACATATGCATCATTTTTTCACAGGTCAGAATCAAATTCTACCGGTTATAGCTGACAGTCCAGTGACTTTTGCCTACCCTGGAAAAAACGCTCACTTTGACCATGTTGACCAAAATATCCATCTTGTGATGAATAATTTATCCAACCTGACTGCAGATTCACATGTGATTGTGAACCAACTCAGTTGTCATTTCTACAGAAAAATTTTATTTTGCATTTTGAAATTGCGACTTTACGCCTTATCTTAACAACACCTTTCCCAGAAAATTTGGTAAGCTCCTTTGTAACAGTGTTTATAATAATGAAAACACTACATCCCATTATACTGGGTAACAAGTCTGTTCGTTGACAAACAAGTTTGCCCACAGGTAAACTTGATCCGCCCCCTTGATAATCCATCCCCAGATGAGCCGTCCACAAACATATTAATACTGCAGCTTTCAAAGATAAGGTCTTAGACGATTCGTCCACTGTTTCCAAATGTCATCTCTCTCCGTTCCATAAATCACATGTATTCATAAAGGCCGGGTTTCTCTACCAGGTGGTCATAAATATGCATACCTGAGTGACGTAGGCCTGGTAGGCGTGATGATAGCAGCGTTCACTCAAGTGATATTCCTAGAGTTGTGAGTGGTGTGCGACATCAAAGAGATACCGACAGGTAAACTTGATTATGTTAAGGAGATACAAATGTACCCCAATATCATCCGTTCTATACTGTCAGTCAAAAATTGAGAAGGGGTATAGTGGATGAAACTACCAATCAGATCACGATTAAAGATGTTAACCCTATAGCTGTCAGTGTGGAAATGACAGAAAATTTATCTGTCTTCTTTTATAGTCCCCACCTAGCCTTTAACATATCTACGTCGCTTAGTTTTATTTAGTAATAATGATATGTCAATTTTATAAAATTTTTGTTAATGTCAATTCCAAGTTTATGGTGGACAATCATCTCCTTCACTCCTTATTGCTTAAAACTTTAGCTAACTTTATTTTAATCAATTAATTAATGTCAACTGAAATGAAATGGTGGACAGATAATAGTAATATCCGTCACTGTTTTAATTTGTAAATTATGCCGGAATTGAAACTAAATGGTGGACAGATAGTCTCCATCAGACTGTTTTGTTTGGTAAATGTCAAAACTGAAACTTAATGGTAGATGGATAGTCTCCAACACTTCAGATAGATCGCTTTGTTGATAGATTGTGTGGGCATGTTTGATAAGTGGCGGATCCAGCTTTTGAGTTAGAAGAGGAGTAAATTTGGTGAGGGATCTGGGGACCGCTAAGGTTCCCTGCGGGTCCAGGTTGGAGTACTGGTTGGGGGACCAAGGGAAACTTGCATTTCAGCCTTTTAGAATCCATTTTCATGGCTGTAACTGATTAAAGAATGAAACTTGATGCATTTCAATTTTGACAATTATAATTTATATTAACTATATTTTATATCGGAAATTATTCCCCCTTGAAGCCGTCACTGTTGACCATGGATGGACTGGTTTGTAGATGGATCGTCTAGAAATTGTTATACTGCAAACTTTTGCTTTCCTAGAATTTGGTGGTATAAAAGGTCCTATGAGGTGGCAAAATTTCATAGGAGCCGAGGCAGTGGGGGATGACAGTATGTTACTGTACACATATAACAGGTTTTATTATGAAAGAATTTTGCTCCTCATTAACATGTAAATGAATCTTGGTAAAATCGAATTTGGCGTTATGATGGGTGGCAGGGGAGAAGAGTATTTATGTAGGTACTGGTGTCAAAGCAGTAACCGAACGATTTTGAAGGTTTACTCACGATAACTTCCTTGTTTTGTTAAATTAAGGCATGAAACTGGAGACAAATAAATGTTAATGTCTCAAATATTTATTGAATAATTATCTAAATATTTCAGACTTTCTCAAGATTTCCTCAATTTCGCAACTTTGCTAAAGCAGTAACCAAATGATCGAGCATTTGGATATGTTTTACTGATACTGTAGATTTTCAATGCTATGTTGACAAATCTGAAGTAATGTCTTTTCAAAAGACCAAATTGTAGAAAATTATGGAAAATTCCCTCAAATATAGTTCTTACTGAAAGTTTTAGGAGAGTACCCTTTCCAAACCACAATATCTAATCTGAAACTATCATTGCTTAATAAATGGGCCTAACCAGTGCTCCAAGTTGTGACTAAGTTGGTCGCATTTGCGACTGAAAGTTTGGTTTTGTGACCTTGATTTAAATGAAATCGCAAAATCGCGACCACAAAAAAATTGGGCGCCGATTTAAACAAATTTTGTACTGATGTATTAGAATTAAATTTTAACCCCAAAACACTGTGTGGGATCACGCTTAAGGTGGGTACCGATACGTATTACACAAAAAAAAAACATAGTATTTAAATGAAAATGGATAAATAATTGCTGAGAAGAGACTACGAGCTGGAACGTTAAGATGTTGAAACTGGTTTTTGGTCGGTAAGAACTACTCAGTCTTCTAAAGAACTGTCTAATATTATAGGCATTCACTACATGGACATAATTTTTATAATGTTGGAATAGGGGTGTTTATCACTTTTAAATAAGAAATTTTTTTCACAGAAGTTCACGTTAATTATTTACAATAATGAAAAAAAATCTTTCAGATGCACATGAATTACAGATTTGCTTCTGTGAAGTAAAATTTAAAGTACCTTTATAAAATCAATAAAGTATAGCTGAGGGAGGCAGACTACTGACACATGTACATACCCTAATAAACAATGTTTACCCTGGCAACGTCTACCCTTGCGCAACGCTTTTATTCAGGTATCTATTTAGCGATGAATGCAATTGTTTTCAATGTACAATGAATGGCATCATACACGTATACACTTTAGAATGTCTGTGATTTGAAAGAACATGTAAGACTTTCGTTACGTACAATTTTCTTTCTTCGTTTTAAAACTTCTTTTGCTATTGGCGAAACATAGCTTACGCGAGTCCTGCCGATGCAAGGGATAAAACTGATTATGTCAAAGTTTTTTTCTAGCGAGGCTTTTCCCTGTATATACTTAATAAAGTTTGTTAATATTTACAAATGTATGAGAAAAAAATACAGGTTTTTGTTTCTGGAAAGTCAGACATACACAAATAGCGACCAAAATTTTGCTTATTGCGACCAAATTTTGGAAATGGCAACCAAAATTTTAGCAAGGTCGCTTTTTGGCAACCAAATCTTGAATGCTACTTGGAGCACTGCCTAACTCAACTCAACATAACTCAAAATCGCATTGTGACGTCAGGATTTCCGCGTAAAGTGACAATCAAATTCAAAACAAAATGGCCACATTTTTACATTGAGTTACCGTGTACAACCCCAATTTTCCCTATCATATCAAACCCTCCCTCTTTCCAGAGGGTCTGCGACGCAAGACACTTGGATATAAGAACTGGACTAAGGTAGGATTATATCCTTTAAAATTGTTCTTTGGGTTTTTTGCCTATATTAAACATAGTCCAATTTATTAATTCTAATAACCCTACACCGTAATCGTTTTGGTTACTTCTTCCATTCGGTTACTGCTTTGATACCAGTACTGCAAATAGTACATGTCTGTATCGGATTTACAAATCTCCTGATGGCCTGTGGTTTGATGCCTATTTCATCATCTGAAAATAATGTTGTCTTTCAAACATGTAAAAAGTTTGAAAGATTCAGACTTTTTAATTTGTTTGTGCACATACATAATGGTTCCAAATAGATCTAATCATCGCGATTTAGGGCCGGGCCTGGGCTTGGTACTAATTTCAATGGAAACTGAGGAGCTTCTTTGAGGTTGCGCTAGACAAAAATTAAAGAAGCTCCTCAGTTTCCATTGAAATTAGGTTTTGTACATGAATTTGTGTTTACTTGGAATCACATCACATTGTGTGTAGCAAGTCTGATCAAACATTACTCTATTATACTTTGTAATGGACAGATGAACAAAGGGTTAACTTCTGATATCAAGTTTTCTAATGAATGACACTGATTTTAAAACGAATTGCATTACGAATTCTCATTTTGTGAAACATCATGGCGGTCGATGTAAACATCGCCATGTAAGTTCGAAATAACTGTCATAAACATGACATCTTGACAAAATATCTGCGCAAATTCAGGAAAGCTTGTTCTTTTGAAAATGTATAAAAATATCTAAATAAGTGTCTCACCATAAGAATTGTTTTATTGATGTAATTTTGTATGTTGCTGTCTACTTGATTATTCTGCGCGCTGCACCGACATCTGCCGTCCACCACAGATTCAAGTACGATAACCCGCTTCCGTCAAAGAGCATGCAAAAGCGGGCGGTACCGTAGTCAACCTTTCCGGTAGTGTTCAGATCAGTGGGCATCCCTCTTTGTTTGAGGCCTCAGGGCGGGGGAGGGGGGGTGGTTGTCACAGTGTGAAAGTGAGGGGGCGGGAGGAGGGAAGGGGAGAAAGTGGAGGAGTATCGAGGCACGAAGTAACGGGTTGTTAAATTGGTGCAATCCGAAGCCTATTTTCTCATTTTCTTCTCGAATACCCAGATAATTTTTACTCAATTAATGTGACAAAGAAAGGGCCCAGAACTTAAACCAGGGACGTATATAAAATAATTTACATACGTCTCTGCTGAAACTGTCCGGGGCCCGGCACAGACATTTCTTTATGGGGGATGACTTGCGAGACCAGAAGGGTCATGTGGGGACAGTATGGAAATAATTAATGATACCCCTCCTATTGATTATGGTTCGGAGTCTCTCGGCACGAGAAAATTGAAAAAAAATGAAGCAAATTGCTGACTTCTGGAGCGTATTTGAGCTGAATTTAGATGGGATAAAAATTAATCATCTAAGATGATGTGAACATGAAATTCCCTATATACTATAAACATGATATATGTACGTCCTCATACAGATATTGGAAGTTATTTCCAATCGACCGTTCGCACTTTGTTAGCGATCGTTGTATTTCAATTGAGTTCGAATGAAACATGAGAAAATTTTGAAAAATGCATTCAAATGGGAGGTTTCTGGAGTGTCTTTGAGCTATTTCTGAACAGTAGTTTGCAACACCATTTCATATGTCCCCTAATCCCCCTTCTTTTTGGCCGCTGCTGAGGAAGGCACTCTCTCATTTTTTTTGTGTGTGAGCGTGAAAACGATGTGGACGTAAATTTTTACGTTTTAGCGTACAAACACGTACGCCTGGCGATGCCCTGGCTTGTTGATTTGACCCCGTAGTCTAATGTACATGTACTTAGAATATTGGTACGATATGGAGTAAAAACAAATCTAGTATCATTGTTTTTTCCTTTTATTTCACTTTTGTAATTTATTTTCATAATTTCTCACCTGAATCTATGGACGCATTAAAAAGGGTAAGTACAAGTTAGTGATTCACCCTTTCCGAATATCTGAAACAGATTCTAAAATGTTTTTGATTTTTAAAATTGGGTGAGACAAGTGCATCTAGAACTTATTTGAGCTAATGGCCTATATCCAATTTTAAATATTTTCCCATTTTCCCGGTTGTTTTAAAGTATGTCTTAAACAAAAAAAAAAAAAAAAAAACAATTATATATTTGAGGTTAGAAACGTGTATAGGTTCCGATCCCCGTACCATTTACAAAAAATGTACATTGATTTTTTGACGCATATACATGTTTTGCAAATTTTAACATGTTTATATTATAGTATTTCTTAATTTCCGGTAAAATTTAGAAATTGAGATAAAAGATACAATAACTATTTTCGGACGTAGAATCAACAGAACCCCCCCCCCCCCCCCTCTGCGACGTACATTACAAAAACTTCGCGATTGTCTGTACGAATCCATGGTCAAGTTGATACGGTATCGAATTGACATGCGATATCTAGAGTATATATCAGAACTTTTTTTGTAAATTTTGTTTCAAAATGGTGAATCTGGTGGACATAGAGCGATTTTTACTACGTTTTTTTTTTCGATTGCTGATGTCAACCAAAAAAAAAACAAAACAAAAAAACAAAAAACATCGGAAACCGGGGGGGGGGGGAGGGGGGAGGGGGGGTTCGACCTCCCCCCCCCCCTTAATCCGCCCTTGCCAAATAGGGAGAAAAGGGGCGGGAGGAGGAAGGGGGGGGGGGGGGATAGGCAGGACTGAGGTAAGATTACTAGATTCCGATTTATATTTTAATTTATCTAATTCTTTCTATCTAAAATTGGGCTTAAATTAAGGAATGCCAAGGAGGGAGATTAGGTCAATAACAGGAAGTCTCCCTCCAAAAAGAGGGAGGGTTGACAGGTATGATAGTGGGTTTATTAAAGCACAAAAATCATATCAAAGAGGGATGTCCCTGGATCAATCTCTGGTACAGAAATTTTCTCGAATAATCGTTCAATCTACAATATGCATTATATGGCAAATAATTGTTTTGTAATTATTTTTTAAAAATCTCGGTCATTTATTGATCTATGGGACTATCTTTTTCTTTATGCGTGTTTTGCCGATGACTTTTAAAAATTCATTGGTTTTGCCTTTGTCGCAGTATTTATTTTGTATTGTTGCATATTTTAAATACATAGTTTGTATACATGTCCTGTCCGTTATATAATTATAATTTTCATCGTTGTTTATTTATTACAGTTTAAGATTAGCGTTCCTCCTGGCAGGCCAGTGACCAAAATTTCTCCGAAAACTAAGAATGTATTACCAATGATTGTGTTTACAAGTCCTTGCCAAAATCATAGCCTAATATATAGTTAAGATATAAACAGACATATATGAGAAGTGACTCAAAGGCGCCCATCTATGGAATCCTCATACCTAAAATCAAAGCATAGTTATAATGCAAATATTAATTGAAGATTTTTTACCTATTAGGATATTGAGAAAAAAAGGCTTAAAGTTAACTTTGAACTGTATGGGAATTTTTTTTTTTTCGATTTTTCAACCGAAAGATGGGACATCAATATCTCGATTTAAAAAAAATATATCTTAAAAATATATTTCATCATATTTAAAAAAAAAGTTCTCTAATAAGTTTTTCTGCAATTATTTTTTTTATTCGATATTCTTCACCAATGGGAGGTAACTCATAAGCATGACCCTATTCAAAACATTTCTGATTTCGATATCGTTTACTGAGGCTTATAAATACAAAAATGTTTAAAATATCATAGGGGGGGGGGCGGACAGGGGGGTACCTCTCTCCCCTCCCACCCCTTACCTCCCCCCTCCCGCCGCCACCTCCCTCCCCCTCCTTTTCCCCCTTCCCTTACCTCCCCCCTTCCCCCTTCCTCCCGCCCCCTTCTCTCCCTCCTCCCGCCCCCCTTCCTCCCTCCTCCCTCCAATTTTTTTTTGCCTTTCCCTCCCTTCTCCCTCCCCCTTTCTCCCGCCTCCCACCCCCTTCCTCCCACGTCCCTTACACCCTGTCCACCCCCTCTCATATGGCACTTAACAGGCAGAAAGATTGCCTCAGCCCTCATATGGCCCTGGATATGCGTACACGTACACTTCTTTAAAAAAATTGAAGCACATAAGCAGATCCAGGCGATCTTTCGGCCGCAGAAAAATTAGATAATTATTATGAATACCATGATACAGCTCATTTTGAACAATGTTTTGGCATAAATACATTCATAACCAATTGATTAAAACGAAGGGACGGAATACAGCTAGATATACATGTACAACAAAAAATAAAAACTCTCTGTATTATATACAAATCTTAACTTGCATACTCTGACTGTGAACTCTGCGGTTCAAAGAGAGTACTTTTGGACAGGGTTAAGTTTTGTGGATTATCAGGAAATAACTAAAATATTCTGAAAATACAAACTCAAAACCTTTATCAATTTGACTCTCAACTTTTTTTCTAATTCATAGAATCAGACTCGTAACATTCCTGGATTTTTTAAAAACTTAATTTCTTTATAAATAAAAATTTAATGAAGAAATAAACTTAAAAAAACGCAGAATTCACAGAGTTTTGATTCTATGACATTGTTATTTTTCTCAGGAGTTTTGTTAGACAAGACAATGAACATTGAGGCTAAGCATATATCTACGCTAGCTGCAATCATGGTAATTGGACTTTTGCTTTTAGTGTGATCCTACTTTCATTTTCAATTTGACGTGACTTTCACTTTACCTTGCGTAACTGATCAAGAGAATCGAAGTTTGTAATGGCTTATAGATATGATCTTACGAAAGAAGAAGAAGTTAAAAAGTATTTAGACAATGTTCTTGTCGAGTACCAGTTTCAATGTCTTCACGAAAAACTTCCAGATGGTGAATCTAATAACCTCTTTTTACCATTTTTTTTTAGTAAAACTGTAAACATTAAGGGATATGGACAAAACGTCATTCGCCATATTGGATTTTTTTTAGTGTATCAATGAAAATATTTCCTTACACTGAGTAAAGACTCCAACTTTAACTACTTTCAATCAAGTATTCTCTACCTCAATACTGGTATCGAAGCAGTAACTGAACGGAAGCAGTAACCAAACGATTACTTCGTAGGGGGTATTTGAATTAACGAAATTGGATAAAATTAAGGAAACTTTATAAAGTTTCACTAGAAATCAACATTTTTATAAAAGGGTGACTTGTTAAATAGTTTGGCCATTTATTAAGCAATGATACATGTTTGTAGTTTCAGATGAGATATTACGGTTGGGAAAGGGTACCCTCCTAAAACTTTCAGTAGGAACTATATTTGAGGGAATTTTCCTTTATTTTCTACAAATCGGTCAAATAGGTGCAGATGACTCCGTACGGAGTTCACCGACTATATATATAACATCTGCACCTATTTGGGAGTCCGCTGGTCGATAAAGGACAGAGTCCACTGCCTCGGATCAGCCCAAGTGCAATCAAATAATTCAAACAACAACGAATTCTTCACTTCCGGTGTGTGCTGAGTGAGCCGTATTCATATGGACGTCATAAGAACAAACCTTTTTTAGGGTTGTCACCGTGGCGTAGCGGTATGAGCGGCCTGCATTGTATGCTTGGCGAAGCCGCCGTACGGAGTTCACCGACTATATATATAACATCTGCACCTATTTGGGAGTCCGCTGGTCGATAAAGGACAGAGTCCACTGCCTCGGATCAGCCCAAGTGCAATCAAATTCAAACAACAACGAATTCTTCACTTCCGGTGTGTGCTGAGTGAGCCGTATTCATATGGACGTCATAGGAACAACTCTTTTTAGGGTTGTCACCGTGGCGTAGCGGTATGAGCGGCCTGCTTTGTATGCTAGGCGAAGCCGCCTTACGGAGTTCACCGACTATATATATAACATCTGCACCTATTTGGGAGTCCGCTGGTCGATAAAGGACAGAGTCCACTGCCTCGGATCAGCCCAAGTGCAATCAATTTCAAACAACAAGATAGAATTGAAAATCGATCAATAAAACACATCAGAATGCTTGATCGTTTGGTTACTTCTTTAGCAAAGCTGCAAATTGACGAAATCTTTTGGTTAAAAGATGGACATGAAAGATTATGAAAATCCAAAATTTTCAGATAATTATTTTATAAATATTTGAGGCATATGTCAACCATTATTTGTTTCAAGTTTCATGTCTCAATTTAACAAAACAACGAAGTTATTGTGAATAAACCTTCAAAATCGTACGGTTACTACCGGTACTTTGACACAAGAAGCTACATTTTCCCATCTTTTCTACAAAAATTACACTTACATTTCAACACTAGAACACTTTTAAACTGATATTGCACCGAACTGCACAGCTGCACTTCAGAAGAATTCATGAATATAACTATAACTAATACCCAGGGATAATTCAATGGGCTGCGAAATTGAGAGAACTTTCATCACTTTTACAATTCTCTCGTAGAAATTCCTGATTTTGATATGTTCTTTCATAGAAAATGGTTAGAAACGTAAAATTATTTCATCAAAGGAAACTGTCAGAATATACGTAGAATACCTTAAAGATTACATTGATCCTATGTCTACAACCATTTGTCCTTCAATTTTGAGTACACGATCTCATTATTTTATCAGCCTCATGTTTACACAATACAGGGTCCTTTCGAACACGAATTTTTACACATAGCCAATTTCACGTGCCCATCCGCCCCATTGTTCATAGATAGAAAAATAAATGATTCTAAACATCCTTGGGTTATTCACTAGAATTTTGACTGTTTGTGATTCATTTATTAATCATTTACATGATAGAAAAGTGGGATAGTCTTGACAATTACTGGTAACAAATTACAAATGAGCAACATTCCGAGGATCCACCTCTGGATTCCTCTCTATGTTGGTATGGCCACTTGCCCCATGCATGTAAAATGAATATAGCTGGCATTTTGAGAAAGTTTGATCAAAATTGGAGGACAAATGTTTGTAGACATGTGATCATTAGGGCTGAGCGGTTTTATCTCGGTATCGGTATATTGCAATACTATGCTTCGCAATACGTATACTACTGTATTCGTTTTCAAAAACCGGTTTTTGACCATATTTTTTCATCTTTATATTTTTACGTTGTTTCTTTGAAGGTTATGAGAGAATGAGAATTCCTACTAAATATGCAACAATAGGGTAATTCAAATTGCCAAAGTAGGATATAATTCTCATCTCCGTATTGTTATGGTATGCATGTAAGATACATGTATGACCTCTAAGTTAGAACTTCGTGTATTACATCATGCAAAGTATACCTCTTCTTTTTGGCCAGATTGCAAAGCAATTCCGGTCTATAGATTGACGATGTCCGTCTTTCTGTTTGTCTGTGTGTCTGTCCGTCTGCTGTCAACATTTTGGTTAAAGTTTCTGGTTGAGACAAAATCTAAGGAACTATATGCAGTAGAAACTTCATAGTATACATGAAGCTTGCCCATCACAAGACCTTTCAATTTATGCCGTAACATTTGACCTAGTGACCTTGACCTTGGACTTTGACCTAGTTAAATATTTTGGTTAAAGTTTCTGGTTTAAGCAAAGTCTATGGAACTGTAAGCAAGATAAACTTTATATTTTACATGTAGGTTGCCTATGACAAGACCTCTCAATGTATGCTGTAACATTTGACATTGTGACATTGACCTTGGACTTTCACCTAGTTGAAGAGTTTGGTGAAAATTTCTGGTTTAAGCAAAATCTAAGGAACTGTATACAGTAGAAACTCTATATCATACTTGTAGGTTGCCTCTGACAAGACCTCTCAATGTATGCTGTAATATTTGACCCAGTGACCTTGACCCAGTTGGTGACAAAAACTTTCTTTGCAATCCGGCCATACCATATCTTTAGCTGCGTTTTATTAATATTTCGTCCGATAACAGTGGTAAGGAGATAAGATCTACAATTTTCTGACTAGCCACTTTAAACACGACCAATTAACAGATTAAAAAAAGAAGCTTCAGTACTTTGCTGCACAGCCTAATACTATAGATACTATAGATATCAAAGAATTTGTTCGTCAGCACACTGTACATGCCAAGGAGAAAAGATAGTCATGCATGCATGTATGATTGACTTCGAATATCATAGAAGAACGGACTCAAATTTGTCAGCACGTCATGTCCATCAATCAATTTCAGATTTTTTTTATATAAAATTTGGAAGGCAAAATTGAGATTGGAAAATGAAAATCATAAGAAATCTCTATGTTATAAAATATCGCAATATTTTTCAAAATATCGCAATACAAATCTGACCCGCAATACTCAGCCCTTATTAACTGATCATAGTAAAGTTTAAGATAGGTTTTAGTACTAATCAGGAATTCTGCAGAGCTGTAAGCTGCGCAGTTCGGTGCACTTAAAGTTCAAAAGGTTGTCATGAAAAATATTGGTGCAGTTTTTGCTCAGAAAGATGGTTAAACGAAGATGGTGAGGTACAGAAAACTTAGTATTAAAATGGTTTTAGTCTTAATTCTGCAGAACGGCAGATTTTCAAGAATGCTTCATGTCAAATCCAATATGGCCAATAAACATTTGTCCATACCCCTTAATTAATATTTAAGTAGACTGAATGATCCAGTCTCTTGGCTGCTGTACAAGAGACTGAATCCCACTATCATTG
Source organism: Pinctada fucata (assembly GCA_028142955.1). Lineage (NCBI taxonomy): Eukaryota > Metazoa > Mollusca > Bivalvia > Pterioida > Pteriidae > Pinctada > Pinctada fucata. Next base: position 59,840,095 of record AP027103.1, on the reverse strand, counting down.
TAACAGAGCGAAGTCTGACAAATCTGTTGCCCAACAATTTTCCATATTTTTTTTAAAGACCCTAAAATTTAGATATTGATTTTCTTGCAGGTGGAGAGAACTTCGGATCAAACTAAAATAGTTCAATCTGACTATGATAGCTAGATCGAGCTACTTGAATCCAAGTTTTAGCTCACCTCGACGAAGTTGAGTGAACTTATGCTATAACCCCGCGCGTCCACATCCGTGTCTGCATCCGGTTAAGAAGTTTGGGGTAGCTCAGTATTTGGCAAAGTACTGATGCTACAGTAACCAAACTTGCACAAGTGATTCATCTTTAGATGCTGAATTGGACCCATGTATCGGATGCTGCATCTGACCTACATTTTCTGCTTGAGTGACTTGCTTAAGAAGTTTGGGGTAGCTCACAGTGGCTTGGTTAAGAAGTTTGGGGTAGCTCAGTATCTGACAAAGTACTGATGCTACAGTAACCAAACTTGCACAAGTGATTCATCTTATGATGCCGAGATGGACCCATGCATCAGATGCTGCATCTGACCTACATTTTCTGCTTGAGTGACTTGCTTAAGAAGTTTGGGGTAGCTCACAGTGGCTTGGTTAAGAAGTTTGGGGTAGCTCAGTATCTGACAAAGTACTGATACTACAGTAACCAAACTTGCACAAGTGATTCATCTTATGATGCCGAGATGGACCCATGCATCGGATGCAGCATCTGACCTACTTTTTCCACTTGAGTGATTTTGCTTTTAAAAGCCAATATTGAGCAAAGTATAAGTGCTACATGTACCAAACTTGAATATTGGATGTATCTTTGATGAAACTTTCATAAAATGACCTTAACCTTCTTTTTCCGCTTGAGTTATTTTGTCTTTTAAAGCCAATATTGAGCAAAGTATAAGTGCTACATGTTCCAAACTTGCATATTGGATGTATCTTTGATCAAACTTTCATAAAATGACCTTGACCTTCTTTTTCCGCTTGAGTTATTCTACCTTTTAAAAGCCAATATTGAGCAAAGTATAAGTGCTACATGTACCAATCTTGCATATTGGATGTATCTTGATCAAACTTTCATAAAATGACCTTGACCTACTTTTTCCACTTAAATGATTTTGCCTTTGAAAGGCAATATACATGTACTTAGAAATATGTTTGAATTGAATTTTGCTGCCAAGAGGTGAGCTTCGTAATCTGTGATTACCTATGTTTTTCAGTATAAAATTTTGTTAATGTCAGAATTTTTGGAAAACATTGACTGATTCCATATAAACTGTGACTTTTGGTAAGACACTTGTATTCAAATATCAATCAATGATGAGCAATCAAATTTTGAAAATATGAAAACTTTGAAATTTCTTATCTCCATGCCTGTTATTTTTTCTTTCATGGTTTCCTTACAAAAGTTGTAGCGTTTTATCAGTACAAGTACGTTCGACTAACAATTGTAAACAAAATTTTTTAAAAATGTGAAAATTTAATTTTTTTCTGAAGAAAAAAAATTGTTTTGTGATAGCTACATCAAGCTATTTTAGTCTGAAGCCTGAAGCCACCAAAATTTTGACTGGGCTACTAGAAATTCTTTTAGAAACTATACAAATAAAACATGTGTTTGTGAAACACGAATGCCCCTATTGTCATCTTTGTAGGTAAAGCAGCTGAAAAGAACTTCACATTTTGAGGTCAAGGTCACAAAGTCAAATGTTGGTACCCATGGAAAGGTCTTTCCACAAGAAAGTCATATGTGAAATATGAAAGCCCTATCACTTACCATTTAAAAGTCATGGCTAAAGTTCAAAAGTAGGTCAAACTCCAAGGTCAAGGTCACAAGGTAAAAAATATTGGTACTCATTGAAGGTCTTGTCACAAGAATTGCTCATGTGAAATATGAAAGCCCTATCACTTACCATTCAAATGTTATGCCCAAGGTTAAAGTTTTTCAAAAGAAGGTCAAACTCCATGGTCAAAAATGTTGGTTTTGTCACAAGGAATGCAAATGTGAAGTATGAAAGCCCTATCACTTGCCATTCAAAAGTTATGCCCAAGGTTAAAGTTTAAGTAGGTCATACTCCAAGGTCAAATTTTTTGGTATCCATGGAAAGGGCTTGTCACAAGGAATGCACATGTGAAATATGACAGACCTATCACTTACCATTCAAAAGTTATGCCAAAGGTTAAAATATTTCAAAAGTAGGTCAAACTCCAAGGTCAAGGTCGCAAGGTAAAAAATGTTGGTATCCATGGAAAGGTCTTGTCACAAGGAATACACATGTGAAATAAGAAAGCCCTATAACTTACCATTCAAAAGTTATGGCCAAGATTAAAGTTTTTCAAAAGTAGGTCAAACTCCAAGGTCAATGTCACAAGGTCAAAAATTTTGGTATCCATGGAAAGTTCTTGTCACAAGGAATGCACATGTGAAATATGAAAGCCCTATAATTTACCATTCAAAAGTTATGGCCAAGGTTAAAGTTTTTCAAAAGTAGGTCAAACTCCAAGGTCAAGGTCACAAGGTCAAAAATTTTGGTATGAAGGAAAGGTCTTGTCACAAGGAATACACATGAGAAATAAGAAAGCCCTATAACTTACCATTCAAAAGTTATGGCCAAGAAAGTTTTTCAAAAGTAGGTCAAACTCCAAGGTCAAGGTCACAAGGTAAAAAATTTTGGTATCCATGGAAAGGTCTTGTCACAAGGAATACACGTGTGAAATATGAAAGCCCTATCATTTACCATTCAAAAGTTATGGCCAAGGTTAAAGTTTTTGCGGACAAACAGACAGACAGATGGACGGACAGACCAAAAACTATATGCCCCTGAATCTTCGATTACAGGGGCATAATAACAAGTAAAATCTATCTTTGTGCTACTCGCTGGAAAAAGTTTTTGGAAAAACTGTAATAGCTCGATCGGTTAAGTTAACATTAAACTTGTCATGAGAAACAATGCCATACCCTCGGCATCATTGCCCTTGTTGTTGTTGTCCATATTGATGAAAGTTCAACCTGGGCTAAATCTCTTGAATTATATGGAGTAGAGCTTTTATATTTCACTCATAGATACCTTGTGGCAAGACCTTTTCATTTGAGACCATGACATTTGACCTTGAACTTTGACCTTCTTCTCAAAGACTGGGCTGTATCTCTTGAACTACTAAGAGTAGGGCTGAGATATGTCACATGTAGATACATTGTGACAATACCTTTTATTTGAGACCATGACCTTTGACGTACCTTGACCTTGAACTTTGATCCTGTATTCAAAAACTTTTACCTGGACTGCATTTCTTTAACTTTAAGGGATAGGGCTTTGCTATTTCACATGTAGATTCCATTTGACAAGACCTTTTATTTGAGACCAAGACCTTTGACCTAGTGACCTTTAGTTTTGACCTACTATTGAAAAATTAAGGTGGTCTATATCTCTTTCATGAAACTTAATTACAGGAAGCTCTTCTACCAAGTTAGTATTTTTGTGCTGATCGGTCAACAAATATGGCCGCCAAGGGCTCTGATTGGCTGACACATTTTAGACATCTCCTGTGAATCCGCTGACATCTGCTGCACAGATGTCACCAAACCTTACACGAAGCAAGTAGTCAAGGTCCTCTACCAAGTTTATTTTTTCGTGCCAATCAATCAACAAATATGGCCACCAAGGGCTCTGATTGACTGACGCATTTTCAATATCTCCTCTTTAATCAACTGCACAGATTTTTATGAAACTTTACAGGAAGCAGGTACTCAGTGAGCGTTACACTCTTGTAAGAGTTCTTCCCCTTTCATATGAAACTTACGTTAACAGGGTTTAAATTCCTGATATATATAAAAGAGGAAATATAATGAGGAATAGTGATATAGAATAGTGATTTTTGAATTTTAAATTGCTGATGCAGATGTTTAGAAGTAATATCCTATGACAGAAGAAGGATATACATGTACTGATTGGAGGTCATGTTCTATAAAGATGATCCAAAGGTCCAAGTCACTTAGAGGGAGGGAAGAGACATACTAGTATATGTTTTTTTTTTTAAACAATTCTACATATATGTTTTATGTATGTTTTACTTTGTGTTTATTCAGGATGTGGTAGACTAGGTGATTATTACTTTCAAGTGAGACCAGATTTGGAGAAGTCAGCAAAGCTACACAAAGAGAACTGTGACAAGAATAATTATGGTCATAGCTGTTACAGATATGGAAGTATGCTCCTTCAGGGCTTAGGTATTTATGCATACATTTTTATAGTTTATACTCATACTTTTTTATACTATTTTTTGAACTCATTTTTATATCTAATAAAGAAACAATTGAATGAAGTTCAAAGTGCTTGAAGGTAATTTGCGTTTAATTCATCTAATCAAAGATCAGATTAAGCTAAGATGTTTCTTTATATGCTTTGATACGTTGATTTACTCTATAAATGTATCTCTTTTCTTTTATAGCTGGAAAGAAAGACATCCCTGAAGGATACAAATATTTAGAAAAGTCTTGTGAACAAGGCATTATGAAGTCCTGTTATAATGTTGCCGTTATGTCGAGTAACCCAGACAAGCAGTTCTACGACATTAAGAAAGCTTTAGAACTATTCCAAAGAGCGTGTGTGAACAAACATGAAAGAAGTTGTCTACAACTTGTAAATATCTTCTTAAATGGAAACAAAGACATTGCTATTGATAAAGAAAAAGCTTTTCATTATGCAGACTATGGATGTAATGAAAGGGGTAGTGCACCACTTTGTGCGCGTCTATATTACATGTACCGCAGAGGTGTGGGGGTAGAACAAAATAAGGAAATGGCATTAATGTACAAAAAGAAATCTCAAATTCTAGCCAATCAGGGACCAGAGGGATACAGACATCAAATGGAAATGGGCGAGTGAATTTTTTTATGCGAGTGCCAAAAAAAAAAAAGAACTTCTATGTACCAACATTGTAAGATCATCTCATTTGCTACTGTAATACAAATTTCTGAGGCATATGTTAACTTAAGGGTGATATGAAAATTTTTAAATTAAATTTGTTTCACTGCATTTCTCTTGCATGGTTGAATCAGATTACTTCTAAATTCAGTGAATAGAGAATTCTTGTAACTCGTCAGCAGAAAATAAATGGTATCCAAATATAGTAAGACCCTCATCCCACGAAATGTGATGATTACGGACATTTAATATAAATTGTGAAGTTGTGATGTATAGATTGTCGGAAGTTTTAATTGATTCTAGACTGATCTTTGACTTTGAAGTGAATGGATGCCATCTTTTCATCAAAGCAAATTGTTCACCATAAAATATGTGACATCTAGAGTATATGTAACTGGAGTGTCAAACTGTTTTAGCTCACCTGGACGAAGTTAACGCTATCACTCCAGCGTCAGTGTACACACTCTTTTTAGGAAAACAATAAAGCTTCATTCCCAGCTTTCTGTAAGTCCTAAATCAACCAAACTTGTATGGATGAAGCATCTAAGGATGCTGACCACAATGCACGATATAGATGCTGCAAGTGAAAGTAAAACCTGTGTTTGTGAAACACGAATGCCCCTGTTGGCATCTTTGTCAGTAAAACACTTGAAAAGTAGTTTCACATTTGAGGTCAAGGTAGCAAGGTCAAATTTAGAATTCATGTTAAAGTGTTGCCACATGGAATTCATATGTGAAATATGAACGCCCTGTCACTTACCATTCAAAAGTTATGGCTAATGTTTAAATTTTCGATATTACGTCAAACTCCAAGGTCAATGTCACAAGGTAAAAAATTTTGGTATCCATGGAAAGGTCTTGTCAAAAGGAATGCACATGTGAAATATGATAGCCCTATCACTTACCATTTGAAAGTTATGCCCAAGGTTAAAGTTTTTCAAAAGTAGGTCGAACTCCAAGGTTAAGGTCACAAGGTCTATAATTTTGGTATCCATGGAAAGGTCTTGTCACAAGGAATATACATGTGAAATATGAAAGCCCTGTCACTTACCATTCAAAAGTTATAGCCAAGGTTAAAGTTTTTGCAGACAAACAAATAGACAGACCAAAAACTATATGCCCCCGAATCTTGGATTACGAGGGCATAAAAAAAATTTAAATGAAATTTTAGAACTTTTTCACTACAAATGCTTGTTTGACCCTAAGGATGGACCTTGACCTTGAAAGTGACCTTGACCTGTAGTTGGTGCCGAGTCTCATCATGCTTTACCATCCCTGCAGGTTTGAAAGATGTCTGATGTATAGCAAGTACATGTAATGTGACAGATGAACATACAGTTGGAAAAAGTGACCCTTATCGCTCTTGTACTGCAGGCGACATAAAATAAGGACACCTCCATTTCCAGTTTATTAGAAGTCCTATATCCACCAAACTTGTATTGGTAAAGCATCTGAGGATGCTTAATGCAATGCATTGTATGCATGCTGCATCTGACACATATTTCACGCTTGAGCAACCAGGTGAAGTAGGAGTCCCAAGATCAACCAATATTGTATGGGTGAAGCATCTAACAATTCTTAATGCAATGATCCATATTTCATGTTTGAGTGACAAGGTTTAGTAAAATTGGATACTTTATTTTCCAGTGTACTTTTAGTCCTATATCAACCAAATTCAGGGGCATAGCTTCCTATACACCAGCACACCATGGTGTGCACATTGTGGAGATAGAAAAAAAAATGTGTTTGAAATGTTGGAGAGAAAGAGAAAATGAGATAGAGAGATATTCTGTGAAACTGATGAAAAATTTCCTTTGGCTTCATTTGTTTTACATATCTTGTGAGTGTTGCATCTGCAGAAGCTTACTGCAATGTGTTGTAGTATGGATGCTGCATCCGACCCATATTTCACATCTGAGTGACAGGTTAAGTAAAATGGGACACCTCAATTTCCAGCTTACTACAAGTCTTAGGTCAACTAGGCTTTGAAGGGGGATTATCTGAGGATGTTGACTGCAAAGCATTGTGCAGATGTTGTTGTATCTAGCCCATACTTTACACGAGTGTTGAGGTTCAGAATTTCCAGCTTACCACAAGCCCTAAATCAACCCAATTTGTAAAGGCGAGGGACCAGAGGAAACTCTCCTTAATGCATGATAGAGATGCTGTCTCTGACCTTATTTTATGCTTGAGTGTATTGGAAATCATTCCCAGCTTACAGCAAGTGCTAGATCTACAAACTTGTACATGTATTGGTGATGCATTTGTTGCTGTCAAGCTTAGCTCGGTCATCTTTGATGACAATACAGTTTGTTTTTTTTTCAAATACGGCCTTTTTTCAAATATGGCTTTTTGTAACCTGTCCCTAGAATATTATCAAATGCCTTCCTGTCATCATAGCTAACTTCTGAGCAAAGTTTATTAATAATATATAGTACATATGTTCTTCAGAGTCTTAGGCGTGGTCAAGGTCAAGAGGTTAAATCTTCATACAAAAAGAATGGCTTTGAAACAGAGAATATACATGTGAAATATGAAAGCTCTATCATCTACTGATTGGAAGGCTTTGTGTAAGGCTAAAGCTTTTGACAACCAAACCCCCCCCCCCCCCCCCCCCCCCAAAAAAAAAAACCCCATCCACTAATTTTCAAATTTTCAAAAAAAGGAGTGTAAAATTTACTAGACAAATTTTATGTTGAGTAGAAATAACTACAGCAAGAAATGATAATATTTATTTCTTGTATGAAACTAGTCTACACAATTATTTTTTTATGTATTGCAAAACCCCAACTAGTAAATGTTATACCAGGTGAGTGATAACTTCAGATTGAGCTTTTAGAGTTCCATCTGACTATACCAGCTAGATTGAGCTAGTGCTTACCAACATTTTCCAGAATAAGAAATTGAAAATTTTTTGAAAAAGATTCACAGATTCCATTTGTACTCTATGTATAGTATAACATTTGAAGGACACATTCACTTCAAATATGGACCGATGATGAGCAATTAGATTGTGAAAATATGAAAATGTTTAAGTCTGATTTGTCTCCTTCTCTCTTTTAATATTTCTACAGGAGTTTCTATACAAAACAAAGTTTTTTATCAGCACTAATTTGGCTTAAAAGAAAACTTTTCGTTGACAAAATTTTAGTTTTATGATATCATTGTCAGATGAAACAATTTTAGTTTGATCGTGAAGTTATCTTAAATCGTTTCACACTGCTAGAGCTCTAGTTGAACAAAGTTAAAAAAAGCCCACTCTGCTAAATGCTTAATGCACTTTGTGTCAAAATATTTCAGTATCACAGATAAGATTTCCATCTTTTTCTTTAAGCATGATTTCAATTTAAACATCCCCTCTGAAGCTAGTCAATACTACTAGTAAATTCAGTGTCAAGACCTTTCAATATCACAAATTTACACAGATGAATATAGGTGGTATGCTTTTTTTAAACCAGACTTGTCAGAATGACAACATAGCTCGCCGGTGGCAACCATATGTAAATTGCAACAACAACAATAAAAAAGGTCTTATCACAGGGAATGCACATGTGAAATATCAAAGCCCTATCACTTACCATTCAAAAAATATGGCCAAGGTTAAAGTTTTTCAAAAGTAGGTCAATCATCTCCAAGGTCAAGGTCACAAGGTAAAAAAATTTTGGTATCCATGGAAAGGTCTTGTCACAAGGAATACACATGTGAAATATCAAAGCCCTATCACTTACCATTCTAAAAATATGGCCAAGGTTAAAGTTTTTCAAAAGTAGGTCAATCTCCAAGGTCAAGGTCACAAGGTCAAAAATTTTGGTATCCATGGAAAGGTCTTGTCACAAGGAATACACATGTGAAATATCAAAGCCCTATCACTTACCATTCCAAAAATATGGCCAAGGTTAAAGTTTTTCAAAAGTAGGTCAATCTCCAAGGTCAAGGTCACAAGGTAAAAAATTTTGGTATCCATGGAAAGGTCTTGTCACAATGAATACACATGTGAAATATCAAAGCCCTATCACTTACCATTCCAAAAATATGGCCAAGGTTAAAGTTTTTCAAAAGTAGGTCAATCTCCAAGGTCAAGGTCACAAGGTCAAAAATTTTGGTATCCATGGAAAGGTCTTGTGACAAGGAATGCACATGTGAAATATGAAAGCCCAATCTGTATTGGTTTAAAAGTTATAAGCAAGGTTAAAGTTTTTGTGCACGCAGACGCCAACGCCAACGCCAACGCCGACACCGACACCGGGGGTATGACAATAGCTCTCCGGACATTCGTCCCGGCGAGCTAAAAAGAATTTAAACATTATGTTTTAAACATTCAGTTCCATCATATTCAACAAGATGCAAGTACATGTATAAAGGTCTATAAAGATACGGTTGAAAAGAAAAATTATACTAAGCATTTAAAGCTGGGTAACCAATTGTGGAGAGAGAACTGTTGTGGTTCAAGAATTCAATGAATAAAATTTGAAAATGTTCAATTCTTTAAGAATGAGTTTCAACTTTTTTCCCTAAATATCATAAAAAAATAAGGAAATTGTTACTTTCTGTTAAGAACAATAAGAATAATTTTGTCCTCCTTTTTAAGGAGGGATTGAACACCAAGATGGCGGCGGCACAATTTCCTTTCTCGCTTCCTAGGAAAAGTACAGTCTTAACTCCCTTAAAACATTTGATACTTTGATTGATATACGTATTTGAGTATCCTGATGAAGTTTGAATAATTTCCGGCGTCATTTGAAGAAATTATGGTGATTTTCGAAATTTAGGACTTTGGGGGTTTTATCCATGAGCAAACCACGACGTCATTTCGACGTAATCGGGAAAAAATGGCGTCACAAACCTTTGCATTCAAAATGCAATAAAAACATTATTAATAAACGTATTTTATTGAAACTTAGCATGTATAAAATAGAAAATTTAAGCTTCATTACAGTGTATTCGTTGACAAATTTACGTTACTGGAAAGCGGATGTCACTTCAATGAAAATGGACGATTTTGGAAGAAAAAATTGGAAAATATAAAGCCTTGTAATATTTTAATCCTAAATTCAATTTTTCCGATTTAATCATGAAATCATCTCTGAACATTCTTGATAATTTTGATAGTTTTTGACAAAGATTCATCCACAGGATTCCTAATAATGAACTAGCAACTACATTAAATTGGCCCGAAATTGAATTTTTTTAGCGACAGTGTCATCTTTTATTCAAATATTCTGCCTATGTTTAAAACAAAATTAGTTTTATCTTTTCCATACGTAAGTGCAATATATTTATGATTATTTTAGAAGTTAAATCAAAATTAATTTCCAATAGGTTTACGAGAACTGGAATGATACTTTCAATATTATGACGTCATCAAGAAATTCATGAAAACGTCGACTAATTCATATTTCAAAGTCTCGTAGAAAATTTTTCTGTGGATAGAATCAAATGTAAGTTTGTATAGTCAAGGACAGACAAGATATATATAATTTCACAAATTTTTAGAAAAATTGAATTTGGCGTCCAAGTGTTCAATACCTCCTTAAACCTTGCACTTACTACATTGTAATCTTTAAAATGTAACACTATGACATGGTAAAATTAAATGAGGAGGTGGGGCACTGAGAAGACTGCTTACTCTGAGATAAAATTCATTAAAACCCCTCAAATTGCTAAACAGGTAAGATTTAAAACCAAAGTTCTGCTAAGAATTGTTAAAAATACTCTAGATCCTTTGAATTTGAATAATACACAAATGACAAAACTTGAATGATGTCTCTTCACACAATAATTATAATTACTCCTTTCAAAATAATAATTAATACTCGTGATTAAAAAATTCAAAACATGAAGGATCTTTTTATACACATATATTTATAAAATCTCAGACCACTATCATTTTATGATTCTCTTCTTACAACAAAGACCAAGTGCATCAAGAATTTTACACAATCATGTAGCATATGTATGTATAATCAACCAAAATACAAATAATCTGAACAGAATTATAGTACCTTGAAACTGAAATCTTATACATTTTAGTAGAAATATAATTCTGAGAGAAAAAATCTTTGTAAATTTTTCACGAAACTGATCATGTGCTTACCAGATGACAAGAAATACATGTTGATGATAGTACGGCCGGACTGCAAAGCTGTGCCTATTTAGAAAACTATGAGTGGAAATGTAGGTCAAGGTTACAACCTCAAGGTCATAGAACTTAATGAAAACTCTGGTCACTAGAACAAAAGCTGTATTGAGCTAAAGCTCCATTTTCAGAGTACACTACAAGTACAATATCAAAGCTCAATGTACATGTAGTCCTGGCCAATTTAGATTTTTGGAAAAGTAGGCCAAAGTCTAAAGGTCAAGATCACTATTCAAAATTTAAGTTTAAGTATAAAATCAAAGTTCTTGTCATGGGCAATATAAGTATGGTGTTTCTACCACTTACAGTTGATGCTTCTAAAATAAAAAGGTTGACTAAGAGACAGTCAATTTATAAAGATGAATAGCTTTACAATCCAGCATAAAAAAACTGTTCTCAGATAATTCTATTTTCTTTCATCAGAAATTACATACAGAAATTATCTTGATACATACATATGTAACCTTAACATGTCTAAATCTTAAACAATTCTCATTCAAAGTTTTTAACATTCATGATTACTTTTGAGCTACATGCACATGTACATGTACTTTGTATTCTGGTACATTTGACTTCATAAACTAAATGATATACAGTAGATCTTTAGGTAAAACTGGGACAATTTATGCAGATGTATAAACATGTCTCATTATAATCCCCCTGAGATATAAAAAATATGTAAAATATATAAACATAATAAACCTGAACCAATTGTCCCTTCCGATTGCGGGAAAAAAAAATGCAAAATTTCGTGACGTCACAATGCTTTACCTCGGACAAACAAGCTTCTAACCTCGGTCAAACATCGAAATTGCTTTGTGACATCATGGAATTTCTCAAATTTTTCCCGCGTTCAAAAGGGTAAATTATTAGTATAAATTTGAAATAAATGTTGTTGAAATAAAAGAGCTGAATTGCCATAGTTATCTGTAACAGATTGCCAAAGAATTTTTGGTGAAAGTTTGTTTATAAATACATTAATTTGTAAATACATGTTCATCTTACATTCAATGTGGTCATGATTTTTATGTTTGCATTCACCTTTCAACAAACTAAGAATAAAAAAAAAACCAATTACATATACCTGAATAAGGCTTTTGCTTCATTTCAGATTTATGAACAAAATGCCGTCATTTGTAAAAGTGAAGGGTCAATAATATGTTCGTGTTTTAATTGAAATCCTTATATATCTTTCTTTGATAATGTTCATATTCTTTTAATATATTTGCACAGATCAAAGAGTGAATTAGTAAGTAAATATCACCAATGTATACAATTATGTTCCCAACATTCATCTGAAAACTTCTTAACTGCCGTGTTTCCTAGATCATTCATATAACAATCATGATGAACTTGTAAAGGTAGAATCATTCCCTGTATATCAATTTTTGCTACTCTTGCGTGCAACAAAAGTTTATCACATTGTATATAAACTTTTCATAAATAATGTTAAAACTGTTAAAAAGTTAAATATGCACTGGATAAAATATTCGTTGAGTGACCTGATGCTTGAAAACTATTTTATTTTCTGTATCACTAAGTAACAGCTGCAGAAATGGAAGCACTGACTGTGGAGATGCATTCTGATCAAAAGGTGTGAGTGAATTTTTAAATACAACAAGTTTAAGTTGCTTACTTGAGAAGGCAAAAAGCTAATCAGTTCCAAGACTATACCATTATCTTTCAGTTTAATGGCCAGTATAATTTACCATCAAGGAAGGGAGAGCCTAGCTGACATCATTGTTCATGAAAAAGAGTTATTTCCATTGAACGATGAAATAAAGTACAATGTACCAGAGAATGACTCTACATATACAGTAGTACATTAATAGCTCTCTTTGTTTCAAGTAACATAAAAGTTATGAAAGGATATGAAATAATTAATGAATTTTCTCTAAGCTATTTATGTATATGCCATTGCTCAAAAACCAAAACAGGAGGCCTCTCAGTGTCTTTAATGATTTAAAAGTTGAATTGAATAATCTTCATTACTGTAAGCTATCTAAGCATTTCTGTACATGTGTGAAGACCTGAAATAGAAAATAATAGAAAACACTTTTCTAAACATTAGATATTGACAGAACCTACTTATGTCAATTGATATAGGATGAAACTTAATAAAAGCAATGTAAATCATAACAACCCCTCAAAACCACATTTTGACTCTGCATGTATACATGAGCTTGTAATTTTTCAAATAATTTGGCTCAAAAACACAATGATAATTAAAAGAAAACCAACAATTTCATAGTAAATATACAAGTTTTGGTTTAAACATTATTTATTTGAATATCGGCATATAATATAATTTTACAAAAAAGAAAGTAGGGGATTGGATGATATGTAAGTTTTGTGAAGATATCATTTCCAATAGTGCCAAGTTATTGAGGAACAAATGAATCAACTGATAGTAAGCAACAAGTGCTTCTGTTTGAGGTATCCGATGTACACTAGGGCATTTTTGTCATACCTGGTAAGGTACTATAAAATATTTTTTGAAAGGTAATAATGCCAACAGCTCGGAAATAATCATTTTGGGGCTGGAAAAACAAAGGGGAATAACTTATGAAGTATTGAAAATGTCTATTTTATCTATATAACACGTACAAAAAACCTAAGTTGTACAAGAGTTTTTCCCTTTGATTTTCAAGACCTGAGGGCCTTATATCTGTACTCAGGACATCATTACCTTTCAGAAAATAAATAGTTTATAGTACCTTACCAGGCATTAAGTTTACCATACTTTACAATGGAGATGATTAAATCGGTATGTAAAATGAGTCTATTGTAGAAAGGATACCTTCACTAAGACAACACAAATTTAATACAGTACCTCATCTGGTCCTTCTTCAGCATTTATTTCTGCTACTAATCCAGATTTTCTATAGATTTCTATGATTGGTAAGGTGGATTCAGTGTATGTTACAAATCTGTGAAGAAAAGTTTTCATTATAGAGTTATCAAAAGTTGTTTTAATTGAAAAAAAAAAATTAATCGCAGATTACGAAGCTCATCTCGTGGCAGCAAAATTCAATTTAAACATAATTCTAAGTACATGTATATTGGCTTTTACAGGAAAAATCATTCAAGCGGAAAAAGTAGGTCAAGGTCATTTTATGAAAGTTTGATCAAAGATATAACCAATATGCAAGTTTGGTACATATAGCTCAATATTGGCTTAAGGCAAAATCACTCAAGTGGAAAAAGTAGGTTAATCTCAATTTATGACAGTTTAATCAAAGATATATCCAATATGCAAGTTTGGAACATGTAGCACTTATACTTTGCTCAATATTGGCTTTTAAAAGCAAAATCACTCAAGTGGAAAAAGTAGGTCAGATGCTGCATCCAATGCATGGGTCAATCTCAGCATCATAAGATGAATCACTTGTGCATGTGCATACTGTAGAATCAGTACTATGCAGATACTGAGCTACCCCAACTTCTTAACCAAGTCACACTGAGCTACCCAAAACTTCTTAACAAAGTCACTCAAGCAGAAAATATAGGTAAGATGCAGCTTCCCATGCATGGGTTCACCTCAGCATCCCAAGATGAATCACTTGTGCAAGTTTTGTTACTGTAGCATCAGAACTTTGTCAAACACTGAGCTACCCCAAACTTCTTAACCGGACACAGACATGCGGGGGTATAGCATAAGCTCAGTCCACTTCGTTGAGGTGAGCTAAAAAGTTGCTTAACAAATTCATGCCTTACTAGTAAGTGGTGAACATGCAGAGATAGCTATCAGTCTTAATATTCCTTATATTTCATTTATTTAATAAAGCTGCTATCTCATGCTTTTTTAAATGACACAAGTTACATAAAACTTCAGAGGATTGCAACTGGGGACAAATCTCACTTAAAATTGAATACGACATCACTAATAAAATTAAATGAAGCTGAAATTTGGGGTTTTTAAGAAATGAATCTTATATTTTTTCTGTTGATGCAGGTATCACCCAAAAAATTGGACAGAAAACTGCATCACTTTGCGTAGCTGTTTAATTGGATTTAAAAACAATCAATCACTGCACTATACATGTATTTCCTAAATTCAGGGGGTTGCGCAATGATACATCTGCCTCCAAAGAAGAAACAAGTTACGGCAGCCGCCATGATTTAAACAGCAAACGATTGTCTCTCTATATCTTTGGAATAAGGACCAGTTTGAGCAAATCCTACATGCACAGTTAAATTTTTTAGTAAGTAGAAAAGAAATGGTACTCGTGAAATATTAAAGAAACATCAACAAATTGTATTTTCAGCAACGAGTTTATTCTTGTTTGAGGGAACCCGCGGTTCTAAAAATAGTGCTATAAATAGACTTCCATGAAAAATTTTGTTGTACGATGTATCAATAAATTTCTAAGCCAATCAGAATCTTCGTTTCTTGAAAATAATAATGGAAATTAAATGATTTAATCATTCTACCAATTATGGCTGTTATAAAGAATCTCAAATAATGTTTCTGTAAAGATTTCGCACCTCCTTTCATGAATAACAGTAATGTATAATATACTTAATCAAATGAGATCCTCAATATATACAGAATGCATTTGTATTTGGGGAAATCCCCTATCCCATATATCACAAAAGGACGAATCTTATTCGCCTGTAAATGTTCTTTTGTGGTAATTTGTCATCTTTATTCCCAATATTTTTACCATCTAAAGCAAATATCAATGATCAATAGCTTTGTCATGAATATTTTGTACTGATGTTTACAACTCTTTAATTAAGAAATAACAACTAGCTAGCCGTGGTTTATTGTCCAGTAATTCCAAGAGTTCCATGAACCAATCAAATTATCACCGAGCCGCAAAGCGGTGAGGTGATAATTTGATTGGTTCATGTGACGAGTGGAATTACTGGACTGTGAATCACTGCTAGCAAGTTGTTATTTCTATTCTAATATAGCACGTGAATGGGCGGAGCTTAGCGCAATGGAAGTTTGTTGGAGATTTTACACCAGGCGAGTTCTATGGTACATGTAGGGAGAAAATTTCAAGTCATATTAGAATAAATCATAAATCTAACCTTTTTTTCAAACTATCTTCATTGTCATCAGTCCTGCCACTGGTCTGACCTCTTTTTAAACATCGACTGACACAAGCCTATAAAATTAAAACTCATTAGTTATTCACAATGTTCTATATTGTATATCTACAAATATCCACCGATACAAACAACATTTGGACATTTTTACTAGAGAGTGCTAGTAAAGGATACCCACCTCCTTATTTCTTATTCAGTTTGTTTTTGTAGTAAATGTAGAGTCTTGTACAAATGTATTTAAATTTACAATCTGAATCAGAAAAAGTCTATGACATGGACACTTAATGTACAAACCAAACATGGTCACATAAGTTATTTTCCTTATTGGTATATGGGCAAAGAAAAGAGAGAAAACCTATGGTTTTAATTACTCTCAAGCTACTTACCTCTTGTGAACAGACGAAAAATAACACTTTTTTAACATCTGCCACTGTGTTCATTACATTGTTCCATCCATCAAGATTGTCTTTGTTTCTGGGGAAACCATCAATTAAGAAATTATTTTTATCTGTTGCTTCCTCCATTGCCTATGGAAATAGAAAACCATTTTACAAATATACTTTAAGACTATGATTTTAATGAAAAAGGATGTGCCTGTTGACATTTTTATCAGTATAGTATTACTGTAAAATCATTTATTTTCGTGGGTTTAAAATTTCATTGTTTCGGGATAAATCTGTTTTCGTTGACATTTAATTTTGTTGATTTCTGACTTTCAAAAAAAAAAAATTTCATTCAATAAAAGAGTATGATAAAAGAAGTCAAACGTCGTACATCTGTAAAACTTTTATGTCACAGTAGATGTACGTATTGCAAGTATAAACGCTGTATAGTGTTTTTATTTTTGCTTTTACTTAGACAATGTGATCCTTACTATTGTCTATGGTAATAACCGACCAATTAAAAGAAATGATAATTGAAATATCCGCAGAAAATAATCTGTATCAAAATATTTCTTTGTCGAGTTTGTGTTCTCATAATAGAATTCGTAGCGACGATAAAATGTACATCCGAAAGTTAAAATCTAATCTGAAAACGAATTCGTATTGTGAAACTCGCTATGTACCCCGAGCTTTAACCCTCTCAAACAATCTGGTTTTATTCATTTCTTTTTAATTTGATAGCTTGTCCAAGTGCTGTCGGATGATATGCAATGTTTTATGTATTGCGGGTGTTAACAAGTAATCACGTGTTTGGCTTTTAATTGTTTGTTTGGCTTTGGTTTGGCTTCATACCTTATGGGCAATAGATTATTGTTGATT
Organism: Pinctada fucata; assembly: GCA_028142955.1. Taxonomy (NCBI): domain Eukaryota; kingdom Metazoa; phylum Mollusca; class Bivalvia; order Pterioida; family Pteriidae; genus Pinctada; species Pinctada fucata. The sequence goes on along the minus strand of AP027103.1, from coordinate 59,822,723 downwards.
GATTTCCAAGTGTAACGATTCTAATACTGGGTCCATGCAATATAAGTATAAAGACTTTTATTAAAAGATCGCTACCTGGACCGGTATCTCTGGCTGTTTATACTACGCATTGAAGATTTCTAAGGGCAAATAAATTTATAAATATGAACATTAATTTTATAAAAATGAACATTTAAAAAAGGGCTAATATTGTATACAGACAGCGAAAGTGAGAAACGTCTGTCAATAATGTACAACAATTCTCAATTACATATTCATATCTATCAATGTCAAAGCAAATTTTCATCATGGATTTAATTTCGTTGTTTTTAACAACCCATGAAAATAAAGAAATAAGAGTGTGTATGATATGTATGTGTGTCCCGATGGAATAATGGACATACTGTTCTGCTGGATTTATACATGTTTTAACATGTTTAAGTAGTGTCGTAGTCTTTTGCTGTTTATATCTTTTTTTTCAAGTGATGTGCATTCACCCTTTATTGGATGGATCCAGCATTGACTGAATAGTGAACATGGATGTTTTAACTACTTTTGTGCTGTTTATATTTCATCAAGAATCCTATCTTTTTAGCTTATTTTTAGCCTATTTTGGCTTACTCTTAGGGTAAGTCAACCATTTATCGGTATATTTTTTTTTAAATTGGATTTTTTTTTTTGTTACTTACTGTTTTCAGCAGTCTACATGTTACTTCTACAGGAACTATGGTTCCATCCTTTATATGTTTAGCAATTGCCTCCCCGAGTTCCGAGCCCTTTTGTCGTTCTGCTCTCAGTAAATCACCAGCTGATAAATGTACATAACCATATTTCTGAAATGAAAGACAGCAAAATTTTAAAACTCAAAGTTTCATCTTAATATTGTAACAAAATATAATGTACATAACCATATTTCTGAAATGAAAGATAGCAAAATATTTAAAACTCTAAATTTAATACAAATATTGAAGCAAAACCAGCCATCATGGTAAGCATTATGTATAGCATTTCAATTGCCATGTGCTGCAACTATAAACTTAATTAAGCCTTAATATTGCTGGGCAGACAGACAGACAACAGTCTGCAGAGATTCTGCACAAATAGCTGAGTTCTGGTTCTAACTTAGATCCCCAACAAATATTTTGATTTTCTCTTTTACCAGTTTTGCTCCACATATATTGTGACCATTTAGTCTTACAGTCAGAATTGAAATTGCTGTAACTGTAATGCAGTTCTGAAACAAAATATTTCTAAAAGATAAATCCTTCCTAGTTATCCTTGCTATCCCTCTGATTACACCTACTTACCTCTACAATTTTTTCACACTGTGTACCTTTCCCTGATCCTGGTGCACCTAGTACAAATATTACATTGTATTTCGCCATACTGTGATAAAACTTAAGTGTCCCTGTCCACACCACACTCTGGTATAATGATGATGCACGAGGATCGAGGACCAGCCTACGAGCCAAGGAAACCAGCAAAATCTTGGATGATGGGTTAATCCAACTGATTCATAAGCTGAAAATGGAAATTTAACATTTATGTAATTTGCACAAAATATTTTAAAATTTTCACTAATTTAAAACCATGTTTTTTTCAAAGTCTAGAATATTCAATAAATATGATGTATAATGCCTTCATTCTCATAGTCTCAACTACTGAAGTAAAATTTACTGATGTAAAGAAGTATTTTTCCTCTTTTATCCTACCCATTCCATTTGTACTTGGATAGTATTACATGTAAAGCCATTGACAATTTAAATCATGACTTATTTGGATACTAAGTTTGATAAAGTTTTGTGGAAAAATGTCCCCTTTACATTGATACAAGGATAGAGACCAATTCTAATCTGTGATATTGACCTTTCAACCTTGAAACCTCCTTATCTCACAAGCAATGAACTATAAAGTAAGATGAAGATTAACTTAAAATGCAACATTTATAGTGTAGTAAGTGTAAATATATATAATGATTATGACCAGTTTCAATAGTTATTTGATAGGGCAAAGCAGTGCAATGGAACAAACTTATCTAACATACTAGAAATACTTTGATAAACCCCCACCCCCAACTGTGTCCCATTCCCCCTTCCCTTATATGAATCATAAGGAATAATGTGGACTTTCATTATATATAATTACAAATGTATCTTGATACATGTATTATCTTGTCCCCATAGTGCAATTTAAAGCTGTAATACAAAAGCTAATGTTTTTAAGAAGATGATAGTCAATAATTCTAGTGTGTCAGAATCAAGATAAAAAGTTATTTCTGAATGCATTAAGCCAATTATTCATACTTTATAATTCAACACATAGAGACTTGATATACAACAGTATCATCAAGGAGACTGTAAGATGTTTCAGGTAGATAAGTAAACATTTACAACATCTCATCTCTAGAATATAAAATCTTGTGGTCTCTTTAAATTTCACAGCAGCCTAATACGGTATGCTCTAACAAGTCCAAACAAGCATTTAAACATCTATTTCTTTTCAGTGTAACTTTCAAGTGAATGAATTTACAATTGCTGGGTGGGGCAGAAATGGAATGACATTTAAAATACTTTCTACTCCTACATTTCCACTTTACACTAGAGTTATTGAACGTTCAAAAAGTCACACCCATCCCTATTTCGGCATCGTAAATGTAAGGGTGAATAATCAATAATCCCAATACAATCGTAATACATTATGAAATAGGCCTTTCTTGCACACTGCTGCACAATTACTCTGCACCTATAAATATAGTAACAGTGCATGCCAACGTGGGACACTGACCTATCAGCAATCCTACCCGGATCGTACATCTAATAAATCGGTATAAACTCTTACTGAACTTCTACACTGATAATCCTTTCAACTTTAAAACCTTGTACGGCACATTTATTGTTGGGCAGATAATCTGATGTAATGATTTAATCCCATTACAGACATTAATTTCATATTTAAACAAGATCAATGTACGATTTACTTAAGGCGTTATCTGACCCAGACCTTGTGAATTGAATTCCATTCTCACTTCTTTCCAAAGTGAAATCCAATTGTAGTCACCTGTATACTACCATAATAATTCAAATTCCGACAAAAGCAGATTATATGGTTAAATGCATGTTTAAAGCATATGCTAATCCTGCTGATGTCAAGAGGCTTACACAATACCAGGCATTTTTAAATTTGAATTTTAAATTCAAACTTTCAGTTTGTCAAAGGCATATTAGGTTCTTTGTGATTGATTAAAATTTAAAGTTCTGAAGATGATACTCCCCCACTTAAATTGTAGTGCTGTAATTGAGTAAGTCAAATCATACAGACATACATGTATGCAAACTGAATAAACTTGATAAATTTATAGTCAGAAATATCAACAGTTGATTCTGATTCATATCTGAAGCAATTTGTCTATTGCAAAAGTAAACCATAGAAGAACATAGGTAATCACAGATTACGAAGCTCACCTCGTGACAGCAAAATTCAATTCAAACATATTTCTTAGTACATGTATATTGGCTTTTAAAGGCAAAACCACTCAAGCAGAAAAAGTAGGTCAAGGTCATTTTATGAAAGTTTGATCAAAGATACGTCCAATATGCAAGTTTGGTACATGTATCACTTATACTTTGCTCAATATTGGCTTTTAAAGGCAAATTCACTCAAGCGGAAAAAGTAGGTCGAGGTCATTTTATGAAAGTTTGATCAAAGATACACCCAATATGCAAGTTTGGTACATGTAGCAGTTATACTTTGCTCAATATTGGCTTTTAAAGGCAAAATCACTCAAGCGGAAAAAATAGGTCAAGGTCATTTTATGAAAGATTGATCAAAGATACATCCAATATGCAAGTTTGGTACATGTATCACTTATACTTTGCTCAATATTGGCTTTTAAAGGCAAAATCACTCAAGCGGAAAAAGTAGGTCAAGGTCATTTTATGAAAATTTGATCAAAGATACATCCAATATGCAAGTTTGGTACATATAGCACTTATACTCTGCTCAATATTGGCTTTTAAAAGCCAAATCACTCAAGTGGAAAAAGTAGGTCAGATGCTGCATCCGATGCATGGGTCCATCTTGGCATCCAAAGATGAATCACTTGTGCCAGTTTGGTTACTGTAGCATTAGTACTTTGTCAGATACTGAGCTACCCCAAACTTCTTATCCAAATCACTCAAGCGGAAAATGTAGGTCAGATGCTGCATCTGATGCATGGGTTCACCTCAGGATCCAAAGATGAATCACTTGTGCAAGTTTGGTTACTGTAGCATCAGTACTTTGTCAGATACTGAGCTACCCCAAACTTCTTAACCAAGTCACTCAAGCGGAAAATGTAGGTCAGATGCTGCATACGATGCATGGGTTCACCTCAGCATCCAAAGATGAATCACTTGTACCAGTTTGGTTACTGTAGCATTAGTACTTTGTCAGATACTGAGCTACCCCAAACTTCTTAACCAAGTCACTCAAGCAGAAAATGTAGGTCAGATGCTGCATACCTGCATGGGTTCACCTCAGCATCCAAAGATGAATCACTTGTGCCAGTTTGGTTACTGTAGCATTAGTACTTTGTCAGATACTGAGCTACCCTAAACTTCTTAACCAAGTCACTCAAGCGGAAAATGTAGGTCAGATGCTGCATACGATGCATGGGTTCACCTCAGCATCCAAAGATGAATCACTTGTGCCAGTTTGGTTACTGTAGCATTAGTACTTTGTCAGATACTGAGCTACCCCAAACTTCTTAACCAAGTCACTCAAGCGGAAAATGTAGGTCAGATGCTGCATCTGATGCATGGGTTCACCTCAGCATCCAAAGATGAATCACTTGTGCAAGTTTGGTTACTGTAGCATAAGTACTTTGTCAGATACTGAGCTACCCCAAACTTCTTAACCGGACGCGGACGCGGACACGGACGCAGACACGGACGCGGACGCGGACGCGGACGCGTGGGGTTATAGCATAAGCTCACTCAACTTCGTCGAGGTGAGCTAAAAATGAGACCTTGACCATTGACCAATCCTCATCTTATGAAATACATGTATAGCAAAATTCAGTTTGGATAGGTTGAAGGGTTTAAAAGTTATCGTCTTGAAACCTATATTTAGAGCCACTTTGTTGCAATCTGATAGTGACCTTGAATGTTCATTTATTGACCCCAAAATCAAATATTACTCTTCAGGTAATCAACACATCCAGAACTGGTTCGTAAAAGTTATACTCAGTAGCTTTTTTTATTTTAGGGAAGATGCCTGTGCCTTTCCCCTTTGAGAAAATTTGCAAAATTTTGTTGAAATTTGGGAAAATTTAAATGCAACTTCTCTGCAAAGTATTAACTTTAAGTATCTCTCACTGCTAATCCATGAATTTGATTGAACTGAACAAGTGATGAAGAAAAACTTTAAAGATACACTCAGACATTTTGTGCCGACTTGTCGACTTTAAGTCATATTTTCTAAAGTGATTTTATCAAAGTTCCTCCTTGGGAATTTCAGGTTGGGTTTTTTTTTTTTGGGGGGGGGGGGGAATAGAGGAATTTTGGTATTAGAAAGGGACTGAATTTGGCCCCAAAACCCACTGATACTACATGTAGTAGCTAAAATTTTCAAACAAGTAACCTTGACCTTCTGACCCTATAACAATATGTAATATAAATGTAGTTTCTGTACTAAAGTTTTGGATAGTATTACCCCTCCTTTATGCAAATCTACATGACATGATTGTTTTAATCTTCTTTGTACCTTTACATGTAGTTTAATTTCAGATTTAGGAATTGACCTTTGACCTATTGACCCTAAAATCTACACAAGTCCTTATACCACTGTACTGGAAACCAATAGCTGAAGTGTACTTTCCCTTAAAGTGACCTTGACCTTTAACCCACAGAACCCTCTTTTCCTCTTGAAAAGTAACCATTTTCAAAATATGCTTTATATAGGGGAATAGTTCCTGGGTTATCAGGAAACTGCAAGTGTGTTGGAATAATGGAAGGACAAAAAATGGAAGGAGGCGATGACGAACAAATGACAGATCAGGCAAACTCCTATTACCAGCGTCATTACATGGGGGCAGAAATTCTTACCATTAGTGTGAGTAGTGCCTAAGATGTAGCCAAAGTGTCAATTATTTGTACAAAGCAAATTGGGAATTATTGTTTTTGTATTTTGTACAGTGCTCTCAATAAGCCCGATTTCACTGATTTTTGGCCAATATTCTGCCCCATTCGAAATGCAAAATAGTATCTTTTTTCCCCAATTTATTGACCAATATTTCCAAATTTGAAACCTTATCGAAAATTGGAAAGAAATAGTAAGAGATGCTAAATTTCAAGTTATTTTGGACAAAACGTTGGATTTTTAAGGAAACTTCTCATTAAATTACTTTTCAAATATTAAATAAATAAAAAAATCAATCATTTAAATAATAGAAAAACAAAACATTTCTATTTATATTTTTTCCCAAATTTTTTAGAAAACACAGCTATTTTTCCAAATTTCCAAGGGCCCCAGTATCCAAAATTGGTGTGAGAGCCCTTTAGTAATTCATGTAAGGTTGAAAACATTCCTTTATATCTAATATAAAATAATATCTGCTTTCACATTGGTAAGATTCTGTATTGGATCTGTTCTTTGATGATAAAAATTTTACAGAAATTGCTCTTCAACGAAACAACGAGTCAATTGTCAATACATGTATATAAAAAATAGCAATCCAAGGAATGCTTGTGTCGCCTGCGAAGCGGTTTGATTATTATTCTAGAAAGTGGATCAAAATTCTTGAAAAGTAGGTCTAGGTCAAATATCTAGATCAAGGTCAAAAGGTCAAATTTTATGGTCTGTGTAGAAAGGTCTTGTCACAAGGAATACACATGTGAAATACCAAAGCCCTATCACTTACCAATCAAAAGATATATCCATTCTAAATTTTTTTGAGAAGTAGGTCAAATATGTAGGTCAAGGTCAAAAGGTAAAAAAAATAATGGTATGTGTAGAATGGCATTGTTACAAGGAAAATACATGTGAAATATCAAAGCCCTATCACCTACCAATCAAAAGATATAGCCAATATTACTTTCCCTGAAAAGTAGGTCAAATATCTAGATCAAGGTCAAAAGGTCAAATTTAATGGTCTGTGCAGAAAGGTCTTGTCAGAAGGAATACACATGTGAAATATCGATGCCCTATCACTTACCAATCAAAAGATATAGCGAATCTTATCTTTTTTTCAAAAGTAGGTCAAATATCTAGGTCAAGGTCACAAGGTCAAAAATTATGGTATGCGAAGAAAGGTCTTGCCACAAGGATTGCACATGTGAAATATCAAAGTCCTAACACTCACCAATCAAAAGATATATCCATTCTTAATTTTTTTTGAAAAGTAGGTCAAATATGTAGGTCAAGGTCACAAGGTCAAAAATTATTGTATGTGTAGAAAGGTCTTGTCACAAGGAATACAGGTGTGAAATATCAAAGTCCTATCACTTACCAATCAAAAGATATAGCCACTTACCAATCAAAAGATATAGCGAATCTTATCTTTTTTTCAAAAGTAGGTCAAATATCTAGGTCAAGGTCACAAGGTCAAAAATTATGGTATGTGTAGAAAGGTCTTGCCACAAGGATTGCACATGTGAAATATCAAAGCCCTATCACCTACCAATCAAAAGATATATCCATTCTTAATTTTTTTGAAATGTAGGTCAAATATGTAGGTCAAGGTCACTAGGTCAAAAATTATGGTATGTGTAGGAAGGTCTTGTCACAAGGAATACACATGTGAAATATCAAAGCCCTATCACTTACCAATAAAAAGTTATGGGCTGTGACACCCAAAGTGTGACAGACAGACAGACAGACGGACGGACAGACGGACGGACGGACGGACGGACGGACGGACGGAAGGACAGACGGACAACGGACAAAGTGATCCCTAAGTGTCGCTATGCTTCGCAGGCGACACAAAAACTGTATCACCAATTTTCTGCAAAGAATGTACTAAGGTACAATTCAAAAGAATTCAACAAATGGAAATAATCATACATATATTTTTTTCTGTTCTCAGACCGTTGTTGTGGATTGGGAGGAATCGTCCAAAATACCAGTAACCTCTGAGTACCCCAGGGGTTTGTGCTCGGCCCGATTCTGTTCCTCATCTACATCAATGATCTGCCAGACTATGTAAAGTCAAAGGTCACTCTTTGCTGGTGATACAGCACAGTACCTAATTCTGGAAACCCCTAACAGCCAAGGTTACCAAGAATACAAATTAAGTAGGGGCAGGGGGGGGGGGAATTCATTCTCAAGTCCAATGACTTTGCTGGCCACTGATAGTATCAGTCTGGGACGTCCCTAGGTACATTGCCAAGTACAATGATTAAGTGGGGAGGGGGGGGGGGGGTGTCATTCTCAAGTCCAAAGACTTTGCTTGCCACTGATGGTATCAGTGCCCAGGGATCAAACTGGGCCAGGCCTTTGCGATTTTGATGCTATTTTCTTTTAATTTGGTGCAAATTAAATTTTTCATGGGGTCAATTTGGCGCATAAAAGTATAAATTGACGCACATGATATCATAAGGAGGGCCACTATTTAGTTAATGAAGCTTATTCTTCATTAAAAATACCAGTATCAAAAATCGTAACAAACTTGAATGTAAACAAATGAAAGGCAAAGTGCGCTTGAATGATAGCTCTTTCTTTCAAGCCTGATTATAAGCTAGACAAACTTATAAATGAAACCATAAGATAACCAGAATGTCCGCAAAAAGTATTGAAATTGATGGTTAGGCTACGCTGTTTAATTTCAATTTAGGTAAGCAAACGAGTGCTGAACAAGCGAATGATCAGAACAACCCCAATGTTGAAAAAGAAACGGTTTTAAAGGAAAATAAAACACAGCTAAAGACGGTTTGGCTGAATTGAAAAGTAAGTTTTTGTCAGTAACTGGGTCAAAGAGTAAGGCACGGTCCATTTGATATTCTGGGGGGGGGGGCTTGGGTTTTTTTCGAAAAAAATAATTTTGCTCTGAATTTTGATGAAAAAAATAAATTTGCTCATGATGTGACAGAAAAAAATAATCTTGCTCTTACAAGTAATCTGAATTTGAAGAATAACTATAAAATTTGCTTAAAATTCCTGAAAATTTTTCGGCTCGCTTCGCTCGCCGCAGTTTTTACTTTCTATGAATAATTTTTGGCTCGCTTCGCTCACCATTGTTTTCTTCTGTAAATTGGCAACTTCATATTTGAAAATATCAAAAGTATGCATGTGACTGAAACAATTGAAATGCTTAAATACATAATCAATATTATACATTATTACTATTAATAGATACATGTATCACCATAGTGTCTAATTCTATATACAAGCTTAGAAGGAGAATTTTAATAATTTTTTCACTAGTTTTCATTTCTACATGTAAAAATCTTGCACCAGGCCCTCTTACATGTTACATGACCTTTTATATATTTTGTTTACTGAAAATTATATATCGCATATTGTAAAAATCTTTTATCTCTCTCAGTTTAGAAGTGAATACAAGTTTTACATAAAAATAAAGTAATGTTTAGATTAATTTAAGTAAAATTAAAGAAATTCTATTGAAAAAACACAAACATTCTTAATATTCACATCAGTTGTTATAAAATAAATTTCCTTGCTCCAACTTTGCAAGAAAAAAATAATTTTGCCACCGTCCGGGGCGAAAAAAATAATCTTGCTCCGACAAAAAACCCAAGCCCCCCCCCCCCCAGAATATCAAATGGACCGTGCCTAAGGTCACTAGGTCAAATGTTATGGCATAAATTGAAAGGTCTTGTCATGGGCAACCTAGCTGTATAATATAAAGTTTCTACCGCATACAGTTCCTTATATTTTGCTTCAACCAAAAGCTTTAACCAAAATCTTTAACTAGGTGAAAGTCCAAGGTCAAGGCTACTAGGTCAAATGTTACAGCATAAATTGAAAGGTCTTGTCATGGGTAAGGGCGATACATTTACACATGTACACAGAGCTGTTTCGTTTTTTGGCTGTAAACATTTACATAATTTCTAAACGTGTACACAGATTACTGTACATACAATAAAAAGATCTTCTTCAATATCGTTATCACTCTAAAGCTCAATACTAGTATTGATTTCCTGAAGTCGCGAAGTCAGGCAATTGATTCTTCGTTTAACGTACGTACATGTATGTGCTGTCGGAGTTATGTACACATCCCTTGATTCAAACACAGAGGACAACATTAAAACAACCGCATAAAAAAGGAAGAAAATCTGTATGAAAATCAATATAATCCTGATATAAGAAAGAGCCAAGAACTCCGATAAAATGGACACCGCCACAATCGTTTCTTTCTCCGTCATGCACTACCGTCTATTTCTTCGTCTCTTTCTCCGCCCAGTAACGCCCTTCCTTCGATGGCCCGGTGTCCAACCTTCCTTGAAGTAGCTGTTTTTGTAACTTACTTTTTGAATTGTGAGAATTGTTCAAACACGTTTGTAAATAATAGTTTGATTTTTGAATCTTCCATAGTTTTATTGTTATACGAAACATCAGCATGTCGTATTTAACTTACGAATTTAATCTAGTCAAGCACAAAAATGTTATGATCGCTGAGCGATATAGTCCCCTACCGGCGGCATATATTTATGTCCTGCAACTCTGCCTATGAATTACTCTTCAATTAAACATGTATGAGTTTTAATTAAACTTACTGTCTGTGCAGCTCAGTTCTGAGGTTTTGTCTGCTTTAGCTTTATCGCTTCGAAAAAGAGGTCAAGCGTGACGAAAGTTGAACTTGCTCTGTAACTATCCAAGACTAAGCTGAGTATCAAATTTCACCTGAATATCTCTATTTGTTGCAGAAAAAAGTCTGGAAAACTGACAAAAACTGAATTGTGCAAGTCATCAAGGGGCATAACTCCTTGAAAAATAGGTCAAGCATGACAAAAGTCGACCTTGCTCTGTAACTATCCAAGACTAAGCTGAGTATCACATTTTACCTGAATACAGTATCTCTATTTGTTGCAGAAAGAAGTGTGGACAACTGACAAAAACTGAATAGTGCAAGTCATCAGGGGGCATAACTCCTCGAAAAATGGGTCAAGCATGACGAAAACAAAACTTGCTCTGTAACTATACAAGATCAAGCTGTGTATCAAATTTTACTTGAATATCTCTATTTGTTGCAGAAAAAAGTCTGGAAAACTGACAAAAACTGAATTTTCCAAGTCATCAAGGGCATAACTCCTCGAAAAATAGGTCAAGCGTGACAAAAGTCAAACTTGCTCTGAAACTATCTAAGACCAGGCTGTATAACAAATTTCATCTGAATATCTACATCCGTTGCAGAAAAAAGTCCGGGAAAACTGACAAAAAGTGAATTTTCCAAGTCAGCAAGGGGCATAACTCCTCGAAAAATAGGTCAAGTTTGACGAAAGTCGAACTTGCTCTGTAACTATCCAATACCAAGCTGTCTATCAAATTTCATCTGAATATCTCCATCCGTTGCAGGAAAAAGTCCGGAAAACTGACAAAAACTTAATTTTCCAAGTCATCAAGGGGCATAACTCCTCGAAAAATGGGTCGGACAGACGGACAGACAGACCGAGATGAAACTAAGAGTCCCCTTCGGCGTTGCCGGTAGGGGACTAATAAGTAGTATTTATGTCAATTTATGACCACGTCTGCAAATAAACACTAATGGATACCACTATTCACAATAGAAAAACAAAGAAGCGTTTAAAGGCCGACGGGGGGACTATATAAGGGGACAGGTAAATTTTCTGTCATTTCCTCACTGACCGCTACAGGGTTAACATCTCTTATTGGTATCTGATTGGTTCCTTTTAATCCTTTTATCCCTATCAATTTTTGATCGACAGCTTAAAACAGATGAGACTCGGGTATCTCATTAGCATAATAAAGGATTACCTGTCGCTTTGTCTTTGATGTAACACGCCGCTCGCAAACGGCGTTGTCTTCAAAGACGGTATGCCACGCCTATATCAAGCTTATGTCACTCAATTAAACCTATGAACAACCGGGTGGTTCCCAACGTCGGCCTTTAAACATGTACGTTTTGTTTACAGCCTTCCGAGTACACGTTTAGGAAATTTGGTAAACGTTTCAACCTCAGTCATGGGCAACCTACATGTATAATATAAAGTTTCTACTGCATACAGTTCCTTAGATTAACTTTAACCAAAATGTTGACGGCAGACGGACATCATCAATCCAAGCAATCCCGCCAAAAATACTGATGAATTTTGAGTCTGCTATATTCATTGTAAACATTTTACTGTATCATGAATTACAAAAATTTTTGAACAATTGCATACAGTATCCAAATAACTTAATCACAGGCTGTCGATGTTTATATATCAAAAAAATAAAAACCAACCTTTTTGTTGTTTTTTATCATACATACAGGGAAAGAGGAAAAGGTGAGTTACAGAAATTAAGGCGAAAAATTGAACCTAAAAATGTTGACAAGAAAGCTGAAGTGTCAACGAATCGAACGATGCCTGGATTTCCATATGAAAACTAAAATAAACGATTCAGCAGGTAAAAAACATGTCAGCATTTTTAGGTTTAATTTTTCGCTTTGATTTCTGTAACTCACCTTCTCCTCTTTCCCTGTACGTATGGGGCTTGGGTTTTTTTTTTAGAAAAAGATAATTTTGCTCTCAATTTTGATGAAAAAAATTAAATTTGCTTATGGTGTCACAGAAAAAAAATAATCTTGCTCTTACAAATAATCTGAATTTGAAGAATTACCATAAAATTTCGCTAAAATTCTTGAAAATTTTCTGGCTAGCTTCACTTGCCGCAGTTTTTTAAATTGTATCAAAAATTTAAATTTGGCTCGCCATAGTTTTCTATCAACACATTATTTACTAGTAGCAAAGTTCATATATTTGAAGATATCAAAAGTTATACATGTATGTGAATGAAAAAGGTCTTCCTTAAAAGCTTAAATATATTATCAATATTTATGTATTGCTATCAATACATGTTGCATGTATCCTATTATATATAGAGCCCACTTTTATGTTCTTGTAAGCTTGGAAGGAGAATTTCAGTTATTCACCAATTTACAAGTCTTAGTAACATATAAAAATTTGTCTAGGAGACCTTCCCCTCAGACCCTCTTATACATAAATGTATTATGACAATGATGTACCTTATATAAAATATTGAGAATTGTATTGTAAAAATCTTTTATCTCTGTTTAAAAGTGAATTGAATACTTGCATAAAAATAAATAATATATTAATATTTAGAATTTTGAGTAAAAATATAAATAATTTCTACTGCTAAAACACAAACATTCTTAATATGTGCAGTCTTCATGAAAACTTTTGTTTACCACTAGCCAGCCGGGCTAGTTGAGTTCCAAAATCTACTAGCCACCCAAAATTTTTACTAGCCATTGAAGAAAAATCAAAACACTATAAAGACCCATCGTTTCCTCAACTAGGTCCGTTAAGTAGGCAAAAATTCACACATATAATAGAGTATACATAAAAATCGAACTAAGTTAAACCATCACCCAATCATTCCTCTGGCGGATGTCAGCTACGTCATTATCAATAGACTCAATTTTACAATGAATGCATGATACGCGTTTTGCCTGCAGAAAATGGACCGAGAAAGAAAAACATAAGAACTTATTTGAATCATACACGCTACAAGGCTGGCCGTTGCTTGTGGAGCTTGGCCAATAGTTAACACATTTTCGTAAGAATTTCTTCATTTCAATGTTCAGTCGAGATTTTTGAAATTGTTAGATATTTAATTGAACATGTTATACTCACATATTAGTCTGTACCGTAAAATAACCTGTCACGCCACACAGAAAACAATGCACTGTGGTTACGGAAATATTTATCTTGTATCTTAGGACAATATTTTAATGAACAGATTTTACAGGAAAACGTTATAATATTTCATTTTAAACATGTTCAATAAAATAAACATTTCATACTTAACCAGCGATAAAAGATGAGACATAACGTGTACTTTTTACGGAAAGAAGGCGGCGGATTTACCCCAAGTATACATGTAAGACTAAAAATCGCCAGCTGTTGGCCCTTGGCCCTTAACGAGAACACTGCATTCTATTAAAAGTCACTTGCCAGTCCGGCTAGTTCAGCATCAAATTTTGGTAGCCCGAGGAAATATTAGGTAGCCAGGGTGGTCGGGCTAGTGAGTTTTCACGAAGACTACATATGCGCATCACTTTGTTAAAAAAATTTCCTTGCTCTAACTTTGCAAGAAAAAAATAATTTTGCCCCGGTCCGTGGCGAAAAAAATAATCTTGCTCCGACAAAAAACCCAAGCCCCCCCCCCCCCCCTGAATATCAAATGGACCATGCCTAAGGCAAAAATCTCCTTGAAAGTTGAAAATACTTAAGGGGGTATCGACAAACCGTTATTCGCCATATTGGATTTTATGTAGTGTGTTATTGAAAATCTGTCGTTCTGCAGAATTAAGACTCCAATCTTAACCATTTTAATACTAAGTTTTCTTTACCTCAACATCGTCATTTTCCTATCATTTTAAACAAAAAACTACATCAATATTTTTACATGACAACCATTTGAACTTAGTGCACCGAACTGCGCAGCTACAGGTTTGCAGGATTCATGATTAATACTATAACCTACCTTAAACGTTACATTGATACTATGTCTACAACCATTTGTCCTCCAATTTTTGATCATACTTTCTCAAATTACCGGGTATCTTCATTTTACACACAAGGGGCTAGGAGCCATATCAACATAGAAATGAATCCAGGGGCGGATCCCCGGAATGTTGCACATTTGTAATTTGTCACCTATAATTCACATGACTACCCCACTTTTCTAATATATATCATGTAAATAATTAATAATTGAATCACAAACAGTCGAAATTCTAGTGAATTACCCCAGGAACTAAAAAATCGTTTATTTTTTCTACCTATGTTGGGGCGGATCGGCACGTGAAAATGGCTACCTGTAAAAACTCGTGTTCGAAAAGACACCGTGTTGTATTAACAAGAGATTTATATGATAATGAGACCTTGTACTCAAAATCGAAGGACAAATGGTTGCAGATATAGTATCAATGTAATGTTTAAGGTAAGTTATAGTATTATTCATGAATTCTTCTGAGGTGCAGCTGTGCAGTTCGGTGCATGAATTTAAAATGTTTCTAATGTTAAAATCTTAATGTAATTTTTCCGTAGAAAATATGGGAAAATGTAGCTATTGGGGTTGAGAATACTTGGGATTAAAATGGTTAAGATTGGAGTCTTAATTCTGCAGAACGACAGATTTTCAATAACACAATAGATAAAATCCAATATGGCGAATAACGGTTTGTCGATACCCCTTAAACCCGTAGTTTTTTCGGGGGGCTATGCCACCCTGAACCCCCCACCAGGGCATTGCCCTAGACCAAATGAGGGCCTTACGGCGCCCCCCCCCCCCCATATTTTTTAGGACTTGATGGGCCATCGGCCCATCAAGCCCTTTTTCCAGATTCATCCCTGGTGGCCAGCAAGGCCTTTGGACTCAAAAATGGCACTCATGTTTATGAGTGATCAGTGACACAGAGACAGTGCAAAAGTGCCATTGTTAGGACGGGGTGCTACAGGAAGATCATCTTGCATTTGAAATGCTTGTTGGAGTTTTTATCAACCTACACAATTTTCTGAACTGTAACTAAGTTGTTTCTGCCTCTCGAGCGTCGCGTCGCACCTTGCCACACAACAAAATTCAGTTTCAAATTAAATTTAGCTTTCGATCCCGGTTCTTTTTTTTTTTTTTTTTTTTTGACTTCGCCCAAGGGCGGTGCGAGCCCGGCCCATCGTCGAATATCCCCGGTCATTTGCTTTTCTTATGAAACGAAATAAGTAAATTTTGTGCTATTTTTACAACATATGACGATTTGATATAATTGCAGTGTCTTGATATTTAGCATATTTGAAGAGGAGTAGACTACGTTTTTAGTTAAAGATCTACATGTGATATCCCATTTATTGTTTCACATATCTCTAGTACCGAGTCTGGTGCAAACCTGAGTGTTAAGGTGATCTACTTCCGGTTTATTTATACGTGGATGAAAGTCTTTCATTTGATTTTTTTAAATAGGGGACAGATGGGGTCCAGCTTCATTATGTGAGCTTTATAATTGAAATAACTATGATTTTTTATATTTGTAAGAAACAATTAGCTTTTTGTCTTGAGAAAAGCCCATTATTTCCATTGCATACTTACCGAGTACGTACATGTACCTTATTCACTCTATTTTATGCATTTAGATAATATGCCTGAATTTTGGCCCACTCAGCGGACCCTTCCAAATAAGCGATGGGTCTTCATAACGTTCAAACGCCTATCCGTGAAACGAGATTTTATAAGTTGAGGAACTATAGATTGCATGTAAAGATTGGAGCCCACAATACCTGCCGCACTCGCAGAATTCGAAAGTCACACGATTGTCCGTAGACCAAGGACTTATACACAGTTTATAAGTACAAAAAAAATGTATATAAAGTATAAAAACTGTTTATAAGTCCTTGCGTAGACCGAGCGCTCGTCTATCATGACTTACGACTCAACATGCCCAATGTTCTCAAAAACTTTGAGAGGATATTTACAAGAGAGAGACATACTTATCAATGTACCAATAATACGTAATTTATGACTGACGGTTCAAAGCCAACGGGAAGACGGGGGAGGGGGGGTTACGGCAAGATTTCTTATAATGGAATGAGAAAGCTACTGAGTTGATTTACAATTCAATTTGGATAGAATATTGTAACACTGAAACTGAAAATGGACATGGTCGTGATTGGATTTCTGGAAAAAAAATATCGGACTTTTTGGCTATCAAAAAAATCTGACTCGGCGGCGTCTTTTCTGACCCGGTCGGGGCGAGGGGAAACAAACATTTTTTTTAAATTATGGCCTCAATGTGATGTGAAGCCTTGTACATTTGTATCGGAACAACGCCATACTAAGATATGGTGTTAAATCTTCCCTGAAAAGCCGAATTTCAAATGATGCAAAAATTGAGAAACTTTTTTCGGTAGAAAAGACAAGAAACTTGGTCAATATATGAATCTGCTGTCAGATGGGATAATTTATTCAAAATAAGACCTATATTTGGGTAAAAATAAGCGGGGTTTTGTTTGTTTGTTTGTTTGTTTGTTTTTTTTTTTTGTTTTTTTTTACATAGAAATCATTTGAGAACGGAACGTTAAAGTTTGTTTCCAGAACATCCCCCCCCCCCATTGCTTCAGAATGTCACTTTCACAAAAGGTGTTTATCAATAAAACTACCCAAGTTGGTTTCTGAAGCGAGGGGTTGGCAATGTCCAACAGGCGAAAAATGAAAAAAAAAGGGGGTGGGGTGGATGACTATTTTAGAACACAGGCGCCAGATTCCTATATAAGAAAATTAAAACCACATCTTTAAGGATGACGAATACTTAAGGGATTCAAGGTCAGAAGCTATTTAAAACTGATTTATTGATCAATGTATCCTAAATGAAGAAATATACAACAAGAGTTCATCTCAATCCAGGTTTTTTATATATCAAACAGCAATAAGAGTACGTAACATTTCTAATGGTTTATACCATAAAAAATCAAAATTCAAAGCTTCTCAATATTTCCCTCGATATTTACACAAATAACATTCGAGTTTTCACTTTATAGTGCATATCTTTATCAAAAACTTCATCAGTATAGACAGTTTTCAGAAAATATTTCGCCATATTGCCTCCATGTAACCCCTTGAATAATAGCGTAAAAATACTCAACAGTACCGTATAAATCGCACATAAAATAATAAATCAAGGTCAAACCATGTAAAAATGGTTGTTGATATATTCTAATCTATAAGATCAATTGGTTTGTAAAGAAAAATTTTATGTGTATCCATATAAATAGTAAAGATACAATGATATTCACCCCCCCCCCCCCCCCCATTTCTTTCTCAAAAAATTTTCTCTTTAGGAATCTGGTGCCTGTGTTTTAGAATTAGTATATATATAAAGCGATAATTTCATCATGGGACAATCTATTCAGAGTGTGTTCCGATCAAATATTTAAAGGAAATAAACGAGAAAGTTGTCTATTTCTACAAGGTGTAAATTTCGCGCCAGAAAGCTACGTAAATGGCTGAGAAGTACGAAATAAAACTGTTTCCAGGTATAATGAAATAACCTCATGTTCTTTTCTCTTTTTTATTTTTTACATGAAAGTTACAGAAGCATAATAACATCAAATTTTTGTATAAAAATGATGCCTTTCAAAAAGTTTGTGCAGTTTCGCTCGATATTCGGCGTTTCCCGTCATTAGTAACCCCCCGCCTCTTCAACCCTAAATTATAACAAATTAAAATACATACTAGGAATTTTATAATACGTTTTTGTCACATGATGCATCCTTTATTCAGTTACATAAAGCCGTTTCACATAAATAAATGTTATTATGACATGAAAGTCAAGTTTGGAACCAATCACATAAACTTTGACAAGTATCGGTTATATTGTTAAATTCAGACGCGTATTCAATATCAAAGATTAAAATTGTTGTTGTTGAATTAATTATTGCATTAAAATACTAAACAAATTTGATACATTTTTTCTCTTTGAAAAAAAAATTCTCTTACGCACAGAGCATCTATACGACGGGGACTACTTCAGTTCTCATGGCGTAGCAGAAGACTTCTAGAATCACGGCGTAGTTCGCCTGTAGTTCTCAGAAAGTTGATTTCAAGTTAGAAATACACATTTTTTGGCAAAATCATGTGATATAAGGAATCTCAAATAAATTTTCATTTCATACGATCACTTTCTTTTCACTAATCAAATAAGCAATTTTACACGAGACATGTCTAGAGTCCCGTAGCGTTAAGACTAAGGCACGGTCCATTTGATATCTGAGGGGGGGGGGCTTGTTTTTTTTGTTTTTTTTTTTTTTTTGAAGAAAAATAGATTTGCTCTTAATTTTGATGAAAAAAAAATTTGCTTATGGTGTGACAGAAATAATAATCTTGCTCTTACAAATAATCTGAATTTGAAAAATGACCATAAAATTTCGCTAAAATTCTTGAAAATTTTCCGGCTCGCTTCGCTCACCAGTTTTCAATTTGTATCAAAAATTTTTGGCTCGCTTCGCGCGCCATAATTTTCTATCGAAACATTATTTACTTATAGCAAAGTTCATATATTTTAAGATATCAAAAGTACACATGTATGTGAATGAAAAGGGGCTTACTTTTAAAAAAGCTTAAATATATTATCAATATTTAGTATTGCTATTAATACATGATGCATGTATCCCATAGAATCTAATTTTATGTTCTTGTAAGCTTAGAAGGAGAACTTCAGTTATTCATCAATTTACAATTCTACATCTTACAATTTGTCTAGGAGACCTTCCCCTCAGACCCTTTTATGCATGTTATATACATGTGTGTACACAAACATTCTTAATATGCGCATCACTTTGTTAAAAAAAATCCCTTGCTCCAACTTTGCAAGAAAAAGATAATTTTGACCCGGTCCGGTGCGAAAAAAATAATCTTGCTCTGAACCCCCCCCCCCCCCCCAAAAAAAAACCCACAAGCCTCCTTCCCCTCCCCCCCCCCCCCCCCCCCCCCGAATATCAAATGGACCGTGCCTAAATTGATCAGTGGAAGAATGTTCAGTTTTTCTTTGGATTCAAGGAATATGTGAATGTTTGATCGGATCGGATAGGAAAGTGTATCATGAAACGTATCGTATTGTAAGCCTTGTGTCGTGACACGTATCGTATCGTATCGTGACGGTGTTTTGAGAGAGAGAGAGAGAGAGAGAGAGAGAGAGAGAGAGAGAGAGAGAGAGAGAGAGAGAGAGAGATTTGGTAAGCCTCAGTATTTCTTAAGACTGAAACAATGACTTGTCGATTTTTCGATAGACGCCGGGTTGGATCCCTTACTGGTCGGGTACATATCATCGCCGGGCACATATTATCGCCACTTCATTTACATGTATATCTCTGCATATTGTTGATGTAGGAATTTAAGAAATATGAAACGGTATACAAAATTTCAAATAATTCCATAGCCTGCAAATACTGAATTTTATGATAGAAAGTTGGTAAATTTGAATGTATTTCCCCCGCCTCTCTGGGGAAAGAGTAGGTCTCTTCAACTTCCTATACATTGGCGGATCTAGCGAGGTGGATAGGGGGTTGCAACCCCCCCTCTTTGGTCGGACCAAAAAAACCAAGAGAGAGAGAGAGAGAGAGAGAGAGAGAGAGAGAGAGAGAGAGAGAGAGAGAGAGAGAGAGAGAGAGAGAGAGAGAGAGAGAGAGAGAGAGAGAGAGAGAGAGAGAGAGCTTACATTAAAAAACCTTAATCTCTGTCCTTCTTACTTAACAAGCTTTCAACACCAAGGTGTACAACATTTGTGACATGAAGACTGAATATTATAATGTTGAAGATTTGAGGCTTATAAAATAGTATTTGCTCCGATGCGTGTTTAGTTAATATAGATAGGAAATTGTGTTTACAAGGGCGTAGGAGAAGGGGGCAGCGGGGGCACATCCCCCCCCCCCCCCCCCCCCATTTTTCAATCACAAAATTTTATGATGCATTAACATTGTTTAAAATAGCAACATTTTGTACCATAAATCTACAATTTTTCGGTCAATTTTCAAAATTTTTCTTTGGCTCGTATTTTCTGATAGCCTTAGGTCAATATTTTGCTAAAAAAAACATTTATTCATGTACTTAGAATTTAGAATTGCGCCACAAATGTTAAAATTTGTGCATGAAACCCCATATTTAAAAAAAAAATCTCGTCCTCCCCCCCCCCCACCCTTTTTTTTTGGCTTGTGAGAAATTTTGGGATGTTGTGCCCCTCCAAAAAAATTCCTAGATCCGCCTATGCTATATCTCTTTGGTTTTTAACATTTTTGTACGAATGTTTCACATACGAAAAGAAGAAAGTTCAAAGATTCAAATAATGTTAACTTTGTCAAAAAAAGTTTAAGATTTTCAGTAAGAACAGGTAGAGGTGGAGATAATATGTACCCCTCTTCTTTCAAACTTGGTTCAACCTTTATGTTCACTGAGCTTCGGTAAAGAAGAACCAATCAGCAGATTTTCAAAAACTGGAAGAAATGTGTATTCAGCGTTGCTCATCCTTATCTTATGTGCAAATTTCATAAAGAAATAAAGATTTTATAACAAAAAAGTGGCGATAATATGTGTCCGACAAGTGCAATGTATAGTAGATCTACATCAAGCAACAAGGAGGCGCGATAAATCCCTGTGCAAGAAAAGGGGCCGCAAGGAAAGTATCGTAACTATGATTTTTTTTGTGAGAGCGAGATCAGAACGTATGAAATTGTGGTCGAAATGACTCATTAGCGGAAGTTTACAAAACTAACGCATGCGTAAAAGAAGTTATTGGTTTATTTATTCAAGCGCCAATGTTCAATATTCGGTAAGTGTGATCTAATTAACATCTAATAAAGGCATAAAATCCTTTTAATTAGTATAAAAATTTTAGTTGTTTCTTTAAATAATTCATTCATAACAAGATAACAAAGTAAAAGTTCCCACCACGCTGAACATGAAAGATAACGAATCGCATCATTTTTACTTTTTTTATTTTCACTTTGTTTATTTGTAAACAAACATTATAATAATTCATTTTTTATTTGAATACTTGAGAAAAATCACACCCAAGATGCATACGAACGCACTTCATAATCTAATTGTTCATTTTCGACCTGATTATAACGGTTCGCCTACATGTGTTTTCCTTTGGCGGATCTCCGAAGACATGTTTTGGCATGTTGGGAATTGTTAATCTTAAGTATTGGTCGGTATTGATTGGTATTGTGTATTCGCTCACTGATTCAGTGCTTAGGGCCATAGATGATTGGATATTTTTACAAAGAAGATGGATGGTTTTAGATATACAAATGAAGCCAAAAGGATTATTTAACAACTGAAATATTGGAAGGTAATATTTTCTTGATATTTGGTAGTAAAAAGCAAGAAGGACCAGGCATGAGTTGACCTACCATACATATACATTCATTGTACAGTTTAGTACTGGTACTGATAGTACCCATTTTAATGAAAATTTAATGGTTGCCTGTCCCTTGCCAGTGCGGTCATTCATTCGTCCCTACCTAGACTCCTGACCGAGGGGACTATAAAGGGTCCGGTTGGGTACCCACTTTCGTGCTGTGGCATGGGTATCCAGGTGTGGTGGCACCTTGTAAAAGCCATTGGAAATACAGACGATCCAAGCAGTACATAATTATACAACCCTCCTGCATACATGCATACACTACATACATTCAAGTGGAGGGTGGGCAGTAAATGGGGTAGTACCTACAAGTCAGTACATAATGTCCTATTTCTAAGTGCATTTTAAAAGTTTAATTTAAAGTTTATTATTAATCGTTTCTTCCGTTCAAACAATCAATAGATTAGCACTCAGCAGTGTCAATAAATGATACTTTAGGGTTAGAATTTGGTTAGAATTTGTATATTTTTTTTTTTCCAATTTCAGCAAAATGTCACAAATTTTCCCCAAATTGCACAGGCACCTTCCCCAAAATACCCCCCCCCCCCATTTTTACCTTGCATAACTCGCAGTATATTTTACATACAATATCAATCCCAACAGTGGGGTATAATAGTATATACCATTTACGCTAAAAGGATAGAGCCCTGACATTGTTCCCTATTGTGATAAGTATATTGAATTGGCAATTGGTATTTACATGAAGCCTATCCCATATGTTTGACCATACATATAAGTATAATTACATACAGTGTAGGGTACTGCATTTAACTATTTACTGAATTCCAGCTTTGAAATCCTTAAACATTTTTGAAGTGATCAAAATATTGCAATTTGATATTTGAAATCTGATTTGCAAATAAATTATTACAAGTTCTTCAATTTGATATTTTTATACGCTCGTCATTTGACGGGACGTATTATGGTATGGCGAAGTCCGTCCGTCCGTCCGTCCGTCCGTCTGTCCGTCTGTCCGTCTGTCCGTCCGCCTATGGAACGCAATAACTAGAATACGCGTCAACGGATTTTTATGAAATTTATACATAGTGATCAGACTGTGGAGAGGAAGCCGCCTTTCGATTTTCAGGTTCATCCGATTTGTCGTTACAGAGTTATGGGACTTAGATTTTTAAAATACAGTGAAAATATACTAAAATATTTAAAAATTATTTAAAAATCTATTTCTGGTCGAAATGTTTTGAAATTTTGTATACTTCAAGTAGAAAGGATGTTCTTTGACATATGTAACGGGTTTTTAATTTTTTTGTCGCATAACCGAGATATTGTGTGTAATAGGAAGGGGGGTGGGTTATATGCACATACATTTTAAGCTAAGGGCAAAATATAGGCGCATGGAACGCGATAACTTGAATATGCGTCAACGGATTTTCATGATATTCATACATTATGATTGGACTGTGGAGAGGAAGCCGCCTTTCGATTTTCAGGTTCATTCGTTATGTCGTTACAGAGTTATGGGACTTAGACATTTTAAAATACAGTGAAAATATACTAAAATATTTAAAAATTATTTAAAAATCTATTTCTGGTCGAAATGTTTTGAAATTTTGTATACTTCATGTAGGAAGGGTGTTCTTTGACATATGTAACGGGTTTTTAATTTTTTTGTCACATAACCGAGATATTGTGTGTAATAGGAAGGGGGGAGGGGTGGGTTATATGCACATACATGTTAAGCTAAGGGCAAAATATAGGCGCATGGAACGCAATAACTTGAATATGCGTCAACGGATTTTCATGATATTCATACATTTTGATTGGACTGTGGAGAGGAAGCCGCCTTTCGATTTTCAGGTTCATTCGATATGTCGTTACAGAGTTATGGGACTTAGACATTTTAAAATACAGTGAAAATATACTAAAATAGTTAAAAATTATTTAAAAATCTATTTCTGGTCGAAATGTTTTGAAATTTTGTATACTCAAGGTAGAAAGGATGCTCTTTGACATATGCAACGGGTTTTTAATTTTTTGGTCGCATAAGCGAGATATTGTGTGTAATAGGAAGGGGGGGGGGTAATATGCACATGCATGTTAAGCTATGGGCAAAATATAGGCGCATGGAACGCAATAACTTGAATATGCGTCAACGGATTTTCATGATATTCATACATTTTGATTGGACTGTGGAGAGGAAGCCGCCTTTCGATTTTCAGGTTCATTCGATATGTCGTTACAGAGTTATGGGACTTAGATATTTTAAAATACAGTGAAAATATACTGAAATAGTTAAAAATTATTTAAAAATCTATTTCTGGTCGAAATGTTTTGAAATTTTGTATACTTAAGGTAGAAAGGATGCTCTTTGACATATGTAACGGGTTTTTAATTTTTTGGTCGCATAAGCGAGATATTGTGTGTAATAGGAAGGGGGGGGGGGGGTTATATGCACATACATGTTAAGCTAAGGGCAAAATATAGGTGCATGGAACGCAATAACTTGAATATGTGTCAACAGATTTTCATGATATTTGTACATTTTGATCAGACTTTGAAGAGGAAGCCACCTTTCGATTTTAAGGTTCATCCAATTTGTCCTTATGGAGTTATGGGACTTAGATATTTTGGTGTTGTGAAAAAAATCCCAACGGGCGTATCTTGCTGCGTGAGCGTAGGCTTTATTATCTTTTCAGACTGTGATGTAAAAGATAAAATTTTTGTCCAGGACAAGTGACTTGAACATGCCTGGACACAGTAGACCACATGTCCATTTTGGACCCACTACTACGCAAAATCAAGAATCGCAGCAAAGGTAACTATGTCAAACATAAAATAGCAAAAGAGATCAGCAATATTTTATATTTTCAAATGCTGCATAATATGATGTTGTGTTTCAGTACATTAATACACATTTATAGAAATTACTGTCAGCGCGGCTTACTTCGGAAACTAAATAAACACGATTTTAACTACTTTATAATGCAAAAATTTAAATGAAGTTGATACTATTCAATAGATCTCGCTTATTCGTAAATTTTGGTTTATGTTATATGATAGTGAGTACACCCAATCAAACTATATAGACAAAACAAGTTTTAGATGGGCCATTTCCCATGCTAATTTTTCCCGTGACGCTCTCCGTAGGCTCAATGTTAAACTTGGCGACGTCACAGGGAATTTTAACATTGAAAACGCCCCATCTAAAACTTATTTTGTCTGTATAATATGATTGCATAAACCCTTGAGTTGACCATGTAACATACACCAAAATTTACAACTAAGCGAGAACTTTTCGATGATATAGATTTTATTTTAATTGTTGCATGACAAAATTATCAAAATCTCGTTTATCCAGTTTCCGTAGTGAGCCGCGTGGACAGTAAGTACATTGTATGGTACTTTATCATGTTGATTATTTTTATGCACTTCATAAAAATGTACAGCAAACTATGTGAATTTTTTTTTCAGAGACAGGGATGAAGTAGCTCTACTACGCTTTCCTAATGCCAAAAATATTTTATGGGACCATACAAGAACAGGATCAGCAGTTCAAGTTGGTCTTGTAGACTACAGGTAAATTTTATGAAAATGTGATTCATGTGTACATTGAATCTGATCTGAGTTGCATTCATGGTATAGCTGTTTTTAAAAATCTTTTTGCTTGTTAGGAAGAAATAACATGTTTGTATTTTTAGGGTCTTGTTTAACTCTGTTTCAGAAAACCAAAGTTATGTATAGCGGAGAAAGTGTTACGACTAGCACAGAGACATATGGATAGTTTGGGAGAGGAGAGCAGCACCTTTGCCTTACAGGGCTCATTAACAGCAGATGATGGTAAAGAATTTTTAGTTCTGTGAATTGGTAGGATCGTCAATGTTTGTATGTTACTTGTTTCTGATCTACAAATGAAAAAAAAACCTTGTGTGATTAAGTTAATTGTGTTGTTACAGATGGAGAAGGAGTGACCTTTGTGTTAGACAGATTTGACCCTGGTGGGGGTGGACCAATCAGCACCAATGGTCTGACCCCGGGGGATATTTCTGTGCCATTCCAGGTGAGCATTATTGTTCTACACAGAAACATATGTTATCCCATTTTGCTTCCTTCAAATGCATGTATGCTAATTTTCAAAAGATTATATTTTATTGTAACAAATATTTGCTATTTTGAGAGGATATCTGTATCATACATTAGACTTGGTAACAAGATCTGTTTATACTGTGTACATGTAATATCCTACAAAGACTCTGAAGATTTCAAAATAGAAATTATGTTAAGCATAGTTGATTGTAATTGTTTTGTACAAACTTATGATACTACTTTGTATATTTTATATGTGAAGCTCATATTAGTTGTGTTGGTGAAGCTCATATTAAATATTATTTTATGTATAATTTCAGATGTCGGGAAATTCCAAGTCTGAAAGGGGAAGCAACTTAGATGACTATTATAATGCATTAAAGGTTAGCTTTAGCAGATAATTCACAACTATAATATTATACAGCTATCCGATAATTCACAACTATAAAATCATGCAGCTATCAGTATCATAGAGTGTTAGCCAAAAATAAAGAAAAAGAAGGAAAAGAAAGACAGATGAGAGACAATAACAGATATAGAGACCAAGAGATTGTCATAATTTTTTTCTAAAAATTTGCATTCCTGACCATTTGATAAATTTTATTTTTCAGTTACTAAAAGCCAAGTGCTGCAGTAAAGACAAAATAGAAATTAGCACATTCTTATTGACAAAAGGATGGTGCAGCTACTACACAAGTGGAGAAAAAAGTGTTCATCACTTAGAATTTGATGTTGTAACCATGGCAACGGAATTCAATGTCTCACCTATTTCACCTGTACCTATTGTGCCTACAGCTCTTTCCAAAAATTTGTCGGGTCCAATGAGTATGAGCCACCTACAGGGGGAGCCTAAAACAGGGTATGAACTTTTTATACATGTATGTTAGTTAGTAACGTCTTGTAAGTAACGTTTCTGATCATTGTCATGATGAAAGTATTAAAGATGGATTCACCGATTCCTCAAGATTATAATATTTGAATTACGTGCCATCTACGACATCAAAAGCAGCAAATGTACTGGGGACAGTTTTCACCTCTATATTCTACATGTTCAAATACATAATTCAATCTTATCATGTATAAAGTGTCTAAGTGTAGTATAAATACATTGTACAGTAACTGAATTTTCCCAATTGCATAGGCCAAGACACCGAAAATAATTCCTGCTTCTGTAAAGTATTTAACCAATATATGCATATACATGTACATATACAAATGCAGGTACAACTGCATGTATTATACAAATACATTGTAATTAACGTTATTTGACAGTTATCTCACCATGGATCACACAAGGAAAGTGTTACTAGTTTTAGAGTCAGATCCAAAAGTTTTCGGTCTTCCTCTTGTTGGAATGTGAGTATATTTTGTTATAAATATTTGTTTAATGGATTAACTTTAAGTTTAAAAAAAATTAGGCCGAAACATGGGAAAAAGAGTTCTTATTATTAAACAATAAAAAATTTTTTATGTCAAATGTCAAATCATTTCTTAGTCTTTTAAATCAAGTGCCTTGAAAAATAATCTAGGGAGTGATATTGAAGTGTAAATTGACCATAGAATTTGTGTTTTCATTTTGTAGCTGGATAAGTGGGATACTGTACGTGTATAGCCCGTTTGTGTGGGCTTGTTTCCTTAGATTTATCTACAATTCCAGTATTCATGATCGGTAAGGATTGTAATTATTGAAGTGAAAAACATGTACTGTAAAAGAATGAAGGATATTAGATGATAGTTTAAGATTTGATCGGAGATTTCTCCTTTCGGAGGAGGGGAAGTGCGACCAGCTTCTTCTCTTGGATGAAAAACTTAGAATTTAGTTGATTAAAATAGGAAAAATTGAGTAAATTGATTTCGATAATATTTTAAATTCTAGTCACTTGAGAAAAGGATATTACATTTGCCTCAAGATTTTTATCAGGATTGTTTAATTCAATTATTGACATTTTTTTCTTACTGTACATGCATGTACATTACAAAAATATTATACATACAGACTAGATTTGAAAATGTGGACTTATGAAAAAATCCTTGCTTAAAGTTTGTGAATATGTTTCATTTTGAAAAATAATAATTTTGTTATTTTGGTCTACATCTACAAGCTAAATTCTGCTTAAAACACTTGATAGTAATTCTGTATTTGAAATGTTCACAATGGGGATTTTAAAATTCTTTCCTCTTACCCTTAGGGTATGTACCCCTCCTGAACCTTTTCTGATGGTGCTATATAACCCAGTGCATTCACGACCTGAATTCTATGAAGTTTCAACGTCATCGGGATCTAGTAAGATGGAATTTGAGCTGTATTCTGGTTATGAGGTGGTCAGTCTTCCTAAGGTATGCATACATATTGTACACTTTTAAAATGTATTAAATCTATGACAAAGTCTTAGTTTTACCATCCCTAATACTGACAACGTATGAGAAAATACTCCTCCATCTAAAAGGTATGATACAAACAGTACTGTTTTGTATTTGAGTTGACCTTTACAGTCACACTGCACATAAGGTCATAATGTTTCGCTTTTAAAGTTGTGAAATGAATCGTTCCAATGACTTAATCAGAGTATCAATATACTCCATACCAAAACAATTGAGGGATGTCACTATGATAAGTCCAGTAGCAGATGCCATGCCAGACATCTGACTATCCAACAGTTGAAGAATGTATGTACCTGGGCTGTCGGCACAATCTTGACACAGGTCAGATTGCTTCTTGTGTCCCAGGATTTATTCTGATCCTCCCACTGGCTGTTTTCACTCAAGAGTAAGTGATAACAGTGGCAATGTAGGGGATGTTTGTTTTTTAATCCTAAAATATTTTATGTATATGAAGAGGTATATATAATTTATACTCAGGAAATTCATTGGGCTAAAGCTGTTTAAATACGTGTAGGGTAAACGCTACATTTTTTCCGATTCTGAATTTTCGATTTGTTGCAGGGTTAACTTTTGATTTATATGAATTTAAGTTTTGTACATAAATTTTCAAATTTTATTTTTGCCCTCATCATGCATATTATTTTCTCAAATACTTTGACATTTTTGTCCAAACATAATTCTGAAGTAAGAGTTATCTCTCATTTTGTTTAAAGTGTAAGATTTACAGAGTTATCTTTCTTTCAGATGGCAACTTGTAGTTCCCAAAACATGATTGGATTTGATATCAGTGCTGTGGAGAATGGAAAAAAGAGGGACATATTTGATGGTGCTCTCCATGAATTTGGATCAGCAATGTACGAATCCAACAAAATTCATATTTTTCTATGAAAGACTATGACTTTATTGAGATGGACTACAATTTCTGTGATAAATTTAGAAAAAGAAAAGGAACATCCTGAATATAGACAAAGCAATTGAATATTATGACATAGATAAAGATTAGATTAAACATATTTTATTGATAATTAAATTAAAGGGATAGGAAACAAGTTATCTACATTAGTTGTATTCCTCTCCCAATAGATAAAGAAATAAATTCAGATAATCACTGTCAATTTTTGTAAAGCTACTTTTACATGTACAAAAATGTACCTAGATTACGACTAAAGGCTTTCATTTTATCATACATATGTACATATTCAAAATTTTAAATGAGTAGCATTGATCTTCAATTTGAAAGGAAATATTATAGAAGTTTAAAAAAAAAATGAGGGACAGAAATATTTGTCCATCTGCATGATTCATGTAGTCATTTAATTATAAATTGTATATTTTCGTTCATTGAAATAATCTTAAAATTTGAAAAATTCTAAATTACATATTAATGTAGTGCTCATACATGTATATAGGGTAGCTTTTGGAATGTCATTATACATAAGTAACTTACTGTAAACGTGGAAATTTTTGCCTGGTGGTAATCTCCGCATTTCCCCCACGTGAAAATATTCCCGCTGTATTCTTTCAATGGGACAAACGTTCTTATCGTTAATATTTCCCCTAGGTGTAGCGTCTTGATGTTATAATCATGAAATTTCCTCCAGCGATAATAACCACGTTTACAGTATATCATTGTTGAAAACTGTAATGAAATATTAGAAAAACTTTCATTCAAAGGCCTGAGACTCCAAGCAATGGGAAGCTAGCTAATTCAGGAAGTGATGAAATCACACCAAGGAGTAGACCAGCCCCTCACAAATCTCAGGTATACAGCTAATAACATAATTTAAGATTTAATTTGAAGACCACTTTTACTGAGACAATCTTTTATATGTTTTGTTATCTTAATGGATCTTTTGTACACTTTCATGAAGCCAATATATATAGTTTCTCATATGAATTTTCATTTCATACGATGTATTATGAAATGAGTTGTGGGTTTTATATCCCCGAGCCTTGGCGAAGGGATATAAAACGCACAACGAGTTTCATAATTACATCCTATAAAATGAAAATTCATTCGAGATTCTTTTTATCACATGATTTTGCCTAAAAATGTGTATTTCTAACTTGAAATAGACTTTTCTGAGAACTAGAGGCGAACCACGCCGTGATCTAGAAGTTGTCTGCAACGCCATGAGAAGTAATTCCCCATCGTATAGATATTCTGTGCGTAAGAGAACAAATGTTTCAAATTTGTTTAGTATTTTATTGCAATGATTAATTCAACAACAACAATTTTAATCATTGATATTGTTTCTGCGTCTGAATTTTACAATGGACCAATACTTGTCAAAGTTTATGTGATTAGATTCTAAACTTGACTAATCGCATCCAAGCAGAGCGATATATAATGTGTTATCATAACATTTATGTATGAAATGGCCTAACGTAACTGAATAAAGGGTGTATCATGTGATAAATACTTTTACCGTAGCTAATCCCATGAAGTGAAGGGGATGGACATCCACATTTATTACTATGAAAAGTATAAGTACAAAAGTGACTAAATATGAATGCTAGTATCAAGATGAAGGTTGTAGAACCTGAGCTTGCTCTAGTGAAACATTTGAATGAACATGGTAAGAAAATTCAACTTTACTTTGTCGCTTGAATGGCAAGAACGACATAAAGGGACCAAATTGTCCGGCATCCGCCTGCCTTTCCATCGGTCTGTCTGTCTGGTAGTTTCACTTTCACATGTTTGGCTATAACTTACTTGATATACACCAGACAACTTTCAAACATGCAGGGATGGTAAAACATGATGAGACTCAGTATCCAATGTAGATCAAGGTCACTATTAAGATCAATGTCATGTACTAAGGGTCAAATAAGTGACAGTTGACATACCTATTCTAGAACAGTGCTAGGTTATTTATAATACAACAGGTGTAAATATTAGAGTTAACAATTTGGCATGAAATATACGTTGAAAGTGTTTTTTTTAGCTCGCCGGGACGAAAAAGTCCAGAGAGTTAATGCCATACCCTCAGCATCGTCGTCGTTGTTGTCGTCGTCCACAGACAAAACTTTAACCTGGGCTATATCTCTTGAACTATAAGGGGTAGGGCTTTGATATTTCTCATGAGATACCTTGTGACAAGACCTTTCATTTGAGACCATGACCTTTGACCTAGTGACCTTGGACTTTGACCTACTTTTCAAAAACTTTAACCTGGTTTCTGACAAAAACCTGTATAGGCGAGCTATGTAATCTTTGATTACCCTATGTTTCATGATGATGATTTCTTATTCTAGGTACCCAAAGTAATGCCACTAGTCCCAGAAGTGTCCCTCCTGTTTGGAGAGGATGGTCAGTCTGGTATACTTACAAACTCAGGGCCAAGGAAGCCTCCTATAACTCAAGGTCAGCCAAATGGGGTACATCACATTCAGGACTTCAATAATACTCCGATACTGAAATCTACTCCCAATACTATGCCGTCTAGTCAACATTCCGTGCCAGTGTTTTCAACAGTAAATTCAACTCCCAGCCCAGGATTACCTCATCATTTTAACAGTGCTCCGAATCTACAGCAACTCACACCACAGACATTATGTACTGGGCCATGCTGTGCTAACAGGCCTGGCCTCTCCCATCAGTATGTGCAAAATAGTCTTCCACATCATGGTGCTTTTGTAAGGAAGTCTGGGCCACAACCCCCACCGTCTCAGTCTAATGTACTGCAACAGACTTCTCACCTCTTGTCAAATCCTTCTGTACCGCAGCACATGTATGCACACCAAGGTCATATACGGCAACCACAACCTCTCAGAAATGGCCAGAATGTACACAATTTTCAACCTAGTGCTCAGATGAACTCTCAGCCAAATGCTAATATGAACCCTCATCCAGGCACTCATATGAACTCTCAACCAGGTGCTCATATGATGCCATCACAACATACTGTTGCTCACAATGGGAATTATAACAACAATATGCATCCTCATAACAACACTATGCATCCTCAGCAGATGTTTGGTAGACCTAGCTATCCTTCTCCATATAACTCTGTGGACTGTCAGTACAATACTCCAAGTAATGGTCACATGAGGTCTTACTCTGGACCTGCTCTTAACCATCCCAGACATCATGAGGCTCAAATACCAAAAACTGGTGGTCAAAGACCTGCAAGGAAAGTGGCTATGTCTAGTACTTCAGCAGCATCCCATCAAAATGGTACGAACACCCATCATCATACTGGTGGCAATGTACACACACAAATGACTGCTCAACAAGCTAATATGGCGCCAGCTAATGCAGATGTGGTCACACCGGCCAGTTCTCTCTCACCAAGACACAATTCCTCTGGATCTACAAATTCTAGATCATCTGGACAGGCAGACTCAACTGGCCGCTCCAGTGATGATAGTGGTCTCAGTGTGACACCGGAACGACCCAGAACTGGAAGCAACCAAGACCTGCCTCAGCAGAGTAACATGGAGGAGACTAAGCCCTCTCAGTTAGGGAACTCTGCCATTAATTGGAATCAAGTCCCTCCTGAAGTTTATCAGCTACTTCTTCAGCAAGATGCTCAACTGAAACAGCTCCAAGCTCAAATACAAATGTTGATTCAAAATCAAAGTACGTCTACACAGAACACCACAACGACAGAACTTTGCTCAACTGTCACCTCTGAGAAAGCTACAGAATTGGGTGTTAGTAAGGAAAACACTACTGAAGTTAAGTCTCAGAGGTGCACAACTGGAACAAACACATCTTTATTTATGCCTATTGACCAGCATAAACACTCTATGTCCGTACAGACTAGTCCACAAAAGAAGGTCATGTCTCCAAGAGGAGTGGATGTCAGCAATACTAGTTGTGGAAGAGACCCGCCTCTTGTTGCTCGACAGTTTTCTGAAGATAGATCCTCCACTAGTCACCATTCCTATACAAGTCAGCACTCGACAAGCAGTAGCGGAGGCGGTGATCCTAGAACACCGGCAGAAATACGGCATCGTGGTGCGTTACCCATGAACAGTACTGAGAGGGAGGACTTTGATATGGAGATATCGCAGGGGGATTTTCTTGGAGTGGCAAGAAATGTGGAACTGCATAATGCTACAATGAACAGTATTCAATCAGATATGATTGTGGACATGCCGAGTTATCATTCCTCACCTACAAGGTTAGCTTCATAGATTTTTTTCCATATTTCCTCTGTGAGTAAAAATACTCCGACATCACATTATTTATCAATATTTCAAGACGATATAACTTGTTACTACAGTTTTTACAAGGACAATTGCCATTACAATGCGTTATAACCGTTTATTATTTCAACCTTATTTATGATGTCACTATTCAAAAAGTTGTCAAATGGAGTCATGTAAGATCTTTGTCCTCCAAACCTTAAAATTGTCTATTGGTAGGCTGTTGGTAAAAGTAATAAAAGCTCAAACATTGTACTGTACATTATTGATTCAATTACATTTACATGTACATTTATTTTTATTTTGAGGAAATTCTTTCGACGTTAAAGAATATTGATACAGTGTTCAGGCTTATACATACAAGTACCAATACCTTAAACTTGCAACATTGTCACTTTTTATCAGGTCACAGGCCTCGCCTACAGCCACAGGATCTGGTGATTTCAGTGTGAACTCAAGGAGTCCTATCAGTGCCAGTATGTGTGGAGATGGTCCTCCTGACAGTGAGGAGTCGGAGGAGGAAGGTGAGGAGCAGGATGAGGAAGGAGCTGGTCAACTTAGTGCTGATAATAAGGAGTATTACGACAAACTTATGGTAAGTGGCAAAAAAAAGACTTTACATAAACATATGACTCTTGTGAATTAATTAGTAAACTCTACTTTCATGGCATCAATATGTCTCTTTAGTTGAGTCACACTTAATACTGTGTATACATGTACATTTACTAGAACTTTCTAGGGAAACAGCATATGCAATGTTGTTTTTGTATAACTTTTGCCTAATCCTTTTTCTGATAATTGAAATAAATATGTGTCCTCTGTGATACATGTACAGCTAAATGTGATGGTTTCAAAGAAGATGAAGTTTTTCTTAGATAACTTTTTGTGCAAGTTTTGGATATTGCCTTTAATTAAGTATCTGTGTATAATTTGCAGAACAACATTCACCGATTACTACACCAGACAGAGGATACCGATACAGTGGGAGATGACACTCGTCTAACTCAGTCACAGTCACTACCTACAGATACACTACAGCAAAGTATACTACTGGGACAGTATCTCAACTCTATCAGGTAAAATACAATCTTACTGAGAAGCTAAATTGTTGAACCACAGAAGAAAGATTTTGAATTATTAATGGACATTTATGAGA
This sequence comes from Pinctada fucata, assembly GCA_028142955.1. Taxonomy (NCBI): domain Eukaryota; kingdom Metazoa; phylum Mollusca; class Bivalvia; order Pterioida; family Pteriidae; genus Pinctada; species Pinctada fucata. The sequence continues at coordinate 59,787,915 of AP027103.1, read as the reverse complement.
AAATGAAAAAAAAAATGTTTTTCATGGAGACCTGCTTACTTTTACGATTTTGGTGTAATGTTTACAAGTTTTGACCTTTAATTACGCCCTATGCTTTTGCTATTCCATTTTACGCCCAAAACTTACTAAAACTACTTTTGAGCAAATAATGTTTTCGATTTTTTTTTGCACTTGTTCGACCAAATATCTTCCATATTGTATAGGCAAGTGCATAAATTATTAAAATTTATAACAACTGTCGAAGGGGAAAAAAGAAAATTTTTTTTTTTTTATGTTTTTTTTTTTCTCAAAATTGCATTATTTGTTTATTTTACACACAAGTCCCCTAAATTACACTTTTGTGAACATAATATTACAATTATGGTTAGTGATGTGACGATAGTCGCTGACTTTTGATAGTTGATCCTCTTCGGTTTTGGATAACTGATTGTAAAGTTGACAGTTGATTGTCACTCAGAGGTAAAAGTAACTACAAACAAAATTGTTAATGTGCAAAGCAATCAAAATGACTTCAAGCTAAGTAGACAAAAATAATGGTTTAATGGTTTATTTGCCTTGAGTCTTTAGACTCATCAGCCTATAATGGTCAAGAAAAACAGATTGAATTTTTGCTTTTACTTTAGAATTGTATTGCTATGCATTTTCAGTGTATGTATATGTTAAAAAGGCTTCACCCTCAATGGTACTACACATGTTTTATTAATTGAAATGTTAAATTTATATTTTGTGTCATCACATTCCTTTCTATGTTCATATAAACCAGTTCCTAATGGATTTCCAAACATTTTCATGATAATATTGGTTAAATAATGATTTTCTTATATTTTTAGGATGGATGGAGACCAAAACCCTGTGGAAACGACTTTCATCCCCAAAATAAACTACATGTCAATGATGTTTGATTCTGACTCTGATTGTTCCATGGAAATCAATGCCATGGCCATGAAGTACTTGAAGGATGAACAATTAACACAGCTGAACAAATTACAAACACAGTCGAGACTAAAAGGGAACAAAGTAAATAAGGAGAATCAGAGGTTAGCAATGCTGCGCCGCGTACTGTCTGACGGCTCAGAATCAACACCAAATGTGACAACTTTGGGCATGTCACCGAATGATATGACATTTGCCACAAGGAAATATATGGAAAAACACGGATTACTAAGTGATAGTGATACTAACAGTACGACAAGCACTAAAGATACTTATGACGATAGTTACCAACTGAAAACTAACTTTAGTATAGCGCCAGATTCCCCTGGTCAGATTACGCATGAAGTGCTAGAGACTCCAAGCACTCGTAAATCTAGGAGTCCGTTTCTTGATTCTCTCAGGAGTCAAAACACGTCCGGTAAAACAAGGACTACAAATTTGGATAGTTATTCAAGTCCATTCAATAACAGGACTAATAGTCCAATACAGAATATAAGGAGTCATAACTCATCGAAGAACACTCAGAGTCCTCTTGTAAATAGTTATAACACCTCAGGGAAAAGCAGGACTTCAGCCGGCCAGTTTACACCGTCCAGAACAACTCCGCAGATCAACAGATCCAAGGATAGGTCTGAGAATCGCACACCAAAAGAAATACAAAATCTTCAGATGTCGCATGGTACACCTCAGCATTACATCTCTAAAGACTCAGGTACAGAAAGTGCTGCCGTTTTAACTCCTCGTGACAGAAATCCTCTGTCACCAAGATCAAACAACCAACAGCCCCCTATGATGAGGAACGGTACACCTAGTCCTGTCAGGCAGGTAGATGACCAACATAAGGTGCTTAGCCCTGTCATTCCTGAAACGATACCAGAAAGAGCCACTCCAGTGTACGATGATCAGAATCATCGGCATCAGCTGGCAGACGGACAGGATATACTACACAGACGGGAAGACGAGGATAAAATTCTTGATATTACTAGGTTAAAATTACTACCAAAACTTCTATAGTATACTCAGTCTAGATAGGACACTTTCCAGTGTGTAGTTATCTCTTGATTATATGAAATATTTATTGTTGAATAACGTTATAAGGTTTAGTTAATTGATAGTAGGACTTGTATGTAGGACTCGGTTAGAGAGAACATAGGGTCAACTAGAAATCCTCACTTCACTGCACAATGTTCATTCAGTCATCTGTAAATATTTCATCCTTAAATTTATTTATTATTTTATAACTGTAGATTTTTACTGTTAAACTTCTTAATCACTTGTTCTGTATAGTCACCAGTTGGTACATGTAGAGTGCTTAGGTATGTTGTAAGCAACTTTATAATTCCATGACATATGTTAACGTATTTTAATTGGGCAGATGCCAAAATGCTGTGATATTAATGTGTAGCTCAGCAAAACAAAATGTTTTTGATGATTTTTTTTTGTAATTTTGGTGAGTCATTGTTTTTCATAGTATCTGGCAGTTCAAATTATCTATGTTCTTGCATAATCTCATGATGTTCATAAAACACTCAGTTATGTAATATTTGAAAATCAAGATTTTTTTTATACTTAACAAACAATCAGAAACAATTAGAACATATCTACATCAGGAAGAATCGACATTTTACAAATAATTATTTTTGAAATAGTAAGTCCACCAGTGAAATATTTCTTACATAATGTGTGTATTTATACATGCAGAAATGGTATTAGGCAATAGATATTAGATTAGTGTTCAATACATGTATATCTAGTCACACAGAAAATACTTGACTCACATATCATACAGTGATTTTTTATCGATTCTTTAAAACATACATGTAATTTGTGTACATGTATAAAATGTAATAGATATTGTATTGGAAAATAGTATCAGAAAATATTCCTGTCTACAGAATTGCTAAGTTTTTGAAAAGAATAATTATGTTTTGAATTTAGTATTATAACATGAAAATTTCTTAATATATGATTACATATTCATTGATGGTAACCATGAACAGATGTAAAAAATGGCAAACAGATGCAAAACATAATCCTTTGTCTGCTCATATTTTGCTTACAAAATGTTTGTTGCTTGAAGTACATTCTTTTGTGTCCATTTGGAAAATAATAAATTTGCAGGTAATTCAGTTAACACACAGACCAGGTGCCCAATTTATCCACCTGATTTCTATCTGTGATGACTTGGTACATCCTTAGCATATAAATTAATATCGTACCATAAAATGATAAAATGATGCTTTTGAAATTTGTTAATTTGGTCTTACCACCAAAAAATTTGCTCACTGTGATGAAAAAAAAAGTTTGGAAAGAAAATTACCCATTTTAATTTGTAGTACATGTACCTGGTATCAAGTATTGACACGAAAACTCTTATATGATAAGAATAAACACATCCAGTTAAATTAATGAACTTGCCTTGTCAATTCTTTCAAATGAAGTTACACAGGATGATTTTGTCAGTTTCGTTATAATACACAAAATTTTCATTCCTTCAAATTGACATCGTTTTTGTACTGTTCTTGGTTTATATGTTCCTATGCATTGTGACATTATCTCCTATTTATATAAGCTCCAATTAAGGTTGTCCCATTCATCCCTAGTATTACCTTGACTTGGGTATTTGACTGATCAGTCAACTTTGTATCTGGCATTTATGTTCTTTCTGTGGAGCTTTCTCCCTGTTAAGTCACTTTAAAATGATTAGTGCTTCCAGTTTGCCAGTGGAGTTTTCTAAAATGCTAAGTTAAAATCTTTTATTTCATTGCCTCTTTTGGCTTAGTGTTTCATTTAGAATATGCAGTTTAAAACTGAAAAAGCAAATTTTCATGATATAGATACATAAATAGTAATAGATGATATTAATTGCAAGTACCATAACCCTTTGATCTGTAATCTCATATACCAGTGTCGGCATAGTTAGACCATTGATTAATTGATATAATACTGTTATGTTACTCAAACTTGTAGCATCCTGAAGAAGTAAATTGCTTGAATATGTATTGCTCGTCTTTTTTGTTTATACTAAAGATGTGCCCATTGTAGAGAATTGAATGCAAAATCATCTTGTTACAATAATAGTACTGTTGAAGAATAGGTATGTCACACGTTTTACCCTATATAAGTGACCTTAAATATTTAACCTCACTGTCTGTGGAGTCTCATCCTGCTTGACCATTGCTTAGTCAATCAAGTATATTCCTTTATATGAAAGTGTGACTTCCAGAAAGACGGACAAAGTGATCCCTATGTGTCTCTCTTGCATTGCACTCGAGTTTATTAGCCGAGTTGCAAAGCTTGGCTCTCAATTTTATGCGAGGCAGGCAGGCCTCAACACTTGGTTTCTGGACTATAATTCAAATATGATAAAAGCTAGTGCAATGGAACGACATAACTTACTCATCATCGAGTCAAGGCTGACCGATATTGATTTTGGGGCCAAGGTCATAGGACTCTGATGATTGAAAATGGTTCCTGGATCATATTCGAGCATGTATTGCATTTATCATCATGAAACTTGCCAGAAATATTGCCCACGAGTCAAGGATGACTCCTATTGATTTTAGGGTCCAAAGGTCAAAGGACTCTGATGATTGAAAATGGTTTCTGGGTCATTTAAGAACATGTATTGCACCTACTATCATAAAACTTAAAAGACCATACACAATTCATGCAAGTCTGCATATTCATACTTACATTCCAGTTTTGCAACTCGAGCACTTTGCATTTTTGATGCATTTTGAGCTTATCGACTTATACTTTTTAAGCCTATTAAAGTAAAACATTTCATATACATGAGCATAGACATTATTAAATATTCATATCCAAGCAAGCAATGAAAAGTTATGGCCTGGAAACATTTTACCCATCGAGTGCACTGTGACCTTGACCTACAACTTCCATACAAGACCATTCATATTGAGTTCTTGTGAATTATTATACAGAAATCTTGTGAATTATTATACAGAAACTTGCAAGCAGTTTCAAGTTGGACATAGTTTCACCCATCAAATTTACCCTGACCTTGATCTGTCCATTCCGGTTTTTATTTTCTTTCTGAATTTGTAACTGTAATCCCTTTGTTTCGCTGATTTTTTAATGTCACAGAGAATATGTTGTGCTCTCCATCCATGTCTTATTTGACCTGAATGCAGACCAAACTTTCTGTGAAATATTATTCCCTCGCATCGGAATAGCATCGCTGCTGTGTGTCCGTATTTTCATGTGAGCAGCATAGAGGTTAAAGCAGTAAACATAGAAACATCATGAATGTCCCCCATAAGGAGAGGATGATCCCTATAGCTTTTCAAGGTCACAGCAGACTAAGGCGAAAGCAATCATCATAGAAACATCAAACCTTCAACAAATGTTCCCCATGAGGAAAGGATGAACTCTATTGATTTTCAAGGTCACAGTGGACTTGAGATTAATATCTTTGTGAACAGTAGACAAGGGAATCACCATACTCATAGGATCATCATACCTTCAAGAGATGATTCCCCTTTGGATATTACGATTCCTATTGATTTTCAAGGTCAAGGTCACAAAAGCATGTAGTTGTGAAGTGATGCTATATACTTGTGTTGCCTTTATTCAGATCTTTACAAGCAATGAAATATTACGGCCTAGATTAAATTTCACAAACCAAGAGCATCTTTACATTGGGCGAAGAATCCCAGAAGTATTAGTTTTATCAAGTTTCAAACAGGTCAAACTTGTAGAATTTATAAAATGTACAAAAAAGGGTTTACAGTCTCCTTCTGCTTATGCCTCATGTGACTGTTTATTACTTCCCTGGTGAAACCTGTACATTCAAATGCCTTCTAACCTCTCAAAGGAGTACCAGTATTCAAGTAGATCTTTAGTCAAGACACCGAAGACATTAAAATTTGAACCCATGACCTATTAGCTTCTATATTTCGCCGGTCTCACACGTTATTTCTATTCTAATTGAATAGAAATAATGTGCGAGACGGACGAAATATTGAAGCTAATGACCTATGGGTTTCCAGTTAACCGCACTAACCACTACTCCACCACATATCCCATTTTATTTATAGCAAGGACAATGCTTTAAATGTAAATTTATTGAATTTTACAAGTGACCTTTGGTCAAGGAACACCAGCATCCCATATGCAATAGATAATTATAGCAAGTATAATTTGGTTCTGCCTATAGAATTCATGGCAAAAACAATACAGCTATCACCTTCTTGTATTTCAAAATGAAATGCTTTCCTTCATAAATAGGCTATTCAAAACAGGTATGTTAAATGTTTACAATGAAGTAGACCTTGATCTGCATATCATAACGAGTCTCATTACGATTGACCATTCCTGTCAATTTTGGGTAGAGTTTGATGACTAAACAGATGGATTGACAGATCTACTTCAGACAATGTGATCCCTTTTCATTCCATTTGCTCTGTAGGGAAAAAAGGGTTTAATCTTCTATCTGATAATGAAAACACTACTTTGGATTTGTGAACATTTCTATAGATTTATTATAAATCGTCTATCTCTCCATGTTTGTACAGTTTTACAAATACATATCTGAGAAACACATCAATATTGATTTAGAACTTTAAATATGTAACAAATTTACTGCATAATTTTAGAAAGCACTGACATACTTACTTGCACTAGTATGCACTTGCTGAACGAAAAAAAAAACATACATAAAAAACAGCGGATTTCACACAAATCAATCATCTATGGGAACGTATGGCAAAATATGTAGCGGGTCCCCATCGTATGATGCTATAGTTAAAGTTTGTGTCCAATCACGCCAAGCACCATTTATATCCATACAACCATTCACACTCTCTACATGGTCCTCATGCAGATTTCTCACTCTCTCATCATCTACAGCAATCGCAGCAGGCATCTCATACTCTAAATCCTCTAAGTTAACATTATCGTAGTCTATAGGTGGGAGTTGACTATATAACTCTTCCAGAGTCACATGTTTGGTTTTAGTTTCTTCATTAGATGGACCAGCAGTTTCCTCCACTGGTTCTGTACTGCTTACTTCAGGCGGTCTAAAGCTTGTATCGCCACCTGAGCTATCGGTAACATCTATTTCAGCGCTGGTATCTTCCTTCTCTAGAGATTCTGACTTGGGCATATCGTACTTAAATGGGCTCATATCTACTGCAGTATTGGGGGTTATGGATGTCTCTAAAAATTTTTCTACGAGTTCCGTTTTGGTTTGACTTAGATTTCCATGAGGTCTTGATGGAGTGCCCTGATCAAATGACACATCGCTCATTTTCCGCCTACGTTTCGGACGTGCCCCTGGTGGGAGAACAGACGGCATCTCATCACTTTCCTTAGCTATTTGATTTGTTTCAATCTGATGTATAACACTACTACCAATAGCTGAACTTCCGCTCTTTGCTTGCAATTCAGCAATAAGCTGTGCTGTTGTTTTAACTTTCGGTGTCCTCATATTCTTCTCTGAAAGCTTTTCAGTGCTTACATTTAAGCAGGCATTACGCCTGGACGGCAAATTTTGTTTTCCATCTGATGGCGAGATTTTTGGTTTGTGAGTGGTGTCCTTTTCACCAGATAAGGAGAATAATGCACCGTTTGCAACATTTTTCACAGTCCCGTTTTCAAAGGTTGCAGTATTAGATCGTTTATTGGGAGCTGCTGAAGAGTTTTGATTCCCATCTCTTGTTCGCTTTCTACTGGCCACGTGTGTTTTCACATTTAAGGATGAGTCCGTTTGTGTGCTAGGAGACAATGATGATCTACTATTTTCCTCCTTGGAATGATGAGATTGACATGGAATTCTAGCTTCAGGTGAGATACTATTATTTAAAGATTCTTGAGACAAGTTACGAGAGAGTCTGCCCTCTAACATAGATTCACTACAAACACTTGGGGTATTAGGTCTACTTTTATTGCTAATCAGATCACGAGAAGACATAGACGCAGCACATGGAGTTTCTGGAGAAACCTTCTTCAGACTATCAACAGATGAACTAACAGACTTTGGAGTACTATGATCCTTGGGATCGGCAGGACTTAACGACGGCCCTTGTTTTGAATATTGCGACAGACTAGGGGTTGTGGGTCTACTCCTAACTTGCGACTGTTGTAATTTTGGAGTATTAGGTTTGGACCGTACAAGTGCCGGACTTGTTTGCTGGAGAGTCGGAGTATTAGGTCTGTACCCCATTTGCTGTTTTGAAAGACTAGATCTGTTAATGATTTGTGGACTATAGGTACTGGCAGGTGATCCTGATTTACACGACAGGGCAGGACTGTTTGGTTTTGAACCATTACCCTGCAGAGCTGCCAGACTGGGATGACTAGGAGCTACCCGTTCTCCATGCGTGCCGTTAACAGCAGTGACATTCTCCGTTGATGGAGTAATAAGTTTTTGCCAACTACGCACAAGTTTCTTTGCTCGTTTTGCCAATTGTTCATTTTTTGTCTTTTTCCTGAGTTCATTGACATATCTGCCAATCCTAGTTTGCTGAAAAATAAGATAATATTACATAATTTATCATTTCCAATATGCAGTTGCTACATTTCAAGAACATATCCATTTGATACATGTACATTTATCTGTTACATATTCTGATGGACAAGGTTTGTTATCAGTGATTGGGATAAGCATGCGCCCTGGATATGAATTCATTGAATTGCATTGTTGATGACCCCAAAAAACTGATGCAGATCTGTACATGTTCTGGTTTGTTTGGTTTGTTTGTTTTTCAAACTGCTCATGGCACATTCATTTTCAACAATGGCACATTCATTTTGCAAATGGCACATTGATGTTCCAGGATATGGGGCCATTGTCACATTCACCTGATTGCCTATCCCAATCACTGTGTTATACAACATTTTTTACAAAAAAATCCTTTTTAATATGAAATGCTATAGTAGCAGAAACTCTAAACAGAAACTCTAAACTGTAGAGCTTTTTTAATTGCATTACCCTTTTGCATCAATTGGATTGAAACTGCACATCAACTGAATTGAAGATCACTTTTATATTTAGTTTGCAATACTAGAGAGCTCTCCAATCTATTTAGTGTGCAGTCAATCTGATCATCACATTAGTGTATGTACTAATTGAATTGATTTGCTGTTTTATACTGGTAGTTCAAATCTGGCCTACTTTAAAATTTACCCTAGTCCCTGTAGAAAGAAGGTTCATGTAAAAATACATTTTCTAAGGTACTACATGTACTACTCCATCAAAAACTTCACTGTTTTTGCAAATTGCAATCCCTGTTTATTGTTTATACTACCGGTACTTATAATCATGGTTCTGAACTGCATGTACAATTGATTAAAGACCAATGCCCAGTTTCACAAAAATTCTTCAGAAAATTTTAAGGAATTTTGAAAAAAGTTACAAAAATTTTATAGTTAGATTGTATCTTGTTTTATTATATCACTGTAACATACTCAATATAAATAAGAAAACAAAACTTCTCACATTTTAAGTAGTTTAGAAGAAATTACCGATCAAAAGTTACGAAAATTCCTGAAATTGTTCGTATTTTTGTGAAACAGGCTGCAATTTTTATATCCTCCTACAACAAGAGAATATTGCTTTCAGGATTTGCTATTCAAAAGGAAAGACAAATATAATATTTTCTACATAACCCCCCCCCCCCCCCTTCCCCCCAAAAAATATGCACAAACTAAATTAAGAGAAGTGGATAAATAATCAATTATACTACATTTCTGTTATTAAATAAACTGAATTGCATCTGCATGCCAATTGAACTGGACAATGAATTAATGCAAAAATGAGGCCCAAAGGGGCCACATCCCTCACCTGAGTTGCAAACAAAAGAATGACAGTGGACAATTTGGTGGAGGCCTGTACTTGCTTCCTTTAAGGTTTCGTGAAATTATGAGTATCAGCTTTGGAGATGTCGAAAATGTGTCAGCCAATCAGAGCCTTTGGTGGCCATATTTGTAGGCCAATCGGCACAAAAACACAAACTTTGTAGAGGATCATGAGTACTTGCTTCCTAAAAGGTTTCGTGAAATTCGGTGCAGCAGCAACAGAGGAAAAGTTGAAAATGTGTCAGCCAATCAGAGCCCTCAGTCATATTTGTTGACCAATTGGCATGAAAAACACAAACTTGACAAAGGAATTTGAGTACTTGCTTCCTGTAAGGTATCATGAAATTCTGTACAGCGGGTGCAAAGGAAATGTCAAACATAATGTCATCTGAGATGACAGAGCTCACTTCGACAGCAAAATTGTCACATGACCAGCATCTGTTCCTACACTGCACAAAGTATTTCCAGATGCATCGACCACACAAGTTTGGTTGATAAAGAATTTAAAGAAGGCTGAAATGAAGATTCCAATTTTACCTTACCTGGTCAATCAAACATGAAATATATGTCAGACACAGCCCCTGTATAGTGCATTGCAGTAAGCATCCTCAGATGCATCACCAAAACACATTTTTTTTTAATCTAGGATTTAAGATAGGCCGGAAATGGACCTGTCCCATTTTACCTATCCTGATTGCTCGAGCGTGAAATGAGGGTCAGATGCAGCATCTGTACCATGCATTGCAAATGTTGCATTAAGCATCTTCAGATGCATCATCCACACAAGTTTGGTTGATGTAGGACTTATACTAATTGTAGTAAGGCAGGAATGGACCTGTCCCATTTTCCTTAATCTTGTCGTTCAAGCATGAAATATGGGTCAGATGCAGCATTCATGCCATGCATTGCAGTAAGCATCCTCAGATGCATCATCCATGCAAGTTTGGTTAATGGACCTTTCCTATTTTACCTAACCTGCTAACTCAAGCTTGAAATGTGAATAAGATGCAGCCTCTATCCAAGTTTAGTTGATGTAGGACTTATAGTAAAGCATGAATGGACCTGTCCCATTTTACCTAACCTGCTCGCTCAAGCTTGAAATGTGGATCAGATGAAGCATCTGTATCATGCATTGTAGTAAGCATCCTTAGATGCATCATCCATGCAAGTTTGGTTGATGTAGGATTTATAGTAAGGTAGGAATGGACCTATCCCATTTTACCTAACCTACTCACTCAAGTGTGAAATGTGGGTCAGATGCAGCTTCTGTACCATGCACTATATTAACCCAGTTGCTTCTATGATCAATTAAGATACCATGATGACCATTACTGGGGATATTTAAATTGTGACTTTGTTCATTGGGAGTTCTCATATCAGTTCAATTTTATCTTAATAAATCCATTCCAAACCGTTTAATATTGTAAATATCATATCATTTGAAAGAGGAACAAATTCTATATCCATTCAGTGGCGGATTTAGAGGGGGGGCCCCAGGGGCCCCCCCTTTTTCACCCAAAGTTATTGATTCAGAATACTCTTTTTATGCTTAATCTCTTTACTTTTGGGGAAATTTTCGGCTCGCTTCCCTCGCCGCACTTCATTTTTCATTAGCTGTCTATTTTTTCGTCTTCACTTTGTCTTGAACTATCTTTGTCATCGTGTTTGAACGGATTCATATGTCATAAACATATACAAAATTCAAAATTAAATTAACACTTGAATAATAACCAAATGCTTCATTTTCATGGGCCGATCTAATCAGTTTAGACAGGTGGATAGTGGGGTTGCAATACCCTAATCTTCCCAACCTTCCCCAATTGGTCAAACAAAAATAGAGGATGGAAAATGAGAGAGATATTGTAATCTTATAACAAAATGTAACCATCTATTCCAAAAATTTCCCGGCTCGCTCCGCTCGCCAATTTAGAATAATATATATACATGTATGTATATATATACATGTATGGATGACTGAACCAAAACAAAAAAAAAAGGAAACTTCAAATCTTAAAATTTTCCGGCTCGCTACGCTCGCCAGTATACCTATAAACTTAAGTAAACATATCAAGAAACTCTATCTTCTAAATGCAACATGCAGTTGGAATGACCCCCCCCCCCCCAACTTATTCATTAAAATCACCAGTCTTGAGCTTCAGGTTTTGGAGGTCTTTTTTTTTCCTCTTCGACCTTTGATGTAAACATCGATACTCTGCATTAGGGTATATGAAAATTTTTTTAGTTCAAACTTTTGTGCATAAGAGAAAAAACTTGAAAAATGTCAGGTAAAGATCTTCATCAAAAATTTCTATGCAAAAAATCAGCGATGACATACCTTTTTTAAATCATTGTTAGAAAGGCAATGATTTTACCTACAATCTGCAATCTACATGTATTTGATTAAATTCAAGCAGTTGGTTTCAGAGTTATCTCAAGTTTATTATTGCAGGTGATTGCCAAAAAATCCTCATTTTTATCACCAGATTTTCCTATGTTTCTTTCAAATATTCCAGAAACAAGACCATGCTTCGTTTTTACTTTCGTTTCTTATTGTAAACATACTAAAATATACGAAAGACAACTCTCATAAAAAAGCAAGAGAAGATAACTCATACAGCTTAGGAAAAAAAATTCTTTTTTGTACTACGACCGCAGTCGTATCCCGAAGGCTGTGGTAAAAAGGGAGTAGTATCCCCAAGTCAATGGGTTAAGAATCATCCATGCAAGTTTGGTTGATGTAGGATTTATGGTTACACGGGAATGGACCTGTCCCATTTTATCTGTAGTGTGGATGCCCATGATGGGGCAATAGCATAAGCCCTGCTATATTTCGTTGAGGTGATCTGAAAATGTTAAAAGTTTACATCGGACGACAGCGCGCTATGACAATACCTTACTTGAGCTTTGCTCAGGTGAGCTAAAAACTAGCACTTTACTTCAGTGAAACCACATATCATATCAATTCACTCAGAAATTTCACTTGACCTGTTGACTGGTGAATCAAATTAAGACCAATATTAATTGTTGTGTTAATTTCATACTAACCTCAAGTGCATCTCTGGTGATTGGATAATCCTCGAGTATGGTGATGACGGCCATAACTGCCGCCATATCCACGACCTGTAAAATACAAAGATTGGAATTACAAATAGATTTGGAATGAGTCAATGGCACATTAAGGATAACAATCATTGGAATATCGTCATAATCGTAAAATCAGCAAATGAGTTCTTGTTGATCATGTTGATAGCAAAACAGAATAGCAAAGAGACAAAAAATCTGTAGGACACTTTGTTCTGCAGATGACCTAAAACCACAGGTCATAATGAAAATCTACCAGACAACCATTCAAGGAACCAAATTCAATGGATACTATTTGTATGTACAAATATATCAGTAGGATTAAGAATGTGCATCACGTATGATTAGATTGGCAATGCAAGTAATGGCAAGCGAGTTTAGTTATCTGATTTAGATAACTAAACTTTCTTGCCATTTATGAGTAGAAACTTACATTCCGAAAAAACAAAACACCGTATTCTGGCCCCTTTGAAGGTAATATACATGTAGCGTTCAACAAAATAAAATTAACTGTTTTTAAAAAGTCAAAGTCCATATGGTCAGAACTTGAGAAGTCAAACAAAACGTTAATTTTAAATCATCAGGAAATTAAGTTTGAGAATTCAAATTTTAGTTCTACATTTAATCTGATAATCGGACCCAAAAAACGGGCTTAAAAAATTCCTGGGGTACAAAAATCATTTTTGTACCCCAGGAATTTTTTACGCCCGTTTTTGGGTCCGATTATCAGACCCATTCCCAATGCCAAAATGACCTGTATTTTCCCAATTTTCGATTGAAATTTCCCAATTTGAACATCTTAATTTTTTGTAAAAGTGTTCTTCAATAAAGAGCAAAATAATGACGACTGAAATACCTAGCAGGAATATGACATCAATGATCGATATGTAAACTGGTCATAAATCTTATATCTGGTATAGGTTTACGTTTTAGTCGTCAAATTGTATCTCCAGTATTGGGAACCCCAGGACCATGTTGTCCCACAACAGCAAATCTGATACCAAAAATTACAAAAGGGAGTTTCTCCTCTTCTTTGTAGTGGATAGAAACGTTCTTCAAAATAAAATTTTGGATAGCGACTATAAAAGAAACAACAGAAAGTATTTCATGTTTAGTAAACAGAATGGGGGCGACTTGGACAGTGGGAATATGTCCCCCCGTCAAACACTGACTTTGAATCTGAATCCTGATTGATCATGATCAAAAGTAGCCCCTCTGACTCTGAACAGATGCCTGTTCCAGATCCTAGAAGTTGATGTCCTTTGAAGCACAATCTAAAGTATAGATGGCTTTACTAGTACATGTAGTGTTTCTTTTATTGAAGACACTTTGAAAAATGTTATGATCGCTGAGCGATATAGTCCCCTACCGGCTCAAAATATATATGTCCTGTAACTCTGCCTATGAATTACTCTTCAATTAAACAGGTATGAGTTTTAATTAAACTTACTGTCAGTGCAGCAGAATATCTCTATTTGTTGCAGGAAAAAGTCTGGAAAACTGACAATAACTGAATTGTGCAAGTCATCAAGGGGCATAACTCCTTGAAAAATAGGTCAAGCATGACAAAAGTCGAACTTGCTCTGTAAGTATCCAAGACTAAGCTGAGTATCACATTTTACCTGAATACAGTATCTCTATTTGTTGCAGAAAGAAGTCTGGAAAACTGACAAAAACTGAATTGTACAAGTCATCAAGAGGCATAACTCCTCGAAAAATATGTCAAGCGTGACGAAAACAAAACTTGCTCTGTAACTATACAAGACCAAGCTGTGTATCAAATTTCACTTGAATATCTCTATTTGTTGCAGAAAAAAGTCCGGAAAACTGACAAAAACTAAATTTTCCAAGACATAAAGGGGCATAACTCCTCGAAAAATAGGTCAAGCGTGACAAAAGTCAAACTTGATCTGTAACTATCCAAGACCAAGCTGTATATCAAATTTGATCTGAATATCTTCATCTGTTGAAGAAAATAGTCCGGAAAACTGACAAAAAGTGAATTTTCCAAGTCATCAAGGGGCATAACTCTTCGAAAAATAGGTCAAGCGTGACAAAAGTCAAACTTGCTCTGTAACTATCCAAGACAAAGCTGTGTATCAAATTTCATCTGAATATCTCCATCCGTTGCAGAAAAAAGTCCAGAAAACTGACAAAAAGTGAATTTTCCAAGTCATCAAGGGGCATAACTCCACAAAAAATGGGTCAAGCGTGACGAAAGTCAAACTTGCTCGTAACTATCCAAGACCAAGCTGTGTATCAAATTTCATCTGAATATCTCTATCCGTTGCAGAAAAAAGTCCGGAAAACTGACGAAAACTGAATTTTCCAAGTCATCAAGGGGCATAACTCCTCGAAAAATGGGTCAAGCGTGACGAAAGTCAAACTTGCTCTGTAACTATCCAAGACCAAGCTGTGTATCAAATTTCATCTTGATATCTCCATCCGTTGCAGAAAAAAGTCTGGAAAACTGATATTCGGACAGACGGAGGGACAGACGGACGGACAGACAGACCGAGAGGAAACTAAGAGTCCCCTTCGGCGTTGCCGGTAGGGGACTAATAAGAAGGAGTTATATCTCTGTGTAATGATTTATTCCATTAAGAATCAATTAAACTGTTGGAAATTCCCAATTTCATTGAAACGCCGCGATTTTTCCCAATTTTAAAGGACCCTGGACCCAAAGTAAAATACCCTGAAAAATACCTGCATGAACTACTTTCTGTTGTTTCTTTTACAGTCACTATCCAAAATTTTATTTTGAAGAACGTATCTCTCCTCTACAAAAAAGATGTACCTATTCCCTTTTGTCATTTGTTGGTATCAAGTTTGCTGTTGCAAGACGACATGGTCATGGGTTCCCAATATTGGAGATAAGATTTGATGATTAAAACGTAAACCTATACCAGATACAAGATTTCTGACCAGTTTACATATCGATCGTTAATGTCGTATTTCTGCAATGTATTTCAGTCGTCATTATTTTTCTCTTTATTGAAGAACACTTCAAAAAAATTAGGAGGTTCAAATTGGGAAATTTCAACCATAAATTGGGAAAATACACTACAGGCCATTTTGGCATTGGGAATGAGTCCGATAATCAGACCCAAAAACGGACTTGAAAAATCCCTGTATTTTAATTGGCAAATGGCCAATGCCAATCAGAATCACTGCTGCCATAGACTGGTAAGGTCCAACAGCCAACGGCAGCATAACAAAACTGCCCTTGCAGAATTCATTGCGAAAGGGATTACTTGAAATTCCTGAAAAGGTTTAGTTACATCCAGTCTTCACAAAAACTCACTAGCCTGACACTACCAGAAATTCTGCCAGGATAGTAGAAATAATCTAACAAACTATACAATTAACCAGTAAAAATTGTCTTCATTCAAGTGGTTCAAAAAAGCTTTTGTGAAGCCATTGCAAGATAGAGAGCAGAAATGTCTCAAAAAATTGGCAAAAACATAGATGAAATTCCCTTTATTTACCAACTTTTATGTACCCTCATCAATGCACACAATTGCATACACTGAATTCTAACATACGTCCATGCCTAATTTTGAAAAAAAATCTATCAGACTACTGGGTTTTTTGTGCATAAACCAAAGGTGGCGAAAGGGTGGGTAGACTTTAGATGACTGCCAGCGTTTTGGGCAATATCTTAACAGAAAGGGGTACCTGTAAGAAACTAGTTGTTTGTACATAGTTCAAACAATTTCTAAGGTCATTTCCATAAAATGTGAAAATTTTGAAAACCAAATTTTATAGCCTTTCCTTAAGGTCCGGGATCCTTTATTTCTAAAGCGACTTTCTGAACCATGATGAGGTATGTTTGTTCCTTACTTATATCCAATGATTTTGGTATTCTAACACATGTAATTTATATACTTTTTCGTGAATATTCTGCTCTGGGTCCCTCTTAATGCAGGATTATATCTATCAGTTGACAAGAATAGATTATCATTTTTGGAAAATATGCGACTCGGAAACTAGGTCAAGATATGTTCTTAACTCAATGATGTCACTTTCCCCGGCTCCCAAATAGACGAAAGTAACAAACAGCAGGAGAAACAAATGCTAAAAATATACTATATGAAGTTATTTTGAGATTTTCTTTTGCATGTCAGTCACTTTTCTGATTACCTAGATGTCTGTATAACCAAAATTGTGAAAAAAGTTACTCCAAGTAATCAAACTAGTAAATCGTTATGAATTATCTTCAGTTCAGAAGTATCTGCTCGACCAGTAGGCTTTAATTTTGTTAGAGTATCGTAAAAGTGAGGGTTAATCCTCCATTTCCCTTGCATACTGCGACTTCCATGTAATCAATATCATATTACTCCATTAAATTAGGAAATTCTTTTAGTCAATAAAAGAGCTAAACATTCTTATATGCAATATTGTTACCGATTATTCACTGAAGTAAAATAAGGCAAAAGCCTAAAACCGACGTTCTTAGGTGAATTTATCAATAAAATAATCAGTGATCAGAGTTAATGCAGAACCAAAGAAGCAATTATTGGATTACAAGTAAATTTGCCAACTTTCTTACATTATTGTCTTCATCAAGACCCTTCAGCAGCTTCTCTTTTAGTTCGAGGGGAGAGTGCTGCATTGGGATGCCCAAAAGCCCCCAAATAAAAGGTTTTCAGCCAGCTGTCTGACCGATGTTGTCCCACCGCAATGGCGGACGTCCATACATTGTACGATTGCTTGCTACGCACTGGCATCTGGGAAGCCTCTCCAATAGCGTGACGTAGAATGACGAACGACTAACTAAGCAAAAATCGTGCGCAGGTGCCCGTCACGTGACTTATGTTGATAAGCTTGTCAACGTAATTAGAATGACAGAATATCATATTCTAGTGATCGTTTTCCTGAAAAATATTCAAATGAAATTTATTCAATCATTAAGATGTACTTCTTATCCGATTCTGGCCAAATGTGATATAGGAATTCGCACTATTCTAAAGGAACTACTTTTTTACGTATCAAGTTATTTCCCTTTAAAGAAAATATTCCGAACGATGGCAGCACTTCATTTTATGCTGTATCCGAAAAATTGATTGGTCGGAAGTAATCTCGTTTCTCATTGGACATTCTTTTTATTGACAAGAAGACGTGAAAGAGAACCAAATCTGCTGATTTACCTCACTTGTTTAAGATAAATTAGTGTTACAGTAATCATGGTAGGTCCCACAATACAAAAGGCAAAACATCACAAATAAACATGAAATAGTAATATGGACACAATGATAATGAGCCTGTTACCTTTCGGATTAAAAATCAACACGTGCTCTTGGGACGTTTCGGCATGAGGACGTTTCGATTGTGTTACAATATTTTGACGTCTGAAGCAGTGGCGGATCCAGCTCTTGAGTTGGGGGGTAGAGGGTAAAATTAGCGAGGTGTCTGGGGAACATTTTATGTGGAACCCTGGTAGGGCAGAGATCTTGAAAACTGCCGGATTGCCAGCAATCTCCAGTATTTCGTACTGTACATGGCTGCGTTTGATTTGAACAACACTAGAGTCAAGAGTGTTAGAGAAGCGCATGCGTACTCTGTGTAACTGACTGATTTTAATCGAATGACACGAGTTGTAATCGTATTGTGTCTAGTGTTGTATAATCGGACAAATTACATAATCGATTATCGGTTTATAATCGGACAGGATTTTAATCGATTATTTCGATTTAATCGGAAATATATTTTTCTTGTTTTTACTGAACAGAATATGAAAAGTAATGATAAAACTTCACCAATTTATATGCTAATATACATAGCTAAGTGTCTAAAAAGAACTCCAACCATGGAATGATAAAATCCTTTCTAGTAAATAAGATATTTTGTCAAGATAATAGCAGTAATAGAGCCAAAACAAAAATGTTATTGTAATAGTCTGCAACTTAATACAGCAGATGCAGGGGGGGGGGGGGGGTCTATACGATCAAAGAATTTTAAAGTGTTTGCTTATTCAATGAAGAATCAAGCAATATCTCCGTGGAGTTCTCTCACTTTGTCCTTCATACAATTAAAGCTATGTGTTCGGCGTTTTCCCAGATGAGTAGCTATTGACGTATCGCATTTGACGTCGAAGCTTTCTATTACAGCACTTGTCATTACTATAAAATTCAAGGAGAATCCTGATCCCACCTATTGTATGCCTTAGAAAGCGTATCCTTTTCCAATTATTTACGCTACGCCTGTAACTTGAACTCGTGAAAACGATCGTTGATCTACTTTCGTTTTATTCGTACTTGTAATACGCGTATTCGACCGAAAACTATTTCATTCTTTTCTACGTTGTATATTTCCGATTATAATCGATTCTTAAAAACATAATCGATTAATTGAAATCAAAGGGTATTAGCGATGATGTCTCCGAAGTCGGCGATAATCGTTACAACACTAATTGTGTCCAATGTAAACAAAAGACCCCCAAACTTAGCTAAAGCCCCTGAAGTCACAAAATTCAATGTTCTTCATTGAATATTGTAGGAATTAAATTATCCCTTATATTTTGTTGTTTAAATGTATTTAATCAACACCATTTGTCTATTCTAATGTTTCAAATTCGATTGCTTGTCCGCCATCTTAACACTCGATTACTCGCGGTAAACTGGGAAGTATACTCGTGTCACTCGTGTTCAACACTCGGGTCGCGACGCTTGTCGTTTGATTTAACAAGAGTTAAACACGTGTGACACGAGTCGTCTAATCGAACTCAGCCCATGTGTAACATCTATTTTTTTCAATTGTCCGGTAGTTTCTGAACCTGTGCCGTACAAAGTATCCGTTATAAATAAAGAACTGTCTAAAAGAATTAATTAGAATTGATCAATGATCATTTATGATTAGTAAAATAGCTAATTGTGTTTTATGCTAAGTTGTTTTAAATATGCAGTATCTTATTATTATAACTTGATTTCACAAAAAGAATATGTTTATTCAAAGTTTTTCGTGCAAGAATTTTAGAAAAAATATTTTAAATTACTCAAGATTACATTGCCCCTCTGCGGAATATATTTGAAGGTTTGAAAATCAGGCAATATTTGTCCCACAATAGCAAGTATGTATAAACAGTATATTTCGATCTTGCCTATACCTGTAGGTAGAAAATTATTGTGTACGGTAGGATAGGTTATAATGATGATAGTATTTTTTTCTTTTTGTCGATAAAAGATTTTATTTGTAAAAAATTGTATTTGGTTTGTATTTGGTAAAGATTGTACTTCATTTTCATTATGTTTTATTTCGCAGTGTCTCACTTGTCAATAAAAGTATCACATTTCAAGCTTCAAATAATAAGAATTAGAAAAAAATACATGTACGAAGCAAGAAAACAAAGGCGTAATCTTGGAGTTCCAAACTTAAGTCTTTTGTAAATGTTTGTTCAGTGTGTTATACATTGTAATAGTGTTTGTCACTCTTTTACAGCCTGGAAAGAAAAAGAAATTCATCGATAAGAAGAATGCTGTGACTTTTCACTTGGTACACAGAAGTCAAAGAGATCCTCTCCAGGCCAGTGAGGAAGCCTCTAAACATGTACTCCAACCTCTGGATTCACAGAGTGTAAGGATCTTTCATCCTAGGCAGAACAATGTTGCAAAAAATATTGTTTTCTACCGTATAAGCAATTTTCAGATAACTTCATGAGTAACATTTAGTGGACGGCAACGTCACAGTTAAAAAGTGATTTTTAGCTCTACTGGTCAAAGACCAGTCGAGCTTATGCATTCGCCCTTCGTCCGTCGTCCGTCTGTCTGTCCGTCCGTCTGTCCGGCGTCCGTAAACAATTCTTGTGGACACGACTCCTCTGAAACTATAAATGATAGAAATGAAATTCTTTTTGCATTATGATTGGTCTGTGGCCTAGTTGTAATAATTCTATTTTGGTTGAGTCCTTGACCCCAAGGGTCTTAGAAAAAGGGTGTGGTCATTTTCTCTTTAAAGTGGTCTTTTGTACGCAACTCCTCTGAAACTGTAAATGATAGAAATGCAATTGTTTTCTACATTATGGTTTGTCTATAGTCTAGATGTGCACCTTATAATTTGTTTGAGCCCTTGACCTCAAGGGCCTCAGAAAAAGGGTATGGTCTTTTTGTCAGGCAGTTCGAAGATCTGTACATTTTCCAGAAAATTCTATAGATTGAAAGTTAAAATCATGGCTTGTTTGGTAATTCCATTTTATGAAGTTCTCCTGTCTTAATAGTATCACAATTGGATGCCTGTATTTATTTTCACTTGTTTTTTTTTTTCTTTATTTTTTTTTCTGTTATAATTCATGCACCAATACTAGCCTTTACCAAGCTATATGGGCTAAAATACTTTCATCTGTATTTAGAAATGCAAAGACAGTAAGACTCCATGCTTTTCTTTCAATTTTACTCATATTTTAAGTTTTTTTTACATGAGATTACTGCTTTATGATAGGTGTGACAAAGTTTTTCAAGAAATGATTTTGGTATGAATTAGTTTCAAGGTTGAATTGTCTTGTGTAGTATAAAGAAGAAAAACAAATGCAGCCACTGCTTCCTCAATTCAGCTCAATTTTTCCTCCCAGGTAAACAAATCGGAAGGCATTTCTCTTCAAATACTTCATTTAAGTTATATTTATGCTGTTCATTATAATTTTAAAAGTGCCACAAGTTTAATTTTTCCTAATTTTTCAGAAATTACCTCGACCTATTTTTTTTATCTAACTCTTAGTCAGACTAATGACAGCTCTAAGTTTTAAGTTCAATGCAGCAGTGTGGTAATTAAATTATGTACATGTATGACAAAGTACTAATGCTACAGTAACCAAACTTGCACAAGTGATTCATCTTTGGATGCTGATGTGAACCCATGCATCGGATGCAGCATCTGACCTACATTTTCCGCTTGAGTGACTTGGTTAAGAAGTTTGGGGTAGCTCAGTATCTGACAAAGTACTAATGCTACAGTAACCAAACTGGCACACGTGATTCATCTTTGGATGCTGAGGTGAATCCATGCATCGTATGCAGCATCTGACCTACATTTTCTGCTTGAGTGACTTGGTTAAGAAGTTTGGGGTAGCTCAGTATCTTACAAAGTACTGATGCTACAGTAACCAAACTTGCACAAGTGATTCATCTTTGGATGCTGAGGTGAACCCATGCATCGGATGCAGCATCTGACCTACATTTTCCGCTTGAGTGACTTGGTTAAGAAGTTTGGGGTAGCTCAGTATTTGACAAAGTACTGATGCTACAGTAACCAAACTTGCACAAGTGATTCATCTTTGGATGCTGAGGTGAACCCATGCATCGGATGCAGCATCTGACCTACATTTCCACTTGAGTGATTTGGATAAGAAGTTTGGGGTAGCTCAGTATCTTACAAAGTACTGATGCTACAGTAACCAAACTTGCACAAGTGATTCATCTTTGGATGCCGAGATGGACCCATGCATCGGATGCAGCATCTGACCTACTTTTTCCACTTGAGTGATTTCGCTTTTAAAAGCCAATATTGAGCAAAGTATAAGTGCTACATGTACCAAACTTGCATATTAGATGTATCTTTGATCAAACTTTTATAAAATGACCTTGACCTACTTTTTCTGCTTGAGTGATTTTGCCTTTAAAAGCCAATATTGAGCAAAGTATAAGTGATACATGTACCAAACTTGCATATTGGATGTATCTTTGATCAAACTTTCATAAAATGACCTTGACCTACTTTTTCCGCTTGAGTGATTTTGCCTTTAAAAGCCAATATTGAGCAAAGTATAAGTGCTAGATGTTCCAAACTTGCATATTAGATGTATCTTTGATCAAACTTTCATAAAATGACCTCGACCTACTTTTTCCGCTTGAGTGATTTTGCCTTTAAAAGCCAATATTGAGCAAAGTATAAGTGATACATGTACCAAACTTGCATATTGGATGTATCTTTGATCAATCTTTCATAAAATGACCTTGACCTACTTTTTCCGCTTGAGTGATTTTGCTCTATAAAGCCAATATTGAGCAAAGTATAACTGCTACATGTACCAAACTTGCATATTGGATGTATCTTTGATCAAACTTTCAGGCTTTCTACTGTTCCTACTTTTTCCTACTATTTCCTACTTTTCCTACTTTTTTATTTTGATCCTATTTTTTCCTACTTTTTCTTCAAAACCTCCTACTATTCCTACTTTTTCATATCAAAAGTAAAAAATTACTTGCTTCACTTGTCATTGACATCTGATTCAAAGTTTTTGAAAAATTTCGGGCTCGCTTCGCTCGCCCATTCTGTCTATTTTACATAAAAAATCAATCTGCCTTTATTTCTCTCTGTGATTTCCTCAAAGATGAACATAACCAGTCTACAATCATTGCTTACTGTTATTTCTGTGTCATACTTTCTGAAAATTGTCGTTAAAAGTGATAGAAAATTTCCTACTTTTCCCCGATTAATTCCTACTTTTTCCTATTTTTCTCCTACTTTTTTTCATTGATTACTCCTACTTTTTTCCTACTTTTTCATCAAGGTAGAGTAGAAAGCCTGTTTATGGTAAAAACGCTTGTTTTGATCTAAATAGCAGTCTTACTATTGAATTGTTTATCCAATCTTTCAATGGATTTTCATGTGGACCCAGTTAGTGGTTATTTCTACAGAAATTTATTTTTTTTCATATTTTGCATTTTGACATTTTAACTTTTCAGAGGAAATTTTAGGCACTGCATTAACAGGCCTTTTGATCAAACACTAATTTTGGACAACTTTTGTTATTTCCTTTAGGATGCCAAGAAGAAGAGGATAGAGGAGCAGCAGAAGTTTGGAGTATTCTTTGACGATGATTATGACTACCTCCAACATCTCAAGGAAACTGATGAGGCATATGAACTGGAACCGGTGGATAAGTCTCCTCAATCTGCCAATAAAAGCAAGGTTGTGCATTACAGAATCAGACATTATGAAATATGGTTTGCCTAACATACATATGGATAAAATTTGGTGTCACTGCTTAGTCTACTATATTGGAACTTTAACTAACTGCTTGGTCAAGCAAACCAATCATTTAATATAAATATTCAAACAATTTATAAAGTGATTGAATATGAAAAATTAGTGAAAAATGGAGCTGTTAAAAGCTGTGTAAAGTGGTAGTGGACTGTATAATGTAGCAATAATGGGATGGTATGATGACTTTGAGCTAACAAGATTAAATAAAGCAATCAGTTTACATTTACTTGTATGTGATATTAGATATTCAGAAATTCATGAGGATGCTCTTCCCTTTTTTAGGTCCCAGGAATCCAACTTCCATCATCAGTATTTCCATCAGAAGTTGAGACAGATATTGGATTGCTGAATAAAGCTGTTCCTTTAAGGGGTAAGATACATGATAATATGTGTACTTGTACATGTACTTACATCCTCATGAC
The DNA here is from genome assembly GCA_028142955.1 of Pinctada fucata. Taxonomy (NCBI): domain Eukaryota; kingdom Metazoa; phylum Mollusca; class Bivalvia; order Pterioida; family Pteriidae; genus Pinctada; species Pinctada fucata. The sequence goes on along the minus strand of AP027103.1, from coordinate 59,763,682 downwards.
TTTTTGATCACTGAACCACAAGCAAATACAATACACCTTTGTTAGTCATTATACCCTCCTCCCCACATTAAAATTAAGGGAGTTATAGGTAACGTTTTCTCCATTTCTGTACATGTTTGTTCATGGACACACAGTTTATTTCCACTTCATAACTCTATTTATTCTTGACCTATAATGTCTATCACTCAGTGATAAAAATTCTCAGATTTCCTATAATCAGAGGAAGTCCACTACCAATCTTAGATCATAAGGTCAATGTCAAACTTGGTGTAAAACTGCATATCACAAATAATCCTTGACCTACAGTTAAAAAAATTTGCACATACACACATAGGTTTTCTATGATAAAAGGACAATTAAAAAAGGATCCCTTTTGATTTTGGATATACATGTAGAAGATTACAGGTTAAGGGCAAAATTTTAAAGAAAATAGTTTGCCTTTCCATTCTGCCATAATTTTGCTAGAGATACAGCTCTAACTACAAACACTATTATGGTATTACAGAGATTCAGATTGGCGTCGGCCATCGGCCATTTGCCGATAAAAAATATGAATGGGTGATTAATGTGTCCTGCATCTGCCGAAATGGCCTATTCCTTTCCCCTTTGTCTGACATATTGGCCGATAATATTTTCCCATGAGCGGACACAATTTAAGGTCGAGTTGACTCGGTACCTCAATAAACATGTTACAACAGTTTTCATTGGATGATAAAAAAAGAGTCCGTCGTACAAGCGCTTTATGTAATGATGACTCGGCGAATGCTTGTTAAAGCGTGTAAATAACTGAGTCAAATAAAAGCTGCGTCTGGGCGAGGGCCAGCAAACTTTGTTTAATTTGATCAAAGAATCTCCAAGCGGCGGCCCCCCCAAGCAGCACTCCTGACACCCCCGAAGTTCAGGCTGAACAACCTGAACCTACTGTTTATAGAAAATTCCAGCAAAAATGGGTAACCCTATGCCCTTGGTTACGGTATGGTGAAACTGCGGACGCCATGCTCTGTAAAATATGCCTTGATGCAAATAGAAACAATACCTTAACCCAAGGTAATAGACCACATCAAGTCTAACGACCATCAAACAGCACTGATAGTCCCACTTCCACAGGAAAACAATAAAAAGCCTCAGTTACACACCCAGGCCATTATTTTCAAGTTTGTAGACTTCAATTTTCATCTCCAGATTGGCTCAGATTGCACCATTTTGATTTAAATTTGAAAAAAAAATTCGAACCCGCGTGCGATGGCCTATACTTTTTCCATGTTTAGGACAAATTGGCCTATAATTTTTTATGCTCTAGGCCATGTGTCCTATAGCTTCTGAAAACAGTCTGAATCACTGTATTATAGCTGTTATTGTCCATTACAGGTCCTCAGCCAGACTGGGACCCTGACATCGTAGCCGCCTTGGATGATGATTTTGACTACAAAAACCCTGCTAACGAACTAGAGGATGACTTTATTGTCATGGCAAATGCAGAGGGTGATGGAGATAATGAGGAGTTTGTAGCTTTATTGAAAAATTTTATATGTTTGTATATGTTTGTAATACATGTAACTGTGAAAAATGTTTGACTTATACAATAGTGTAAATGTATATTCTACATAAATAAGATAAAGGACTTGTTAATATTTCATGGTGAGTATATTCTGCTCTGTAAAGATGGAAATTTCATGTAAACTTGTGAAATCAGAGAACTCATATATGAAGAATAATAATATTGTTTCACATCTTACTCTACTGTCAAATTTGTCAAAATATTCCTAATAAGGCCAATATCTACGTGAAAATGATTATTTTTTCGCAGGAAAAATTTAAAAATCTGAATGGCGTCCATGTGTTCTTGCGTTGCAAGCCACAAAAAATGTGTTAAAGGGCCTAGCCTTTTCAGGGACGGAAATTGGCGGTCGCCCATGGCGACCATAATTTTAGCTGGGCCCCCAAAACATCATGTCCTACTCGCCCATTTGGCGAATGAAAATAAAAATACATAGTCCATATTTAATTATAAAAAAAAAGGAATTTCAGGTGTTTCTTTCGCTTCTATGTTAGGCCCCATACTTCGTCAATGAAGCTCTTTTAAAATCAGGGGCTTATATTAATACATGTACGTACCTGTTTACATACGCAAAATTTACGTTTTCTCACGTGTCACTGTGCGAAGCCCTTGTTCAAAGTTGCTATTAAGATAATTGGAATTTGGATTACCGCATGTTGTTCGCACGACACAGCCTTACTGCATGTACATGTTTCGAAAGCATTCTTGTACATGTTTACTGAGTTATTGAAAGGTAGTGGTACTTTGCACGACCGAAATCAAAACTAATTTTCTTAATTCATTTATCGAAAATCTTTTAAAGTCGTTCGCCAAATTTACGCCCAAAATCTCATTTCACTTGATTCAATCCATGCCATAGGGGACGGTATAACGGCGCGAATATATGTAATGAATGTGCCGATCAGAAACTCACATTTTACATCTCTCTCTCTTATGTTGACGTTTTAAAAATATCTATACGAACCGTGTATTGTTCTAGCCTCTCTCTCTCTCTCTCTCTCTCTCTCTCTCTCTCTCTCTCTCTCTCTCTCTCTCTCTCTCTCTCTCTCATTTTGTCGTTGATAACGTATATCAATAAGCGTGAAATGTGAGACTGTATTTTTTCTTGGCCCCCAAATTTTAGCCTGGGCTCCTAAATTTTAGAGTTTAGGGGCCCAGTTGGCTCCTAGGATATTTTGGTAAAGGTTTGTCCCTGCTTTTCTCTCACAGTAGATGTCTGACTTTCTTTTTTTTTTGGAGTACAAATGATGGAAAAACTGTTCACTTATCACATATGATGATATTGAACATCTAAGGAACCTCTGATGTACACTGTAAATTCATTTAACTTTTCTGAATCCCCTCCCTCTTTTTAAAAAAATGCATATTTAGTTTCTTGTGCATCATGGATTTGAAAACTTATCTTTATTGTACAAAGATGTTTTGCTAAGCCCATAGTGCTTGATATTTTGATATATGCCTGGGTCCTTTTAATGAAAGATACCATTCCGTCACACAAACTAAAACTACAGATACTGAATAGGAGTGAAATGAAGGTATTCTTGAAAGTTAAATTAAAATCAGTGCATACTATATGAGATGGAATCATTAAAGGATCGTTTGTTTTATGTAAAATGCTCAATTATGTTAAATGCATGTAATTTTTAAAGAAGAGAAATAGGAAGAGAGATATTGAACTATGATGTATCAGTTTTTAAATTAAGATGAAATGAAAGTTTCATGGGCAAAATATTGCTGGAAATAGTTACGCAGTACATACATGTATGTACATGTACAGATGATGGACAATTTGTTCACTTATCAGATGTGATGATATTGAACATCTAAGGAACCTCTGATGTACATTGTAAATCTTACCTTCCTTCTAGTTTATTGTACATGGTTTATGGATATGAAAACCTTAATGTACTAGTACATGTATGTGTTTTACTGGTGTCAATAGTAATTGATATTTTTATTTATGCTGGAGTCCGTGTAATTTAAGATACCCTCCCTTCACACAAACATACAAACTTAATTTATAGACAGTTAATAGGAGAGATGTTGGTATAATCTGAATTATTCTATAAACTATAAATAGTTAGTCTCTGATTGGCTGATAACTTCACCAATGCTCCTGGATAAATCACCGAAAATAGACCGGGTTTATCCCACTGATCTCTGCAAATGACGTCGTTATTTATTGTGAATCATATAATAAATTGTGGAATAAAACAGTTATGGACTTTAAACTCAGTATATATGATGTGATATTGACTTAGTATAAAAATATTGACTTCGGCGTCATGTTTTCATAGTAAGTCAGTATCACATCATATACACTGAGTTAAAGGTCCATAATTGTATATTGTAACTTGGGTAAGAATTTAATTTACCCTTTGCAGGTTTGAATTGTTTTTCACAACTCAGTGAGAATAACACCAGTTCTTTAAAATCATTAAAGGGTATTTTGTGTTATGTATATTGATTTAATGCATGCAATTTATATCAGAAAGAAAGAGGAAGAGAGATATTGAACTATCAGAATTACACTAGATTATAAATTATGTTAATATAAGATGAAATGAAAGTTTCTTAAAAATAAGCAAAATATCGGTGGAAATAGTTATGAAGTACAGATGATGGACAATTTGTTCACTTATCAATTGTGATGAAGTTGAACATCTAAGGAACCTCTGATGTACATGAACAAATTTATCAGAGTTATAAAATTGCAGTGGATAAATGGAACTCAAAATTTTATCTTTCTGAACTTTCATATCTTTCTGTTGTTTACTGAATGATATAAATAGACATATTCTGCAGTGAAAACCAAAACTTTCTTACGGTACAAGGGTAAATAAGTAATAACACATCCCATAATCCCTGAGATGTTAATATACATTACTAGTTTTTACATATTCATCACATTATTTGCAGGGAGATGGGCTCGGATATCGAGTATGGATCGGACGAGTGCGAGTTCTCTGATGAGGAATACGACAGATTTGGTGATGATGGAATGTTTGGTAACGAGGAAACAAAGTCACGCTTCACCGAATACTCCATGTCTTCTTCTGTAATACGGAGAAATGACGGACTCTCACTGCTCGATGATAGGTTTGAGAAGGTTAGAGAACAAATTTCATGATATCTTAGAATTCATGCATTTAACCTGAGTATGTAAATGACATTTCTTTACAAAATGATGAATATGGTACATGAGATAGGATGTACCTGTAGAGAATTGAACTACATGTAACTTTTAAGATTAGATGTAATATAAAGTTTATTCAAATTTTGATCAGTGTACAAGTGATGGATACTTTGTTCTCTCACCCTCTGTGATGATATTGAACATCTAAGGAACCTCTGATGTACACACACACTTAACAAATATAATTCAAGTACTTATGCACAGCTCTGCTTAAAATAAATAGCTATTCTTAGTTATAGCTATCTCCCCACCTTTCCCCTTCCAACCAGGTTGAGAGGGTATACATGGATTCACTATGTATCACTGTCTGTCCACAGACACACATTTTGATTCTCTACCATAACTTAGGTAATTCTAGACCTACTTTGATGAAACTTCTTGACCTACTTTGATGAAACTTCACACATAGATTGCTTTATGGCACAAAGAGGATCCCTATTAGTTTTGGGTCAGTAGGATAAAGGTCAAGGTCAAATTGTTATACATAGCTAGAAAGCAGCATACTGTAAACGCGGTTATTTGGGGAAAATATCAAGACAATAATAATTCGCAATATAAATGTCTCTGCCTTTGTAAGAATGCAGCAGGGTTTTCGCAAAGACCCTTTATTCATAAAAAAAGTGAAAATTACCCACACATGAAAAATTTCATGTTTACAGTATTAGTGTATTTCCTTACAATAACTCAAAGTAATTCTGAACCTTTACTACCGGTATATGAGTGGTGAGATGAAAGTGAGGTTTTACAACATATGATATATCTTTACAGTTGTACGAGCAGTATGACGACAGTGAGATCGGAGCATTGGATCAGGATGATATAGATGGATCTGTACAACAGGGAAGCCATATGTTGGACTCTATACTGGAGGATTTTGAAAAACAGCAAGGAGATAGGAGGTTCTTATTGTTTCTCATATTTTGTATTTCTTGATTTGTGTTTACAAATTAAAGTATAGTTAACTTTTGTGTCTGTCTATGAGGTACATGTACATGTATTATTGAAATATAAAATAATGAATATATTTAAGGATTAACTTTAACAATTTTGCAATTTATTGAGATATGATATGGTTTGAGGCGGTGCACACTTTATAATCCGCAAAGATACCCAAACTGTGTAAAGAGTTTACATGAATGAGAGCTCTGGATTACATGAGGGACTATTTAAAATCCTCAAAATTCCTCAAAATAAGCTTATTTGTTCCATTAGAGGACTGAAGGATGGGATGGATGAGAACTTTGAGACGAAGGATGTGGATGTGGATTTACATCTTCATTTTTGTAGGTCCACAGACTTTAGATAGTATTATTATCCAGTAGATAGCATATTATTATGATTAAAATCTACAAATTTAAAAAGTTAATTTTGTTCTATTAGAGGACTGAAGGATGGGTGGATAAGAACTCCGGCCCTGAGGATGTCGATGTACATTTACATAAACTTTTTTGTATATCCAAAGACTTACAAGTACACTTACAGTAATTTAAGTCACAAATGTCACAAATAAGTTTATTTTGTTCTATTAGAGGACTTAAGGATGTGGTGGATGAGAATTCAGAGCCAGAGGATGTGGATGTGGAGAGTGAGGACTCTGGTACAGAGGCAGACCTGGTTAAGATGGTGATAGAGGAACCTAAGGAAAAGTGGGACTGTGAATCTATCCTAAGTACGACTTTACTTTAGTCTTTTTAGTCCCCTACCGGCAAAATGGGAGGGGAACTTTAAGTGTCTTTTCAGTCAGTACTATGAATTGTCATCTTCATCTTATTGAAGCCCCAATGTAAGCTTTTCACATATTTGACCTACTTCTAGCACAGCCAAGTTGAATTTTAGGAAGTACTCAAGCTCCTCTACAAATTTTGTTTATGGTATGTCAGAGATGATGGCCACCAATATTATGAAATTCAATATTGAGATTGGAAAGGAGAAGTATTTAAAAATGTGTTCGCCAATCAAATTAATTGCTGCCATATTATTTAATGGATTTTTGAAAAACACAAATTTTGTAAAGGAATTTGAGTAATTCTGTGCATAGGTTGTAGAGGAGAAGTAAGAATTGTGTAAGTTTACAATGGAGCTTCTATGACGATGATGACAGACAGACAGACAACAACAGCTTGCTTGCCCTTTGTTCAGGCAAGCTAAAACATGAAATGAATATCAAATTTTGTATAGTATAATGTATTAGTATTTCTGAATACAAATTAAAGTTTTGACAAAATGCTTAGTAGTACAAAGTGTGTATTGATTCTTTGTGTGTTTATTCAGGTCTATTTGAAGTAAATTGCATTTTGTGAGTTTAGTAACATCAAGAACCTAACATATTTTCTCTTAATTCGCTAGGTACATATTCCAATTTGTATAATCACCCAAAGCTGATTGAGGAACCAAAAAAGGTGAGACATAGAGACCAGGATAAGTCTTTCTGGCAAACTATGCTAGGGATCTTCTCTATCTATTGTTGAAGATTTGATAACCTTTTCATGAAATTGAAATAGGTAGATCACGTAATAAAAGGATACTCTCTTTATAAATGAGTATAGATTGTGATATTAAAATGCACATATCATAGTAATAACAAGCATATTGTGGTGACCTATAAGTCTACTTTGATGGGCGACTGTTTAACTATAAATGTCAGATTTTTATCCATGTCTCATTGGAGTTTAAGAATTTCATGGTTATACAAGGAGCTTTTTTCTGAGAACCACAGTGAAACTGTTTATGAGAAGTTGTAGGTATGATGTGGTGGACTTTTTTAGAAAGAGCACATGTTTAAATTTGCAGTATATACACTAAGTATATGTCTTTCAGGAAAAGATAAGATTGACAACAAAGATAGGCATTCCCCAAGGAGTTTTAGATAAGCCAGGTATAACCCAGAAACAACTGGAGGAAGAGATGCGAGCTAGCCGTAAAGCAGACATGGCCAGTACGTATAGACCCAAGGATGAAACTGCAGAGGAGAAAAAGATCAGGAAGAAAGCCATCAAAGAGGAAAGAAAGGTACATGCACATAGTAGGATTTTGTTGAATATAAAATCTAGAAAATTCTTCATTGTCGTACAGAAGTTAAAAGTGATTGGCTTTTTGCATAACAATAACAATTTTGATCTGGACATTAATCAGACTGATATTTCTATGCCTTTGTGATAAAAAATAAGGCATATATTTATTTTCTCCTGTCTATGTTTATTCTTCACAGAAAGTTTATTTAAGGTTGTTATCTATCTGTGCTTGTAATACCCTCCTGACCTTTGACTTCTTTTCTTATTCATCTGATCCTTAGTGATTGACAAGTTCATTTCTTTAAGCAAGACCTTCACTCATGGCTTTACCGCAATACTTGTTAGGGCATAGTTTTTTCACAGTCACATCTTGGTCATCTTTTGAATGATTTTAAAATAAACAAAAATAATTTTATATAGCTCTTTTGTATATTATTTTAGTTCATATGATATATTTTTGTTTACAGGATAGAAGAGTGGAGAAGAAGTCCAACAAAAAGGCATTTAGTGAAGAGAAAAAGAGAGTCGGAAAAGAAATGATGAACGTTCATAATAAGTTAAAGGGCATAAAGATATCATGACCAAGTCTTTAAGAAAGGAAGCTCTTGGAAGCTGAGATCTCAGGATGCCACTCATTATAGATTGGAGTATCTAGAGTAACATTCAAGCTAGGTCACTGGACAGTACTGAAATGGCTTGGATGCTTCGCACCCCTGTGTGATGGATGAAGGCAGCAATGAATTTGGCTTGATCAAATCCTTATAGATGACTTGCCATCAATATTCATGACTGCTGTGTAGCTATAAGCTATTGAAATATATTCCCTCCTACAGACAGAAGCCTTGTCGGATTGACTGTCCAGTTCTTTCAGATATTACCTATTCTGTCCCAGTTTCTCTTGGTTATGGTACATGTACTGTGTACTTTCTGTCAAATCTACATGTATGAGAAAAAGAAAAAAAATAACAAAAACTAATTAAAGGATAATTGCTGTATCTCTTTGAGAAAATTATTGTTCTCAACTTCTGGATTGAAATGTAAGAAGTTTAAATATACTGATGGCTCCACAGACTCTTGTAAAGATTAGGAGAACCCAATTTTTCCCCCTTTTTACCTAGTACATTGAATACCCATACGGTAATCAAGCCCCCTCCCTTCAATACTGGATGATTTCAACAGGCTCTGTAATGTCACTTCGCAACATTGTGATATCATTCAAAAGGTTCATTAGTCCCCTACCTGCTTGCAGAAATGTGCTCAAAGATTTTTCACTATAAATTAAGCTCTGTGATAGCAAGAAAATTAAATCTCATGTTAATGAAAAGATTTCAGAGATTGAATGTCAAATTTAGTTTGATATGCTGAAAACTATAGAAGTGAAAAAGTGCTACATATGTAATCCTTTCCATTTAATTAATGCATACATGTATTTTTTGTTTAAATTTATTTTTTATTTGAAGACATGTCACCAACATCATATTCATTAAAAAATATCCAACATCATAATGTTATCATAAAGGATTCATAAAATTGGATGAATGACATTTGTTGACAAGGATAAAATAATTTACAATATACTAGTGATGTTATATATAATGTAATGTTACTTCAATGATTTGTTTTTTACAAAAAATATGCAATAAAATTGTGTAAAAATTGATGTATTGAACTTTTTTTACTCAGTTTTCTTTAGTGAGCACAGTAGATACATTTAAGTGTGAATGTATGTATGATGCATGATACTACTTGAAATAAAATGTGACATTGTATGCCCATTTAGTATATACATGTATGCACAACCAATGTAATTCCCTGAGATGAAAGGAACATGTTGCATTTTTAGCTCACCTCAACGAAGTTGAGATGAGCTTATGCTATAACCCCGGTGTCCGCGTCCGCGTCCGCGTCCGGTTAAAGTTTTTGGGTAACTCAGTATCTGACAAAGTATTGATGCTACAGTAACCAAACTTGCACAAGTGATTCATCTTTGGATGCTGAGGTGAACCCATGCATCAGATGCTGCATCTGACCTACATTTTCCGGTTGAATGACTTTGTCAATGTCTGGTTAAAGTTTTTGGGGTAGCTCAGTATCTGACAAAGTACTGATGCTACAGTAACCAAACTTGCACAAGTGATTCATCTTTGGATGCTGAGGTGACCTTATGAATCGGATGCTGCATCTGACCTACATTTTCCGGTTGAATGACTTTGTCAATGTCTGGTTTAAGTTTTTGGGGTAGCTCAGTATCTGACAAAGTACTGATGCTACAGTAACCAAACTTGCACAAGTGATTCATCTTTGGATGCTGAGGTGACCCCATGCATCGGATGCTGCATCTGACCTACATTTTCCGGTTGAATGACTTTGTCAATGTCTGGTTAAAGTTTTTGGGGTAGCTCAGTATCTGACAAAGTACCAATGCTACAGTAACCAAACTTGAACCTGTGATTCATCTTGGGATGCTGAGGTGAACCCATGCATCGGATGCAGCATCTGACCTACATTTTCCGGTTGAATGATTTTACCTTTAAAGGCCAATATTGAGCAAAGTATAAGTGCTACATAAACCAAACTTGCATATTAGATGTATCTTTGATCAAACTTTCAGAAAATGACCTTGACCTACTTTTTCCGCTTGAGTGATTTTGCCTTTAAAGGCTAATATTGTGCAAAATATAAGTGCTACATGTACCAAACTTGCATATTGGATGTATCTTTGATCAAACTTTCAGAAAATGACCTTGACCTACTTTTTCTGCTTGAGTGATTTTACCTTTAAAGTCCAATATTGAGCAAAGTATAAGTGCTACATGTACCAAACTTGCATATTGGATGTATCTTTGATCAAACTTTCATAAAATGACCTTCACCTACTTTTTCCACTTGAGTGATTTTGCCTTTAAAGGCTAATATTGAGCAAAGTATAAGTGCTACATGTACCAAACTTGCATATTGGATGTATCTTTGATCAAACTTTCATAAAATGACCTTGACCTACTTTTTTCCACTTGAGCGATTTTTCTTTTAAAGCCAATATACATGTACCTAGAGATATGTTTTAATTGAATTTTGCTGCCGTGAGGTGAGCTTCGTAATCTTTGATTACACTATGTTTCATGTAAACGTCCGTGACATCACAATGCATAAACTCTAAAGAAACATGCCATGGCGTAACCTGCATACTGAATCCACTGTGACCCAAATTTTAATGTCACCTTTTTACCTGGAAAAACATGATTTCCGAAAACAAGAATGAGACAGACTATTGTCATAATTTGTGTTTACATGTATGCAACACACAGTAAGTGCATTTATCAAAGTGCAGTAAGTGCAGCTAACACGCATTACATGTATGATAAATTCTCTTGTTGTATGTTGCATACCCGTAACAAAACACAAATGAAGACACTTTCTATAAATGAATGTGGATCCTTTTGTCGTTATGCCATTTTCATATTTAGAATCCAGATTAATATTCTGAAATAATTCAGCCTTTCCAAACCAAATGTACAATGTATATAACCTCTGTTTTCTGTGTTTAAAGGTTATGTTATGCTATAGAAATACTTCTACAATAAGTTATTTGTCCCGATGACAAATCAAGGCCCATCCTATCCAAACCAAATGTACTGTAGATGGATATTTATTGGAGGGGGAATTGCCTTTTGAATTTTATGATGTGTAGATATCGGATGTCAAAGTCACTGAAAGATTTCAGTAAATACATGTAGTTACAACATGAGGTTCTAAAGTAATTCTCAGCCAATACAATGAGGTGTACTTGTCAGAAAGGGAAGGCACAGAAATTAGTTTGGGATCAAATGTCAAGGTAACTAACGGAAGAGGGACATAAATAATGTTCATGCAATAATAATCTGAATGATACTGCTTGTGGCGAGATCCAGACCATAGCATGTTATGTACAATGTATAAACAACTATTGACACTAGGTGGGATGTTATGCCATGTTAAGATATACACATTAAACATATTATCCTGATAATTAAAAGCAATCCCATACATGTGAACCTTTTGCCTCCACAAATCTGGAGGATTTTCAATTTTCATCTGGAGATTTGGCCTCTCGTCGGGAGGTTTTTATTTTTTTAACGAGAGGATTTATCGGTATTCGGACCCCCCCCCCCCCCTTTTTTTTAAATCTACGGACGAATTTTCTCAACTCGCTTTTCAACATGGACAGATTCCGCTCTCATACAACAACTAAAACAATTCGGAGTTCCCAGAGTTTTACCTTGCTTCTGCTACTTGAGTACACCTGTACAGAAAATCAATAACTGCTCTTCATGGGGTTTAAACTGACCACTCATCAGATTTAAATCCCATTGTTAGGAGAATAATAAACGAGACGGCCATATATTATCTGCCTCAGGTTATACACGCTATCATATCAGAGTACGTGAATTACATGACGTCGTTTTTCCTACGCATTTATTTATTTATTTATTTATTTATTTATTTATTTATTTATTTATTTATTTATCAGCAAACTTTTACTGCATTTCCTCACTTTTTCGTATGATATATAAATATAATATGATTTTACGGCATCAAGAAGATTCCCCAATTAACCTTGTACATCAGTTTGGTACGTGAATTTGACGACCCGTGTTAAGATGTACTGGGTATAACGTCCCCCGGGGAAGTCGAGTACCCGTGACGGAGAAGAGAACGCGACGCTAATTGCTTTGTTTTCCAGCAATATACCTGTCACCTGTATAATTAGCACTTATTAAATTGATTGTCTGGTAACTACAGACGGCGTAATGCGTAACGTAATACACAAATGGGGATTTTGCATTTCATCTGGAGAAATCTGGAGGATTTTTCGTTTTCGTCGGGAGGATTCTGTTTCGTCGGGAGGAATTGGGAGGACTATTTTTCATCGGGAGGGTCCTCCTTTCGTCGGGAGATTTCGTCCTCCCGCCGGGAGGTTCACATGTATGCAATCCAGTTATATGTTGGACCATTTTCAAAATCGTCAAACCCAGAATACTGGTATTAATTTATACTAGAGCGTACCACGCCCTGGCACACTACCTTCAATTAATATTGCATTCGACCATTCCGTGGCCTCACTCTGTGAGTAGTTGCTTATGATGAAGAATCAACAGATTTACTGTGCCGACTCGCATTATCAAATAAAAAACTTAACTTAATATCATGTAAGTCTAAGAGGTTCTGTTGGAGATATGACCATGTTGACAAGATATTCAGGAACATCTGGAAAAAGAAATGTGTCTTTGGTACTCGCATTTCTAGGAAGAAAAACATCGATTTTCTTACGCACTTTCGACTTATCCATAACCGCTGCACAGAATTTCAAATCTTACAGGAAAAAGTACATGAAAGCATTCAAAGTCCTCTGCCAAAATTATGTTTTTGACATTTTAAGATGACATACGAGGGCTGTTCCGAAAGTTCATGGACAAACGCAATTTAAGGAAATATCTAGAGAATTTAATAAAAAACCATGTCGATTTCCTTATAATACGGACAATTTTGAATAAATATACAAATTTTCATTACGATTGGTCAATAACAACTTTTCAAATCCACCTTTGAACAACGTAAGGTTCTAGGTCACGGAGCCGCTTACAAAAAGTAATGACGGTGTCAGATGTCCAGCATAAATGTAACATTTAAAAAGAAATAAAACACCTTTCATGTATACAAAATTTAAATATCTTTTCATGTACTTTGATAAGTAAGACATGTTCTGTTTTCATGTGCATTTCCACCTCTATATCATAATGTACTTACATATTTGAATCATTCAAAGTCAGGTCACCATTAAGGGAGAAAACGGCATCAATTTACTTAATATATTTGTTTACTTTTTTGTTCAACTCCAACCAAAATCGCGTGTTTATGAATCTTTTCATCATAAAAGCACATTCTTCTATTTAAACAACATGATGTATTTGGTCCATATCAAGATGCACCAATCAGCTGTTTAGTCTCCGTCTGTTCTATTCAACAGAATTCAAAACTGAAAGACTGTCTGGTGCTCCGTGAAGAATTCTGACGTCATCAACTTTTGGTTTGTTTGATCAACAATATCGTACACAAATCATCATAAAATTCGTAAATGTGGTCCGATTTTGTTAAAACTTTGCAGTGGTCATGACAAATAATAGTATTAATGATATAGAAAGTTTAATTGATAGTCGAGTATTCTTTCTAATGTTATTTAGCAATGTAACGAAAGGGATGGGTTCATTTCAACATCTCAAATTTCACTGCTCCATAACCTCTACCCTTCATTTGTAAATAATTTTAACCTGATATATTTTGTTTTCTATTTCTGAATGTATCCCTTCATTTCTAGAAAATTTCATTAGCATACGACTTCAATAGTCTTCAATAGTCACACAAATGTGATTTTTCTGGCATGTGTCCACGAACTTTTGGAATGGCCCTCGTATTTTTGTCGTCTCATGTACAGCCAACACTAAGAATTTCAACATATTACACTTATTCATAGTCCTCAACCAAAATTGTGATTGTGTATATTTGATCGGATCTTTTAAATAATATGACCATCGCTGAATCCAAAACCGCTGGTCCAAGAAACCTCGGTGAAAGCAAGTGCTCAGGACTTGTACTTTTTGACCAAGTCTGTTTAATAAGACTCCTCCGTAACCTTAGAACAGCATATCACCAAACCCGATAGTCCTTTCCAAACACTACTTGTCACAATCAGTCCAAATCTGATTGGCTGATACATTTTCGACTTCTCCACAATTGCAGCACAAAATTTTATGAAACCCACTACCATGTTTCAGCTTGATTCTTCAACAAAGGTGGCGGTTGGATGATGCATACAATGTATGAATTTTTCACCATAAAGTAGCATCATCTTCGTTCTCAAAAGATTTTTTGAGAAGATCAAGAAAAACTTGTGTCTAATTGGATATTTGCCTTCAAATTGAAAAATAAATTAATGACAATTACATTTTTTGAATGCTGCATGCGAATTTATTACTACTGCGACAAATTATACAATAACATATCAAAAAGACAAAGTGCAATAAATCCTGAGGAATACTTGTTCTAGTTATGATTAAAGAAACTCAAAGAGCAAAATGCAAACCTAGAAAGAAAAGTAAATTGGTTTTCAAAAGATATTTGATGATAATCTTGGAATGTATATAATGTTTTTATTTCTTTTGTTATCAAATTACAGACTCTTTTAGTGCGTAACAGAAAATGAAGCATAAAATACTAGCAACGAAAATCCCAATTTAAACGGAATGAACGAAATGAAATAAAATGTTGGAAAAGCTGTCTCTAGGGTATATATATGTTTTGGAAATAAGAAAAGGTCGCTTTTGTGTAATGAAACTAAACTTCCTTTTTCTTGAAAGTTCAATTCTTATATTAAAAAAAGGTTCAAAGTTTAAAAAAAGAATAATTTTGAATTACCAGCAGGTATGAAAAGCAAAAATATACCGGTATCAAACGAATATAAACAATGAAAACGTAGGTTCCAACATGCAAAACGAATGTATACAATTTTTTTCTGTACAAAATTAATGCCCTATGAAATCGCTGCGATAAATCAATTTAATTAACAGAAAATAAATCTTTACAAAATATTTACATTTTGGAAAGTCCATGGACGGATTGGGGTCAAGAATCAACAATGAAATAAACGTTTTTCTACAGATCACGACATCGTCTTGGTTCCTGTACACGAACGGAGTAATCTACAGATTGTCCTTGGAGTTCGGATAAAACCCGGCTCTGACGGTCTCTTTCAAGTCTTGGCACCTGCGGATCAGTCTTCGACAGACAGTGCATCTGTACTGATTTAGGTCTCGAGTCCCGTGGTTTGCAGCCAGGATCACATTTCTTGACTGGTTCTACGGAGTAACATACTTCCGGTTGAGAGGAGTTGGTTCGTTCACGCTTTATGGTTTCCTGTTTCAGACTGCAGGGACCTGTTTAAAATGATCACAGCTGTGTACAGTAAAGACCTTTTTACTTCAATTTTGTATTACAAAGATTCGAAT
This sequence comes from Pinctada fucata, assembly GCA_028142955.1. Lineage (NCBI taxonomy): Eukaryota > Metazoa > Mollusca > Bivalvia > Pterioida > Pteriidae > Pinctada > Pinctada fucata. The sequence goes on along the minus strand of AP027103.1, from coordinate 59,747,878 downwards.
TTATTAAAAAGAAATATTTTTGATAGTCACTGTCATTAAATTACACATTCATCGCATCCATTCTTAAAATAAAACCCACTCATACTTGAAAAGCAGTATATTCTTACCTATGCGGCTGCTCTGGGGTAGATGACGACACTGTGACTTGAGGCTGTCGGCGTTACACCTCGGGTTACTCATGACGTAACTTAGGACAAAACATTTGGGATCTGAGTGAATATCTCGTTCTGGTGTCTCGTACTCGTTATCGGACTTCCCGTCGTAGTTACCGCACACACCACACACACGGGAATAGTGAAATGGTGAAACCTGTTAAAAACAAAACTAAATAATAAAAAAAGGTAATAAATAAACAAATGAATGACAAATAATGAAAGAAATGAAGAAATAAATGATGATAAAATGACAAGTAGAAAAAAACATTTTCTTGTATTCATTAAAATGATCGCAATCCGAGCATGTTTTCTTTCTAATCGTTGAAACTGGCAGCGACACTATTCAGTCTGACAAACTGAACGTAAAATGTGAGTAAGTTTTAATTTAATAAAAAAGAAATGGAAATGAAAATAACAAACCTTGACGTCAACTTTTATTCCATCTGATTCTACTTGTAAGCCTTTCCTAGGAACAATTACCCTAATTTTGTTGGTCTTCACTCTTACGACCTCTAACAGTACATGCTTATGGCTGCAAAAAATATACAGCATATGAAATAATGCATTGAATTGTCAACTTGATTTACAAGCTAACCATACATATTGAATCTCTATATATATTCATTATCAGAAATGTTTGAAACGCATGCAAATTTTCAAAATCTATATCTATATTAGGGATTTCAAATACCACGTTGACACATTCGAAATTTTATTGATAGTAGTTGTCATCAATTCTTGCTTTACAGACATTTATAGGTCAAATACAGACTCAGCTTTTTTTAAACACAGTGTGGTTCTGCATACAGGTGGCCACAGATCAACCAATTTTTGCAACGATTAGATATTAAGAGGGGAATGTTAATCATGAAGGGAGGAAAATTTTCCATTTGTGCCATTTTCCAACTAGAAAATATTTATGATACTGCTTAGGAAATGTTTACCATTATTTTAATTTTTTTGGGTCGTTATTCGACACATGATTTATGAAGAAAACGCACACTGCTGTGCAATGGTAGTGATATTTTTTCCGAATACATTGTACTTTATCGCTGTGTATAGTAGTGGATTAAACATCCATTATACTAACCTTCCTTGAGGCTGACTTTCTCTAACTACCAATGGTTTGTTCAACTGTACGTCTTCTGTCTGTCCATCCACCTGTACACGAACGGACTGACTTTCTGGTATCACCTTCACTATTCTACCTTCCGCCGAAATTTCAACATCCTTCAAAGATGAATAAGCAATGCAAACGCAGTCACCATTAAAGCAGAACAATCTCCCCCAAAGGATTACAATGAAATGAAAAAAAAACAAACAAACAAACAAAATAGATAAACAAAACATAAAACCACGATTACATCAAAGAACAGGATCGATAAAGAATATTAATGCTTTTTATCCTCTATATACATGTATATTTTCATCCAATAAAATATTCCACTATTTGTTTCAAGACAACTGATCACCCTTTTATCTGGAAGTTGTGCGTTTTTCCTGGCTTTGACGACAAAAGCCTTTGTCGAGGAACAATCCATAGACAGAATGACGTCACAGCTGCCTGTTTCCGGTAGTCTGTACTCTTTACCATCTAGTGATTTGATGAGGGACTTCTTGACCTCGCAGGTACCTACAACAAATAAGATGCACTCCGTTCGTCCATCCCTTTCACTTTTCAATCATCGTTTTGTCCACCCTCTTACATGTTGTGTACCTATTGCTTTCTTGTTAATGTTTTCTAAGATGTGAAACAACGTGACGAGTATTTCAAAAAAGTTTCAAAATGGACTTTAACACCAATCGATCGAAACAAATACTTTTATTCTGCAGAATACATTGGGATTTTTCTGTTTTAAATTTTAAAAGGTAACTTCCTGTAACTTAATATCTTCTTCAATCAGCTTCCTGATCGAAACAATATCATATTATACTTATAGAATTCTTTATACAATAATTTCAAACGTATGCTACATTTGACACTTTAGTACCTGGTAAATTTTTGGTGACTTTTTCTAACGTTTCCTGTAGCCTATTGGATGATTTGCTCTGACGTGTTCTCAATCCCTCGAGATACATCTTAGCATAATATGGAATGGTGACACCCCGGAATTGGTCCGTTTCATCATAGGTTTTCAGCATCATATCAACCTTTTGGGAGAATAATCGACGTATAGATAAATATTTTCAGTAATATATTTTGTTGCCTCAAAAATTTTGATGAAATAATGATAAAAACCAGATACAATAAAGCCTAGACAACGCGTACATCACCTCGCTTGGCAGGAAAATCAATGTGCCTTCAAGTCTATATACGAGACAAGAATCTTAACCATTTCTTGATTTTTGACCTTTGTGGGTCTTTTGTTTGTCATAAGCAAAACTTGAATGAAGTTTGATAAAGCTCCAATCAAAATAGTGCCCTCTGTGCTGTATACAAGAATTAAAAAAAATCAAATCTATGACATTGACCTTTGACCTTGAAAATCAATGGGGTTCTTAATCTTATTGATTGAAGTTTGATAAAGCTCCAATCAAAACTGTGCATGTCCTCTAAGCTGTATACGAGGATTTTAGCCATTTCCAATCTGTGACCTTGACATTTGATCTATGACCTTGAAAATCCCTAGGATTCTTCCTCTTGTCACGAACAATAAGAATATGAACTTTGGTAATTGTGCCCTCTAGGCTGTATACAAAAAGCGTGACTATACACACACTCACACACGAACGACGGCGTTACTATATCCCCCTTGCAGCTATGTTGCGAGGGATGGTAAAATACCAATACAAGGTAAACGCTTATCATTGGAGATAAATCTGTTCATTGAGATATTACATATTTTTCTATGTCAATTCCACAGACTAAAATACAAATCAAAGAAACATTTGTTATTTCGATGTATCTTGTGTAAGTTAACCTGTCTATCATTCCTTTTGTAGACTATAATGAATTCTGCTTTGTCCTTCCTGTAAACAGGATCAGGAAGTGAGGAGATGAGATGCTCATACAAACTGTACTTCATAAATTCCTTAAGATGCTTGGACATTTCACGTAAATACTGCGGCATTTCGTCCTACAATAGAACATCAATTACTAGTTATTCAAAGGTGATTCAAATATTTTTTAAAATACATTTTCACACTAAAAATAAACGATTTTCGAAAGAAACTTCAAGCACCCTTACCATTGGGTATTTAACATTGAAATGAATATGCCTAAAGAGGTTGACTTCATTTCTAAGTCGTTTGTACGATCCCTTTATTTCCTCCTCCCCTTCCTCTTCGTCGTCAAGATAACGTTTTGTAACCTCACTTCTCGATATCGGCGAGATTTGATCGCTTTCCCACAGGAGCTGCTCAAGCGACTTTTTGCCAACCATCTGTAAAATAGCAAAGATGAGATATTTATATCTTAAAGAAAAGAGGGGATCTCCAACAACACTCGGTTGCAACACCCACAAATATGAATTTGCTGTTTAAGTGAATGGACGTCTTTATTTATTAATAAGGTACATTCAAAGACGACGAGAACAATAAATTTCTGTCAATATTCATTGTAGTCTTAAACATTCTTAAGAAGTAGTACCTTATTTTACTTCTTGCAGAACCAATTTCAATGATATATGGCACATACCTGTATGAGTATAGATTTTGGATGTTCTCCTACACTTCCAAATTCTATTTCCAAGGTAGCCTTTATCTGATCATCCTGTCCCTGAGATAACGAGCTTCCGACTGCAAGTTTCGTCGAGAGGGTCTGACGTGCTCTTTGTGACTTCTTATTGGTATCAGACTGAACACGTGCTTTGCTTGAATCTGGAGACTGCTGCTTAGAACTTTGTTTCGATTTAGATGAAGATTGACTAGAAGTAGGATCTTGTTGCCCTGAACTGTTTGATCGGATATTATTCGATTTGGCTGACCATCTCCGCCTGGAAGGTTTGCTTATATTTGAACTCTGAGATGTGTCGATGCCGTTTTCTAACTGCTCTGTTTGTTTCTCGATTCTGTCTATACTTTTAGACTGAGCCTTGAGCATCTGAGCAAGCGACAATCTAGATCCTCGATCCTTTACTACTTTCAGGGTATCATTGAGACTTTTAATTATTCGTCTTTGAACTCGAGTCGCATCTTTCAAATCTTCAATGACATCTTCTATTTTCTCATGCAGACGACTATTTTGCATTTGTCGTTGTAATTTATTTATTTGATTTCTAACATCCTTCAGTTTCAAAATAGCTTTCGACACCTTTTGAGGAGCTTTCTTGACATTCTTTAACTCAGCTATTTGCCTAACATCTGCTTGTACTTTACGTTGATCTCGTCTGATGTCCTCCAAGTCTCTATGTACTTCTTTAAGTGTCTCGATTTCGTCTATGTTGAGGATTGATCTTCGCGACTTGGTTACAGAAAGATGCTGCTGTATTGCAGAAATGAGTTCTAATTTTCTTACAGCGGCTTGTTTCTCAATCTTATCCAGTTCCGGATCGTTCCTGGATGATTCTGCTACAAGTCGTATTCTCACTTCCCGTGCTGCCTTCTCGAGTTTATCCATCAAGTCTGCCTGAGTTTGTGATACTTTAATTGCCTTTATCAAAAGTTCAGGAGTCTGGTCTTGGTTTTTTAGCAATAAAAGTGTCTGTTCTAAAAGTTGTCCTGCTTTTTCAGCCTTTCGCATAGAATTTTGAATTTCAGTCTTCCTGTCCTGTTTACTTGAAGTTTTGGAAATTGAAACTTTATTAGAAGAACTCAGTTTTCTTAGAGATATGACTTGTAACAGTTCTACTTTCTGTAGTCTTAACAGAAGTGTTTTCTCTTCTTTTGAAATTGTTTTTGAGAGAACCCGAAGTTCTTGTTTATGATGTGTTACTTGAGCAAGAATCTTTGATATAGAATTACTTTTCTGCTTAATTTCTTTGACAAGACTCGAAAGTGTTTTCGCTTTGATCTTTTCACTTTGCGTAAAGATTGGAGAGTCCTTTTGAATTCGGCGGAGTTCCTTTGTGATTTGTTCCTGTTGTAATGAGGCATCTAAAAGTTGTTTTAGCACCGCATCATGTATTATTTTGGATGAAACTGGTAGGCCTTCAATTTCTTGTTCAACTTCCCTTAGTTTGTTCAGAACACTTCTTACTTTTGTTTCATCTACACTGAGAACACTGTCAACACCCTTTCTACTTGATATGTCCCGTAAATGTTCATCTTGTTTCTGTTGTAGCTGTGATAACTTTCTTGCCAGTTGCTCCTGTTCTGGACTCTGAGTCTTCACAACAGTAACAATCTCTGAAACAGGGGCCCGTTTTAAATCGGTCTGAGAACTTATGAGGTCTTTCAATGATCGGACATTGAGTGATATTTTCTGATCAATGCGTCTTCTCTCGGATGGGGTTATACTGGTTCTCAGTCTTCGTACAACATCATGAAGTATGCTATGAATATCTTGCTGCTGTAAAACTGCTTTCTTGAGAAGAATTTGACGAGTCGATTCGTCCACAGAAGAAGGAGTTGTCAGTTGGTGCTTCACTTGACTTGATTTGGTTTTTGTACTGTCTATAAGTTGCTTTAATTTTTCTTTCAAGTCATTGACCTGACTTGGATGCTTTGATTCTCGCAGTATCTTCTTTACCTCTTTCTCTAACCTTTTTTGCTCAATAACTATTTTTTTAATCTTAAGGACTTCTGGATCTGCTGATTTTGGGGCTTGTTCCAGCATCGTTCTGAGTACTTCGTTGACTATTGATCTAGTATTTGCCGAACTCTGTATTTTACTTGCAAGTTTTGATTGCTTGAGAGGTAGTTGCTCTTTCAAGTGAACACTAAGTTGATCCAGTGCATCTTGTTTTGTGTACTTTTTGATAAGACGATGTATCTTTTCTTGGTAGGACGGCTTCAAGAGATCTGAAGGATCGGTTGTCATCTTTGGGTAGGTTAAATCCATTTTTGCAGTCATCTGCCGGGTACAAAATTTACAAACATGGATGAATGATCATGAAATAAACATTAAGAAATAAATAAAATCTGATTTACATATTGACAAAATAAACATTGACAAAATATCATTTAGATTCAATAAAGGTTCTTACTTTCCATGAATCAGTCTCCTTTCCGGGAATAGGTGTACGATAAAAACTGAAATGTAATTTGTCCGCAGCTTTATCCATCGTAGATTCAAAGAGAACCGACATCTGGGCCTTTCTATCAGAAGTTCTGTTGTCATTCACAGTCATTAGATTAAGTGCGAATCCAGATTTTCTATCGTCCAAAAGTGAATCGTCTTGTTGACTCTGTTTTAGTTCTTTCTCTAGCTTTGATATTGATGAATCTGAGGTTCTAAGATCAGAAACGGGACCCTTTTGATTCTGTTTGGGTGAATTTGCCGACTGCGGAGCGGAATCATCTTCACTTCCCAGTAAGCTACTCAGCCATGACATAACACCACTGCTTTCGCTTGGCTGAGAAGAACTTGGAGGAGAAGATGAGACAGAAGGCGAAGACGATCTAGGTTTCTTTTCTATGGAATATAACAGCTGCAACTGAAGTTCAGCGTATTTCTGTGGTTTGTACCCTGGAGAAAGCGTCATGTAATACTGTTGTTTTCCACTGAGTGGGCAGTATGGGACACCTTGAAGGAAGTTACGCACAACGTGTTCACCTCTCAGTGAAAAGGTATAACCTAACTCATTTGTCCCAAGGTCCTTAGATACCTAAAATTGAAACGAATGATTACTTTCCATATTCAGAACAGAAAAGAAATACCCTGTTATCGATGTACAATACATTCAGAATTCAATAACCAAAAATTTCGCGGATATCATGTCCTTTTCTAAATAAGATCAAATTGTGTTTCTTTCACACCTACCGGGAATTTCATTGCTCCATCCGCCACTTCTATGTCCTTCTTGTCTGGCAATGTTGGGTATTCGGTGATGTTGAGAGGATCTCGCCGGATAAATGTGTAAGGAAGGGATTCCATTTTCAATAGTCTTTCTCTCTGTAATATGTCACAAGAAAATGGAGATCAGACTCATCAGACGTTGAGATCCAATTCACGTCCAAGAGCAAAAACAAAGTGAATACCGTAAATGTTTTGACCTAGAATTCTTATCTCTGTCGAAAAGGTCAATATTTGCATAGTGACAATTTTACACTCTTTTCAACACTTTTTTTTTCAAAACAATCCTTCTAAGCATACTTTTGAATCATTCTGTTTTAAGCCATATTTCGACAATTGTATAATTTTGGAAGCAAATGAGTTTTTGTCGTACCATCTTCTCCATGTTGACTTTCGTAAATAATTTTCTTTTCCTAATGTCGGTACCAATATCAAAAGACAACGGTGTGTCTGTCTGTAGCATGAAGTTTATAGCAGCTCCTGTTTTGAAGTATTTTCCGTCCATTTCCATCTCACCACGGACATTCAGAACAGCACTTGAACAGAAGATGAATACTAGTATGAAATGAATTTATTCAAAGCAACTCTCGAAAGTGTATAAAGACTTGTAAGTTATATTTCCAGCATCTGTTTTTGTTTAGTTTGACTGGATATATAAAGTACCTTGGTGTGATGTCGAATTTCATCTCCATCTCGCCAACGTTTTGTTGAGGACGGCGACTTTTGAACAGCGATGGAGCTCCTGTCAGTGTCATCTTTCCATGCATCTTGGTCATCACCACACCGTCCAGCCTGAGTCTCAAAGGGAGGCCAGCCTCCGTCATCACCACGTGAATGGAATCAGCCAGCATCATGGTGCTCTGTGCTGACATTGGTTTCCCGACAGAAAGCTCCTCTTCAACTGTGCCTGTTTTTATTGCGTCTTGGTGGGGAAAAAAGAAAAATTCTGATGGTAAGTATACTTTAATCTTTCAGAAAATAACTTACTATCATTAAGATACCGGTAATCATTAAATCGTACGTTCAGAATTTGTCTTTTTTAAAATTACCTTTCATAATAAGATTGGTCACAGTTTTCCTGTCTATTTGGTAATACCTCAACTCATTGCCAAATAGTTTAAAATAGATGTGACCCTCTGGATCTGGGGTATTCCGTGGTGAAACATTGAGCTTGAAGAACAAAATAAAAAGATAGGATTTAAAGAAAAAGATAATTTAAATTTTTTTAAAATGTTTTATTTTGGGATATTCATTGTTCAGGAACCTGATACGTCAATAGAAAATTATCGTCTCCGCAAACGTTTTTGATCAATCATTAGTAATGTTAAACGTCAAATTCAATAGCATCATTAAAAGATAAATAAAACAAAATAAACAGAGACAAAAGAAGATACTGACCCGTCGGTGGGCGTCCTCTACAGGATTTATCTTGGGGGACGTGCTTCTTGGATGACGTTCTTTCAGGAGATCTACCAATGATTTACCATGAGCTAATACTCCATCTGGACCTAGTATCTTTGAGGCAATTTTCTGTAGACCCTCAGTATTAAAGCCAATCTTCGGAAATATGAAAAAAATAAATTGTATAATAAAGACAAAAATACATTACATAAACAAAAGAAGGAAGAAAAAAGGAAAACGAAGAAGAAGCGAGTATTCAAAATACATGAGCTCATTTCCATGAACTCTGCTCACATTGAAAATGAATTGATTATTGAAAGAACAATATTCATTTAATGTCAATGGCCTTGAACTTAATTTCAAAGCTTAGAACTTGAATTTATGTAAAAGTTTTAAAAGTTCTCACATGCTTACAAAAAAATATAATGTACCTCTCCTATATTGTATGATGATCCGAGTATATGAAGGTTCAGATGAGCTGCGCCTGCACGTGGGATGAATTCGTCTGGCGAAGTAATGAAGCCCAACTCTAAAGCACCTCCAATCTTTGTATAGTCTGGAATTCAACATGGTGAATGTCATAGTTTTTGATGATTTATAAGAGAAGAAATAGCAAAGTTTTTTTTTATATTGATGAAACGAATTCTTACCGTCATAATAAGGGAGATGGATAAACCTTGAGTAGTGGTAAGAAGGAGAAAACTTTCTACTAAACTTCAGAGCATAAGTAGCATTCTTGGCCCTGTCAATAAAACGCAGAATGTAATAACGTATAATCAAACCTTTTCGCGAGTCTCAAATTTCGCGATTTTAAGGTAGAATAAGGTGTCTTTTTTCGCGAGGACAATTTTTCGGGTTACCAAAATTACAAACGAATATTTTCATATAATATTACTGCTTTGTGCCTTTCATTATTGAAATTTTAGTTAGTTCAATCTGACCAATACACTCTACTTTACGTTTAATCGGGATAAGTGAAGATTGGCACAAGTGCAATAAGAACAAAATGTAACTGATATGCTTAATGATATACATCATCAAAACAAATTTCCATGAGAATAATTATTCGCGATTCCGAATCACTCGCGAAATTAGCGAAACTCAGTATCTCGCAAAAATCAGATAATACGGTAATCCGTCACAACATTAAAAAGAATCCCTAAGTTGATTTTATTTTTAAAAAAATTAAAATTTTATATACTACATAGAACTTAGAGAAATATTATGATTTTTTCCAGCATACCATGACATGAGGCATGGATGAGTTGAGTTCGACAGTTGCTCCAGATGTGTGAAGACGAACGTTCCGACATGGGGATTCGGCTCCGTTCGTAAGTACTCGGCAATCATTTCTAAAACTGGTCGACTTGGGCTAGCTCCAGCGGACACCAGGTATGAACTGATGCGGATTTCTTCACGATCAGAACGATCAAAATATTTTGGAAGCAGAATGTCTAGTACCTTGAAATTAAAAAAAAATTATTTGTGATATTTCATTCTTTCATGATATAACTTTAAATAGTTTACAAATATTTTCTAATTGGGAAAAGTTTATAAAAGAATGAGGCAAAGTGAATATTACCTACAAGTGTTTAACGTCTTCAAACTCACTAGCATCATTTTAGAGCAGATAAATTTACAGCATGGACCAGACATGCACGCCTCGGGTATTTAACCCTCGTCAGTGATTCTCATTCTAAACAATGTAATATGACCGAAATCTGTGAAAATTATGTCCTATATATACCGAAAGACGTAGCAAAATGGCTGGGATATGATGCTACAGGACCCAGGTTTTAGAAAGGGGTAGGGCCACGAAGCCCGATATTAGCCCTAATTTTGAACATTGTACTTCATTTAAGAAATGACTGTCTTACTTTGGGTGTTCATGGTAGTATAATTCTGGTTGGTCACGTGCAAATTCCGTGAATCGCGAAGCGATTCTCGGAAAATTTGCACGTGTCCAACCAGAATTATACTACCATGAACACCCAAAGTAAGACAGTCATTTTCGCGATTCTCGGAAAATTTGCACGTGTCCAACCAGAATTATACTACCATGAACACCCAAAGTAAGACAGTCATTACTTATATTTCCATTTGTACTAAATATCGGACATCCCGTTTAGCAATAATAAAGAGCCTTTTGCATGTTATAACGTCAAAAGTATCTGAACGTTGGTAAATTCTCCGTACTTTCAAAACTAAAGCGTGACGTCATAGTAGGCAACCAGAATTATACTTTATAAATCCGTTTGCCTAACGGGCGCTTAACATGGGGATTCCTCTGCAATGGAAATATAGAATTTTTAACTGTTATTTAAGGAATGAGTGTCTTATTTTTTGCGTTCATGGCTTTTACACTCTGGTTCGACAGGCGCAAATCTCGTGAACCGCGAAGCGGTTCTCGAAAGATTTGCGCCTGTCGAACCAGAGTGTAAAAGCCATGAACGCAAAAAATAAGGTACTCATTCCTTATATTTACATTTAGAAACATTCAGATGTAAAACATCTTTGAAAACATCCTCGAAATTTTATACATATTTAGTGAAAATTAAGATCTAAATGTTTCATGTGTGTCAATTCTCCCTACCAGGAAGGGCAAGAAATACTCCATTGCAAAGGACCAAAATATACGGTTTGATATTAAAAATTACCTAACAATTTTTATTCTTAAAATGTTTTCACGATGAGTCTTTATTATTTTTTAACAATTTGAAGAGAATAAGGCCTTATTTATGATTAAAAAAGTCAGTGCTGCAGAAATTCAATTCAGTAGCGCCATCTACATTCAAGTACACATGAACTCTGTGGAAGTTCACATTTTTAAATGGACTGTTACAACGTTTTCACAATGTTGTAAATATCTGCTTAAACGTTTTCATGATGAATTTTAACTTTTTATAAACAATTTAAAGAGAATAGAGCCTTATTTATAATATCAGAGTAGTCAGCGCCGCATAAATTCATTTCGGTAGCGCCATCTACATTGAAGTACACATGAACTCTGTGGAAACTACATATACACGTACATAGAATTGTTATATATATTTCAATGGTTTCAAGGGTTTTTTTGGGGGGAGGGGGGTTGACCCCGTCTGTTTCTTCTCTTTTATATCGTCTCATTCCCCGTACACATGTTGGGAATCTCCTCCTGATCGCAAATTTAGCATCAGTATACCCCGCCCACTGTTTGAACTTCTTGCGCGCACGTTATGTGATTGGGGCCAACCTGAGTTCATCGTGAAATGAACGTCAAAATTGAATAGGCGTTTAACATAGGAAATCAACTTGCAATGTAAATATTTGACATTTAGAAACATTCTCAACTGAATCACGAATCTATCTTTTGTAAACATTGCGTTTATCAATAGCTTTTAGCCCTTTGAAGACATCAAAATAGGTCATATTCCACGAAATTGACATAAAAGCTACAGGTTTCTATAAAATTAGCATGCATTAACTAAGATGAAAAATTTATATGTGAAAGATAATCAGTATATCCTTTTTGTCATAAACGTTTTATCTCAGTTAACGCATGCGGCCACATTGAATTCTTCCACAAAACACAAATTTCATGCAATTTTCGCCATATTTTGTCAATAACGTCAAAATGACGTCACTTCATGACGTCATTACAATCAAATGGCACTTTGTTTGGTGACATTTTTCATTTCATCAAAAGCAGTAAACATTCATGTATTTCCATGAGAGATATCAAGTATTTCTTATGAAATTTATTTCTAGAGAAAAATCGAGGGTCGATTCAGGGGTCTCGTGGCCCTACCCCTTTGAGAAAATTGTGTAAACAGAAATTATCAAATCTTTTCTTGTAACTTACAGTTTTTGGTTCCTCATTGGCCAACTTTCTGAGACTGAATATGGCTTGTACTCTCTCCAGGAGAGGTTTATTCTTGTTTTCTATGATAGAACGAATATGTGGAATATGTTCTTTAAAGCCAGCGTTTCCTGCCGTTTTCAGAGCCATCATTCTGTCGTCGCTTTCCGGAGATTTAAGCAAGTCCAGTATTTCCTAGAATAAGTTTTAAAAGTCATTTTAAAGATTTTTTTTAATATCATGTATTTCGAACTAGGAGTATTTATTCATGAAATTTGTTTGTAAAAAAAAATATCTTAAAAGAAATGTTTGAAGAAGATATAGATAATAATTGATTATTTCGATACCTTGATGATATCCTGTTTCAATGTGACTAACTCCGACTCAATCTGGGTCTTAATTTGTTTTAATTTCTGTAATTTAGTCTGTAATTCTTGAACACTCTTCTGCTGATGAGAGTTGCGTGACAATTTCTGGAGAAGTTCTTCTTTTCGTGTGATATCCTTGACTTTTTTCTTTGCGTCCACATTGATACGGTTACCAATGGCACCCAAAGCCAGTAATGCTGATCTTTTTAACTCCCTGTTATCCAGAACGTCCTTTCTTTTCAATAATTCCTGTGAATTACAAAATATTGCACAAATGACTCCTATCTTAATCTTAATCTTAATAATTATTTTTCTCACTTTTAACTCAAGAGGCAATTGCATTGAATGATTTAAAACTCACCAGTTTGAATCTCTTTCATTATTTTTCAGATATGAAATTGTCCCTTACCACCTCCATGGGCGATGTAGATATCTGAGGTAGGTTGATGGTTAGATGAAGTGTTTCTGACGTAACTACCGCGAGGAGGCATGCCAATAAAGACTGAGCTCACTTTTATCTCTAAGATAACTCTGCCATTATTGGCTTGCCCCTATACGTGAGTTCCACAACAATGCTGGGATGAAATAAACCGCTCATTCAGCATCAAGTACTATTGTCGACTCATTGACCTTTGTCGTCTATGCATGACATATTATATAACAAAACCTATATGCATCTAAAAATCAGCAAGGAATCATGCAGCTGTTTGAAAATTTATTGCCTACGAAATTTATCATTTGATTAATTTGAGCATTACGCGTGCATTTTTTCTTTCTATTTTTTTTATTTCTGCAAAAATCAGTAATCTTTATGGAAAAAACACAAAATAATAATGTTTGTCAGTTTTGGAATTACTAATCTTCAAATATTTATACTTGTGATATCAAGTCATTTGCCTTCTAGATATTGTCAATATCGAAATATATGTTCTATATGTTAGATCTCAGAATTTCCAATGACCATACCAATATTTTCTTTGCTATGGCGACCTCCGGCTGAGCAGAAACAGCTACCATGTTGAAGGAGGTGGCTGCTTCACTATGTCCCATCTCTCTGGTCTCTATCAGCTTCGCTAACATTTCTACCGAATCATATGTTCCCAAAGCAGGGAGTAAATCGTAGTATGCTTTCCTAGAGAAGTTTTAAAAGTTAATGATACAAAAACTGACATCTACTTTATAAGTCCCCTACCGGCAACGCCGAAGGGGACTCTTATTTTATCTAAGCAATGCAAATGATTTATAATTTATTGGAATATAAATTATTACCCAATCGTTGTGAATTTCACAGTCTATGTTAAAAGCAATCAGTGAGTATACTTTTATTTTTCTAGAAATTTATACAATCATAAGCTAAATATACCTGAGACGAAGAATGCATATTATCATTATTGAAATACATTCACTACGTCATATTCGCATTGCAATACGATGATACTTAGTATAAAAGAAGGGGAGATCGAATGATGAATAGATCAAGAGCGAAATTTTAAACATGACTTTTATGCCATAGTGCCTGCTAAGGACAGATGTATGCATTGGTTACGTTGCCTCTTGTTTATTTCTTGGAATTTCTAAATCGTGGGTCCTTTAGCATCATATCCCACCCATCCTGCTTAGTCTTTCGGTACATTTTTGGATATAATAGTTTTCACACTCTTTGGCCATATTAACTTGTTTAGATTAAGTATCGCTGGCGAGGGTTAAGTTCCCCAAACTTGCATGTCAGGCCCATGCTGCAAATTTTTCTGTTCTTAAATGATGTTATTGAATTTGAAGACGTTTAACATTTAAAATAATTGATCAAATGTGACAGAGAATTTGCAAATACATTATATATCACATTGCCATAAAAGTCATGGCAGAAACACTGATTCAAGGCGAACGATATCATCGGGAACTAACGGTACCAACTTAACGATGAATTATCAATATTGCAATACATGTTTAATGTTAATAATTTTTAAACTAAAGTATTAGCGTATCTCGATACTCGATATCGAAATAGAGAAGATCCAAATAGTGAATATATGACGAGTGAAATTTTAAACATGACCTTTATGCCACAATGCCTTCTAAGGACAGAGCTTTGTATTGAGGGAGCTACCTCTTGGACAATTTGCAAAAATAAAAGTCAAAGTATATATAAGGAAAGTAGGGGCGGATATTCTTGTGGATCGTTGGCATCGAGCTCCTGTGGATATACATTATGCAATGAGGGAGAATTTTAGAATAATTGATCGAATTCTGTGAAAGAGAATTCATAAATATAGTTTAAGTTTCAACACTGTAAAACTAGTCGAACGATATATTCGGTGACTCTAGTTTATCATTCTTATATAGCGCCTTCGGAATTACAATTACATACATGTTAAACGTCTTTGAATTCAATAGCATCATTTAAAATATTTCATGAATGAAAAAACCCTTTCCTGATTAGTTCTTACCGCAGTTCAGTAACATTATTCATTTCGGTAAAAGTAATAGGTAAAATAATGTACAAAATACTAAAATATTTTTCAACAACCTTAATAATGCCATTTTTGGTGCTGGTTTAGACTTGATAACTTTATAAACGTCTTCTAAGATAGAAGAGTCTGCCTTCCTCATTTCCTTTGCCAATTCAATCAATGTTGGCCCCGCCTCTTCCTTGACATCCGGGCTACTGAACACTGCCAATGCATCTAGCTGTTTGAGAATCTAGAAGTATATGAACACATCTTTTCTGATAAAAAGAAAACCATTGTGTCTTGCCGTGTTAGTAGACCTTCTTTAAAAGAGAGCTTAAACAAGGTTTTTCTCTTCAGGCTTAACCAAGAATTTCATCTTTATGCGTTGTCTTAAGAAATTCACGGTTGTCCGGTTGTTACAGACGACAAAGATTGAATGTGGTTGACTTTGCCTGAACTTCACTTGAATTATTATATTTGAGTAGCCAATTGATATATGTCTAGTGAATGTGGTAATCAAATACCTTTGTTTTAATTCTCATGCGTTCCTCCGGAGTCAGTTTTTGTTTCCTGGGAGAGCTAGGAGAGGACGGACTTTGAGGACTTGTAGATTCCGGCTGTCTTGGTACGGTCGCTTTCAGTCCCCGACTGTGTTGTTTTGGACTCGTGGAAAGAGAGATTGGTTGCTGTATGGATCTCGTGTCGGTAAGGTATAAAGTTTGGCTGAAATAAGTAATTTTAATAGATGGAAATATTTTTAAGGTAATGGAAAAACAGATTTACCTTTCATAAATATATATGGTAGTTTATATTAATATCTTCAAATATAAATCATTTCTCATGATGTATATTTTTTGCTCAGGTCCATAATGGGTTAGAAAAAGTATTAATCATCATGTATACTTCAAATTTTCATCATTTTTAAATTATGCATGCATTCTATCTCATCTTTAAAAAAATGTTCATGGATTTTATTCCCATTCAAAATAATAATAATAAAAACTCCTTTGCTTAATGGTTTATAATGAAAAATTATAAAAAGGAGATTAATTTATATCTAGAATCTTTAAGTTTCTAAGGCTTACTTGATGAATGAAGCGGCATTTCCTCCCTGGTCGGAATACATAGTGAAGAAATACCGGCTTTCACCGATAGCGCCCTGTATCAAGAACTGATTGACCGTCCCTTGCATGTAGTAACGAATTTCTGTACTAGCTTTCAATGGTTCTGACTGTAAGTGAGAAAAACCTTCAAATATTCCTTTTTAGATAATAATTTTGCCTTTTCCTTCCTATCTTTTTTTCGTTTTTATTCGTTTTGATAAACGTTATAATGAAGTCTCTCAAAATCAACAATGTCAAGACATCTATGAGTTCTATTTTTGTTCGTAAATTCTTTAATATTGAAAAAGGTCGAGTTGGAATTGACTTAATTGAATGTATTCTATATTAAGAAAAGTACAGACAAAATGAACCGGATAATACCTTGTCTCGCTCACACTGAGCACACTTCATACCGCTGAACATACTCCTGGTGAGCTGTGGTCGCTCCAAGCACTTCTCATAGTTCCTTACTTTACTTATTTTGAATGTTGGCATGCCGCTTGGATATGGGGAGGTGGTCACCTTGTAAAGTGTCTCACACTCTCCTGAGACACTAGTCTGTAATGTAAACGTCTTCAAATTGAATAGCATCATTTAAGAACAAATAAATTGGCAACGTGGACCAGACATGCACGTTTCGGGTACTTAACCCTCATCAGTGATCCTAAATCCTAAATCTAAACAATGTAATATGCCAAAAAGTATGAAAGTTACTATGTCGAAAAGGGGTACCGAAAGACGTAGCAGGATGGGTGGGATATGATGCTAAGGATGTAATGTATGTTTGCATGAAATTGTCAGTATTTTAAAATATATGTTCTATTATAAAATTCCTGTGCACCATATGTCCATTTCAACAAGCCATGTCTCATCAGTGATGCTCCGGGCCGAAGAAGAGGAAATCCAAACAATTATGGAGAGCAAAAGTCTAAACTTGACTTTAAATATTTATCAAAGAACCTACTTAGGACAGAGCTTTGCTAAACGTCTTTAAATTCAATAGCATAAATTTGCAGCATGGACCAGACATGCACGTTTCGGGTACTAAACCCAGTGATCCTCAATCTAAACAATGTAATATGACAAAAGAGTGTGGAAGTTATTATGTCCAAAAATGTACCGAAGGGTGTAACAGGATGGGTAGGATATGATACTACAGGACCCACGTTTTCGAAATTTCAAGAAATTTTGATAACAGGCAATTTGGAATGCGTTGAAGAAACAATCAACCTATGTTTAAGGACGATTTTAACAGTGGTTAATGCATACTTTTTTCATTTTCTTCCGAGAAGAATACAATTTAAATGACCTCAAAGCATTCGATACACCGTTTCAAGGAGAATGATGGCGGCATTATTTGTTTTCTTTATCTCTTAAGAATATTATAGTTTAGAATACATCAAAGCATATCATTGATATTTCAAATTGATTCCAGCATTTTAGTTGTTAAAAATCGAAAACATCGGTAAAAATGCTACTTTTCCAAAATTTTGACTTTGTAGTTGTATCAGAATACAGATAATGATGGTATATTGGCGTTATCGGGGAGTAGTGGCGAGCCTAGTGAAATTTGGCACTTACAATCTCTTTATACATGCACTAGTGTATTAACAGTTGGCTTAACAGGAAAGTGCATGTCATTTTGTTATAATTGGACAGTTTTAGGAGAAAGAACTTGAAATAATACGCATTGTAATAATTTGATACTATTTTTTCTTATCTTATGATGAAATGATCTCTAGAAGTTATTCATCTTTTTCATTTCGAGTTGACAAAGACTCATCCACAGTAGTCTATATAATTAAATATCAAGTACAGCCCAGTGCCAAACAATTGGCTTATTTTGATTAATGGTGTTATATTCAGCGATTAGTTCGTGTCATTCATTTGTAAAGATTTTGAAAGTTGCTGAGACATCTTTTTTCCAAAAGCTTGCACAGAGCTAGAACTATACTATACATAACGTTCTTTCAATAACATGACGTCAAGAATAATGAATATTCATTGTGTACTTTTCAAAGAGAAGACATTACTCTTACCTCCATAACCATATATTGGTTATATGGCCCCGGGGTCTGGGGATCACTACGTGGTGGTTGAGTACTTTTCCGACCGTCCAGGTTCAGCAGAAACACGCTAAGAATACCTCGTTTGATGTTGACTGAATACTCAGGGTCATCAGATTCCGTGACAAAGTCTGTCACCTGGCCATTGTGATATCTGAAGTAAAAGTTTTAGTGTTTATTGAGTTTGACTTGCAAAAAAGAATAAGCTTTTTAAAAGAAAGGAGGGGATCTCCAACAACACCACAACACCAGGTTGCAGCACCCACAGCAAAACCCCAAACCACCCAACGCAAAACCACAAAGCAGACAAGCACAGAAAGAGACGCATAAGGGACAAGGAACGTCAACGCACAACACAGAAACATCAAACACAAAGGACTACACATAAACCAACGAGACCAATGGGCAGCCGGTGCCGACTTAGGACGGCCATCTGCCACGGAAATAGCAGAAGGTGTGGTTATCCTGGATTACGTGCGCACAACCCTCCCACTTACCCAGAGGTCTCGAAGAACGTACAATTGTGGTGTAAAATAACCTCCTCACGGTCAGATGACCACACACTAACAAGACCGCAAAACGAAGGGGCCCAAGCAACACAGATGAATATGTAAATGGATATCAAAAGAGGATGTACGTAATACAGTCCGTGCTCTGCCGGCTGTAGCGAGCTCATGTATGTTATCACCCGAGGAGTCCGACTGATATCAGAGAGGACAGGTGGTCGGGCCCTGTCTTCTCTAAAGAAGTCATAGAGTCCCGTCGTCACAGTCAGTCGGAGTGCAAGTTTTAAGAATGCGCTGGTACAAGACTGTAGATTGGTCAAGTACCAAGCCTAGTGTCCGTCTGGTGACATTGGGATCATATCCACGGTATAAAAGGCGTTTGATGATTCTGACGCATTTTCGATAGCGATGTTGTCTATCTTAGATCCTTCTTATCTTGTTAATTATGTCACCATAAAATGCAGGTTGTGAAATACCCAAAGTAATATACTCTGTTGCCTGTATTGGTCCGAATTTCAGAAGAAGTTGACAATAATTTTGTAAAATTTCCAGAAAGTCTTTAATAGTTTGTGAAAGCGAAAACCTTGTCCCAAAAGTTTCTTGGTAATTTGTAAATTTCTACTATGAAAAGTACACGCTCTAGCATACCGGAGGAGTTGTGAAATATAGATACCATAGGACGGTAATCTAGGAACATCACCGTCAAGCCAGGGGAAATTTACTATGTTAGATCCAAAATCATCTCTTTTGTCATACACACTTGTATGGATCTCTCCGTTAACAATTTTGATATTTAGGTCCAAAAATGGTGTTTCTGTATTTGAAACATTTGCCTTGTTTAGAATCAATTCTTGTGGATAAATAACATTTTTATACTTTTCAAAAACAGGATTGTCGATAGTAAGAATATCATCCAGGTACCTAGAAGTACCAATGAAACATTTCACATCATCATTTTTCTTTGCTTTTGAAGATTTTGGATAAATCGCCTTTCATACGTGTATAAAAATAAATCTGCAACAAGAGGCGCACAATAAGTACCCATAGGAATCCCTACAACCTGCTTGTAGAGTTTCTCACCAAATCTTACATAAATATTGTCCAAAAGAAAGGACAAGGCAATACACAGGTCACCACATGTCCATGATTTGTATGATTTGTAATCTGTGGCGGAAAAGAAACCCTTCGATTCAGATGTACAAATTCGATTTCTAATGTATTCTTGTTCTGAATCTAATGTTGTTATTAAATTTTTATGATACTTCTTGTTATAAATCACATATAATTCACACATTTCTTTAAGCTATCAAAGCAAATGAATAAATAAACAAATAAAATGAGAAAATGTAAGTGTGAATATAAAAAGAATGAATTTGTGCTCACTTAAACTTGATTGGTTTATGGAGATCGGCTTTCATTTTGTCCGCCTCAGGTTCTGTCATTGTCCGGAAAGCCTCGTCAGGAATCGTCTCCTTAGTGGGATCAGCGGACTCAATTGGATCATTTATCTTTAGGAATGTTATTCTCTCCAACTAAAAATAAAAATGTTATTCTTTATAGGCTAGGTTGAACATACATATTTTACGTTATGATGTTGCCTCTAGCCCTCTACAGAACAGCTCCAGATTGCTTATCCTATGTCGCCTCTATAGAAGAGCTCCAGATTGCTTATTCTACAAGTTCCAGATATTTAAACTACTATTAGTTCAGTCATTGTATAAAATTGCACGTTTAATCAACTTTTTTGTGTTCTAGACAACTAACAAAAATAGTTGAATTGAATTCAAAGAATTTTGCAAATTGAACGGTTTCTGATAAAACGGTTTTGGTTGTTACTGTTTGTGTACTTGTTTTTGCCGGATTCATATTGCGCTTATTCGAGACTACGCTAAAACATGTCAGGTGCACTATTTCATGATTACGCTAAAATATTGCAATTTGCCGAATTTTGCCCTGTTTCCGCTAAAATTTGGTTGCGCAAAAATAAGTACATGTGTCGTATATTCTGTTTTCTTCTTTTTTTTTATAGCAAACGAATAACGTACCTGAGCCATTACATCTGAGGCAGATTTGAGTTGGAATTTGAGTTTCGCCTTGAGTTTGAGTCCTGAGTAGATCTTACTTCCGCCGGGTACTCCTGTCACTATCTGAGTCTCATAGTCATACTCATACTCCTTACCAGGCGTGTAAGCTTACATACAAATTTAACAGTCATTAACAACCATATACAAAATGTACGTTTTAACATTTTTTCTATAAAGATAGGAGATTATAATTGTATATATTCATAAATTATGTTAAAACAAAACAACGTTTTAACATTTTTTTTCTACAAAAATAGGAGATTATAATTGCATATATTTATAAATTAGATATTAAATCTGTTCTATCGCAATAGCTGGCGAAACAAAATTCCAAATAAGCAAGCAACACATTCACATGATCAACAAAAGCATAGTCCTATCAATTAAAATAAATCAAGCTAAAACTAACAAACCAAACAACCACTCCCTCCAAAGTGAAACTTCTAAACTGTTATATATTTCTGTTTTTTCTACATTGCTATTTAGCCCAATTATTATAATTTATTTCATTTCGTTTTTTTCTTCTTTGCTTCATGGTTCTTATATGTTGATAATATTTACACCAATGTTAAACGTTTTCAAATTCAATAGCATCATTTACGGACAGATAAATTTGCAGCATGGACCAGACATGCACGTTTCGGCTACTTAACCCTCGTCAATGATCCTCAGTCTAAACAATGTAATATGGCCAAAGAGTTTGAGAATCATTATGTCCAAAAGTGTACCGAAAGACGTAGCAGAATGGGTGGGATATGGCAATACAGGACATGTTTTGAAAGATGCAAATAAAGAATATGACTATTTGAAGACTATTAAAAGGATGCAATCAAAGGTGGATCTACGCGTAGCTTTTCTTTTTCCAAGACCATTCTGCATTAGAGATTAATGTGGCCGCGATGTCCCGCTATGGCGCGGTACCAGACTTGCAAGAGGGAAGAAAAAATATATATATATATATATAGAGAACAACATTAAAAGTGCGACAACTGATAACTTGATACTACATGTATTTCTAAAAGTTATAATGACAATTAAGGCATTTTGGAGACCAGTTTTAAATCATGTAAATTAAAATACATTGGTGATGTATCCATCGTGATGGCGCAGGACCTGTTTATCAAGATCAACAGATCAAAAGATCAAACTACGAACATTTATTGCCGTAAAACCAGTAAAAAACACTATAAACGTATACGAATAGGATTCGGAGACCCCTTTGTATTATTGTGAGAGTATGATTAATGAAAAAACAGCCTTTTGAATCGTGTAAAATAAAATATTGCTATGAGCGAGTGAATTCGTGACTTACACTTTGGGATGCAAGCGAAGAAAGAGGTTGCAGCTAGGCAGTCGACTAGGAACGTTAACTCTATTTTATTCTGCTTTGTAGATAGGAGTTATCTATCTTTGACTGCAGGGATTAATAAATGCACTTTGATAATGGCACGTTATATCAAGACAGGCTTGAATACGTGCCGATAAATACCCAAAGAGAAAATACACAACATTTATTGGTGGCATCAATGTTGAAATTTATTCCTTCAGTTTACATTATACATAACCATTTGTCAAAACTCAATTCGACTTCTATGAATTCCGAAATGAAAAGGTGCAAATCATCGAGACGATATCTTGAAATACACTGTATACAAACAAGGTAAGTTATTTTTTCTATCATGTTAATTTTTCAATATACATGTACAACTATTTTTGTAACAAATTACATCAATAGGCAAATGTTATTTGTAGATATAAAAAACAGCCGATGTTTATATTTATAACAAATCGCAAAAGTAAGGTATCAAATCTAGAATCTGCTCTTCGATTTACAGCTGTCGTAACCGATGTTTCGAAAAAAAATTATCCTTTATGGTACATTGCATTGTTTTCGAAGTGAATTTTATTTTATCTCTTTACTTTTGATGTGATGTTAGAAACAATCCTAGCTGCTACGAAATGTGTAAGAACTCTATGTAGGAATCAAAATTACGAAACAAGGATATCTTACAATATATGCAAATATTGAGCCTAATATAATCAAGATGCATATTCTTTTTGAGTTTAAACTGACCAGACATGATAAAGGAATATTTCAACTTTCGTTGTATCGAAACTGGACAAACAGTAAGAAAATGTATATTTTGCATTTGGATTTGATGTGCGTTCCTTTTTGCAGGGTATCTAATGCTAAAGGTTATAATTCTAATAATTCCTTACACTACATGTAATGCTATAAAAATGACTTCTTTGTAGTACTCACATGTTTCTAGTGGAGGTTGGCTAGCTGAAAGACGGAGATCAATTTGATATTTTATCCTGATAAATATAATAATATCACGAAAAATATAATACATGTAAGTAAAGGAGAACATGAATCTCGAATTATCAGTAAGTTGCATTTTGTTGTACGATTAATCGTTTACAGTGTATTTATTGATATTCTTTAATACATTGCTAGGAAAATTACAAAAACCAGAAATTTTGAACAAAATACCCTAATTTTTAAGTGTATAGGATAGATATACCTCTAATTCAGACTTCGAAGTTTGATCAACCTTTAGTATGATTAATCTAATTTTTATTTACTTCACAAAATATTCATAAATGCAAAATAAATTCTGTATCTTACAATGTTGATGGTCCTCTTTTATGTCTTCATGGATTTTTATATATTTTGTTATAATTACATACCTGTGAGACTAAGTAGAGCTGCCCAGAGCAGCCAGACGGCCATGGTGATGACAGCTCGGACCCTGCACAAACTGATGGGAACAGTCTCTGTCAAACCATTTCTATCTTGCTTACAATGCCCCTGTCAAGGTCTGGGGATTTTCCTTTACAACTGCTCTAAATAATGGGGCTTTTGGGTACATGTTTAAAGTTTTCATGTGGGAATATGTTGGCCATTTGATGCCGGAGACGTAAGATGTCATAACATGTTGAGCAGTTATGTAATGACGAATAAGGATTTTGTGCATGTGCCTTTTTGACTAATAGGACGAAAGTGTTCAGTATGTAAATTCTTAGTCATTAACTGAATCGCTTCCTTGTTTGTTTGTTTGTTTTTTCAAACTTTCTGAAAAAAATTATGAGATTTTTTTTCATTTTCTTCAAATTGAAATAAAAAATTTACAAAGAAGTTCGGACGAACTTGAAGGACAAAAGGGAAAACTGGGTTTCAATGTTGTGACTTTTTCTAATCATTGAAGTATTTCTATGAATTGATTGATTGATTGATTGATTGATTGATTGATTGATTGATTGATTGATTGATTGATTGATTGATTGATTGATTGATTGATTGATTGATTGATTGATCTGGCTGATCAAGGTATCGAAATGCGGAGCGCAAGACTTACATGTTTCGAAAAATGAATTTTCATCAGTGGTGCTTCGAGTAAAAATGATTCAAAGTAGAAACAAATACATGTACTTAGAGATTTAATAAGGTTGCCCATCGTTTAATTTCTATAATTAAGGTATCTATTTTATTTTATTTTGAGTTGATCCAAATATCCTGTAACGTGTATTCATCATCATATATATTATTTTGCTATTTTGGAAACTTGTCATTTCAACCAAAAATAACATCGAAATAGACCATGTTCATATTACCGTTAGACTTACATTTTAGACACCCCAAGACCCGACATCACATCTTTTGACGTTATTTCGTATTGTAACGATACGACGTCACAGTTAAAAGTTACGTAAAATGTTGTCATGTCGGGTCTTAGGATGTGTAAAATACAAGTCAACTGCGGTAATGTGAAAATCGTCTATCAAAGGAGGTTAATATCTGAGCACCATGATCCCACCATGATCCCTCCAATGTTATTTTGGTCATCGATTTTATTTAACTATGCTACTGAAGCAAGCGCACAGGAAAACTCTAATTAAAATAATTGCCCAAATTTAAATTAAAAAAATAAAACCAGAGGGCGCTACTAAAATGAATTTGCTGTGTCTGAAAATCACTTTGGCTGAAAGCTTCACTGATGAGGATTTTAAAAATATCTGAAACACGTGTCTGGTGCATTAAAATTAGTGTAAAATTTTCTGAAGAAGGTAAAGAGTTGGAACACTTCCGTAGTATTCAAAATTGAGAATATGGCAAAAAAGTTGCAAGGGGGTATGACTCCTGTCATTTGATGATATGCTCTTAATCTAAAATGAAAGGGCCGATTTTTCACGTGTAACGATAAATAACCTTGTCGCAAAAATCAAGTTCTCTCTGGCACCAGCATTAGAAAGTGGCTAATTGAACAAACAATTTAAAGACTTAGTCGCGGGGATATTAATTGCCGGATGCTCCTCGGCTGGACAAAATGTACCAGACATCCACGCTTCGTATAATGAATTCTCATCAGTGAGTTTTTTAAAAATTACTTTGCAATGTTGGCTCCAGAAGGATTTTTTTTCAATGGCATATCAATTCATTTTAATTCAACTTTTTTTCAATGGCATATCAATTCATTTTAATTCAACATCATTTTTTATCAGATCTGCCATTCTATTCTAAATTGTACCTAAATATAAGAAATAAACACACCTGTATCAGCTCTCAAATGGATTTTGGCGACATCTCTCATTTAACTACTCTTCTGAATACACCCTTCATAAAATGATTCAAAGTTGAAAAAAATAACTTAGTGTGACGCCCCTTCATCTATTTCTTTTAAATGACTAAAAAGGTATGTTGATGAAGAGAACATGTATGAGGGAAATGTTCCTTAGTTTTTTTCTGGGATTTAATAAACAGTAAAGAAACATTGGAGAATGGTATCTTTAGGTACTAATAGTACGACAACAGCGATAATTATGTATTCTGTGAAAATACAAGAAAAAAAAGTGTCCACACTCGTCTTCCAGAGCTGTACCATATTGACGTCACAATAAAACTTTTGATACATTTCAAAATTATGTCATTTGTCGTGGTCTGGTGAAGGTTCATTCGACTACTCAGTTCAACATCAATGTACACGAAGAACATGCTTCCATGTCCAATATTAACAGTCATGAACTTCTTTACTCCACATTTTTAAATTTAAAAAAATTTAAAAAGAGCTTCTGTATTTTAATTAGAAATATATTTCAATTTAGAAAATAAACACTAAATTTAGACTAACGATAACCTGACCTTGAGGACGAATAGTCCACCCAAAGCAATGTAACTCTCATTACATCTTGAATTCATATGTTCTACGAAAAGGTATAAGTGCACTTTATTTGCATTTTAACAAACGACACCTCATTAGTGATGTTAGATATCAAAACAGCTGAAAACCAAGCAAAGAATTTTTGACGAAGATTATTCTTAAAACAAAGCATATCTTAGTTCTAATGACTTTCCAAACGTACATGTCTGGTCTATGCTTCAAATTTATCTGTTCTGAATTTGAAGACGCATAACATTTTTACCACTTGGTGAGTGCCACTACTGGTGGACCAGGAGTCCCGGAGGGTACATGTAGACAAGTTCGATCAACTTCGGTTGATCGTTTCTTCAAAGCACTTGAAAATTTCTGTTATCAAAATTTCTTGAAATTTCTAAAACGTGGGTCCTTGGGCATCACATACCACCCATCATGCTACGTCTTTCGGTAGATTTTTAATATAATAACTTTCACATTCTTTGTTTATATTACATTGTTCAGATTGAGGATCACTGACGAGGGTTAAGTACCCGAAACGTGCATGTCTGGTCCATGCTGTAAATTTATCTGTTCTTAAATGATGTTATTGAATTTGAAGACGTTTAACCAGTGGCGGGTTTAGAGGGAGGGCCCAGGGGGCCCGAGCCCCCCCTTTTTCACCCAAAGTTATTGATTCAGAATACTCTTTTTATGCTTAATCTCTTTACTTTTGGGGAAATTTTCGGCTCGCTTCGCTCGCCACACTTAATTTTTCATTAGCTGTCTATTTTTTCGTCTTCACTTTGTCTTACACTTTCTTTGTCATCGTGTTTGAACGGATTCATATGTCATAAACTTATACAAAATTCAAAATTAGATTAACACTTGAATAATTACCAAATGCTTCATTTTCTTGGGCCGATCTAACCAGTTTAGACAGGTGGATAGTGGGGTTGCAATGCCCTAATCTTCCCAACTTTCCCCAATTGGTCAAACAAAAATAGAGGATGGAAAATGAGAGAGATATTGTAATCTTATGACAAAATGTAACCATCTATTCCAAAACTTTCCCGGCTCGCTCCGCTCGCCAATTTAGAATAATATATATACATGTATGTAATCAAAATCAAAGTGACATAATGACGATTAAATTTGTTTATTGCACTAAACGTTTTCGCCTGTTGGCTCTTCAGAGTTGCAATGAATATAAACAATAACAATAACAAAGAACAGTAGGTAGGCAGCGTCTATGACGTCATCATAACGTTACAGTTAGGCGCATCACGTACAAATGTCCCAGACGTTGGCGCACTTATTATTTACGTATATTGATGCTTTAAGAACAATAATAAATAGCTTTTTGTAAAGAAGAAATGAAATCATAGTTTAACAATTCAATTTAGGTTTGAAAATCTCTATGAAATAATCTTCTTTGGCTTTACGTAATTGTTCATTGTCCTCTTTTACTTTGTAAAAGGGGAAAATAGAAAAACTTCCCCCACCACACATATCAAAATGTCCGCTACAAGGAGTGTTTCTAGTGGATGGATCCCTGATCTGTTGTTTGTGTACGCGTACACGGTCCGCCAATTTCGTTCCCGTTTGTCCGACATAGTTTTCGCCGCAGTTTGGACACGTCATCACGTAAATTAAGTTCTTGGATTTGCAATTCATTTTTGCGTTTACGTGAAATACTTTTCCATTTTTAAATGTAAATGATTGACCGGTTTGAATGTACGGGCATGTTCCACAGCGAGGGTCCTGGCATTGGCTAACGACGTGTGTTTCCGTTTCGGTTGTAAATCTGGCTTTGGTGAGAAGTCTTTTTAAATTAGGTGGTTGTCTCCTGCTATTAATGATATCCTGTTGGTTGATGAGACTCCTCAAATTGTCGGACTGATGAAGAATTGGTAGACAAGTTTTTGCTGTTTTGAATACGTTTTTATTTCTCGGATTGTGTGTTGTTACAAATGGAATGATTTTATGGCTATTTGTGTTACGTCTGCTTTTCTCTCTAAGTTCCGGTAGCGGTATTTCCTTTGCTCTGTTTGTGGCTGCGTCAATTAGATTTACGGGATAATTCTGTTTAAGTAGGAAAGACTTTAGTTCTTTTAGTCTTTTTTCTCTTCGATGTTGGTCTGAAACTATTGTACAAATTCGTCGAGCCAAGTTGAACGGGATGTTACGTTTTGTGTGAGATGGATGACAGGAACTGAATATAAGGTACTGGTGTGTATCCGTACTTTTGTAAAACAGATCCGTAGTAATTCTGTTATCTTCCTTAATTATCAATATATCGAGAAAAGGAAGCTCTTTTTCACTCTGTTCCATAGTAAATTGAATGCTAGTATGAAGTCCGTTTAAAAGATCATGAAATTTATTCAAGTCATCCAAAGATCTATTCCAAAAAATGAAACAATCATCCAAATAACGTTTCCAGTTTTTCCGGATGCAATTTCCGAAGTTCGCGTCAAATACATCTTCCGTACGAGAAAATAATTTTTCTTCCAAATATCCCATAAAAAGAGTAGCGTAAGTAGGTGCGACTTTGGTTCCCATCGCTGTCCCCTTTATCTGAAGAAAATATTTATTATCGAAGAAGAAATGATTGGCTTCTAAAATTTACACCAACTCCGAAAGGAAATAAAGTGGACTTGATAAAAGATACTGAAGAATTTTGTAGGAAATTGAGACTACGTGAATTTTTCCAAGATAATGACTACGACGATGGATCGCTGGTACGTAACAGAAGTAATTTCAAACCTAAAACGAATAGAGATAAACATTTGGAGGATTATATCAATTGTCTTAAAAGCTCAGCTTCAACAAACCAAAACAATCAAAATATCAACGATAATATTTCTAGGAGCGAACGTAGTGCAATCGAAACCCTTTCAAACGACGCAACTATCGTCATCAAAGAGGCTGACAAAGGTGGCGCAATTTGTATTATGGATAGGGAACATTATAAGAAAATGGTTATGGACCAACTTAATGATCGTAATTTTTATCACGAACTGACGTCACCGGAAGACGCAAGAACAATGAACAAAATTAAAAAATTCACTTCTGTTTACGCGGATTCTCTTACCGATAAAGAGATAGACTACCTAAACAATTTCGAAATGAAATCAAGTAATTTCTACGGCCTTCCTAAAATTCATAAGTCAAAAGAAATTCAACATGGAATTCAGGCCAAAAATGCAACTTATGTTAAGTTACCGCAACCCGGTGATTTAAAATTAAGACCGATCGTAGCAGGTCCGGCATGTCCCACGCACAGATTGAGCAATTTATTAGACATTATACTCAAGCCACTTTGTAAATTAGTCCCAAGCTACATCAGAGATGACATTGACTTCCTAAATTATATCCCAGATAGTGTCGATGCAAACACCAAATTGATAAGTTTTGACGTAACGAGCCTTTACACCAATATTCCTCATGACGTAGGAATGGAGTCTATCACATATTGGATAGAAAAACATCGTGATGAAATCCCGTCCAGATTTACAAAAGACTTTATCATAGATGGTCTCAAACTTGTTTTAGAAAACAATCATTTCTTCTTCGATAATAAATATTTTCTTCAGATAAAGGGGACAGCGATGGGAACCAAAGTCGCACCTACTTACGCTACTCTTTTTATGGGATATTTGGAAGAAAAATTATTTTCTCGTACGGAAGATGTATTTGACGCGAACTTCGGAAATTGCATCCGGAAAAACTGGAAACGTTATTTGGATGATTGTTTCATTTTTTGGAATAGATCTTTGGATGACTTGAATAAATTTCATGATCTTTTAAACGGACTTCATACTAGCATTCAATTTACTATGGAACAGAGTGAAAAAGAGCTTCCTTTTCTCGATATATTGATAATTAAGGAAGATAACAGAATTACTACGGATCTGTTTTACAAAAGTACGGATACACACCAGTACCTTATATTCAGTTCCTGTCATCCATCTCACACAAAACGTAACATCCCGTTCAACTTGGCTCGACGAATTTGTACAATAGTTTCAGACCAACATCGAAGAGAAAAAAGACTAAAAGAACTAAAGTCTTTCCTACTTAAACAGAATTATCCCGTAAATCTAATTGACGCAGCCACAAACAGAGCAAAGGAAATACCGCTACCGGAACTTAGAGAGAAAAGCAGACGTAACACAAATAGCCATAAAATCATTCCATTTGTAACAACACACAATCCGAGAAATAAAAACGTATTCAAAACAGCAAAAACTTGTCTACCAATTCTTCATCAGTCCGACAATTTGAGGAGTCTCATCAACCAACAGGATATCATTAATAGCAGGAGACAACCACCTAATTTAAAAAGACTTCTCACCAAAGCCAGATTTACAACCGAAACGGAAACACACGTCGTTAGCCAATGCCAGGACCCTCGCTGTGGAACATGCCCGTACATTCAAACCGGTCAATCATTTACATTTAAAAATGGAAAAGTATTTCACGTAAACGCAAAAATGAATTGCAAATCCAAGAACTTAATTTACGTGATGACGTGTCCAAACTGCGGCGAAAACTATGTCGGACAAACGGGAACGAAATTGGCGGACCGTGTACGCGTACACAAACAACAGATCAGGGATCCATCCACTAGAAACACTCCTTGTAGCGGACATTTTGATATGTGTGGTGGGGGAAGTTTTTCTATTTTCCCCTTTTACAAAGTAAAAGAGGACAATGAACAATTACGTAAAGCCAAAGAAGATTATTTCATAGAGATTTTCAAACCTAAATTGAATTGTTAAACTATGATTTCATTTCTTCTTTACAAAAAGCTATTTATTATTGTTCTTAAAGCATCAATATACGTAAATAATAAGTGCGCCAACGTCTGGGACATTTGTACGTGATGCGCCTAACTGTAACGTTATGATGACGTCATAGACGCTGCCTACCTACTGTTCTTTGTTATTGTTATTGTTTATATTCATTGCAACTCTGAAGAGCCAACAGGCGAAAACGTTTAGTGCAATAAACAAATTTAATCGTCATTATGTCACTTTGATTTTGATTATATTGACTATACCGGGAATGGATATTTATTATTACATGTATGTATATATACATGTATGGATGACTGAACCAAAACAAAAAAGCAAACTTCAAATCTTAAAATTTTCCGGCTCGCTACTCTCGCCAGTATACCTATAAACTTAAGTAAACGTATCAAGAAACTCTATCTTCTAGATGCAACATGCAGTTGGAATGACCCCCCAACTTATTAATTAAAATCACCAGTCTTGAGCTTCAGGTTTTGGAGGTCTTTTTTTCTTTTTCTTTTTTTCGTCTTCGACCTTCTTTTTTTTTTTTTTTTTTTGTTTGCTTGTCAGTTTTTCTTTGAACAATTTTCTTCGAGCTGAAACTTTGGGCCCCCCCTTTTCTGAAATCCTAGATCCGCCACTGTTAACATAGATATATTGGAGCACTTTAAAACAATGTGAACGATATTCAAGAGGAACAGTCAACCAGCAACAATACGAACATTTAATGGCGGCATTAAATTATTTATAAATAAGATTTTAGTGCGCCATATGGGCATTTCAACAATGTCTCTTAGTTGGTGCTCGAGGCTGATAAAAAATGGCAAAATTAGAAAATATGTCTTAATAGGAAGAATTTGATGTTGCCACTAGATGAAAATTTTATTCTAAGAATATATCATCTTTTACATATACATTTTTTCTTGTTAGTAAATACATGTGGCTATTACTGAATTATAGGAAAATGCATAATTTGAGGCAATTTCGTGAAATATATCCGATTTTGCTTTTTCAGAGGGCTAAAAGCTAATGACAGACGCGTTGTTTTCCAACTGTAGATTCATTATTTAGTAGAGGTCAAACTACAAAAAAAAATATTTCCATGACGCCCAATTTTCAAAAATAAGTTCAATATCGAGCTTCGTGGTCCTACCCATTTCAAATTTAGTTACCGCTTTTCAAAGACTATGAAAATACCGGTTACAGAGGAAATTAAAAGTCTGTATTGTACATAGCGCCAGGAAAATTCATCCAGGCTGTATTGAAACTGTTCGATACGAAGTACAACTGATTCAATATCCGAACCACGTGTCTAGTACAATGAAATTGTACTATAGAACATATATTTCAA
This sequence comes from Pinctada fucata, assembly GCA_028142955.1. Classification (NCBI taxonomy): domain Eukaryota; kingdom Metazoa; phylum Mollusca; class Bivalvia; order Pterioida; family Pteriidae; genus Pinctada; species Pinctada fucata. Next base: position 59,715,727 of record AP027103.1, on the reverse strand, counting down.
TATTGACAATTATAACGATATTTTAAGAAAATCATTATTCAAGAATAGAGGTACAAAAACGATATTTTTTATGAAGGGGTGGGGATAGAGAGAGATTAGTTTTTGGATGAAACTTTCTGTCGATATCCATTAAATATTCATGTACAATTTCAATTGAGTGATACAACATCTACGGTACAGTTTTGTTTAACTCAAATGACAATTATGGATAATGACAAATTCCCTGTATATAGCAAGAAATCGATAATACAGAAAATCAGAAACCGAAGGCAAATAAAATCAGGATAAAACAGAAAAAAACAGACACCAAAGCAAACAAACAAAAACCTCCACCACATGAAAAGAAGCGGTCTCCCGATATGAGAGTGAGACGAGGTGCCCAGGAAGAGTAAGCATCTCCTGCTTGCATGCAACACCCGCCGCTTCAATTCGGTAGAACTGTCACATCCGGTAACTTTCGGAAGACATAGAGTACAATCCTTGGTTGGATGGTTCAAATGGTCTAATGACAGAATATCATCCACCATTCTGGAGAGTGGGACATCAAAGTGTATGACGAGTTCCCCATATCGACCGTAGAACGTCCTCAGTGACGATGTTAGTCGGTCACAAACATATCCTTTTACGTGTCTCGTTGCTTTAAAAAAATATCCATTAGTTAGTTATTTTAATTTGTGCTCCGAAACAATTTGGGTACGAAACTATAAATAATCGAAATTAAAGGAGATTAACATCTGAGCACCTTCCCTGCTATTTTGGACATAGATTTTATTTGGATATGCTACTTAATCGACCCTACAGGAAATTTGGAGCCGCGCACTCTCTGTAAAGTAAATGCAGAGATTTAAATTCAAAAAATAAAACCAGAGGGCGCAACTGAAATGAATTTTGGCGGCTCCTCAAAATTACTTTGGCTGGAAGCATCACCGATGATCTAATACCCGAGACATGTGTCTGGTGCATGAAAATTGTTTTGAAATTTTCATGATGAAGGTATAGAGATGGGACACTTCCATATCATTCATGACGGGGCCTCAACAGAGGAGATAGAATCCCGACCTCTTGTCCTTCTTCGATGCTGCTCAGAACGGTGTTTATTTTATCCCACTATTCATACAAAAGATGTACTTATTATCAATATATGTATATATGTGCTATCATACTAATTTAGTGTACCATATGCTTATTTGGACAATGTATCATCAGTAATGCTAGATTCCGACAGAAAGGAAGTGAATATATGAAGAGAGAAAATCTTGAGATGACTTAAAGTATATGCCAAAGACCCAGCTTAGGATAGAAATATGGGAGATACCCCTTACGTCATTTAGTATCAGAAGATTCACAATTATATATAAATTATATATAAGTCATTGTGCAGGTAATTTAAACGAAGCAACTATCTCGGGGAATAGCAGTTCACTAGCAGAGAAATCAACTTAGTGCTCGAAAATATCAAATATATGTATATATCACATCATACTAATTCAGTGCACCATATCATATGTACATTTAAAATATTATGTCCCATCAGTTATGTCTGATGCCGAAAGCAATGAAATCCATACAGTGAATGTGGAAATCCATACAGTGAATGTGTGAAATTCTTTACATGACCTAAATATGCCAAAGAGTCAGCCAAGGACAGAGCTATTACATCAAGGAGATACTAGCGCTCCTTAGTTTCTTTAACTCATTTGTGTCACACTTATGCCCTTTGCTGAGTGGAGCTCGTAAAAAAGTTCATTTTCGTGCATAAACATCGATGGCGGTTGCGGCTAGCCAACAGGGGATGCTAACTCCTCCCGGGCACCTGATCCCACCTCTAGCTTGCGTGGGGTCCGTCGATGCTCAGTTTAATGCTCTATTGTGAGTGTTGTTGAGATTTTCGTTAGGATCTTCTTTAACTGATTGGAATAGTTATAGACAAAAATCTCAAGTCAGTACAGAAGCAAGAAGAAACTAGACAAACGATATACTCGTGGACAAAGTTCATCAGTAGAAATATCAACCTAGTGCTTGAAATTATCAATATTGAAATAAAAGTTATATTATTCTGATTGAGTGCACCATATGCGCATTTCTAAAAGTATGTCTCATCAGTGATCTCGATACCGAAAGAGAGGAAATCCAAATAGTAAATGTATGAAGAGCGAAATTCTAAACATGACCTAAAATGTATGACAAAGATACAAAGGTGCCATCCGGGAGATACCTCTTAGTTTCTCAAATTCAACTTACTACTGAAATGATTTTTGGTGGCTCCGCTAGAAGCACCACTGATGAGAATTTAATATTCGAAACACGTGTCTGGTGCATGGAAATAGGTTTGGAATTTTCTTCAAGAAGGCATAGAGTTGGAACCCTTCGACATTATTACTCTGGCTGCTCTTCTCGCGTCATGTGTTCAATTAGGTGGTTTTGCTTGTAGTCCACACAATGAGGACTGTTTGACGTCACTTCCAGTTTCCTTTTTGGTAAAATTACGAGTATGTTTCTTTATCTATTTTATTTTATTTTTGTTTTGAAATTCATTGTCATCGTTCTACTGTGACTGTGTTTTTTACAGATATTATTATGATAAATATGCTGTTGGGAATACCAATATAGTTTTATTCAAATGTATTTATCCACAAATGAAATTTTACAATATCTGTGTAGGAATATAAAAGTTTCTGTTGAAGTTTTTATAATATGGTGTATTTATTGATATTTCAATGCTATTTCATGTATCGGGTATACTCGAATGGTCGATAAAATTGTTAAAAAATAATGAACAAAGCAACTATGTGAATGGATTTATTAATCAGATAAAATCATCTACATAAATGTCAATGTATACCCTACAAAGGTTAAATTCAAATCTTCAATAGTTAAAACGATGACCATTCATACTGTGAGGATGATAAAATTCAACAATAACAAAATAACAAATCACATTAAATATCTACATTTCATGGAAGATTTTGGATAACTAATGCCTTGTACAGCAACTGATCACTACAAAAATCACTTCCTTTTAAGATTCGATGCAATTTCAAGAAAATGTTTTCTTCCGCTCACCACAGACTTCAACCACATAGGTTTAACAAGAAGTTAGAAGTATTGATGATTTTTTCAGGTCTTTCTACTAAGATTTTACGAATGAAATAATCATGGATTGTATTAAAGATCCATTTTTAGATTTTTTTTTTTAAAGATATTTTTCCCGTCTTAAATTGTAGATCCGACTAAATTTTGATAAAATTTTCAGAAGCTGACATTATCGTAAACATTTTTGTATGAAAAAAAAACTGCAGTTAGCTTTTATTGTAAATATTTCCTTCATGTTTTCAAAAACTATTTTTTACATACTAGTGTCCTCTTAAGAAAGAGAATGATTTTTGTGCAATTTTCCATCATTATCACTAATTTTCAACAATAATTATTTTTAAACATAAATCATAGCAAAAAACTAATGAAGGGAAAGCCTTGAAGGATGAGATCTGGCAAGTACAGCAAACTACAAGAGTGAACATTTAAAACAAAGTTTCATATGTGAATTGTATTGAAAAATCAACCTAATTTCCATCAGAGTTGAAGGGAATCAAAAACTCTTTGCAAATAAACTAGACTATTCAAGAACTGGTATGTCGCCTGCCGCACGTTTGACCCTTAGTATGTGATATTGACCTTGATGTTAACCACGACCCTTATTGGGAGTTGGGTCTCAATATGCTTGACCATCCCAGCAAGTTAGATGTACTGAAGTCAGTAATAGCCGCATATATGAGTTTGACTACCAGACAAATTCAGACAGACAGATGGACATAATATGACACAGTGATCCCTATATGTCGGCCTTTCATTGCAGGCGAAAAAATACCATGTGCTTCTAAAACAAATGCAAGATTGAAAATCTGCAACATTGAAAGACCAAATTGATTAGATCACACTCATTGAAACAATGATGAAAAACAATAAATATACATGGAATAAACCATTCATTAGGTATAGATAAAATATTCACACAAGGGAACATGGTACACTCATTCATAAACCTGGGTTTCAAATATAATGCATTCAATCAAAAATGATATATTGGCATTCATTCTATTTAGAACATGAAAGAATAATTGCATACATTTTGCAATATTCTCTAGTATTCTTTGAGAAATTTACAATTTGATTGCATAAGGTTTTGTCAAACATATATATCAATAGTGACACAAAGGTCCATGTAGATCACTATCACATATTTTGGTAACAAGTTCTTACGATTTAAAAAACACTAAATTCTGTCTACACATTTTTAAAGAATCTATGCATATATTTGAAAAATGTTCAGTCACCCTTGAAAAACCATCTAAATCCAGTTGTTATAGGTTTACAAATTTAAGGGCATTCTCTTACATATCTTTATAACTTCGAAAAGTCTTTTGTTTTCTTTTTTTAAATTACCTGTGATCATAGATCATCCAATGACATTTGATAACAACAGTACCTAAATCATAAATTGTGAAACAGATCCCAAGTTACTATGACATTTGCTTACATTCCCCCAAAAAAAATCATATTTAAAAAAAATTGTTTCTATCAATAAAAATAGAATTATTTTTAAAAAAAGTCCATTTCAGAAAAAGAATTTGAGAAATCAGACCTAGAAGTGGATTAAAAGACAGATTTTGAATTTGGATTTTTTTTTTTTTGGTCCATACTTTGTAAATATTTCATCTGATTATAATTGAAAGCGTCATGGAAGATGACCCTAAGAGCTGATTCTATCCTGATGTGACATTTAAGAAAATATACATGAAGAAAAGTTTTCAATTTTAATTCTCATGAATTGATCATTTGATTCCGTTAAAAAGATTGTGTGTTTATACATATGAAAATATGACAAGATGGATGTGTTTTTAAAGTAAAAAATAATGCATTGAGATGGAAATATGATCATTTACAACATCAAACAAAACTGAATGTAATAAGTAAAAATCTTGTTTTTAAAAGATATGTAGAGATGATGTGTATCATAAAGTATACTATAAAGGTGATTAAATGGTCAAGAGAAACAAAAATCTTAGAGATTTGTAGTATTTACATTTCATTATGACACAACTTTCCGAAAAGTAGGAATTTAAGTATGTATCAGGTTCTGAATGATTCAAGATACAAAGTTAATAGAAATTTAGAATTGAATGGCATCATTGTTATTTATATAATAAAAAAGAAATTTGACAATAAGTGTAGGTGTAGGACAAAGTTTGATGTATCAGTATCATCTGTTAACAAAGAATTTTTTTCGTTAATAAAATCAATTGTTATTCAATACTTTTTGAACATTCAGTACTTTTTAATATTATGATTTGCAAAAGAAAAATTGAAAGAAATATGGTTTATAATGGCAATAAATAATTCCTGTATACAGCATCTTGATTCAATATGGAAAGATTACATACATGAATTTGAATCATTCAAGAAACATTCATTGGAGCAAACCATTCGTGAGAAATCGTCTTACTATTTATATTATTCGAAGAATAAGTGTTGCCTCCCTCAGGTTCTGAATTGGGCATCGTACTGACCCATAAAGATAAAGGCGAGTGAATTTACCAAAGAAAAGATATCAAATAAATGTATACCAAATACCATTCCTTCTTTTCTTTTCCGTGGTATTCGTCTTAAAATCATAAAGATATCCATGGTACAGGACTTTCGAAGAATCGAGTACTAATTACTAAGAAAAAGTTGCACATCGTCAAACAAAATGCGATTGAATAGTGTCAGTATCAGAAAACCTGATTAGAGATTGCAAGCAGTGGACGATCGCAAATTCCGTCGTATTTTGCGATGGGCATCGCAAACTAAATTCGCTTCCGTTGGCGCTGTATGTCCTAAATGTTTTAGATGTTCATTTTCGTATTCATTGGAATTCATGTGGGCTCCCATGTTTGCTTTTCGTAAGTACGTGTACAAGGTTGCCTTCAAGGTGTGAAAAGTTATAAATTTCACTCATTGTTTTCAAAGACCCTCAAGTTTAAAGATATCTAGAGCGTTGTGTGTAAGAGATACGGTCGTACTAAATTCTCATTCTTGCCAATCAGTGAAAGACTGGTCGCCAAAACTTGGCAGAGTCGGATTTTCGATATTCTTTGTGTGCAGTTTTACTAGTTTACTTTCATGTTTGAATGTTCTGTATTGAATGTCTAATGGACATTTATACTGGACGGACAGACAGAAGCAATATACAGTAATCCCTATATGAAAATGGAAGTGCAAGGGACATGGTGTTTAAAAATGATCACATATCATCTGGCCATTTCATACAAAATAAACATGAAATTACTGAATTACCCTGCTACTGATGGTTAAAGAAGAAAGTTTCAGTAATCAAAGAAATAACATCGACAATAAATGCTAGTTTTTACCTTCCTGTCTTTTAACCTGCTTAAAACAGACAGAGAAAAATGACAGTTTTAGTGAGGAAGCAGGCAAGTTTAAAGAGGAGTTCGAAGTAACCACAACAGTTCCCCACTGTTAACCATCAATGGCTTACTGAGTCGCATATCAGTTGATAGTATGTTAAAAGGAAACTGGTAGAAATATTTAAAGATTTTAAAGTTTAAAAAAGGTGCTACTGATCTTTGAAAAAGACAAAGAAATCACAAGAAAACAATGCCAATTCTTAAGTGATCAACAAACTTTTCAAAATAGTTGAGAATGCATTAGGAAGAGTGTACAAAACCACTCAATTTGTTGAAAATTTGCAATGTTTCACAAGTGAGAAATACTGAACACAATTTGTGAATTCATATCACACGGTTGCATTGTGGTTAACTCAAGTCTCGGTCGATTCAATCAAGTCCAAATATCTCCACCGGTACTCTCTCTACAAAATAAAAGTCACATCCGCCGTCTGATCCTCCGGCCTGAGCGTACTAAGCCTGAAACAGCGAGGGAAGTGAGACTCCAGAGGTCTGAGTAGAAACCAGCATCATGAATGAGCGTATTTGTAAGCGCTGTAGGCCTTTGCATCCTGTACATTCTTAATCTTCATTGATGACATGATGGCTGCATCAACATTCTGTTCAAATCTGTATGTACACTCACTCTCCTAAAATTTCAAAAATTAGTAAAATTAAGTGAAAAGGTAAGAGGAGCAAAAATTTTTTTTTTCAGTAAATAGTCATTTCTGTTAAAGCTGCTCAAGAGCCATCGACACTATACTGAAATAATTCTGTCGATAAAGACGTAAAAGGTCAAATACATTGCATTGTAACGAGAATGTAGGTTAGTACATGTACTTTTCTGCAGTTTCTGTATTGACAGTTAAATTTTTATCTTTTCGGTATATTTGATTGGTAGAAAATTGATGATCTCCGACATATTCAGTATTTCATACCTTCCCACGATAGCATAAACGGCATGACAGCTTGTCAGAGATAACTCTACGTATCGTGCTTGTTTTGACAATGGCGATTACAATAAAGTACTACATGTTGCAATATGAATGATTTGCTATTTTTCCTTTGTGAAAATAAATTTCATAGATACATGGACACTGAATCTTTATACATCGCATTGTGATTAGTAAACGAAAAAAAAGTGTAATAAAAGAAATAAAAGCCACTACGTATAGCTTTGCTTGCTGTTATTGAGTAAATGAAAAAAGAATTTTAAAAGACTGAAAATGCTTAAGATAATGCATTTCTAGTATAACCAATGTCCTAAAAATCTGAGAACATCGAACACTTACCCTGTAAGGCATAAGATAAAGATGTCCTAGCGTGACACACCATAAAACTTATCAAGCTTAGCCCAGTACATTGTCAGGCGTCGAAAAAGTTGAACAAAAAGTGAAGGTATCAGAATGCAATCCTAACTTCAAAAATATTCATAGCAAAATTTAGATATAGTTAATTGTGTAATGTGGAGTGAGTGACTAGCTGATTACACTTGAAATGTATTTTTGTCTTCCTTCGTTGGATGTATCGTCTTCAGACTTACCCCTTCATCAGAATTTTGATCATCGCTAAATGTACATTCACGACATCCTTTCCAGCTTAGAAGACAAGACTTTGAAGGAGGTGAATCAGAAGTGACTACTGTGAAATCAAACATCTTTGTGGATTCAGGGGGAGGAGTATGACCGGGTACTGGCGATGAGCATACTTCTAGTGCATCTGATAAAATGAGCATTGTGCAAATAAAAAGAATACAAGCGAGAATGCCTTCTATGCACAAAACTTTATTATAAAAATGGCTACATGCAAGGAAATTTAAAAATATATACAGATATAGAGCAAGTGATGATCTGCAGACTGCAGAATAAAATAAAACTTCTCTAACATTTTGAACGTATGAGAGGGCTGACTTTATCATTGATAAATAACCATTTAGGGCAAGGTGTGGACTCCTCGGAAGATGTTCCAATCAAAGGTGAAAGGGTCTAGGTTAAAATCACAAAGCTGCGTAAATTGTCATATAAATTCACTGAGAGGATATGTTACTTCTCCGTATCCGAAACATGTATGTCTGGTGCATCGAATTTGATTTTTTGTCCAAAGGCTTTTCTCTGGCAGAAGAGTCGGATGAGTCATTTTTTACCCTCTATATGAACAAAATTTCACCTTAAACCTGGTCAAAAGGAGACTTCTATCTAAATGGGGATAGCCTTTGTGCTTTTTCATACATTTCAGTTCATGAATATAAGAAAGACGATTTATTCGATTGTCTTTTCCTTTGATTTCTTTGGTAGACTTTAGTCTCACTGCTGCAATAAAAGCTCATGTTCATTATGAAATACAGTTCCCCAAATAAAGTCGATGGGCAAATTCTCGGCAATACTTAGTGATAACCATGTTTGCTGTCATATGATACACATCGGATACGAAAAAGTTAGTATTTATGTATGAAACAGAACTAAAATTTTTAAAAGCAGCACAGCTTAAGATAGGTTTTATGGTCCTTCGGTTGATCGTTTCTTCAAACGCATTCGAAAGTTTCTGTTCACAAAATGTTCTCGACACTTCTGAAAAGTGGGTCCTGTAGCATCATATCCCACCCATCATGCTACGTCATTTGGTATTTTTTTTTTGACATAACTTTCAGCCTTTGGTCATATTTCATTGTTTGGATTGGGAATCATCGAAGAGGACCAAGTACCCGAAGCGTGCAAGTCTTGTCCATTCTGCAAATTTGTCTGTTCTTAAATGATGCTATGAATTCAAAGACGTGTAATAATTGTTTTTGAAAGGTTAATACACTCTGTAAAGGGTTGCTAAAATTATATAAATATACAGAATGAGCACCATCTTCAACCCTACATGACGTCGAGTGAATAGAGGCAGAACGGATCTCCAAGCAATCTCGATATGGAAGAATTGTACGAGTAATATAAGTATGCTCCAATAATACATAAGTTATTATGCAAAATATATTTGACCACAATCTATTAAATTTCTAATGTATATTTAATACTCGTACATAAACTTAAATGTGTTAAGCCGCGTTTACACTATCAAAGTTTTCTTGGTCAAAGTCCGTCAAAGAAAACTTGGTCAAAGTTTTCTTGGACAAAGTCGTCTGTTTACACTATCAAAGTTCTTTGACGACTTGCACAAGAAAACGCGGTAGATATGCATCAAAACAAAGATGAATCCTGCCAATATTGTAAATATTTCTCATGAAAACATTATATTTTTTGTTTGTAATTGCTTATTGGAGTTATTACATAATATGAACACGATTTCAAGGAAATTTTCCCGTGATTTCTAAAATTATCGCAGATGAAATTCACTGCATCGCATAGTTTGTCTTTGTCTCTACATTCTTTAGTTTTGACATTTCTAAATTGCTTTTACCATGTTAACTTCTTTCTTCAATACTTAAATACTACTGGTGTCATTTTGAATCTCTATTCTAATTGGTCGATTCCCGTCAAAGTCCGTCCAAGTTTCCAGAAAAATAGGATGGAGTTCTATTCCGTCAAAGTCCATCCAAGTTCTTTGACGGACTTTGATCAAAGTTTTCTTGGATCGTTTACACTATCAAAGTTTGCGTCAAAAACTTTGACCAAGTTTTCTTGTGCAAGAAAACTTTGATAGTGTAAACGGGGCTTTAAAAAGTTAATGCAAGGAACAGACATTCAGAGTAATTCATTCTTTCCTTTTAAATTATACAGACTTTCGTCTCTTAGGTTTTCTGAAATCATTGTGACAATTCTAAAAGAGAACCAGTGATGTGACAAGTGAAATCGGTAATTTGATTGTGAAAATAATTCAAAATATGACATGATATATCGCCTTAACACCCACCAGAATATGTGGGACGAGAGGACAGGTTGAAATGAGTCTCAATTTCTCCGCTACTTTCATCTTGTGATGTCACCATTAGGGCCTTGCTGTAGGACGTTCGGGTGTGACCATTACGTGTAGCAGATGGATACTGGTTAGAACGAATAGAATCATTGTTGTTTCGACTTCGCCGGTTTGGACTTTGGCGCCTTTTCTTCAAAAACTGAACAAAGCCATGTTTCCAAGTTGAATATTTCATAGAGGATTTTTTGTTTTCACTAGTGCTCTGTTTACAGATCTTTTCTATAGAATTCTGAAATAAGAAAGTACATACATCACTTTGGAGAAGATATCATTTGGCATCAATCATGATTTTCAGATATACTGAGCGATCATTAATTCATCTTTCAAATATACTTTATATAAATGTTAGGTACGTTGGAAGGTTGAAGCAAAGAAAAGACGTAGTTGCAAAAGGATTACGGGATTATGTTGGCAACAACATTGTGTAATGGAATGAGAGATGAAATCGTATATATTAAAAATAATCCATGCAGCATATTTCAGCATAATGGTTCTTTTCAATGATAAATGTAAACAGATATTCTACAACAAAAACGTTATATTAGCTGAAATAAAGACGGGAAGCATAAATTGTGTAAAAATTGTTACAAATGCTGGATTTCTCCTAATTTTAATATATATCATATCGGAATTAAAATGAATACTTAAAAAACAGATGTGTAAGAAAAAGTGAATGCATAGATAAATAGTCTTGTAATTATTTTTAGGAGAATAACATGCATATCATTAAGATGTGGAAAGAAATCTAGGAAGTGTGCTCTTCATATGTTTGAGGAAAGTTAATACGGCAAGATCTGAAGAGTTGACCGCAATTCATACACACATTCATGAGTACATTTGCAAACGGTTTAGGAGTCGCCACCAAAGATCAGTGGCAGTCAGAGTAGGAGACATTCAATGAAAATTCACATCATATCAAAATTAGAGATACTAAAGCCATTAAATAAGAGTAGCTGGCAGAATGCAACAGAAGAAGGAAAGCCAGTCTGCACTGCAAGATCCGTTGGCTACATGAGTTTATACAAATTAGGAAGACAGTACATCTAAGACAGACTATGTAAATTGCAATTTACCTTTTTGATCAAAAAGCCATATGCTAAGCAGTGAAAGAAGAAATGACACGTGTCACATGGTAATATTCAGAAGTGCTCGGTGAGCTCGATTCACTCGAAGGTTATAGTCAACTGATTAATGAAAGATAAGGGACAAAATTTTGCAGAAGTGAATAAAATTCAAGCAGCACAAGTGCAAAGTAAATCAAATCTATCGAAAACATTTTTCTGAACTCAAGTGCTACAAATAGTACGGTACTTCTCTACAATATATCCTGCATCTTTACATATTAATTTTGCCCCGGTGCATTTTTGATTATGCAAAGAAATTTAAAACAAATAAACTAATTTATTCAAGTGCCAAGTTACGATGGAATGTAATTACATATCTTGTTTAATAGATATTAAACCCTATTTCTTTATTAAATTTCTTTCACCATCATTGCCATCGTTGTATTGAAAAGTACTGTCGTTGCACAATGACCAACAGAGTAGATAGATCTTTTTTTTAAAGTCTTAGAATTATATGTATGAGCAAATGATTTAATCTCAGCAACTACCAGTTTACATTTTACTTTTAATTTTATCAATTTCCTATGATTTTTCATTTTTAAGCTCCAATCAAAGAGAAGTAAAATATCATTTGGAAAATTGAAATCCTATCCTTGTTCTGTGCATACTGATAATCATAATTTTTTTCTCCAAGATCTCTTCAAAAGATAACTGTCAAATTACGGTCTCTTAAAGTAACGTACAATTTAAATGTTATATATGACTCAAAACATAAATATTAAATTAGAAGATGATATCATATATAAGCTCAAAATAATATCGACAACAGGATATCAGATAATTACACTATCACAATTGATTTCTTCTTGTACTTCCGATTGCCTTCTTATGGACTCTTTGAATTTTTTTATCGTTTCAAGCAATCCAATGGTTAAGCAATTTGAAAGCATAATACGTGAAGAACACATAAATACTTATTGCAGGACGGTTATTTCCCAATAGATACTAGTAAATTATTCCCTCGATTAGAAAGTGAATAAGAAATCTTCATATTGTAAACCTTCAAATTGGAAATGCAACTGAAATAAAAGTATTGACGACTTTTTCAGAGTGGATAATCATTTGGTGGTGATAAGGAAGTAATATGGAATATCCAAATAGCAATGCTTTCATCTGTTTCTCAAACAGTTCCATCTGTTTCTCAAACAGCTCTTCACTAGACACACGAATATTTCAGCCCAATTTATATTCCCATTTACTCATTTTATCCTTTTTTAACTTTGGACAAAATAACATAATTACAGTGATCATACTAATGTGAAGGGAAAGCCCTACAGAAAATAAGATTTATGTAGAAGAGAAATCAAGCATTTGTAACATTTCATGGGTAAAATGACATGTGTTATCCATGATGAAGAGAGAGGGAGGGAGGGAGAGTGGGAGAGACAGAGAGTGAGGCTAGGAAGAGATGAGTATTCCTATAATATAACAAATAAACTTATTTTAACCAAATACATTCAAACGGTCCAATACTGCTAAACACCACAACAAAAACTACGATTCCAAGTTCCTTGATGGTAACTTTTCGCCTACAACCAGACCTTTACAACATGAAATATATAGAATTAAAGTTTTTATAAAAAAAAGTCTAATTTTTTTTACCAGATCACTTTTTAAAAAAATTATAATTTGAAAACCTACAAAACGTTTATTTCATAACATCGATAAAAAACATACATGTGTAATGGAAACTGTAACATCTGTTGTGTTTTTATCATGACGTAACAGTTTATGATGCATTTTCAAATTTGATAACGCAAATTCATTGTGGCTCCATATGATTTCTGCACGGCATTTAGATTTTTTCTCTCTCTCTATATATACTACTAGGATTTTGCTACCCGAAACACGTGTCTGGTGCATTGAAATTGGTTTGAGGTTTTCATCAGGTAGGTAAAGAGTTGGAACGCTTCCGTATACTAGTACTCTGAAATACCGAACCTGTGCCCAATTTCACAAAAAAATCTTACGAAAAAATTCAGAAATTTTCGTAACTTTCGTCATTAAATAAAGTGTTTAAAAACTTTCATATTTAGATTACATGATGTTGTCTAATATCAAACTAAACATAAATTTGAAACAAAACTTCGCGAGTTATCGTAATTAATTAGAACTAAGAAATCAAAAGATACGAAATTTCCTAAAATTTTTCGTAAGATTTTTTGTGAAACAGGCTGCTGTTCTTATCAATTACTGATGTAATACAGAGTAAATTCATAATGTTTGTTCAGTTTTCGTTTTGCTCCTAACCTAATTAACAGATCTTTACAGGCGAATCAAGGATTTTTTTTCTAACACCTATTATTACATGCTCTCGATAGCTAACACAGACTCAAATAATTTCTCTCGAGCAATTCAATGAAACCAAAATGCAACTAATAAGTGTACGTTCAGTTCTACCGCAGTACAGTAAAAACTAACAATTTCCAGAAAATCTTACAAACCTGAGGTTTCTTTGTTTTGATGTCATTACCCGTATCTGCATTACATTTACTTTTCTGAACAGCAGTTGAAATTTTGGATCCTAATATGAGCATTTCTGTATCTTGGTCGTCTGAATATGAAAGAAATCATTTTCATATTTTTCTACCGATTCTACGAAAAAAACAAACAAACACACAAAAAGAATATTTCCATTTGAATCCATTTCAAGCGTCCAGTCGATCTACCGTACCTTTCCCCATAGGATGTACTTTGGCCTTTCCAACAGAGGGAGCTCTTTCCGATGTTTCCTCTGGTCTCTCTACGCCGACTTCACTCCCCGAGCTCGTGAGAAGGGCTTCCGTACAAGATGGTTCATTTCTGTAAAATCGAAATAATTAGAATTTTGTACATGACCTCTTCCATGACCTTAATCCGTAGATTTCGTGCATAGCAGTGAACGTCGTGATTTTTGCTGCTAAGGTCTGTGATACCAAGGTATTACAGAGTATGAGAATAATTGATGCATCCAATCAAGGAGACACAAAACCAAATCAATTCGTTATCTTTGATAAATGAGATGTGTTTGTGAAACACTGATGTTCCCCATACGATAGGAAAGTTCCTTGATTTGCAGCAAAATGGAAATGTATACGCATGTGAAAGTCAAGAGTCTTATTACAGGCATTCAAAATCAATGTCCAAAGTTTAAAAGAAAGGAAGGGATCTCCAAAAAGGTCTTGGTTGCAGCACTTCCAGTATAACACTGAAACATCCCTATGTGGAAATACAGATTACAAGACATACAAAAAACTTACCTTTGTTCATTTTCTAGATTTCCATGACTATTCTCCTCTTTTGCATATTGTATGCCAGGTTTTTCACTTGATATGTCACTTTTTGCATTTTTGCGGGATTTTAATTTAGCATTTTTCTTTTTATGAAGGTGAAGTTTATAGGCAAAACACGGCAGAGTCGGTGTATGACTACAGCTGGAAGGAGTTGTTGCGTTAGAATGCAAAGCAGTCTCTATATTCGATGATGAACGATAAGCATCAAAATCGTCACTATGGAAGCTCTCTATGCGAGCAAGAGGTGTTTTGAACATGTTACGAGTGGGTGTGCTTGGCATGGAAAATTTGTACAAGTATTTTGAAAATCCATCTGCAGGCGTCAATGGACTGAGTTTATCTTCATGCTGTTCAGTATCTTTGCCACATTTATCTTGTAAGGCAACAGATCCTTTGTTTTTCTCGTGATGTATGATGCCATTTGTTGGGAGGGGAAGAGTTAAATCTAGCTTTTGTGGTGGTGTCGTATTTTCTACCCTATTTGAATTTTCACTACCATCGACATGATTCAGTTTTTCCTTACCACTCATTCTTTTATCACAACCATCTGTCACATTATTGTCGTCTTCCTTTGCATAATTGTTAGAATCAATTTGCAGTATGTTTTTTCTCGCTAGCGAGTTTTGCCTCTCCGGCAAATGAGCAAAATTTCCTATTTGAGTTCTCTTATCTAAACTCCCGGAATGATCCACAGGGCTTTCACCATTTATCCTTAAAGGGTTGCCACATCTTGTCCGTACCACCTCTACAGGCTGTATAATTTCCATTGCTGGAAGCATAGGTCCTGTTGCAAGTAATTCTGTCTGACTCTTGCTTTGGTTTCCTGAGCAAACAAAATCGTCCAACTGAATTTCACTTAATCCTAAGTTAATATCACTTTCATCCACGAACAGAAAATTAGTATCACTACCACAAGCCTGATTCTCATATTCCTTATCACTTAATACAGGAAAATCACGTTTTTGCATAGTTGTTTCGGGAAAAATCTCCCTTTGGGAAAGGTTTTCATGCCTGACGTCGTCATCCGACTCGTCCTTACTACTATCATGGTAGTTTGTGCTCAACACATTGCATCTAAGATCATTCATCCGAGTTAGCCTTTGCTTAGGCTTCACAATATTTTTAATGTCAGTTGAGGCAATTTTAGCCTCCACAGAATCCTGCTGTGCTTCTTTTAAACTCGGTTTTGATTTTTCCCTAGCAGTTTCAAATTTTTCTAAATGCATTCTAATTTCAGCAGTTGACGAAAGAGGCCCCAAATATTCCCAGTCACATTTGGCTGAGCCCCTTGATGAGCCAGACAAAACTTCTGGAGAACTTTGCAAATCTGATGCAGAATTGGGATTGGATGCATCGTCGAATGTTTCACTTTCATTTCGCGATGGTTGAAGCGTTCTAATCTCTGGCACGTGTAATGTCACAGTCTCGTTATCGTAACATCCCTGAATACCAAGCTTGTCTGGTCGTGACACAGGAGAAGTTTTGGGCGGGTCAATTCGTATTGACGGATTCAGCATTCCTGTTGGACTGTTTGGCTGAGAATTGCTACTGGCTGCTAAATGTTCCTGCTGAATGACGCACTTCCTATTAGCGGGTCCATAAGAACTTGACCTCTGTTTCCACTTGGAGGACCGCCTACGTCTTGAGCGCCTGTTGAAGGGTATCTGAACAGCAGCTTGATTTGGTGACAGAAGGTTAGGGTTGTCTGGCGTGCCTTGGGACACAGCCAGTGTCTCGGTAGATATCTGACCAGAGTCAGTCTGCAAAACAAATAGTAAAATTATCGGATAGTTCAGATTGATATTCAAAAATTCATTCAGCAATCTAAACAGTAAAATAACGTCCGCTTAGCACATCTTTTTACCTGTTTTAACAAAAATCTATTTTAGAAAAATGTTTCTAAAATATGAAAATATAACTGTAAAACATATTTATCCAACTATTCATACATATGCAATTTATATGCTACAATGTCTCTCAATGTCATTAATGTATTGCCAATCATTGATTCATCAAATTTTCATCGAAAGATTAGCCATAAATATACCAAGCGTCTCATAGTTACCAAGGAATCAAAGGAGTAACATCAAATCAACTAATATAAAATAGTGCACATACAATGTAAAGATATTAATTGCAATGGATAAAAAAACGCGAAGACTGATCTAATTCTTGATTGAAAAGAAGCAATGCATGTTGATATTTTTAGCAGAAGACATTTACCAAAAAAAGTCAGGTTAGTAATGTTTTTACTGAGAAAACCAAACAATTACAAAATACAAAAATAAATAAATAAATGAATGAAACAAATAGAAGAAGTTAATTCATGGTCAAAATTTCAAAAATAACAAGAAACGTATATTAAATCAAAGGACTAAGGTCCTGAGAGATACTCCTATTCAAAAATGTATTCTCAGTAGTTATTTTCAGACAATGTTGAATAATTTCATTGTAGTGATAATGATAGTTTTTGTTTTTTTTTTACATAAGATGCATATGTAAAGCTTATAATATTTATTCAATGTTCTCAATGTGTTCTATAAACAGAACAAACTAAGTTTACTTTAAGTGGAATACTTTAAAACACATTCTTTTTTCTCACGACTTACATCCGGGCAGTGTCTTAACCCATATGAAAGATCATGCATGTTTAAAATTACCTGGTCAATCTACTATTTATTTGATGAAATTCGAGCGGTCAGTTCCAAAGTAATCTTAAGTTTATTATCGCTAGTGATAGACAAAAATCCTCATTTTCCTCACCAGAATTTCCAATTTTTCTTTAATTTCCAATTTTCAAATATTCAAGAAACAAGATCATGCTTTGTTTTTACTTTCGTTTCTCAGTATTATATATAAGGAAGACATTTATGACAATGCTAGGAAAGATAACTCAGTCAGCATTGAAAAGTCGTATTCTGAACACATTATTACGCCACCAACGTGCAGTAAAAACAAAAATATTAATTGATTTTTGTGATGCATTAACTTTATACAAAATTGAAACTTTTTTCAAGAAGGAGAATACTCTTGTTTTTGCATTTTGCATGTGCCAGGCGACAACAAATTCATAAACTGGACACAGCACTATATTTTGAGGTGTTTGGATACGGTGATAAGGAGGCATTATCTCATGAATAATGCATAAAGTTGTTAGAATAACACAGAGTTACTTCCTGAGAAGAAGTATCTCAAAAATATATAGATTATTGACAGTAAGTGAATGACCAACATATGTTCCCCTTTAAAATTATTTTAATGGGAATGTATGGACTTTGTTTTATAATCTAATCAACCGAATATTCAAGAATAATCGAACATTTTGAAAGAGAAACAAAATATTGAAAAAGAAATGATGTCATAAAAGACGGTTAGTGCGTCATCATAAAAACGGTGGTACAATATGCTTCCTCAAAATAACCGTGAGATTCTTGTAGCATGTCTTTTTCCACAGCAGTTTCACTGTCAATTAAAAGATCAGCAATGACCTTGACTTTTGAGCTATTGTCCAAAACTTTTAAAAATAATAATATACCAATCCAAATTCCATTTAAAGCGGAGAAATGGCAACTAAGTCATAATACGAAAACAATATTTCTCTCCATTAAAAGCGAGCTTGACCTTTTACCAAAAAGAAAAGATTATTTTCCTTCTGGTCATTATTATCACGGTTACAAATGTACAATTTTCGATCAAAAACCCGTAAAATGCAAAACAATATTACCAAAATATGGCGATATGTGTCACAATACATAAGGTAATATGCAATATATTTTTTTTTCTGTCTCACTGGGGAATTCAGGTCTAAAGTCGCCATATACGGAAACAAATTATTGAATGACAAATATGGATGATGACCATATCCCCGTATACAGAACAAAATCGATAATTCAGAAAATCAGAAACCGAAGGCGTACAAAATCAGGATAAAACAAGAACCAAAGCCACCAAACAAAAACCTCCACCATATGAAAAGAAGCGAACTCCCGATATGGGAGTGAGACCAGGTGCCCAGGAAGAGTAAGCATCTCCTGCTTGCATGCAACACCCGCCGCTTCAATTCGGTAGAACTGTCACATCCGGTTACTTCCATTTCGGAAGACGTAGAGTACAATCTTTGGTTGGATGGTTCAAATGGTCTATGACAGAATATCATCCACCATTCTGGGGAGTGGGACATCATAGTGTATGACGAGTTCCCCATATCGACCGTAGAACTTCTTCAGTGACGAGTTCCCCATATCGACCGTAGAACTTCTTCAATGACACACCGAAAATTTTTATCCTTGCGACCTTGACCTCATATTTGATATATATCTGATCTCGTTTATGCTGACCTAGGGATAACTTTTTCGGAAGCATCTCTTTTTTTCTATCATTTTTTTTTTTTTACTTTTTGAAGTTGATAAAAGACAGAAACGAATCAAGTACAACAGATATAAGCAGTTGTAAAATCGCAGAGTTCAAAGTATTAACTACACGGCATGTGAACAAAAAATTAGAATCAAAGTTGTGTTTCTCTCACTGTAGTTTTTGATTGATGACAAATATGGTTGGTTTCCAGTTCATTTTGCATCACTGTTTCCTTGTTTTTGTATCCAACAATGCTATCCACAGACTTTGAATCTAACGGAATATCGTTGACTCTTTCCTTTGCGTGATTAACGTGTGATGTTTTTAGGTCCAACCTTAACTTTGACCTATCTCCTTTTGTCGTGTCGTCAACCACTCTTTTATCAGTATCATTTACAGGAGTATTTGGCACTACAGATTTGGTAGGTTCATCGCGCTGCGTATCAGAACTCAGTGTATTTAATTTTGATGTCAATGTGTTGGCGAACTCGGTGAAAACTAGATTTTTCTGTTGTTTATGTCTTCGTGAAAATGGATGTGATATAGAAGCATTCTGTTTTACGATCATAGGAGAGGCAGCTAGTGAAGGAACGATTAGTTTTTGTATAGCTCCATGCAAAGACTTCCCTTGCCGCTTGAACGAAATATATTTTGAAAATCATAATATTCTTACAATCTAAATACTAGTATGTCTGTTCTCAAAATGTTATTAAGATTTTTTAATGAAACGATAAGACTTTTAATCGTAGTATCTGTCTACGATCCGTCTGAACAAACAAAAATATTTTGAAAGTACTCTTATTTCATCAACTCAAAATGATTTCAAATACAAAATGCGAACTGTTGTTGTCCTGGAAAGAATACAGTTGCAGCAACATGATTGCTATTACGAAAGGTAGAAATCTTTTATGGTAATGTTTCAACATTCCAAGACTGGAAGACAGTCAACTTCGCCTTATACAATTATGCATTACACCTTACTGCAAATATAATTTATATGATGAATCCATAAGATTTATTATGATACCGTTTCATACGCATACTTACATTTTGCGGGAATGGAGATACGGGTGGAACAAAAGCATTGCGCCTGCGCCGTGACCTGCGTGTACTCGAGCCTAACCAGTTTGTGGCGCTACACAGTGCCATGAAGTCAAAGTTAGTGGCCACTTTATGATCATGTTCAGCTTGTAATCTCTCGGCCTCTGTCATGGTATGACCATCACCTTCCTGATTGTGTGAGGGAGGGTTTGTGTGTGAGGTAGTCACTGTGCTTGAGTCTAGTGGTAAACAATGTTAAATTAAGTTTGATTTCCCCTCTCGACAAGGTTGAAAATTTTGGGCAACAAACTTCGTTGTATATCTAACTGCATTTAAAAGATATTAATTTTTGGAAAAGCTAAAATCAGATTGTCATTTTACAAAAGTTTGATAAGTAACAAAATTTCCTAATTCTTATATTATTCAGGTTTGTACTTATATTTCAAACAGAATACCTTTATTGGCCATTTCTCTATCGGATTTATGTACGAGGCCTCTTTTCTTGTGTTTCTCTCTGGCCTCTCTCTTTCGTTCTTGGTACAAGGTGTAATCCATTTCAAATATACCTAATCCAAAGAAGAAATGGAAGACGGAATGTTGTAATATAAAGCTTTTGATTAAACTTGGAAATCTTTTCTTGATATATGAATTGTCAACAAGAATAGGTGGTCGGAATAAAGTGGTCGGAACTTTTGTCTACAACTACATATTAATTTTATTATGAATTAGGATTTTTTTTCAATCGTCCTTTCAAAATTTTCCAAAAGATAAAAATGATACCCCTTCCATGAACAAGCAATTTATTCACATTTTTATAAAGCATTGTCTTTTACCTTTTTCAACACGTTTAGCGTCCATCATCATGTTGAACATAGCAGAGAGGTCGTCACATTTATTTTCTTGCACCGTCTTCTCTATTTGTTCTTTATTGATACTCAGCATGTCAGCAAGCTCATATATTACCTTTAATAAAGGATGCACATGTCTGTTGAAAATTCAGGAACATATTTGCAATATCGTCTTTTGTATTTCATAGGGCGTGTATCTCCAGATTTGTTTTTTGCAAAATTGCAGTCATGATTTTTTTTTTATTGTGTATCATTGAATAAGGACACATTTGAATGCAGAATCAAAGACTATTTCAAATCCTTACCTATACGATAATACTCCAGTAGAAATCCAATAATATCATTGTCATATGTTCTTATTAAAAGAAATATATTTCTTAAACTGTTAACTAAAAATGGCCTTTTTACAGAAATTGTCATCTTAGGAAACTGGAGGGAGGTCTCAGCGATTTGTTTGAATTAAACGGAATGAGATCATACTGTAATTAACAAAGGTACCGGTATATGTGATAATACTAAAATACGATGTGATTAATGAATTGTATGATTTCAATAATGTATTGATTTAAAAAAAATGTAATGAAATGTAAGAGTGTGATGAGAAGAAACTTTGCAGCAAATTTTTCACGATGCTAAGAAAATCTAGTAGATCTACAAAATCCATGCTGAATTACACAAATGTAAAACTCTCTCGCTAGGACCAAAAAAAATAAAACCAATAAAAGAGAAAGAAATGAAGAATGTCAAGCTTTATTGAAATTAAAACACATCTTTGAAACATTGACTTTTTTGTATCAAAATTAAGTGACAATGGCAATTTGAAAAATAACAAAGCAATAGTTGATGTTCCATATCAGTTTGAAAGGTCAACAGTCAGCGCAAGCTGCATGTATATTAGAAAGAGAGAAGTAGGCTCGATCCGGAAAACCTCCTTCTAAGGCTCCTTTATCAAAAATACATGTAACAAAGGTACATGCATATTTGGATTCGCTGACATACATGTTTGAATACATAATCGGAACACAGACATACATCTTTGAATATTTGGACACGCATCCATGTTTGGATACGCGGACATATATGTTTGGATACACAGATATCTACATTTTGACACACATACATATTTGGATACGTTGACATACATGCAGACAAACATATTTTGATACACAGACGCACATACATGTTTGTATAAAGTGATATATACATATGAAGATGTACATACAAGGATTGATACACTTGATATGATACTGAATCTTAAAATAAGTGCAGACGTCTATAACTTAAACATTGATTCAAAGCACGCGCCGTCACATCCTTTTTGAAAAAAAAAAATCTTTGAAATTGTCATTCTGTGCATTATTGTATTTTTTTTTCAATTTGACTCCGTCCGTTAGTCTATACCAGTGTCAGGCTCGTTTCCGGAAAGAATAAGTTTTCGGACAGTCGCATTTTTCAAACATTTTGAATGGTCTTAAATTCTTAATCCTGTTCGTTTTCTATTTTTCTTCCTGTAAATTTTGAAATGGACAATTCATATCATGAATCATTAAGAGAAATTTTGCATCAAAGATGCTTTATCATACTGGCATTACACTGCTAATTGCCTCCGATCAATCTTGCTCCTTCAATCTTGAACACAAACTTATCAAACAAAAAAATTCCATCAAATCATCCGGAAACTAGATTTACACCAGTACGCAATGTTCAAGTTTAACTTTGTATATTTTTATTAAGATAAAGACTAAGAAATGCATCATCTCTCCGTATTTGAAATGTCTTGTAACCTTTTTAGTTTGACCTTGACATTTTTTAAAATCGTTTTTTAAAATATTGTTCAGGCTTTTTTTTTTTCGCAAATACTTGAATACTTTTCAAATTCATTAATGAATATGAACTGACTAAGAGAAAAGCAATAAAACGACGACATTGTGTTCTTTTCTGAAATATCAAAATACCTAACGAATGGAAAGAAAATTAACAAATCACGACAAAAAGTATATTAGATCGATTTCGACTAAAATATAGATAGAAATTGAAAAAAATAAGAATTTTCCTTCAAAGAGACACTAATATGAAATGTGATTATATAAAGATGTGCGAAAAGATTGAGATGTGCAATGTAGCAAGGGAAAAAGAGTTCAAAAACCTCCATAATTATCAAAATGCAAATCTCGTGCTTCAAAAAATTTTACAAATTGAAAATTAAAAAGATTATCAAAAACAAATGAAAATTTCTTTGCTTCTATTACCTCGTTTTCTAATTCTTGAATAATAGCATCCTAATGTGTTAAGAAAAAGAGTTAATTCTTCATCTTTCTCTTTGTGATGATATGAATTTACAGTTCGATCGCTCAAATATCAGTATGTATGAGCTTTTTGTTTACCCATAATCAGGGTATATATCCTGCTTATATCGCTGAGCGAGAGACTTAGAATCTAAAGCATACAATATTAGATGTACAGGTAGAATTGGCATTATTTTCCTGTTGGCATTCTGCAAACATTCTCTGCGATCATGCATGGGAAATGAACAAAACATGTCAACATAATCCAAGCAGGGTACTATTTCTATAAGCTAGGTGTCGCTGTGACCGCGTGATGGGAGTTGTGAAATGTGCATATTTCTCCGCATATCTTCATAAATCTACGTCATGTTGTTCTGAACAACAATATGATATTTTATCTGTTTTTTTTTTTTATATTTTAAATAGTTTTAAAAAATGAATTAATATTCAATGTACTTAATTATTTCAGATCCAATAATTATGCTTTATCAATTTCTCATAAAATGACGCTTAACTTAAAGTCACAAACGTTACAAATTTGTCAGGGTTTTTTTTTTCTTCAAAATTAAAAATATTAACTAACCTGGAACTTTAAAGACTTGTCGCGTGGAAAGGCATGGAATGGGTAGAAAGGCATTTTGGCATCACGGGTGATCCAAGGGTGGATCTCAATATCCATTAGTGGAAGGCGCAAACTGGAGTCCGGCTCTAGTAACTTTTTGAGCAATTGTCTGCAGTCTGAAATACGTAAAATTCAAATTAATAAAAACAAATATGTATGAAATTCACTAAAAATTAAAAATCAAATATGTTTAAAATTTCAAAATTACTCATTTAAGTGCATGTACTAGTAACTGAAAGAAATGGAATAAATTGGTTATGTGGAGTATGCATAGTTTTGCAACATTTTTTCGTAGATAAATTAAATAAAACCCGTCTCTTACCCTCTGTTAAGTGGACCATTTCATTTTCCTGGGTTTCTCCCAGCCCTTTCTGGATTTGCTGCTGAAGCTTGACCCGTCTGTACTGGTCTGTGTAGGGCGTGGTGAAGGGAAGCTTGCCAACAACCATTGCATAAGTTATTACACCCCTGTAATCAATAACAAGTCATACATTTGGTTTTTTTTTTTATTCAATTTTAAACAAATCACAACAAATATAGAGGACAAAGGCTTTCTATTGATTCTACATTTTAAACATAGGCTTTCAATCTGGAAGTTTGGTACGAGCAAAGGTAGAGTGATAAAAAGTCAATATTTTCTTTTTATTTCATCAAATTTTTATCAAAACTTTTTAACATCAAATTTGCAATACTTGCAATATCAAATAATATTTCTAATCATTTTTTATTTTTCTTCTATGAAAAATAAAAGAATTTCCTTTATCTAAACTTTCGTTCCAAGGAGCTGATAAGATAAGGGCTGTATTTAGCCCTGAATCTCATCAAGTATTTCTTCTACATAATGATCTGTACACAAGAAAAACTTGATAATTACTAAAATGTAATGTATTTGGAGATTCCTCATACAACTTGTATTTTGTTAAGCTTATTTCTAGACACTTAAATTACAGTCTAATGAGTAGGGGGTAGCCATGTTGAAAAAAAGCTAATATCGATCAAAAAACGTTGAATATTAAGAACAATCTGGCTAATATGGATATCTATAAACTTTAAAACATATTTAT
Organism: Pinctada fucata; assembly: GCA_028142955.1. NCBI lineage: Eukaryota > Metazoa > Mollusca > Bivalvia > Pterioida > Pteriidae > Pinctada > Pinctada fucata. The sequence continues at coordinate 59,690,760 of AP027103.1, read as the reverse complement.
AGTCTAAACAAGATACTAGAAATTAAATTCAAAAGACTGGTCTCAATTTTTCAATAAATTTTAGAATCTCGAGTCTGAAATTTGGTTGTATTTTGTATTCATTTACTACAAAGTAGGCATTTTACCGCGAAATACACATTGTGTAGAAATAAACCGCACGCTCCTGTTTATTTCATTCCAAAATTTTGTACATTTCATGTGAAGATGTTTAGAATAGATAAATGAATGACTTTAAAAGGGAAAAATTAAATTTTGCTTATATTATGGCCTCAAACACAGACTTGTAAAAAGCCCCCCACCCTCCCTTATTCAGTTTTTTGTCTCTGGGGCATCGTTCCCCCCTTAGCTACAGAACCCGACTTTGTCAAAAGATGTGTATTAGTGATATACATCTTCTGTAAAAACGGCGTTCTGTAGCTGAGGGGGGAACAATGTTTTAAAAAACTTTTCCATTTTCCATTGGTTTCTATAGAAAAAAGACATATTTTGCCCCAAAATTTAGGAAAACTATGTATGATAAATCTTATGCAACTGCTGATTATGATGAAACCAAGAACTGGCATCAATTTTGTGAAAGAATTTTTTTGAAGTTCTCATTTTGAAAATTCCACTTTTTCAGGGCAGATTTTACGCCTTATCTTATCAGCTCCTTTGGTCTTTTATCTATTTTTGTTTTATATAAAAGTTACTGCTAATTTCTACAATGTACTTACAAACTCCATATATCCACCTCTGGGCCATATTTTTCGTTGGAGAAAAGTTCAGGCGCTGCATAATCAAGTGAGCCACAATGTGTCTTCATCAGCTCATCGCTGTTGAACGTGTTACTTAGTCCAAAATCTGCAAGGCAATATTTTAAAGTTATCTTTCTTTGGCCACATCCTTTGCTATCAAGGACACATTAAAACATTACGAATTAACGATAAAATTGTTTCCCATTAGATGAAACAATTTGTTTGAAAGAACTCTTGAGAATTGGAATTTGTGTGGTTATAAATTGATTTCATTAACGACAACATTTAACTGATGGATATAAGGACAACTAGATTAATGGTTAGTGTTTTCAGGGACTTTCACTTGTTTCTTTTCTGAAATTGTACTCTCTAATTGATTTTGAGAAATCTTAGTACTGTGGACGAAGGTGAAGGACATATACAGGTTTTCATAGCAGTAAAGGTTCATCAATCGTACATAGGTCTAGATGATTACCGCCATAAACACGCTGATGAGGCAAATGTCTGTACCAATCACCCACAATTCGTCTTTACCTCGTCAGTGTTTACCAAATGGCGAGAACATATCAGTTATGTGTCCCAAGTACAGCAGCGCTGGGAAATGATCAAAAATATAAACTTTTGATCATCTCTGGAGTTCGTCTTGGGTTGTCATTTCAGTAATTAATGATAGATTACACGCTGACACCGTCATATATCTGCGTGTATCTAATTTTCTACTGATTGGAAATTGATCGAGGATGAGGGTTGAGGACCGGGTCAACGTCAGGACGTATCGGCCTTAGATCTAGTTGACCTCTTGTAATCTATATATCCTTATCTACATTTGTATATTACCAAATCATCGTTTCTGCTCAACCGACTAACGCGAAACCTGATTTTTGTGGCTAAGGAAATCAATAAGTGTTCCCGTTTTTATGCTTGGTTTCTTCAAGCTTTCATTAAAATTGACAGGCAATAGCATTTTTTCATTCGGCGTCGGGGCCTTATTCACAATGCCTCAATCACATTCAATCACAAACTCTATAAATACTAGTTAATCCGTGTATGTCGAACAATTCACAATCATCTACACTGCAACTTGCCTGCACACCGGATCTAGGTGAAAGAAATCAATTGCAGCCGGATTAATCATACTATTGCGTGCAGGTTTTGGGTGCTGGGTAAACTTTACATGAAAAAGTCCTCCGAGGACTCCTCATATCTGTCATTACATGCATCAATGAATCATTGAAGTATCATCTGCGTATAATTATTATTTCAGATAAAATCAAAGTAAATGCAATTAACTAGTACCGCCAGTGTAAAATATCAATTCGGGAAAAAAGGATGCAAACTGCGGCCCACCATTAGTAAAAACAAGTTTGGATCCTTCATACATCTTACATCCAAAGCAAACTCAACTTGCATGTATTGACAGCTTCACTGGGAATATCGACTTTTGCTGAACAACTGACGTCATAGGCTCTATATCTGGTGTAGGTTTTTTATATCTTCGCATCATTGGGGATTTATGGCATCTTTGAAATTGCCATACTAGTGAGATATAAAAATGGGACCGTTTCATAATCAAGGTTGTCACAAGACAAGGCGCTAACTTTATCGTGCAGGAAGCGATAACCTTGTTTGTTTTTGAAAACTAAAGTTCATTCTGCGTGACAAGTTGTCTTTGAGAAGAGAAAAACAGGGCATTAAGCAAATTAGAAATCGGAACGAATGTGACTTTTTGTTTAATAATTGACTACCTGCACTAAACGCTTGCTTTACAAAGCGTCCCAATCTTTCAAGTAAGATGACAATATCAATGGGTTTCCCTAAGGCTCAAATGTTTTGTTGTTGGAGATTTCAGTCAGATGAAGACAACCAAACATGCTGAATGATGACGACCAATATCTTTGACAAACACAAACGTTAAATGTTATGACAACAAAAAGCTGGACGTTTACTGAAGCAGCAGGGCTTTATGTACAGATATAACGGACAGGAATGTAATAACATCCCCACCTATTGCGGACAAGAATCGGCGACCAGGTGAAGGAAGGTGCAAAGTTAAAGGTCCGCCCGCTTGACTTGACTAACCCTGGGGTCAACCATACATAAGGGTAGGTTACCAACATAACGAGGGGATCTGGCTTTTGCTATGCTAATGCCTCTCCACCTATTCCTGTCTTGCCCCACTATTAAGTTTCAATGACCGTACTTAAAATTGGATTTATTTGGTGATTTGGCGATGTGAAAATGAGAATATATGTATCCTCACCCCTCCAGAGGCTCAACACGTCACAAATAGTACCTTACTTAGATGGTTCACTCTTTGTGGGAAAAGTAAAAACTTCTGTAATTAAATACCACTACATGTATATGGGCCAAACCAATACAATATATCACGAATTTGGGGGTCATATTGAATTATGTAGCATCATATACTTAATATTCACAAAGATTTAGGTTTAGACATGTCATAAAAGGAGGTACATGTAAAATCTGGGGCAGGAGGGAGCCATCAAGACACAAGGGATTGGAATATATCTCTTGTGTCTCCACAGGGGTTTCAATACCCTCTCATTCAAATGTTACCAACATTGGGCTTTTCTTTATTCCTTGTTAGAGTCAGCTGTCACAAAACCATTGAGAGTCCATAAATTATCCAACATGGGAAAAAGGAAAAGATAACATTTCTCTCCTGGGACCACAGAAAGTTCAGAGTGGAATCAGAAATCTTGATACGTACCCACTATTTTCACATTCTTTCTCTTTTCATCCAGCATGATGTTTTCCATCTTTAAATCTCTGCAATAGAAAGCAATGGATATGTACCGACGTCTGCATACCTGTTATCGTAATATATTGACAAAAAGAAACAAATTGATCAAATAATTAATATTTTGCCTACCTATGTCAACAGAAGTTATCAGTGATGATAGGTAGCTAGGTAGACTGTTTTCAGAACAATTAACATTGTTGCTTAGTTTGATTTGATTTTAGAAGTGATGGAATCATTTTGCTCTATTTCACTGATAAGCTATTCAAAATTCGATAACAGCTTGCGACTAAAATCTCTTGATGACCCTTTGGTGCGCTTTAAACAAAATTCATGTTATATAAGCTTACTTTACACGTTTCCCCTCTGAAAATGCATTAAAAAATTTTCGAAACGAAGTGTACTTCATACTATCAAAATGTAACATTTTTATTTCAAGTATGCTTTTTACAAGCTGAGATTTTAAGACCTCGGTAAAATATTTTTACAGACCAGATAACCTTTGCACTGCTTTTAAAGTATATGACACCGGCATTCGATCTATCTTCAAGTTAAATAAACATATGAAAAGTCGTCTACCTAAAACGATTGTGTTGAAAAAGCTAATTATCATACAGGTGAGTGTTATGACTTCTGAGGACCTAGTATGGGCCATAACGGCTCCATGCTGAGGCCAATGTCCGATCAATCTCCACTGACCAAATTCGTATCTTATCATTCTGGGCACTGACCAACTTAAAAGTAAAATTCTGACGGACATCTTAAATTGTGACCTCTTGACTGCTGTAGTGAAAGACATATGCCACGTGAAAAACATGTAGAAATGCATGTATACATGTATCCCTAACTACTCGATATGTAATAGGGTATAATATATCAAGGTCATAGTGATGAATTGTTGTAAAAAGGGTGTTAGATACATAAATCTTTGGTTTCACAAACTAATAGCTTCCTCTCATAAGATCTACGTGTAGATGACCTTCAGTGATTATCAAAAATAAGAACTATAACCTTTTGGCCCAATGAAGTTACTCCTACTTGGGATCAACCAGCATAAACTCGAAAATAGAGTAATAAAAGTTAAGTTATTGATACAATCTTCAGATCTGAAAAAAATATCCATCACCTGTAAGTAAATGAAATTGACGATTACATATAGGAGTTTGCGAGCGCAATGACAATGCTGTCTTTTGCAGATGCACCTACATAGAGATAGGAGACGGTGAATGATTGATGATAGCATGTTTGGCAAAAGAGAATGTTGGAAAGTAGATATACTACTAGTGGTGTATCATTACTACTCACTAATCATTATATCATAAAAAATATAGATACGATTCGACACTAGATTTGTCACAAGGTCAGCAGTTCATATGTAACAACAACTGGGATACGGGCTCTTCTCAAATGTTCAGATATCTATAGAGTACTTATAATCGTCTGGCTCTAATAACAACCATTCAGTGATAAAACTTGCATATAAAATTTGATTTAAATTGGTTTTGAAATGTAATGTTGTGGACTGTCAACATTTTACTGTCTTTCAAACAATAAATAGTAAATGACTAACATTCATCTATTGATAGTGGGAGTACTTGACCAGAGGTCCTTGACAGTTTATGCCCCCTTCTCCCTTGGATCGCACACATATTTTGGGTCGGTATCAGCAAATTGGAGTCGTATTCCTCAATTGGGTATATTAATCAGGGGAGAAGAGGTCCAAAGTGTCCATCCTCCAATTCAATTTCGGATAATTGATATCAAGTGTTTGTAAAGACTCGGGTTAAAGGGTGTTTTCATTACCCCCCAAATAACAAAATTTTAAAGGTCTCTCTACTCAAGTTTTTTACTACAAGATTATACCCTGTCACTTGCATTTTTAATTTAACTTTCATCTTCTAATCTGGAGGGCCTTTTCTTAATTTATGGCCGATTCCTCCACGCCTTCCTTGGAAATCTGTCACCTACCTGACGAGTCCCATGTTTATCTACAATAGCTACATCCTGGACAATTAAGGTCGATTCCAGTCAATAAAAGTATAATTTAGTCTGAAGTAATTAATTATAGACTTGATTGATGTGCCAGGATTTCATTAATCTTAACCTGACGTACTTTATTTAATGTCAATCAAAAGGTCAACTATTTAATTTTTCAGGATAAAGAGTATGACCTTTGGACATTGAACGAACGTTTTGTAAGTAATTTTTCACTTTCTTCTTAAAGAGTAAAAAATATATAACTTATGTGTCGCCTTTTCTGATTTTTCGACCGACACGGGCCTACCATGTTATCATATATATTTTAGATATTAAATTTATAACTATTATTCAAGGTCGCAATGAATAAGTGTTAAAGATATGTAGACAAGTGGTAAAACAACCTTGTCAATCTTGACATATAGTATTCGATACATCTTTTGTCAAAAAAAAAAAAGCCGTTTGACAATTTTCCAGTAATCGTAGGGTGCAAATTTAGGATGTAGGATGGTGTTGACCTAGTATTCGATTTGCAGATCAGCATACCATCTTATTTTGCTAGACAGACTTTAAATTACAACAAGTCAGGAGACACGGGCGAAAACCTTTGCAGTCATTCCAAATGCTCAGGTACAAATTAATCTCTCAGGTAGGTATATGATATACTATCTCTATCCACTAATAACACCTTTGGCATGTCATACTTGCTAGATTACTCAAACCTCTGAAATGCGTCTGTCTCCTTGCGATGAATAAGTCGGGCCTAATCTCTACTTGACATACAAACTCGTACATGGTTTTTTAAACCATTTATCATTAAGAATCAATCTATTTCCTAACTTTGATATATCTTCCTATCTTGAATTTGAGTTTTTAATCAATTATCACCACAACCCTCAAAACGGAATATAGATAACAGTAATACTGGTTTAGTCTACCAGAAAAAAAAGACGTGCTTCAGACTTTTTACACCTGCTTGCAGGTGTGTCATTCATCTCTGATGGCTAAGCTTCCATTAAATCTGCAATTACCACGATAAGAGGAATATAATACCATTTCTGTTCATTATTTCAAATCGAATTTATTCCATCTTATCTGTAAGAATGGTCGACTTTTCGCTGTCACACACCCAGTTACGTGGTGTTTCATGATGATCACAGCAATTGTTGTTGTTTTTTGTTTCCGTCATTAAAATTATAAGACAAGCATGGATATGGGAGCAAAGAAAATGAGAAAAAGTACAAATTTTATTTTCCCTAGTTGATTTTGCAGCATGTATTCACTTCCAGTCAAAACAGAAATGTGCACCCCCTTAGTTCTGCTTCGTGAATGCGCGTTGGGAGGGACAATTTTGTTACTTTCGCTGAAGTGTCAATAATCTAGAAGCGTTTGATCATAGCTTGTCAACGAAGTTCAAGTCGGACTCCTGACAAGTAATAAAACATGCAAGTATTGTGCAGCCAGACATACTTCTTCACATATCCTGCACCAGATATCACACCCGCAATTATTCTCCTCGATTAAACTCAAATGATAAAGCTACACACCATCCCTCACCAATTGGATTACATGCTCATATGCATACTAGGATATATTACAAACAATTAACGCATCTGGCAGTACTGGTCACTCCTTGACTACTAAGTTTTGTCCCTCAGTACTCTGTGTACGTAGTGGAGGACTTTCCCATTGAATAGCTGATAATGCAGTTTCCTTATTGACGTCAAAGAATACTTCAAAACATTTGCTGCGGTCAGAAACCCAAATTCTTGAACCTAACGAGACAGCAAAGGCTTGAACAACAGAATAATTAAATTTGGAAATATGAATGAGGCACACGCTGTTAAATGTGATCTACAAGCAAATGGAACGGCTTTTTATACGTTTTGCACTATCGCAATGGTCCTTAGGTCGTATTAATTTTGGGTAAAAAATTATTCATAGCGCTTTATCTCTGATTCTCAGTTTTCAAATTATCTAAACAAACTAACATATGATAGCAATTTAACGAAATGTAATAAACCGATAAACAAATTATAAATCTGAAATTGGGTTTAGATTTGAAAGGTTGGGAACCTGATAGCAGAGATTTAGCATTGGGACTGTTTTTTATATAGACTATCTGGAGCACGGGAGAAGATATTAAACTGTAATAGAGGCAGGAGATACGACCCTGGGGTTATCGACAGAGGTTATCTTCACAGATTCGGGGGAGCATGTAAAAGACATTTACCAGAGGCCCTGGAGAAACAGTGTCAGCAGTCTTTGATGGTTTTACTGAAGTGTAAAGTTCTGATACAGCTTTAAACATCTATCTGAACGACAGTAAATTAAGAACACATTTTCGTTTACTGTACAGTATGTGCTGAGTAAAGTGAATTTTAACAGCTGCAGTTTTCAGCAATATTGTACGGTTCATTTGCGGGACAGAATGTTGTTCGTGTTCGTTAGCTTTATTTCATTGGTGTTATCAAATACAAGAAGAGGACCACCCTAGAATTCTGTAAGGTACAAGCTTGGCACATATAAATAATATAAGTTTACCCCGTAAGAGCCAGCCAAAGAAATCTCAAAATAACAGTCTTCTTATATTCAATAAAGAAAAACAATAGGCAGATTTTTCCGGTTTGGTGTATCCTAAATGTTCTCTTATCTTTTACATGATTATACAATTACGTGTGGTCGATGCTGAATTTATACAAAATGTTATATATAATATTCATTGGTGGGCAATGCTGTTTTTGAGAAGTTTCTGATGCCCTAGCCACCCCGAGATCAGATCTTGTATGACAAAATCAAATGAAATTGGAACGGTCTCTGGCAACAATTTTCTGATGTTGCACTAAAGACTCATCCGTGCCAGACCGAGTATCAAGCCACTTGCTGACGTTCGCTGCTCTAGACATCGGCTTGGCTCAATTGTGATCAAATAAACCCTATTATCAGGTGGTTAAACCACAGACACTTCATCTGCACATGTTTTGGGAGTGCGAATTTGGCGACCATCATGCATGTGTTATTCACGGTTGAATACATCCCCAAAACAATTGCATGAAATTCTGTGATAGAAAAATATATATAGAAACTTTTAAACTAAAACTGTATGTAAAACTATCGCATTTTCTCTTAAAATTGTGGTTTTTCATAAAAATTCATGAGCATGAATCCATGTTTAGTAAGATTAAAGACATATGGCTTCGAATTCCTTGGCAGTATATATTCAGGAAGGGTATTCAGTACACTCAATTTTTGTCATAATGCTCATACCATACACAACTTGGAGCCCAAAAATCTCTTTCATTACACCTGAACGAAATATAAGTCTCTGTCATACCTTTCGACAAAGGAATGATATGTACATTACATCATCACAAATTTATTAGTTGCATTATCTTTTCTGCGTATGCATGGCAAAATATGCCAAGATCGACAAGTTGCCACCTTGCATATCTAACCCTGTATGCCGAAGCTATCAAACCTATATTTCTACAGCACAGATAATCATTACAAATAGAGGGGCTAATTCAACTTGATCCTGTGTGAATGTATTCGAAAGGGTGCAAATATGAAGACTAGGAGGTGGGCAGAATCTAGAAGAGAAAAATTAAATCCATACCCCAGGTGTACATTGCTACAAATAAACTGTCTAGAATTTGAGACTGCTTTGAAGATTTATAAAGAGATGACATATGTAAGCGCCAGGATACAGAAAGTGACACATCTAAACCCATTAATCTCAATTGAAAAGTAAAATTGAGAAAAGCCCCCCAAAGGAAACTGCCGAAGGATTCTAGCCAGACGACCCCGTTACCAATACACAGGGATAAAGTCCCTTCTTTCTGACACTGCAGATTCGATTGTTCACCTTTGCCTTGGTCGTACATGGTCATTAGCGGCAATGAATACTTGTACAGCAGCCGATCCAAAATTTGTTGACTATAAAGAAAAATTGCAATTCAAAGATATCAAAAGTGATTGACGCTGCTTGAGAAGTTTTGATTTTACAGAACTTTTACGACCAGACTATTTAGAAGTTTGAGTCTTCTCCACCAAGAGGGTTGTGATTTTAAAACACATTCTGGATTTGCACCTGAAGTTGACTTCTGTTTAGGAGGTCTTGACCCTTCATATAAACACTGGCCGAAGACTTAGTCGGCAGCTGGGCTAACGACCAGGCCTTCAAACGAAGTCAATGGCAATGGTCAAATGATGGGGGCAATTGGAGTTGAAACCAGGTGAAAAATTATAAGCCTTCATTTCTCATTCATTCATACTATTCACAAAACCTACGGCCTCTGATCTGACAACTGAACCAAAATTTCCATTTGTGTATCAGTTTGTTTTTCCGTCTTGGAGATTTATTTTACCTCTGCCCATTAAATCAGTGAAGCTGCAGACAGTTTATGATAACAATCATTATGCATGCTCTCGTCATTAAATTAACAAGGGCCGATGAAGACTTGTAATGAGGTACGGTTTCTTGCTTAATGCATGAAGTAACCAAGTTTGCTCGATGACCAGGGTCTCACTAGAGAGACGATTTTTGGCAAACAGTGGCATATTTCAACATCATAAATAAAAATAATCATTATTTCAGCATGTCTGTTGTTATCTGACATTAATGTCCCCCTCTCGTAGCCCTGCTAACCTCGTTGGCCCATTCATCTTCGTCATTCAGCCAATTAACACACTAAATACAACGATTTGGGAGCTGCTTCTTTATACACTACTGAGGGGAAATGACAGAAGAACAGTGGAACATGATAAAAACTTCTGCACCTTTAGAAGCAGTTGGAACGGATTTATGTTTATGTAGCTGTAGGTGTTGATGATAGTAGAAGTTTGACCTCTATTCGGGTCTGCAAGTCTCCAGTGGCACTGGCAAAGTGAGGAGAGATGGAGAAAACATTCCGTCTAAAGACCATTTTATGACCACATGAAATTGACCCCATCGTTACCTTGAAAACATCTTTCTTTACCTATCCTTATTTTCTACATTGAACAATAATTTCTCTCAAATGTAAATTCTGAATCTGAACACCAACTGTGATTTTAATAAAATGTCAATATTATATGAAAATCTTCTCTTTAATTTTGAACGAATCGGTATTTAATTTCAACTATTGGCGACGAAACTTCGAAATGCATTCACTTATCGTGTACAAAAGGTCTGGATTTACATGAACTCTAATAAAGACTTAATTTCAAGTAATTGAAACAGTTACCATTGAAATAGAAAACGGCAAATATAGAATTGTCAATATCATCATAGTTTTAAAAGTTGACACTTCAATAGCTAAATCAAAGTCATTGAAGTGTTTAACAAAGACAGCTCCCATTCTGTTTGAAAACGATCTACAATTGGTACAGTTCTTTAAACGCGCCATCATAAATGAATTGTTCAATAAGTGACTAATTGAGTCTCATTCCCTATTGAATATTAAATTCACTTCAGCACTTGAAGAATTTGTGATAAAAGTTTTTCAATGTAAAGATTGCTTATAAGATGAAAACCTTGATTTATCTTTAATTTTGGGGAGGTGGATCGAACAGAAATATTTCTTGGACAATAGAGAAGGATTTACACGGGGATAGTAAATATCCAGTAATGTTCTCTAATTAAACTTTGTTTACGTTCAAATATTAGAGTCAAACGGAATCGGAGGTATCCGGACTAATATAACGATATGCTCTAATCCCAGACCAAGCAATGCTATCAGTTTTCGCACGACTGATTGTTTGGGACTGTTTATCAAGAAATAGACTGTAAACATGGACCTAAACATGTATCAATAAGATTTGGACTTTAGCGTATATCCTACCACTTCAAAGAGCGTTTGGTATTTTCCTTCTATGTGATCAAACCCGGTCATTATTAGATACGGCTTAATCTTTATTATCAATACAAACGGCTTAGCGTGCTAACACCATGTATGAAATTTATAGTCTTTAAAACACTTGCTTTCCGAGGGTGGGACAGTCAGCAAAGATCGTTAAAACTTCCTAATGCAGATAAGACGATAGAATTAATATGCAAAGATTGCCAACTTTTCAAGTTCTGCTTTAAAGTGAATTCAAATACCCTTCAAACGAAAGGTTTTTGCCGCGTCACTTCGTCTATCCAGTGAACTTTTTTTTCAGATTTTCTGATAAAGTTAGCGGCTTTTTAAAATTCCCCTATCTAGGATTAGCCCCTTTATCGTGTCATTTCATCTTCTGAGTGTATTCCTGACAAATTCATACTTAATAGGTCAAATTGATATACATCACATCATGCATGTAATTTCAAAAGCGCTGGCAAAAATAAAATAAAAAGATAGTCAATTTTGTCGTAAAGTGCATTAAAATAAGTGATTTATGTCAGCAACAAAGGCTACACGTTGCGTCTAACATCTATTATTAATGCGAACTTGGCCGACAGACAAGGCCCTACCGATATCGTGAAATCAAATGATGTTTAACATAAACTTGGATACTCAAAACGTCTGGCTTGGTAAAATAAAACATAACGTTATCTTTTGATTTTTATACAAAACGCTATCACGTGTAAGCATGCATGATAAACTGCTCCCAGAAAACCATTCACTGCAAGCTTTTAATAACTTTATGTCGGAGAAAAAAGTAAACTGTGTCTCAAAAGATCGAGCGCTTTGAATTTATGACTGTCCTTCATACCTTAAATTTTGTCCATTATCTTGCACCCAGGAATTGTTGCCTCTATATATACATGTATACCGAATGAACAAAATACGTAGGTACGAGAGACAGACATCTTGTGAACTTATTAGTTTTCTGTGGTATGTACTTTCTATAAATCATCTAGATTATAAAAGTTATGTTAACACGGTCGAAAATCGGATTGCTCTTGTAAGATCATGCTTAGGATGAGTTAGCACTGAATACATATATATAAAAGTGAGACGGATATGTATTTGATCCTACAAAACAACCTAAAGGCCAATGCTTTTTACCTGCAATCATCTTCAAAGTGTTAGGTTATAATCAGATGATATGTAAACCATACCATTAAGATGACAGTACTTATCTCCCCTTCTAACCCTATTTCTTTATCTACTTTATAACAAGAAGATGTAGGAATGTTAAAGAAAGTGTATTTATTGCTGAACTTAATTCCTTTTATCGAGCCTTTTCTACCGCAGGGAAAAGTTCACCTTGTTCCGACTCCCTGAGCATTTCATACAAAGTTACAGGGTGGGTATAAGGATTTCTTCACCCGAGGACATCAATTTATCGTTGGAGATTTTGATATCGGATTTTATTTCTGTCATTTAAGTTAATGATATGAAATTAATTGTGACTAAGCCTTTCCTTCCAAGCTCATAATAAAACCCGGTTTCTGAGGTGTTCAAAAACCACATCAAAGGTAATGAAATCCTAGCCCTGTTATTTGGTACTAAGTAAAAATCAGGCACATACGTACAGCAGTAAAGAGCTCTAATTCTTCTTGTTCAAAAACAGTATTCGTGCTCAGTTTCCATATACTTTAAACATGTAAATAAATCGTTCGAAATTATCTTTGGTTAATAAACATGTAAATAAATCGTTCGAAATTATCTTTGGTTAATTGTACATGGTTCCCCGAGTCATTGCACATACATTTAAATACAGGAAAATACTTTATGCTTAGAAAACACGTACGTAGAATACTTTATACGTATAAACATAGAATATGTAAATACGTAGAATTTATGTACGTGGAATACTTTATTCGAAGAATATATGTACGTAGAGGAATATAAAACATGTACATAGAATGACACTTTCTATGTTGTCGATTCTGTTGTTGTTATTTGACCTTTTCTTCAAGTATACATACAGGAATCATCCTTGCTAAAAGACAATACGGAGTGTTCAATAAACAAAACTCTTGGAGAGAACGCCTACTACATCACTGCATCGTGACGACGTTATCCAATCTATATCCTGTCTATAACCTCCAACTCAACCTTTGGATTTTTGTTGGTCGTCCTCACGATAAGTGTGCTATCTTTTCCTTTCTTGTCTCTAATCCTGTCATGGGAATAGGTTCTGGTCCTGTTTTATCGATTATCTTCACTAAATAAGGTGGGTAAAATCAACAAGTTTTGTTTACTTGCCCCAACACTGATTGTCATGTATACCTCTCCGTGTGGAAATAGGAATTAAACACAGATATTATAGACAAATACAGTGATAATACCACACTGATCCCCCGTCTAAAAATCCAAACATTTATATATCATTTTTCCTTTCCTAAAACAAACTTATTAACTATCATATACATGTTACAAGCACATTTGTAGGCATAAGGCGGATTAATTGAGGACCGTCGAGAAATAAGAATTGAAACGACACAAATTAAGTTTGTTTAAAGGATAAGGTTGTCCCAGCAAGGTGCTAGTCATTATTTATTTCCCTTATTTTCGTCGATTTTTCTCTTTTTTTCTGAAAATTTGAACCGATAGTACATGTATTAGAGTTATTCCCCTTTTGATATCAAATACGAGAGTGCCTTCCGCAAAATTTGTGACTGCCAGAAAACTTTGGTCCAAGTAGAAGTATAATTAAACGGGAGACATCTTTTACAGGTAAAGTTCAACGACTGGGGTACAATAATAGAGGGACCCCGCCCCCTCCTGAAAAGTGTAGATTAAATATCCGGGAGGCTTATTACACAATTATTAAAAGCTTCTCGAGTTAAGTAAATATGATTTTTGGCAAAAATGTTATTAAAGAAATCTTTGAACAACTCTCCTGATCGTTGCAAAACTTTGAACGTGGCAGACTGGTAAAAATACAATCTGCACAATAAACATGCTTTGGTGCACCGATCTAAGATTTAACAGCACATGCAATGCAGGTCAGACATGCAACACGTTGCACAATTAATGCACCTGTGTCTGCAAGAAATTCAGCATACAATCAATAGGTTACCATGAAGAGAACAAGAATATCAGGGTTTTACACAAAAACAGGGGCAGATTTTAATTACTTGTGCAATATAACTACTGTGGCGCGCATCCTTTTCAAGTGGTATGTACGAGATTTGATTTCTGTTTCATTTCAGAAGGAAGGTGTGGAGGATTGTAAAAGATAGTGCAAGAAAACAAAATTCGTGAGCACCGCCACTAAAAGGAGGGGCACAGGTGAGAGAGCAATAGGTCGCAGCCTGTATAATATAAATTTTATCTACATCAGCTGCAATCACGAAATCACTTCACCCAATTTAACTTGGCTGTAAAGACTGTTGTATGGCGCGAATCACACGGAGCGAATACACATTATCTCCCATAACAATATAAGCTTTATTGAAATAAAGGGACGTCGCACTTGCCTCCCTAATCAGGCGTAAATCACTTTTCTAAAACTAGACCAAAATATCCCAACAAGGTGACATTTGGAAACCTTGCAATGCAAAAATGCAATTAAGGCAAGGGGAGGACCCCGTGTACTCTCTCTGCTATGGTTTCGCTCTTTCAGACGGTGATCCAGAATCGGAATATTTTGTATCAAGTATTTACCGCGTGCATGAATTTCATTCAAGAAAACATGCAAAGAAGACAAAATATTCTCCGTATATAGATGGTTATTGTTGAAATAGATTTAATCTGAGTAATTCTGTCCTCTGTGTGAGGGTAATCCAATACTGATCTAGCGTTCCCTTGATCCTCAATTAAATCGAGCCGAAAGATTTACACTACACTACATTCATGCTATCAGAAATACTTTATTCGCATGAAATGATTAATATATTATTCTTATTTCATACGATATTCATAGGCTATAAGTTTTACTGACATTTAAGAATTTGGGAGGCTTGAAAGTGAAAGTGTATTATAATAAGAAGTCACGTACGTTTCAGGGGCAGTAAAAAGTAAGGACGTATAATACAATCATCAATAGAAAACGGAATTCAAAAGAGCGACAAAACCATAAAAATAACTAGACTTCTTGTTGATTAGCAAATTACAGTTTTACTGTGGAAATTCTACCATCTGCTGTTCCTTTAACATCTGCTTTGCAAAACTCGTTGAGAAGTCGGCATAAAAAGATGGTTAGAGAGTTATAAATGTTTCCAGATCAAGGCTGATTTGTGAATCATTTCCCTTAGTAACTCTCTACAGTCAGTGATATCAATAGAAGCACTTCAACCACAACCGGGTCAATCGGGGGGAGGTAGCGACTCATTCAAATTGCTTAGAATTTTTTATCTGATAAAAGGGGATTGACACATTTTCAGTGCTTTTTGGGTGCTTCTGTTGATGAAGCCTTAGCACAGAGAATGTTAAACAATCCTAAAGCGAAATATGATCGGTCATCTAATCTATCATGGGTCGTGGCCAAGCGCTCCCCATTATATTTTGATATGGTCTTGCATGCTATAAGTGAATATATTTGCTTTATCTTCAGACATCTCAAATCAACAAGACAGAGAAATATATCCGCACGTAGGTAATAAGAATTAAAGATACTTCTTTATTTATGTCCAATAATTTATATACTGAAATACATTGCTTATTTGAATGCATAATGTCATGTATAGATGGGGAAAAAACTATGTGCTCTCCAAAATTGTTTCTTAAAATGACCGTCGGCAAGATGATAATGAAACCCAATGAACTCGCCAATTCAAAATGAACAAAAACAAAGCAAAACTAGATATGCATCAGATCTATTAAATCCCCAATCGAGTGTTTTATAATAGTTTGTCCATTATATTGATAAAACGGTCAAGAATAGAAGTAAAATCGACATAGAATGACATTCTATCCGAATACAAAGACAAGTGACGTAAACCATTGCCAGTAAAAGCATGACGATATTTTTACATCCTGAGGTCCCTAGGGCTGCTAGTACACCAATACCAGACAGCACCAAAAATATCAATTAGCCTGTCTAATATCCAACCACATAAAAGGGATATTAGTTCCAAAACTGTCAGGCTGTAGCATTAATATCTGCGCCGAGAACGACACTTTTTACGGTTCCGAAATGGTACACAATATTCGGTCCAAACAAAAAGGAAACCCCTGGGTGTCATAGTAAATATTGGTCAATTTGTGAGGCAGTCCTTAGACAGCTGTAGTGATGGGTCCAGATATTGATAGTATCACGCTTGTTTGCTTTCTGTGTAGAAACAATTTTCAAAATCTTGATATTACAGAAGGTTGTGTAGGCGGAAGACAGTGAGCAAATGTATTAAAATGGCTAAAGAACAATGCCAAATATAGAATAGATTGGAACTTTTTTATTCGGCTTTTTGCATCGTATACAATCTATTAATCCGGTAATAACGATGTTAGACCTGTTGGCTTGTATGATCTATACGTATATAAGATTAAATTCAATAGAAAGTACTGAATCATAAATTTAACAACCTCGACTTCAGACGTCTTATTAGTTGTTTAATTCTTTTATGATGTACGCGAAAAAGACTAATATTTGCTTAGTTATATCACCTTTGAAGCATCTAAAAATTTCAGCGTTGGTGATAGGATTTTTCACAATATTTGTTCAGAAAGTTTTGAAGGAATAAAATGCTATTTAAATACCACAATGACATCAAAGACATTGTAATCATAGGTAAATCTAACGACCTATTTCGTGCATTTCCAATGACATTTTTTTGTCGTTTTGTCATTATTAATGACAGAAAGTGGGTCTGAAATTTAACCGTAGGAGATGATTCGAAAGCTTAAAACCTTATGTAATACCAATTCCTCATTAATGAGATCATTGTGTGTAGGACAATTTCAAAACATCAAACAATGATCGATTCCTTTTATAATGATGTACCTAAATTGCAAAAATCTATTCCTGATTTACCAGTTAATTGCTATGGAAATTATGCTCAAAAAAGAATTTCAAATGCACGAAAATATACATTTTTAATACAATATTCAAAACACCAGATGTTTTCAACTAGACTATGGCTTTGCAGTGTTATTGGGTTTCGTTGTTTATCAGTAAAAGAATCAAGTACTTTCCCTGGTGCATGCAACCTTTTGATAATTAGTTGTATTGGTATATTCTCTAAATTGGTGAGAATCAATTTTTGTTCCATTCCGTCATATTCTTTCAGGATTGTATATAACGAAGCGCCCCGGCCGTTTGTCATGTGAAAGATCGGGCTTCACCATTTTACAGCAAGTCACCGTATATAATATATCAATGATGCAACCTTCAAGTACAAACTATTAAGTGAATTAAGTAAAATATCTCATGATTGATAGGCCGTGACACAACTGGAGCTGTAAATTTCATATTAGATATTATATCGTTATTATAAGCGGTATAAACTAAGTAGCACGTGCTAAATCAGGTCAAGTCAGTACGCAATGCCAATGAAGTTTGGCCTTATTTAAATGAATTCAATCGATCATTCGGATTTTTTTTTTTTTTTTTTGTATGTGAGGTTAGGCTTTTATGCATTTCTAAAAATGATTTTGAATTTAAGTAAAACTGAAAGTCCAAGTCCAAATTTAGCAGAAGCGACGCAGTAGGGCTTGCATGAAGATTGCAATGAACTTTCCTCTCCACAAATTTTATTCTGAAACAGCAGTAAAGAGCCAGATGTTTTCCCATCAGATAATAATGTTCTCGTGTCAACATTAACAAACCTATGGACCACACAAATCCTAGGTGAATTTTGCATACATAATCTCTGGCACGGCCCCTCTACCGGATCCCTATATCAATAGTTTATATTGTGCAGGACTTCAAAGACCTGGTTTTCTAACTTATCTACAAAGCCACCAACATGGGTGAATTGGACCCAGTAGTTAAGTACTCACTGTAACACACAACTTATCAATTTAAAACACAAATTGTGCCTCATTCAGCGCTAAATTCCGCGCGCGGATATATTTTCTTATGTTTGATTGGATGATTAAAGAGATATTTGACCGAACAATGTTTTAATAACGGGTAAAATATTTCCATTCTTAAATCACACAAAACTGAGGTATGAGTCAGACGAAGAAATGAGGTCGGCCTTGAATGAGACAGCTTCTAAAATGCTGGGTCATGAAGAATCAAAGGATAACTACATATCAACATCATGACATTTGCCTTCTAGCACAATAACTAGATAGCGGGGCTATGTTTTCCTTGCACTAAAGTTTCGGTCAATACACCTTACAAGAGAGTGCTAGACTGTATTGAGAAAGTGTATCAGGTTTTGGGCACATAATGTCTGTTTTATTAATGGTGATTTGCACTTAGTTTTAATTGAAAAGAAAGGTTATTGCCCTTTAGGGTCAGACTATATCCTCTAATTATCCTTCAATAAGCGAGGTAAACACACTACTATATTTACATTTATTTAAAAAAGGACCTTTTTATATAAAAAAAAATATTTTAAATCGAATGCAAATTTTTGGCTATAAATTCGTAAAAGTTTACGGTTTTAATGGAATGCATCAAAACTTTTCAAAAAGATTCCCAAAGCGTGACTGAATGTAGATATATCTAATCATAAACAACGAGCTTTTACATACAGCTTGCCTTCACCTTAATGTAATACATTATCAAACTTATAAAATATATATCAAACAATCGATGCCACGTGCACATGAATAGAGCATTAAAGAGAGCACCCGAGATGATTCACCATAACAGAATTTGGTCCTGCTCTTCAGACAATATAATGATCGTGACCTCGGTACCAATGTGTATTCGACAGTGTCGGTCCCAATGATTCATACTTTAACCACAAGTCCATCACAGTTACAAAAGGAGCAATTTGCCTTGCTCTTAGTACTCTTACTAATATTTGCTTCTAAAGATAATGCTGGATTAGTCCTATAAACAAATACAGTGTATAATTCTGTGGAATGTTTGAACACTGCGTGACTAACTTTCTCACTCTTTACAAAGACCATGGGAAATCGGACCGTGCTAATTTATTTCAGAGTCAAGTAGTATGAATTTAATGCATATATAATAAGATTAAGTATTAAGAGAACTAATGGGACGAATCATCTACGTGGCAGCAATATGGTATATAGTGCATTATTCCACTTCAATACAAAAATTACAGAGTGGAGAAGGCAACGCATGCCATCTGTATTGCATGTACCTACTGTTAAAATGACCTTCGCCTTATTCCTTTGAAGTAAACATTTTCACTAAGTTTCATGTCGATATTTCATTTCTAATCATTGAAGTTTGATAACCATTTATCAATCAGTGCTATGTTTTTGTCCATTTTGTTGCAAGCACTTTCCACGTTTTTCACAAAACTTTATTTGCCGATTCCCTTTGATCCATATCTCTATGTGCATTCTTATGGCAAGATCTTACAATCGCTAATATGTTTGATTTATTTGATCATGACCGTGTTTCCGACCTTCTTTTAAAATTTTGCTTGTAAATACTACTGTGCAATCTATATTAGGTTAATGCCCATTCCCTGTAACAAGACTTTTATATTGGTAACCCTTTTCACTTCCTGACCTTGACCTTTATCTTGAAGTTTCAAAAAGCTTTTCATACCATTGACATCGATTGTGACATATTCTTTCGAGTGATGCGAAGGTAGGTATGTTTTTTGCATGGTGACAAGACCTTTATAGTATAAGATTGAAAATAAGCACTGGTAGCCCTATGGTTTCTGATATTAGCTTATAAATTTGTAGAGATTAAACCTTGCTTATGACCATGTCCTAACTTTAATTGTTGCTTATCCGACAAAAATTCATAATCAGTCGAATAAAGCCCTTCGAGATCGTTTAAAATTTAAAGTGAGGTAAATTCAACATAATTCATGAACGAAAATCAAAGA
This sequence comes from Pinctada fucata, assembly GCA_028142955.1. Taxonomy (NCBI): domain Eukaryota; kingdom Metazoa; phylum Mollusca; class Bivalvia; order Pterioida; family Pteriidae; genus Pinctada; species Pinctada fucata. Next base: position 59,670,503 of record AP027103.1, on the reverse strand, counting down.
GAAGGATAAACACGTTGTAATAAGATTTTATATTGTCTGATGATGACATATAACTTTTGTTGGCATTTAAAATATCTGTCAACTGTTGAAAATGTCAAAAGAAATTAATATGACTCAGTTAAGAATCTTGTATTGATCTTTCTTAATACCATTTACAAATAATGTCTCGCGGCGACCAAATCGCTGTGTTTGCGAAATGTTTCCTCTTATCTGATGGGTCTCTGGTTAGACAAGCTTCTTAGGTGGTAAGCATATTGTATAGATCTTCATTTGAACAAAAGCATAAGTAAAGTACATCAAGCTATCTTGCAATCTGATAGAGAACAATCTCTTTTTGCTGATATTGAAGCACTTAATCAGTCGGTTGGTCAAGCGTGTAAAGCAGGATTAAACCGTTGTCCCATAACCCGTACCGTCACCTATAACGGCAAGATGCATGATACACCCTATCTTTGCCTCACCCCTGGTGGTGTATGATATCAAGGTCACCTTGGGATCCACAGGGAGGTGGTACTATATGTGTTTCTCAAACATAGATTCCCACACTTAACAGTGATGAATAAACGTAATTGATATCACGGATTTCATTTTGTCAGTTTCCTATCTTGCTGAAATCGGTTGATATCATCTTAACACGCTCGTAAAGCATTTGCAAAATCTTTGGAGGTCGTTGCGCCTTCAACAGACTGCAGAATTGATAGCCCTTTCAATTCTGTCTTATCCATAAGTATCGTAGATAAAATCTTGTCCAACTCTTAATGTACACTTGTTAAACAATGTCAGATTCTTTAAACTTTTCATTGTGAAGAAAATTTCTGATAGCAGGAAATTGGACTGATCGGTGTGACTAATCAGTGAACAATCATTGAATTGGACAATTACATATCTAAACACTGGAAAATAGATATTCTGGGAATGTTGAAGGAGACCACAGGTGGCAAAATATTTCTCATAACAATGTTATTCGAGATAAAACTTTAAACTACAGACCTTTGCCACTTTTTTCAATATCTTGAACCTTGTTTTGGTAATATGTAGCCCATTAAAAATGTACCTTTACAATTAAAGAATTAGACATTCTTCTATCCCAGAAGATGAGTGTCCTGTCTAATTGCTTTTAAGAATGCGACGATTTTATAGGTAAGTATGTCGACAGTTCATTCGAATAATTCAGTACACGAAATTGGGAAAGGAAATAAAATTAACCACCTGTTATTGAAGGTGATAGCTTATTAAAAACAATTGAGCAGTGATTGTTTCCCTTTGTTCAGGAGCTAACATACATAGTTCAGTAGAAGAGCAAGTGTTCGTTTTAAGAAGTCTCGTGCCAAGCCACTCAAACATTCAATCATGAAATATCAAAATTTGTCGTATGATTGTTCTTAATTACGAACATAGTCTAGAAAAAGGCAACATATATTTATTTAGTAACGATGCTAAGTGTAGTACTTTTGAAATGAAGAGGTCCTCGTTTATCTTTACCTCAGATAACCTTGACCTCGTCATAACTCATCAGAACAGTACATCGCGTGCTGGAGATGGCAACTGATGTCTTAAAAACAGCAAAAATATATATCTTTATTATGAAAGTATACATTCTCATTATCGGAAGCCACAAGAATGTCGGAAAATTAAAACCACTAGAACAATTTGCTGTAATCGCCAACATTCTATTATCACGTGGTATGTAACGATTTTAGTTCAAAACGTCCTGAACATCTAATCCAGGTATATATAGAGTATGAGAAAGAAACACTTTCCCTTGTACATTGTACTTTCAAAATCAAGGCGATAGTGAACCAAAAAGCAAAGGCAAACTTGGTCAACTTGAAGGTCAGATTTTATCAGCAGCCTAGAGGTGCTAACCAATAACATAATCTGATTCAAATGTTATGCAAAATAATCCACTTTAATTCGAACTTCCTTTCAAACTTTAAACTTTAGAACTTTTAAATCATGTCAACTATTTTTGACATTGTGATAAAAGGCTTTATGCCATCATCTGATCAAACGTACGAAACCTTTATAGCAGCGTTACGATCCGGCATTATGACATAGGCTTGACGAGCCTTTGCCAACAGATTATACCTATGTGTACGATGACTTCAAGGCAAAACTCGTCTTCACTGATTGAATATTTTCCAAATACCAAATTAATTAGACCTCAGGATTTCTCTTAAGCTTACTCAGCAGTTTTTTTTTTCTTTTCAGTCTATGTCATGTACAAACATGATAGGAAAAGAGATCAAAATTTTGTTGCCTTGGCTTATGTAATATCTCAATTCTCTTTTTTAAATACAATTAATGAGAATCATTTTTTCTCGAGAACATTAAAGTATACCTAAAACGTGTATGAATTTCAAGTATATTCTCAATTTAACAATTTTTGCCCTCGATAAACTGTCCAGAAATTTCCAGTAATTCTACACTCCTGACATTTCGCAACAGATTGATACCACCATTTATATTAATTAAAGATTTTCGCTTTATCTTTACATAAAACTTGGCATAGTGTAATTCATCTTTGGCATTGTGGAAGTAGATCAGTCATTAAGGTAGTCATTGTCCGACCATTTTCATTAGGCATTGTTTGTGTAAACTAAGTACGTGTTTGACAGGGACTTTTCAGAAGTCCTGATGGTTAAATGGACCACGATCGATCACTCAAACCGTGTTTTTAACCTAGATAGCCTAGTATCCCCAGCTTCCGTCTCATGAACCATCGGTCCGTGATAGCATACACGTAAAGACAATACAAAGATCAGAATTATCAGCTATATTACAGCCAACTACTCCGACTCAATTGTAAATTGTCTGGGGATGCTTTTATTATTTTTTCCTTTGCTATTTTATTGATTATCATTTTTACCATGGTGTCATTCGTTTAGCAGTGAAGATAGACGTCAAAATTCTACAAGCTAATTGAAAAGTTAGGACGTAGAACATCAGATCAAATTCTCCTGTTTATATCAAGTTTTCCCCTCACAGTATGTATATATAAGAAGGGACAGGATATCCATGTGATTTACACCATTATACGTCTGCACAGTGTCATGATCAGGTATTGATCCAAAATGGCCTCCGAAAGCTCTGTGTCACGTCCCAAAGGACTCCGCTAAATATACAGACTATCAAAAGTGGATTTCTCTTTTTTTATTGTCTTATATAAGGTTTTTGTTTGCCCTTTTCATGGCTTATATAAGGATTTTTTGTTTGCCCTTTTTATGGTTTTGATTTAAGGTATTTGCTCCCACAGTCTTATTCTATTCTGAGCAGAAGATTTTCCTAAAGTTCCTCAGTGCATGCATTCGCACTGTTCTCGCCTTTCGTTTAAAAATCGCTGAATTTCATTTCTCTGATTTACAAAAGACTCTCTTGTGTATTCGTGCAGCTATAACAATAACACATTATGCAAAAGACAAGTCCTTCTTCGTTACAATTTTATTTATATAGAAATATCAAAAATCGGACACGGCTCATATTTTCAAACCTTTTTTGACAAAATGAGTTATTGACAATTTGATTTGCATCGACGTATTTAATTGAATATTTCAGAGGGTAACATAGGAAATCCACAGGTATGTCGATTGTAACTATAACTGTTATCATCTTAAAAGAATCTACTTTCTCGTCTACAATTTACAAATCATGAATAATGTATGTAAAAAGTATGATTAAGTCTGTCAAGCGAAAAAGTAAAGTAAATACGTATGTATGTATTCCCATTTCTTGTCTGAAAATATAAGAAATTTCGATTTAAAATGTCTCTAAGCAAAATTGCATTTCCTAAGGTATAATGAACGTTCCCATAAATTTCATTGACAGCTCCTATTCTTTTACAAGATAAAGTTGATAGATTACTAATAGGTAACATATATCTAATAATAAACACGAAGACGGCGAATTTAAAGAATTTCTCTACTTTTTCTTAAATCAGCTGAACTGGGTGGTATAAGATAAGACCTTCCCAGACCCTGCCGTTTAACCTATGATATGATATACACCCTCTTTTCTATCTTTTTTTTTCTGATCTCCAGCTGATAGTACCAACATGTTTCGTCTTGCTTCCTCCTCATACCAGTATAGCAACATGCCCATGCCAGCAGTAAACTGGAGATTTGTGTATTGAAATGAAATCTTAATTACTTAAGCAGGTGTAAAGTAAATAATAAACAGAATCTTATCAGATAAACAATTACCGGTAAAGGTGAGCACTCCGTTTAAACTTGCGTCTTCTATCACAATGCCTATGTATTGTTAGAAAGAAAAACCCTCAAACTGATTAAAAGAAAATAGGAGAGCATCTAGAATCGTGATCTACAAACTGTAGACAAAAATCTGATAAAGGTATCATTGAATGCTTGATGCTTTAATCACAGCCTTTTTATTGCGGGGTTGTCATTTGTGCAAATAACATAAATGACAAACAATGAATAACAAGAAGAAGGTTAGTAAATCATCATATGATTAGTCCCCCATGATGGACCCTGACCAGAGGGCAGCCGCAGTCCTGATGGCGACCACTTCCACCTACAGACGTTTCACATTTCCGTCAATTTAAGTTGGATTATGGAGAAATCAACATACTCTTCCGCTATGAAATATACAGAATATATGTTATAAAAGATGCATGTCAGAATAATATCAGGGTAAAAAGTACTTTATACAACGTGTGGTTTGTAACATCAATGAAACCTCGGCTCCATCGAGCTTTTCCGCAATGACTAAACCATCTTCTCGTGATCCAATGAACGTCTACAGTATGACAGACACGAAGAAAATTAATATATCTTCTACCTCCTTTAAATAATTACATACATCAGAAACGTTATAGTGTAAAAACCTACTGCTACGTTTGAACCTGTGATCACAACCATGTAAATTCATATGAGAGCGTGTTTGTAAGAGGAAAAACTAAATCATCTACTTCAGATATAGGTTTCCCTTTGACCTCATAACAGAACCTAAGTAAATATACTTTTTATATCATATTAATGTGATTTTTATAATTTAACGGTCTACATACTCTGTAAAAAATCTGGCAAATCGAGCAGAGAAACTCCAATTTTCTATGCTCTAAAAGACAATCTAATTTATGCATTAGTTGATTACGCTCCATTATTGCCGCTAATCTGATCCTATCTTTCAGACGCTAGCTCGGGATCCTATAGCGATATCCACTCTAGAGAAATAGGAATTATCTTCAAATTTCACATGAATTATCACTGTTATCATACGTGGGAAATGCGGGCTTTGAATCGAACACTCCATTTTCCGTATGAAGATTACGTAAGGGACTTATAATAAAGAAAGAGCAGATGTCTGTAGCATCATATCTTTGCGAACTTGACACCTTAGGCAGCACTAAAAATCAATTAATTTACCACCAATGACCCAATCAGAATATAAAGACAAAAATTCGATTAGATTCTCTGTTCTGGAGAATCATATACAATCTTATTGATTGAATATCTCTGTTTTGTCTTTTGCCCTGGATTATCTAACACATTTTACAAAAAAAGAAGCTTATAATAATTCGAAAAGGATGGAACGCAAAGTACCAATCTGTACACCATAATTTATATTACCTCTTTCTCCTGAAATTTACACATGAATATATAGAATATCATTCAAGGTATTCTAGGTCACTCCCAATTATAATTCTAGAATTTTTGTCCACTTTTATATATTAACAGGAAATTAAAATCATATGCGGAGGATATGTTTTAAACGGTAATAAAATTTCAATGAAAAGGATTCTTCAGCATCATTTACGATGTCTACAACCCAAAACTAATGTCAATTTCTGTCATCAATAAAAAGCAGTTTAGCGCCAGCAGATACATTAAACTGCATTTCTATTACTCCCCTCATGAATGTTTTGAGTTTTTACCTCAAATCAAATTTATCTTGCCTCCCCTTCGGTTTTTTACCGATAAATTAACTATTAAATATTCTGTGAAAATATAATCAAAATCATTCCTGTCTCCACCTGAGATTGTAATAACGGAGACCTATATGGGGTAAACACAGATGCTTCTTTGATTATGTAATATGGTAAAATAATTACGTTTCTAAAACAAATTTTAATACTTGAAATAGTTTAGCACAAGAAAAGACCCCTTCCATGATATAACAGCAATGGCTAAGTAAAGTTATACAGACGTCCGTCAAAATCAGAACGAAGTAAAGAGATTTAAGTCTACATAAAGAGTTTTTTTTTTTTACATAAAGAGTTGCTAACCACGTCCAGCAAGATTGCCTTGCTTATCACAACAGAACACATTCGCAGAAATGAAACATACGAAGGACACCAGACAAACAACGTATACAAACAACAGGGGACATCGCGGCACACAATAACACCAACACCAAAATGGATCAACAAACACGCAAAGATGAGCACTAATGACAACAAGTAAAATGAAGGAGAACGAAGTGCATCTGGCGCCGACTTAGGTCGGTCATATGCTACATTTGTATATGATAACGAAGGTTGTGGTTATCCGGATTACGTGCGCATAACCCTAAATAATCGACAATCAATAGTCATGCAAACGTAATTGTTGTAGTAGATCGGATCACTCCTCTAAAACTTACATTTTCGGCCAAACTCAACATGCATGGTCTCCTTGAGCATGGTAATTGTTTGAAAGCTTTCAACATTTTGTTATATATCGCATACATAAGACAAATACATGTATTTCACATGGGAAAACAATTCTAAATTCTACTTCTACATCATCTTAATTCTGTCAGTCGAGATATGTATAAATGCATTCATAATCTACTCATCTTAACGATGTCCCCTCTATATCCATGCTTTTAGACAAGAAATTAAGATCATAACATGAAAGGAGCTTTCACAGCAAAACATGTATGATCTCCATGTATCAAGATTAAGTCGTTCATTGAACAACATCTTATAAGTATTTTACAAAGAAAGATACATCAAAGTTATGAAGGAGATCATTCACCACCTAACCTGTAGCTGTTCACGACTCTGGCCGTCAACTGAACTCTTATTTTGTCCCATTCGCTTAATATGTTCTGTCCATTTGTGCATCGATTATATAGATATTTTGGTTTCAAGGCAATCAAAATTTGTAGGTTTAACACATGAATTAAATTTTTTCATCACATTTATGGAGATATTGGGCGACTGGAAATATAGTTAACGTGATTAGTGGGTGGAAGTTAAAAACTTCCCCATTAGGTAACTACGCTAATGTGATGAACACATTTTCAATTGAATTCATCTTCATTGTCAAGAATTGTTTTCATTAAATAATGAACATTATCAATTTTAAACAAATCCATTGGAATTGATCCATGATTACAAAGTATAAGACGCGACAGACATGCCAATGTGTGAGAAAAACGGGAGAAACAAATGCACATTTTGGAACATATAATATTCTGCAATACATTCAAGTTTATAACTTTTGAAATGTCAGTATTGACGGAAGGGCGGATGCAGATTATATGAAAAGCCGCGGAGTGCATGAGCAAGATCTACAAATAACCGTATAGATTCACATCAGTATCAAATATAACAGAAACACTGACATCTCACCGCTACCCTCTTATAACAATGCTTTTAATTGTTCATTTCTTTTCTGTGTCAACTCGTGATTTGTTGAGAGCAATTAAAGTTCTTGTTATTTGCGGTATATTCAACATTTCTGTCGACTTCAATAACGTATCTTATCTTAATCAAGTGGAAACTAACATTATTATCGGAATTTTGATAAAACATGTTGCTTTCTCATTTGAAAATCATTGGACCCCTTTACCAGCTTAGACAAAAATCACTATCAGTGTGGCCATCCGCACGCAAATAGGGTTACATTCACTTCTCAGATTTCAACTTTAAAACTTTTATACTTACCACGGATATACTCTGAACAAAGTGTAACTATTTACAGGAAAATAAAGATTGTTTACCGTAATGGTACAGTAAGCAAATTATTTCTCCAAATCTTTTTGAGACAGTTTCTCATGTCAGATATGGCCACCCTTGTGACACCTTTATAGAATGTTGGGTGTTTTACACTTTGGTATCGATAAGATAGAAAAATCTCAATAATTAAGATAAAAAATTATTGTTACTTTTTGTGGTGATCATTCGAAAATGACGAATCATGATAAAGATTTTTTTTTACAAGTTTTGACCTTGGAGAACTTGTGAATTCGAAACCAGACTCTAGAGTATCATTTACGTTTTACTCATTAAGCTCGTCGTCATAGCTATTAACTTAATTCGACCTTGACGATCACTTTTTTTTTTTCACTGTTGGTTTCACTTTTCTTTGCGTTATATTTTTCCTGTATTGGTGACTGAATAATGTTGTGTTGAATCAAATAATGTTTATAGATATGTTTAAGCACGGTCCTCTCGTTTCAAATATTGTTTTAATACTACCCGGTTATCTAAATGCTCACAAAACTCTATCTATGTTGACATTGGATCTTTTGTTGTAATTTTTTTGGTATGCTGTTTGTCTTTTTTTCTGATGATGGATTCCCTATTGGCCTTTGTCAGATGACTATCTTACGGTGAGCAGTTTTCTAATACAAAGTCTGTGTATTTTCGAAATCTCCGGAGACCTGTAAAGTGGGAGGGTCGTTCACACGTATTCCGTGTAACATGCATGACTATATTCACATTCAATAGTTGTTATAAATCTGACCCGGTTGTATGCTGGTATCTCCAGTTCATGTATTATCATTTGCACGAAATTCAATGGTTAGAGTAAGAAGAAAGAGCCAAATCCTGCAAACATTGTATTTCAGCCAATGGTAATTGGAAGGCAGAATAGATATAAGAAATCCGTTAAGAATAAATGAATGAACTTTTTCCTACATATGATACGTGCCAACAATCCATGTCCTACAACCAATGTATACACAATCAGGACATGTAGTCTGACAATATCTCAGACATTTACTGACAAGATGTGCGACACACCAGGAAACCAAGTTTGTGTCGTACTATATCACCAATTTTATTCATCTGACAAAAAACCGACATTTCAATACTGTTAAAGGACAGGGAAACACATGTTTGCTTGTATCAGAAAGACCTTTTTATGACTTCACATGAAATTTTGATTTTAATCATTACGTTTGAATTTCAGCCTAATTAAAGCTAAAAGTCTATCCAAATCGATTATTAAATTAATCTAATTTTTAAAATTGAACTGCTTTCTGTATATTCGACATCAGGGGAAAACTTTACAAGTTTTCTTGTCTTTATAAGGTATATTCTCCAGAAGTTAATATTCAATGTATCTTGTACTTTTTTTCAATCCTATGAACTAATTAGGATATGATCCAGACGGATATCATCTAGAGGGTTATAATCTAGAAGTATATAATCTAGAAGGATATCTTCCAGAAGGATATCATCCAAAAGGATATAACATATCGGGAAGGATATAATCTAGAAGGATACCATCCAATATGATATCATCTAGAAGGATATCATCCAGAAGGATATCATCCAAAAGGATATAACATATCGGGAAGGATATAATCTAGAAGGATACCATCCAATATGATATCCAGAAGGATATCATCCAGAAGGATATCATCCAAAAGTATATAACATATCGGGAAGGATATAATCTAGAAGGATACCATCCAATATGATATCATCCAGAAGGATATCATCCAGAAGGATATCATCCAAAAGGATATAACATATCGGGAAGGATATAATCTAGAAGGATACCATCCAATATGATATCATCCAGAAAGATATCATCCAGAAGGATATCATCCAAAAGGATATAACATATCGGGAAGGATATAATCTAGAAGGATACCATCCAATATGATATCATCCAGAAGGATATCATCCAGAAGGATATCATCCAAAAGGATATAACATATCGGGAAGGATATAATCTAGAAGGATACCATCCAATATGATATCATCCAGAAGGATATCATCCAGAAGGATATCATCCAAAAGGATATAACATATCGGGAAGGATATAATCTAGAAGGATACCATCCAATATGATATCATCTAGAGGGATATCATCCAGAAGGATATCATCTAGAAAAAGTTCATCAAGAAGATAATCTAGAAGGATATCATTCAAATGAAACGGCATGCAATTGTACTTTAATCAGACCGATATAAGAATATTTCGAGTTCTTCCTTTGAGCAAACACAGTCATACAGTCCTACGTCTGGAAATTAGATATCTAGAGTTTTTGTACTCTGATAATCGACAGACACTAAGAACTGAACGTGTAAAAAGAGATTTAAATTTGAAAATATAGTGTAACTGTAGCTATGTCACTGTACGACATCAATTCTAACCTTCTTTTTGTTAGGGCAGACAGTAATGATTGCCGATAAATTCAAATGAAAATCTGATTAAAAGGATATTTACCTTACAATGTAGCACGCACAAATAAACATAAAGGAGATTCACACAAACGATCTGAAAATTGATTCCTTAGCAAACTGAAGCAGGTCAAACAACTTTTTGTGCAAAGTTTAATGGTCTGGTCCGAATGATGAATACACTGAGAGATGTCTCAATAATTTGAAAGGTCGTAAAGGAAAACATAACAGTACAAATCGTTTCTGGATACAGTCAGACGATTGCAAGCATTGCATCCGATACTGCACAAAATAAGTATGTCAAATATAAACCCTATCTATAAACTCTATTTCGACATGTCCGATTCCTTTATTCGCAAAACCCAACAACTATCGCTGTATGCATGTTCTTTTTGGAAATTCATCTTATCTTAATATATCCAGTCATAGACATCATTTTCAAGATATTTGTCTCTAGTATACTAGTATGCATACAGTTATTTGTCTCCAAGTCGTTGTTCTATACCTAACGCAACATTAATCTTCAAAGCTATGAATCTTATCACGAAATCCTGACCATATACAGCAAGAGAAGATGAATTGGCGAAGAGGCGAAAAGTCGAACCCCTCTAAAATTACCTGCGGGATGAGGACAAAAACTGCTAAATATTATAATGGCACTTATTGTTGCTACCTAAAGAAGTTCTAAATATCATAGCATCATGAACGTGACTACTGATGCGAGACAGACGTGAGATAAATGTTGTCAATGACGACAACAAAGATGACATCGTTATAAATGCGATGATAACGATGATCAAATTGATTACAAACATTAAAAGGTTTATCATTCTGGATAAAAAAGGTATATATTGTCTAAATCAATTTTCTCTAAACGCATTCAATTAATTAGGGAAAGTTTACTGCAAATGTTATCTAATTTCACGCATCATGCACTTCAACTAATCAGCTCGTTGAAACTTTCAGATGGGCTTAAAATATGCAGTGTGCATCGGTTTAAGTCAATAAGAATGTCCCTCATCCATCTGCGATTAAATATCCCCCTACAATGGGCTTCATATGCAAACAAATACAAAGACAGTTGTATTGGTGATTTTTACAAGCCATAGACTTTGTGATACGAATTGAATCCTGGAAGCCTTTCCCTTGATGACAAAGACCGAGAGATGTGACGTTGTTTTTGCCGACATTAAAGAATTCCAATCAATAGCTATTGATTGAAAACGAAGGACTCCCCGAGTTGCCGGAAGAAATTGAATTAACTTTGGGTATGGAAAGTTGCAAAAAATGAAAGCTAATATCTGACTATAGACGATGATAGGCAATATCAGGGAATGGCAATCTCCTTAATTTGTGTGAAAAGGAAACTTGCAAAGTGCAATACAATACATTTGTAATATAAACTGTGTCCTTGTTTTCACCATGCACAAATTAAAAAAAAAAAAAAAACGTGTCAGGGACGTTGAAATGATGAAGCAAGATTTAAATACAAATCAGAAAGCCACCGTAGACGACATCAAAACAAATCAACAGCCGGCTTTTCACAATGTCAGAAACTTCACTAGAGAAATGCCTTATCACTGTATCTATTATATAAAGTCTCCCAAGACCTCGCCAATGAATAATGAATGAAGGGAACCTCTTTTCTGGTCCATGAATGAATAAATTTTGCAAGAAGAAAGGAGACTAACCATCTTACCATCTGAACAAAACGATTCTCTTCTTAGATATTCAAGTAAATGTGTGTTTAGAAGAAAAAGACAAGTTAGGTTTCCTTAGAAAACGATTAATTGATTGTTCCCTTGCCATTTCATAAGCACCATAGTTTTTATTTCAGCCATTTAAAGTGCCAATTACTGAGTTTCTTTACCAACATCTACATAACATGCAAGTTCATGAAATGGAAAAATACGCAATTTCCAAACGAAGGAACATATATATATAAATATAAACAAACCTTAGCAATCAAAAGATATTCAAATAAATTTACATTTTATTGCTATTCACAGAACATATCTTGGAGGTTTTTATGACATTTTTTTGTCTATTAGTATGTACATGTACATTCTTCTACGGGCTTAACCAAATCCAAAATATGAATCCATTAGACTGGTTCAAAAACAGACATTCACCTTTTACATAATTGACATCATTGGTTATCCCTACAAGTTTGATGGTAGTACCTGTACAGTGTATATCGAATACATGTAAGTTATAATCATCTATGTGAAAGTGTGACAACCAGACAGACAAATCCGGGATAAAGTACCTATATGCCGGTACCTATGTATCGCCCTTGCATTGCAGGCAAAATAAAAATTAATATATATAGTCGGTAAACTCCGTACGGCGGCTTCGCCTAGCATACAAAGCAGGCCGCTCATACCGCTACGCCACGGTGACAACCCAGGGTCCACTGCCTCGGATCAGCCCAAGTGCAACAAATTCAAACAACCATAAAAATTAATAGCTAGATGAAATTTGAATAAGACAAGGTGAAAATAAGCCCTTGTCGTTACAATACACTTATATGTATTGCTGATTTGAAATGGTCCCGTATACTTCGTTTCAGACTTTAATAGGACTAATTTTCAGAAAAATAAGAAAAAAATCCTTCATAGATTTAGCTCCTATATATAGGCAAAATAGACAAATATCATTATCATGTTGCCTCTTTTACATGGTACAGTTTTTGTCAGAAGTCCCAATAGTACTAGGACTAGAATGTATATGACGTGGGAACAATATTGTTTCTAGCTGTATGGCTTTCTGACTTCCCCAGGAGACAAACATTTATTGATTCCGAGGTTTTACTCCATTACGAACATCATATCAGGAACAATCCCCAAATATCAAACAACTACAGTTCATATCCCGACTCCCGTTCCTTCCGACTTTTCTCACAGCGAATTGTTCCGCAATCTATTATTTTAGATAAACGAAAAACAAATAAAAGTCACTCTGAGCTTAATCCTTCGTCAAACATAAAGATTGTTTTATCGAATGAGAATTCGCCGTAAGTCTTTTACATTACACAATAATTAATTTCAGCCTCACAGACTAGTAATAATATGGCTTTATTGTGTCTCATCTCGATCTTTCCCAGACTATTGGTCTGGACACTAAAATTGAAATTCATTCGAATAATATTATTCAGATTACGGGAAGTATCTATACGTATATCAAACTTTTTGCTAATATTGCCCATATTTGAAGATGATAAAAAACATTTCAAAGATGGTCTGGAATATTTTAATTACACATGATATGGATTAATTCCATTAGGGAAAATCATCCAAACCTTCTGGGTCGTCATCTGCTCATGCATTTTATGGTCGCAAATCTGCCACCCTTTGCTCGTGGAATTTTATGACTCCTTTTACAACATCATTCGGTTGTTTCGCTGATTAATTAATTGCGATTTTATCGTTGCTTTGATTATGAAGGGCCAAATTATGACACACATGCAACTGTAAACGTGTCAAGACTGGTCTCAGAAGTAATTGTAATTCAATTTGACGTTTCCATGTGCAAAGAAATGAAGTTTTCAGTAGGTGCAAAGATTCAGTATCCCGGATAATTGAACTTTTCACCATGTTCACGTTGTATATAAATGTACATATTGTTTATATTCTCTTTTTTTTCAAATGCACTGCGTCTTGTTAAATGCGATTTGATCTTGATGCTGGTTTTCTACAGTTCAGGACACTTTTGTTTCAAAAGTCTAAATTTTCACAAGACGTGCAAAATTAAACATAGAACACAACTTCGATCTTGAGCTGTATAAAACTCAAGTACAAATCTAACTTTGGAACATTTTTGTGAGAAGAACTGATGTAAGCTACAAACCTATGAGCCACGCCCCTTTCATGGAGGTAGTGCACGGCAGAGACCAGCTGCCGTGTGTACCCCCTGGCCACGTCCTCGGACAGGTACTTCTTCTCCATCTGTTTGATGTACGTCTGAAGGTCCCCGCCCCCAGCACATTCTAGCACCAGACAATACAATGTGGTTGCCTACAAGAAAAATGAAAGGGAAAAAAATTTAATTGAGGACAATTAGAGATCGTATTCAAATGATACATGCAGAGTTTGGGAAGAACATGTAGGTTCCATGTGCCATACTGCGGGGATTGGGAAGGACATTTTGTGAATCGGCCATTTTCCATGATTTTCTAAAACTTCAATGGACCATTTCTTAAAGTACTAGTACTGAGGCCTCATGGGTCATTCTGGAAATTAATGGGACTATGGGTCATTCTGGAAATTAATGGGACTATGGCGCATGGTCCCTGTCCTTCCCAATTCCTGCATAGTCCCATTAATTTGCAAAATGGCCCAATGAAGTATCAGTACTTCCTTAAGAAACGGTCCATTTAAAATTTGTGAAAATCATGGAAATTGGCCATTTCACTAAATTTCCTTCCCAATCACTGTACATGCCATCTTTTATTTAGAGATAAGGCAATTTGCACATACTATAGTAATCAAGATGGGTTGTTTATTACCTCTTATGATATTATATCGACACCCTCTATTTCCATGTGATCAGTAGTGTGTGTTACCTATGATCCGGGTAAATACAATGTTGATCAGGGCAAAATAAGTTTCTTTCCGAGACAGAACGTTAACGTAAATGTTATCAATGAAATACATCAAGGGTGTAAATCTATTGTTAATTAGTTAGGTGTCTGGTATGTTTAACTATATCGTTACACCGATGTTTATTCAGTGTCAGACTTTGATGATGATGTAATGAAGAACTATGCACCAAAATAAATGATAGTCAATTTCACAGGGAAGTAAAACTGACAAAATGAAAGGGATAGGTATGTTGTAAGCAGAATTCAGAGCTGAACATTATCACTATCAAAGTCGATCTTTATCAGAAGCTAAACGACTTCCAAGCTGAGGTCAAACGGATTATCAGGAGAGGAAAATTGGATTCAGGATAGGGTTACACAGAGTGTATTTGATCCTGTGCCTAGTCGCATATCTGTCAAACCTAATGTCCCCAACTGATGAACTACCCCCGTGATAAGACTGGGTATAAACGCCCTAGCTTACAATCCAAGCACGAACTGGGATGATAAGCAATTAACGTGAACCTAGTTCTATAGTCTTTGATAAATGGTTCCTAATGTCATTACCATTATAGGAAAATATAGGTACGGTTCAATGAATCATAAAAATAAGACTGTCATTTATTATTTACAATATTACATACCCCAAAATAATGAGCTAACTAACTTTTCAATTTCAATGAAGGTATATCAATAATGAAGATCAGGAATGGAAGGAAATGCCGAGGATCCTTGCTTTCTAGTCAAATTGATGTACAGGATCATTAATAAGCGTCTTAATTTGGCGATGTTCGATTTCAAAGCATTAATGACACAAAAGAAACAATCTTTAGGAATCATTAAGATAAGATGTTACTGAAAACTATTATTCAGTTCGTCGGTCTGTGATATTGTATGCCTCTTCAATTACCAAGATTTTTCAAATAGAACACGACGGGATTTCAACATCTGCCACGTCAACTTGAGGCAAACTTGTCTGAAAAATGTCTGTAGACTTAGTGCTGAAGACAGCACTTAGAATGATTGTAAACAAGGAAATCACATTATGTAAGCAAACAATAATTACAACTGTATCGCTTGATAAACTGTCTAAAGGTAGGGTTTGCCAACGTAAAATATGCTCTGTGCTAAAAGATGTTTATTTTGGAAGACTTTATGTTGTAAACTTAGTTATGCAAGGAAATCAGAATCCGCCAAAGAGACTGTCGTCTGCCAGCAAATCCAGTCTCCCAAACTATCAGATTGCAAGTTATTACTACCGCTTGATACTGTAAATCTTTTTCTACTGTTATATATATATTGGTTGAATATTTATCTCTTATTTTTTTCTGGAGGAGGGAAATCGTGACTGGGCAGGAACCATTTACTTGTACACCTAAATTCCTCGTGTAATGGGATTTCTGGATGTCGGTTTCAGAAGCTTATCTTATCCTTATAGTAACAATTACGCTAAATTAAGCATAGACGTAGCAACTCTCTTGAAGCCGAAGATACTCGAGTTGCTAATTCTACCTTATCGACAGCTCTAAATCTGCTACGACGATGCAAAATTATGAGTGAAACTAACTCCAAAAACAACGGATGAGTAAATAGAAGTGGGGTGTAGGGCCCTCTGCATAGTATCTGAATTTGCTGAAGTTTTGATGTCACTTGGGTGTTCCCAAATTTTTCAGCTCGATAAAAATAAGTAATCGTGCAACTGAACCATGGAAGGGAAAGACAGAAATCACTCTCTGCTCGTCCATTTTTTTTAGCTTCATTCTTGACACATATGAAAACATAAAGAGTTCGATGCTTTAACTATATATTGTCATTCTTAGAAATGGTTCTTTTTATGTTTAAAACACTGTTATAGTTTTATATATATATTTTTTAATTTGAATGTTTTCTTGTTGGAACTTTTTTTTTCATCAGCTGGTGCTATCCCTAAAGCGAACGGTTCATTTAGCATATATATGAGAGATCTAAAACACTTTCAAACTGTCGTCTCCATTGCACGAAACTTTTGAAGATGATAAAAATTGGGGGTTATTTTAACAGAAGGGCAGTGACTCTGCAATCGTGCCATCAGTTTTGTACCGTCTAAGAAGGTTGAAACAAATGCTTTATAAACATGACTTTATGCTGTCAACGCATCGCCAGCAGTCTACTTGAAGATGCTTTGTCAATCGACAGAAGAAGGGAGCAAACCGTAATCCAATATAAAGTACACATCAAAACTTCACGTCAAATTCTGCCTGAAGTCTAAATAAAGCGACAAAAACGTGTAAACTTAACGATCAAGCATCTAAAGAATCAGCTAATTGCATTACTGTAGTTTGCACTAATCCATTGATTTGTAGCACATTCTCTCTTAAAAATAAACTTAAAACTTATCGCTGCTATGGCATTTAGGTCATCTTGACTTTACAATGGTTTTTCAGAGACTTGGAAAAGAAAGTGAAGGACAAAGGTAACGAAGAACGAATTTCATCCCGAGATAAATCAGTGCACATGTAGCGAATCTTAACACGTCTTAAAATCAGGATACTTACTACATGAATTCTGTTTCCGGTCAATCGTTCACATTGTCAACAAGTATTTCAATGGTCCCAATGTCTTATTGTAATAACATTATGAATTCCATATATTGACCACAAAATAACCCCTGAGACGATTCCTAATTGAAAACATGTTACCCTCAGCGCAAAGCACGTGTAATAAAAGCTTAATATGGGATACATTATGAAGAGGGCGACGATTATATTCTGCTGCACTGACAGGAAAAGTTTGTGATGCTGAAGTTCAAATCGTCATGTTTTCGTTGTAAAGTCCGATTTTCGGAAGATCAAAAGTGTCGTAAGGTTAACATTTATCGTTGCAAGAATTTATTGTTCTACATTTAATAAGTATTTCGCTTTGGAATCCAGTTTCCAACCATGACTGTCCAAAATTCGACCAGGTGACGTTCAAGTTCCATATATTAGCTCGTAATAACATATAACCTGGTTCAAGATGAAGTTGTATCTTTTCATAAGTGAAGAATACTGTAACGAATCATGTGTCTACATAAAATTTGCTAGTGAACTGTTTCATCACATGTATAGGTGCGAATGTCATAAAATAAGAATTATTCACGAAGCTATTTACATAGCGCCTATGGGGATGGTATTCATCTCCCCTTTCTTATGAAAAAGAAAATATATATGTTTTATAAGTACATAAAACCAACAGTAAAGAAAAATGTTTCTTCATTTTCATCCTTGCTTTCTTGCAATACCAGTCTTGCATATGTCATGGGTAGTACAAAATGCAGAAGTCACGTATCAATGTCAACATGTATTCAATATAACAGAGGGGTTTTTTTGCAACTAGAAAGTGAGAGTTGCATACGACCTGATACCCCGGCTGAACGTATAAAAAGAGAGCATGATACGGGTTGAGCCTACTGCAACATGATCCTCTCAAATCTGAACTCACGACAAGGTCTTGCACCATACAAAGACGTAAATCTAATCAAATACTTCATAGTCAACTGTGACCAACGATGTTACCTTAAATAGAATCATAATAGGTGGTTTCAGTTTTTACTTATCCATATATTTCAATCAGCCTGCTACACGGCCTTTTCTCTCAGGTCATAGAGTTGACCAGCTTTCACCTGGGGTGGGTTAGGCTGAAGCCGAGATCTTATTTCTGTAATATATATCAAATCTGCTACAATGCACCTCTTTATTAAGTTGTAGCACAACTGCTTATTAGAGGCGAGTACGCTCCGATAAGATCTTTATGCCATGTATGAAAATAGATAAAATGTATTTAATATTCAGCTATTTCCTTTACCTGAACAAATAGGTGAAATGGATGCTTTAGCGGCTTAGTCACAAAGTTATTGTGTCAAGGAACATTCAGACGTGGGTATTCATCTGCAACTGACCGAGCATGAATACATAGCAACAATATAGTCAGAAAAGACCGTTATGACCCCTTGGATCTGCCGCTTTACTCATTATTCTAATCCCCTGGTGGGGAGTTTTAAAGGTGTAAATGTATTTCTACCTATTTCTGTATAACCGCACCAGGTGCAAAAATCCCGGTGTTCTTATCTATTTTTCTATTTATTTACTTTCATACGTAGATTTATCAAAACCCATCATAATTGGCAATGAAAATATAGCTTAAATTGATCACTCATTCAGCTCCAATATGATGATGCACAATCATTTTGTGGGTTTACACCACCCATCTCAATAGAGAGGAAGTACACCGAGTGGATCCTAATATCTAACTTGAGTGCTGGAATTGAAATTGAAATGAGGCATGGCTCTCTATCATTCTACAGCGGCAAAAATGTACTCAAGAATCATGATAATGTGTCTCCCTCATTACTGTGGAATACTTTTGAATACATGGGTGGATCCAGAAATGGTTCCACACCTACGGAAGGGAGGTCGAAGCCTTTGATTTTGCCCAAAACGAAATGTTTTGGCGTGTTAGGGCTCAAAATCTCTTAGCTAGACCACACGAGCCCTGTTTAGAATTGTAGTTTCTGTCCGACCATGAAATTTTATTTTCCAATAAAACGTTTTTAATAAATACGACAAAGATGAAAGAATGAGCAAAACAAACAATCAGTGAAATTTCATTTAGAATCGGGTTTGTGTGGATAGTGCATTTAGCACCGAGACGGTAGAAAATCATTTGGTTCCCTGTACAGATACCTGACTCTATCATTGCTAGGCAGAATTATATTGATCTACCGGCACCCTGTGATAAATCAGAGATTGATGGGCATTTGACATGATTAACATTCACATTCTGTAACGTAAAGGTTACTGTAAGATGGTAGTCGGTGCCAGGGACGCGGACAATTCCAAGACATTGTAGTCAAAATTAGTTTCCGATAGGATGCTTGCACTACTGGATAACAAAATCATCAAACTAGACAACCAGATCAGTAGAAATAGAAACGAAATCAGATTTACATTAGTTGTAGGGTTCATCTATTTCCTGGTTATATACTTCGTATGCAAGTGTGTGTGCATTTGTGGGGAGGAGAGGATGGGGTAGGGATTGAGACCAAATACTGCACATTTGTTACTTGCCGATGTCCTAGAGTTCTGAAACCGCCATTCAGTAATTTGGCTTTAATTCAGATTTCTGGCAAAGGTTCGTTTCTGGTCCGTTCTAATAGAGACCTTCTGAATTTCTATTGATACCAATTCTGGTATACTAAGCGGATCCAAGGGAATCGGTCATTCCACAGAACAAGTAATATCTATATGGATTGAGCCTTATTCTGTGAAACGACCAATCATAGGACTCCATTCATAAAAGACCTCACCAAAATGATAAGATTTTATTAAAACACCATTTTATCACGAGCCCGTAGATTTCAAATACTAAAATCAGTTTTAGGATAAAATAATACAAATACTTATGTTAATCCTCCAAAAATAAACTACATCTAAACATCATTTATTTTATCACGAGAAACTCAATATAGTCATGATAAAGACGTCGAATGAAATGGGAAATGACAGGGAATGAAACAAGTTATTAGAATACAAATACATTTAATATGAAAGGTACTTCCTAATTCTGCAGTGTTCTCAAGTACCAATACTTCAACAAATGTCACGAATTACTATTGGACGCACTATAGATCTGGCTTTTTACCAATGCAATTATCTGGGCCACTGGGTCAGTGTTACAGTAGCTGTATTTATGCATGTTCGTCACCACTCTTATGTCAGAGTACCTGTTTTCTTATCTTGAGAATGCAAAAGTTTTTAGCGTCTGTAAAAAGCAATACTTTGATGATAGGTTTATAATTGATCAGCTAAGCCTTTCTGAAGGTCTGCTCTCTAAGAGGGCCGTAATTGAGTATAGACTGGAACCCGACACAGACCTCTTATTCTTAATACGAGACAGTAGGGTGGGACCCAATAGTGCAACGGCGTTGAAGCATCTCCGATGAACACAAAGGGTGCTAGCTTTGTCAAAGAGCGCGTATGTCTGAATAGCTGGTGTTAGTATATCGCTACCCTGAACCCTGATCTTCATATAATGTATGTAACAGGTAAAAAGAGTACATAATTGTGCTTGCTATAGAAAAGCTGTAATGATAATGCGTAATAAGAGAGGTTGGCGAAATAAATGCAGATGCTGTTAATAGTGGCCTTTTATGTACCAATTACATGTAGGTCAGACAGTATTATGTTTCTTTGCGCCCCAAAAGGACTTTTGTTACTCAATCATCTCTGCCTTCTGTATCAGTGAACAATTTGAATAGATCACGTTTTCTTCGACGTAAACGGAACATTAAAGTTTAAATTTGGCGATCATAATTTGTTCCGATTTCAACAGCAGGAAAAGTTACCCATTCCCGAGACAAATTGTTTGTTCATTTTAGGAAAAATTTCATATTCAAGTGAAACTATCATTTCGGTAAACATATTGATGTTAAGATTATAGAATGTTGCAAGAAACTTGTCTAGTAGTCATATTACATTTTAAAAGAAATCCCCAATAACAGCTTTAGCTTAAAATAATTTAATTCGCAGCCTTTATAAATAATATAAGGCTCTTTCTATAAAGTCTGCTAATTCGAAAAAAAAGGTCATTTCAGATAAATCATTGACAAACAATTAAATTTATCCATAGCAATCAAATTATTGATGCTGTGAGACTATAGAATTCTTGTGCGCAAATGGGTCAAAGAGGATCGAAATGATTGCATGTGGAATAACAGAACCCCTTAATTTGCCCATAATACAGACAATTATATAATAGCTAATATTATAATAATTGATCCTTAAAATGGTCTCCTCCCTAATTGTCCCCTTTCCTGTTCCGTAAAATTATTTTTGTTCTAACCACAAAAAAAATCTATATATGGTTAACCCGGAGGAACGATGGATATCCATAACAATTTTCTCTGGTAATCAAAAATAATTCTAATTCTCAGTCTTATAAAGTTATTTGAGCATACAGGGGTTAATTCTGCCGGGTTATCAATTAGATCAATTATATGTTGCACATAAATGTCGTAATTAATATTTTAAGACGAGTCATTTTGTTAATTTTTTACTAAATCAGTTATCAGAGTAGAAATCTATACTAATGTTAGTACTTTGGATGCCATGTATTTTTCTCAAACTATTATTATGATATTCAAGCAGGTGTTTAAGTTATTAAAGAAATTCAAGTTTCATATTTAGGACAATCTTGTTTTACTGCAGTGACGTGCTTTACGTATAATTTACAGGTCTGTTAGTAAAATGATAGGTTTTCGGTAATAAAACTAAATTCTCAAGCAATGAACAAGAAAACAATATATGAATTTTGAAAGTACAATTTTGTAGTTGAGAACACTATTGGCATTGTATTTGATAAGCAAAAACTTCGAAAGCGTTTCTCCGTGTCATATAATTACTTAATGATTTTTAGTGGAGGCAAAAGATCCCAACCATCCAACAGAATCGGTCGATTATTCCACGTGGCTACCTCTCTCATTATCTTTAGTTACCAGTAAAGCATAAGCAATATAGATAAGCCTAACAAAAGAAAAGCTTAACAGTTAAATTGTTCCGTTAAGCGTTTTGCCTTTAGTCTCAGATTATATCTGCATTGTCGTCTTTTGGCGACACCATAACATTAACATTCAGCATCGCTGGTGTATGAAACCTAGACCCTCTCACATGATGAAACGCCGTTTTTCATTTAAGGAAGGCCAAGACGAAATTGATATGGGATGTAGATTTAAGACTAAGTAGACAAATACAATAGATATAAGTATATAGAGGTGTATATGATTTCATTATGAGTAATATATATTTGATTCATTTCAAAAATAGGATATGAACCTGGCAGCTGTGGAGACGATTTACCTTGCTATATGATGCTTGTTTGTTATCTCTTTATTTTGTTGACATCTGTCAGAAAACTTTTTTTATAATAACTGTCTGCCTGATGGAATCGCCTTTGAATTATGAAGTAAATGATGTAAATAAAGTCGGTATTTACAAGATTTTCTTATGGTCACAGATGATCATCTTGGTAATGACTCAGAGCAAAATTTTCAATTATACTTCAAAATTCATTTGATATCTAGAATGACTCGGTATATTCTGCCGCTCTAAAAGAGATCAAAAGGAGAAAAATTAACTTCATCTGAGCATTTCAACCATTAATCTTAAAGCTCCCTTTCTTCTATTCACAATAAATATAAATTATGCCATTTGTAATATCAATACCTGTTGCTATAAGAACCTTTTAAAATAAATCGAATTCAAATATCCAAGGATTTTTGTTCCATTATAAACTAACGTATATAAAAGCGAGTTAGATGAATCACGAAATAAACCGCAAGTAATGAAAATCTTTATAAAGAAGAAAACACACCTTTAGGTGTAACTATAGATGTCGAAATTCTACTTTATAACAAGCATTTTGTCCGTCCATATGTCTACATAGATTCATTTGCTAAAAGGGGTCAATATCTAAGAAGCAGTTTAAAAAATATGAAATAAATATTTTATTGATATCCCTATTCGTGACTTCTGTATTTTGCTTTTTAGCAAACAATTTATGAGCAAGCAAAATTGATGTAAATGTAGACATGTTCGGCCACTTGGCCTTTTCGTTTTGATCGTATTCTACTTCTGTCATAATATGTCACTCTTGAAAATCTAGAATAAAAAGAAAAATGCATATTATTTGAGATTTGTTATGATATACCGGTACATTATACAATGTATATATGCTTCCATTCTAAATGTGTCAACTAAATCAATTTTAAAACCCTTTTTTTTAAATGTCTCATAATCTTTGCTTTTCATGTGAAAACGCTTAAAATAATCATAATGTTTGATATTTGAAAGTTCAGAATTTTGACCCCCCCCCCTCCAAAATAATCTCAAATTCTAATTTTGGGTCTTTTACCACAGGAGCTCGATGCCAACAACTCTCAATGACACCCTTCCCATCTCTCTATAGTCTAAGAAAATTAGGGGCGGATATTCTTGTGGATCGTTGGCATGGAGCTCCTGTGTCTTTTACATCTGATATTATGCACTGGTATTCTTTTTTTTTATCTTCAAATAAATGCACCATATATAAAAAGTTCATTACAAATATACATCATCAAGAAATGTGTCAGGTGAATACACAGTATAAGTTATAGCACCCCTGATGAGTTAGACTGTGGTGTCGGTCTCTTTGAAGACCTAGCGAGAAACGTCCTTCAAACATGACCCGAAACCACAGAACCACTATTATAGAAAAGAAAGTCATTAAAAGCCATGCCTAGTTGAATTGGTGCACATCTTGGTTAAATTTTATACATCCAACCCTTTCCCTTTTTCAATTTTCTCTTGACAAAAACATCCTATGGAGCATCTTAAAGTATTTTGTTCTCAAGTGACTTATGTCGAAATTTGCATTTCAGCCAGTTGAAATCTAGTGTGTATCGAGGATTATTAAAATCCGTGGCCCCGGGGTGACCTTACCAGAATGACCACTTTCAAAAAGGGACGAAAATTAATTCTTCTGATCCTATGAAAAATGTAGATTTATTTTCATCTTATGGATGAAATATAATTTGGTGAAAGTTGACAACTTTATGCATGTTCACATTCACGTCGCCATCATAAAAGTGAGAAATCATTCCAATAATTTGAAGTCCATTTCGTTCGAAATTTATGGCTATTTCACTTCTCAACTTTATTGACTCTTCCCATATCAAAGTTACTTTTATATTCACGAGCTCTTCATTGTATGAAAAATCTTTGAAAAGTGAGTAAGCTTAGTTTCATGAACTATACTTCAATACTAATTACAATTGGTAACCGCAGAAATAAAATATTTAACTAATCTATTGTTCCGACTAAGTATACCTTTTATTCAGATATCTTTTCTCAGACTTTCAAACATTAAGATTTTTAGACTTTACTAAAAGAAACCAGAATTTCCAGTCTTAATAAAACGCCTCATCTTGGTTAATTATTCGCTTAAGTTTCTGAGTACGAATGGATTTTTCAATTTCGTGAGAATCTGACATCTTACAACAGCGGAACGACTTGCTGGAATCGAGAATCGTTGATGGTATCAATTTTCAGGAAAACAATTTCATATCATAATGGGGTTTCTATTAAAAAGTTCTCGGTGTGTAACATTTTTTGACACACAGCAAATGAAACAACCTAAAAGGCAGCAAACTTTGAGATGAAAGTCTATCGTTGCAGTCATCTTAGTGATCTTACCACCCTCATTAAAAAATCTAAAGAAAAAGACCCGACTACGAGCAATAATCACAAAATATCAGTGACCTGAACCTTGATATCAAGTCTCTATTCCATCATTTATTACTACAAAGTGCATTGTTATCTGACTATTTTAAATACCCTAGGCCCAACGTTTTGTTTAATACTTGATTTGCCCACAATTGGACATTGACCGGAACACATTATTATAACTTCTGTTTATAACTTTTTGGCCAAGACCTTGACCTCTGACACTGATGACCGAATGAAAACCAAGAAGCTTTACACTTGCTATCTTACAGTAAGAATGATTGACTGTCATGACGACCTTTGACCATGACCAACGGTTTGGGCATGCAATAGGATTTTCCTGTTTTGTTGTTACGATACTGGTTCTTGATATTACGTTAGACGATCGAATCCAAGAGCTTATAGTTGGTACACAACATTTGACCCACAGACACAGAAAAACAGGCCAAAGTACGAAAACGGTAATAAGTTATCATACTGATATAATTCGGTTTTGTCTAATAAAGTTCTTTATCATTAAACGAACTTGACTAATCCCCAAAATACAATTGTCGAATTTATTTTTATCATTTATCATTCACGCATAATCTTTCAAGTAACATTGCCATTTTCATCTATTTAGGTGTTAATCAAAATCTCTTCTTTTTTTATCATTTTCGTACTTTTCGTTTGATTTGGCTGTGCATGTTAAATAATGATTTTCCAGTTTATCTATTACCAAAATGTTAATGCCTTGTATTTTATCTGTGTTTTCATTATCTGGTCTTAAAATTAAACTTCTCCAGAGAAAATTTATTTCTGACCCAATAAATTCTGAAGTTCCATGAATACATTCACGTACATATTTGGGATGTTTCGCATACTATGAAACTTTATTTACTCTGATTCTGGAAGTAGACGGAATACGGACAATGATTTTAGTTGCTTTGATTGATCGACCCGGATTTCCCCCGTCCTTCTATAACTACAGCCTCTCAGGAAAGAGTTTCAAGTCAACAAACAAAGCTTTGCATTAAAGAGCAATGTTCACATACACGATGCTTAGGATGTATTGATCATAGGCTCCAACAAGTTCTACGCTGCCAAGTTGGCTCGGGAAGACAGGAATGGGGAATTCAATATTCTATCGGTTCATTATATAATGACCACTACAGCTACAAAGCCCTCGTAAAACACAAGCGCAAACTGTACCCCTGGGATGGAAAATGTACCCTGTCCTCATTTATAATTTATTTCTTGCTGATCTTTAGACCGTTGCATAGTCAGTGACTTCTAACTTCTCTCGTAAATGAATGATTATATAAATACCAACAATTTTTATATACTAGGACTAGGATTTTAAGTCAAGTGTAGGATTTTTTTCTTCTTTAAACGTTCAACAAAACCCTCATAAATAAGTCATAATTCACGAGCAATTCATAAATCGTATGCAATAAGAATGGTCCAAGGATATCGGGTGCAGAATTTCTGGTAACAGAAGGATACAAGTAGTCCGACCAAAAAAGTATCTACTTATGGTTCATGGCCGTGCACGATTATTACCCCACCCCCTCTTTTTAAAGACAGATTTTGGAACCAACCTCGAACATTAATATCAAATTCCATATTTACAAGACAACAAATGAGAGAAACAATAAAGAGAATCCCTGCAACGAGGTTCCAGTAGCCACCGTCACCTTGATCAATACAGTGGCATTGTCCCTAATTGGGTCTTTAGTCTCCTCATATCCATCTACCCTGTATGGCACATTAAGTAAGTTATAGCCATATACGTGTATATGAAAATGTTACTACGAGACAAACTGATAGACACACAAACGAACATTAAACAAAGTGACCCCTAAATGTCCTTTACTTTGCAGGACACGCAGAAACGAAAATCCAACTCTTAGACCAGAAAGTCATCATCATATTCAAAAGATGCCAAATGGTAACACTCTCGACTCATCAGAACTTTCTTAATCATTTAAAAGAAGCCCTTTTGATGCATGGAAGGTTTTGTTAACGGTCATTATTCGCGTTCTTACAACAATATTCATCGACCACATATATAGGATCTACAATCTCAATAGTGAATCTACCGTCTATATCTAAAGTAAGTGTCATTAACGTTGATTATACACCGTTTATCAATCTCGGGTAAGATTACATGAAAATGTCACAAATAACAATGATAAGCAATCAAGTCATCCATGGATTCCATCAAAGAATGGATAGTAATCATTGTTTTAATGCATCGTTAATTTTGTTAGGATATTGATCAGCCCAGAGAACACATAAGCCAGTCTGAAGAGTACTACGTTGTTTGCCGGAGAATCCAATAAGCTTTAACATCTACATAGATATCTGAGTTTGTTATCGATCAGAACCTTTCTTTGCTCTCTGGAATGCTTTAAATTCACACATGCATGAAAAATGAATAACTGGATCATTATATCTGTTACCTAACTGTCTAGATTATAGTAGTCAAATGGAATGAAAATCAGTTCAATTACGCATGATGTCCTTGAAACGCACTACATACTTTTATCTAATCTCTTGACGAGACTAGTTTAGTGAATGCATCCCCGACTTGACGCAATGGCAACCAAAACTCTTGATGGGTCACGAATTTCCTATTTCCTTCGACTTACAATAGGAATTTCAAAAGCTTTAAAAGTAAATGAAACGGAAAGTACACTGCTATCTATTCTTGATAATTTTATTCATTGTGAAAATATGCCAAGGTCCATAACAAGTAAGGACATTTTTGACATGAATACAAATTTTCAGAAATATTCTGTTCTGCTACGGTTTTCCAAGATACAAATCTAGTTCACCAAAGAACATCTTGGTCTGCTATCAGCACCAATATAAAATTTCATTCTTTATATGTCCATTTTCACTCTCTAGTAAAATCATGAATACCCCATCTAACAAACACTTCGAAGGATTGTTGTTCACCGATTTTTTGGTTAAGGTCACTATAAAGCAAACCGAAGGTACGTCAATTAGACAGGTCTTGTCTAAAAAGTTAAATATATATCTCACAGAGAAGTCCAAAGAACAACAATTTGGTATGACACGTCAGAGCAAATACCATTAGAAATATTAGATTTTGGTAAGAAACCAACAAAAGAAAGCAGTTGAAAACACTTACGCAGCGAACTAAGCACGAAAGATTAGATTCCAAATGCCCTACTCAGAATTCATTTCGTTTATCTTCGTAATTTACATCACGAAAAAGTGTAAATACAATTACAAACCAGCACATTTAGAACAAATCAATTTGAATTTTTGCCTACGGAGAATTTTGGAGAATGCGATGCTTTTTCAATTGTATGCTGCTCCACTTTTCCATAACTGTAGTCTCATTGGAGAATAAAGAGGTTGTCCTTTTAATGCAACATGATCCTTTTGGAAAAAAAGACTACTTTTAATAGTCTGTGAAAATGAAAGCACTTCAATTTAAAATGATGTATTGGACCTTTACATTAGCCATTTGCGCAATTGGAAGGGCGAGGAAAAGTGTTATATCAGTGAATACGTAAGAACAGAAATGACACAATATCAGATTTCAATTAAGCTTCACCAGCAATCTTAGTTTTCGCCAAAAGCGAGCAAATTGCGTGGCTTAATTTTAATTTAACAAGAACAGACATATAATTCAAGCAAATGCTCTATAAGACAAGGATTTTACATCAATTCCTTCCTTCACTTAAACTAATTAAAGATAAGGCTTTATGATTATTAAACGATTACCCTTCACCAAACAGATCGATAATGAAGATATCTCTACGACACATCATCGACCCTCGTCTTATTGATATAAAATCTTAATCAATGGACACTACCAGCAATAAAACATGTGGTCAATTAATATTGATGACTCTAACGCGGCTCCGTATATGTATCTTTCCTGATATTTTCCACGTAGGTAGACGGCACGGAGAGGATTTCCAAAGCATTACAATATAGGAGTTTCCGTGAGCAGGACGGGCTGAAAAGCTTCACTATTATTACAAGTACTACTGTCTACAAAGGTTAACAAACCCCATAGGACATGTCATACAATTGCCAATATAACTATATAATGTGCACTTTCACAGGGGACGGGGGGACAGACTGAATACAAATGTTGATTATCAGTATAATAAAGTGAGCTGGAGATTATGGAACCTCCAGTGGGACCGTAGAAAACTCATCACTCATTCACGGAGAAAGAACTAATGAGCCGGATTCCACACTCAAAGCTGATTTAATTTAGTCATAGAACAAACAAGACGGCCTACATGTGATGGCCAAAATCATATTTGCCAAACATAGTTACACAATACCAAGGCTACAATAATTCCCTTTGTGGAAGCTGATGGATGGGTATGAACCATGACACACTGCAACACAAATTACACATTAAATAAAGCTACTAGGCCATATTTTCCTTAACCTCAGGCAGTCTATTTGCTAATGAGAAGGATTGTCTAAAAACCAATATATTTGAAATAATACACCATTACTAAAATTTTTTCTGTGGGCGAACATTTTGCTACGTCAGGAATCGCTAGAAACGGTTTGGTTTTACAAATACAACTCGTAAATAGTCATTGGATAATTTCAAATGAAAACAAATGAGACGTGATAGAGCTGAAACAATTGTCCTACACAAACGGTCGATTTAGATTATATACTCCCAACAGAAGTGGCCAAAAAATCCATTATCAGATGAATCAGGTCACATTATTCACAGAAATTACTTACATAGCTGAGACACCCATCTTACTAAGTGCGACAGACGGACATACAAACAGACAGAGTTCAACAGCCAAAACAGGACAGACTTCACTTATTTAGAATTCGGACTAGAAATGCCCTTTGCGCACATCATAACATGCATAAGGATCTCAAAATAAATTACCGATGACATTATAGCAAATGAAATACAGAGGATATCAGCCAATGACGCAAGCCAATTTCAATTCGGGCTACATCTGTAATTCTACTCCGAAATCTGATGTCCCTAAGGTCTAGCGGCGGCTTTCCATCCACTACAAGAACATTTTACCTTATTACAAGTAACGCGCCGGTGATACTAGATCACCATGTATGATCGAAATAAAAATACTGCTATTTCCAGACTTCATATATACAGTTCCATTCGCGCCTTCCTTTGATATGTTCTGTCTGAACGTAAATGGGTGAACGAAGATACTTGGTTATTTAATCAAATTTATTTGTCTGCACTTGTCGCAAAAGAATCAGATTCTTGTTCGTCTGATGGTGGTTCTGAAAATATCAATATTCTATGACGGTAAATGGTCAGATTTTGGATGACCATCGCCGAGTAGTTATAAAGTTTTGACATTGGCTGTCATTGAAAACCAGATCTCATCTTCCACTTGTCCCTTCAGAATACTAGTAATATAATTCCTGGAACGACACAAACAAAAGCTACAAAAACAATCCAATACAAATTTCTTCTGTCCCTTACTTTTATCAAGTGCAAAAAAAAAAGACAATGAAAAGACCACGAATTGATTTTGAAACCAATGCTATTTAAAGTAAAGTGAGATTTTTTTTTTTTACTCATTCTCAAATAACATCCTAGTATGTATCATCGTTTTTGTACGTGATAAGGACAAAGAGTCCGAAAAATTGCTTATTTAAGTGTTTGTGTGCTTTCCTTTGCATGTTACCATCGTCTTCCTCTTGAAGGAACGGTTGATTTTTCCCCGATCTTGGGATTTCGACATTGTGTCTTACCTTGAGAGTTTCATACAGCCTTATGATATTTGGATGCCTTAACTGACCCAGGATCCTTGCCTCTCTGTGCAGGTTCTGCCTTACATAGTCCTCTTTTATCTTCCTTGTATCAATGATCTTTATTGCTACCTGAAATTGATATAACAAAATTCGTTACATGTTGCGGGTTAGGTGGCATTATCTGTTAATTTGCGTCTACTTTACAGAGATGTTGAAGCGTGTCAGGCCGAAGGAAATGTTTGACATTCCTACAGACGGACTGACTTTTCATTGTTCGGACTGAAAAAAGTTTGTAGTACTTTTCATTGTTCGGACTGACAAAAGTTTGCAGTACTTTCCATTGCTCGGAGTGACAAGAGGTTTGTAGTACTTTTCATTGTCCGGACTTAGAAAATCACTGAAAATGTCTGACAAGAGTGAAACAGATTTCTGTGCTTTATCAGTAACTGCACATGGTCAAGTGGAATTGGCCTTTTGTGTTTCGAGATATGGTTGTTGCGTAGTCTTTTGGGGGATCATCTACTTTCTATCTAGTGGTTGCAGGCATAAATGAAAAGAACCACAAAAACCATTTTGTTGCACGACTGTTGCATAGCGTGAAACAAACACTCTTATGTACTAGTAGATAGAGAAGCCGAGGAAATGAAACATACTAGTACACGACAGCACATAACCCGAAAATTAGGACAGCCATCTCTGTTCGCGAGGTTCATTTCTGAAATCGGGAAAACGCGATCTTTATAGATTCATGATCTCGTCAACTTTATTTATCTTTTCGCCCCCCCCCCCCCTTTTTTTTGCATGTTAATACAATGGATATCTTCAGATATATCTCGTTTTCTCATAATTTTTAGTGCAAGTTGACTACTAGTACTCATATCTTTAAACGCTTACCGTTGTAGCGACATATTTTGATGGGACGTTTTCTATATTCTAATTTCCCATGACGTTAGCTACGTTTAGCAAAGAGTCCTTCATGGATAACGTAGACGATGTCGTAGAAAAAATATCGATTGGGAAGCTTTTCGAAACTGATTCTTGGTACTGGTAAGCATTTATGATCAAAGGAGATCAAGATAAAGTTATCAATTTTATTTTCAATGTTGAACACTTCCGAGAATTTCAGTTGCGCGGACATTGGAAAAACAAATGTGGCTATCCGAATTACGTGTTCATAACCCTCTCTGAAACAAGAATGTTTTACAAATTTCGAGAATTTTGACTGTCAATGTTCTCTCACGAGCGTTAGAGAGATAATGTGACAAAGTTCTATAAAATTATTGAATCATTAGATTGTTCTTATTATATAAAGGGAGATCATAATATCTTATTCTTCTGTATCCAATAGATGTCTCCGCGCTATCTTCCTGGCCGAAACGATAATTCGTGTACAATACATTTATCATGGGTGAAAATCGATACAAATACTGTCAACGAATTTCTTTATTTGTTGAATTTTAAATTTGATGCATATCTATTGTTTACAATTGTACAATCGTAGTGGGAAAGGTACTTGTAATCGAAAAATTGCGAGAATATAAGTTCGGCAGTGATCTAGGAAAATACAGTATAGATGCACCATTACATAAAACGGAACCCTGCATTCGACTAGATTGTCAAGCATCAAGCCAATTTTGACCAAAGGGCATTTTTAATTATATATAATACATGTCTGTATTTGCTGGTATCGTCATGTATTTTTCATTTTGTTTATTTATTTATTTTATTTTATTTTATTTTATTTTATTTTATTTTATTTTATTTTTTTGTGCATGCGCGCATTACAAATTGTTATTGGTCTTATCTTGCCAACATCATCCTTTGACAATTCCGAATACCGATCGACAAGGATGATTTTGTATACTAAGTCTAGAATACCAGTAAGCGACTCTTCGAAACTGACTTTTTGGACATACAATCAAGTCAATGAGAGTCCTTGACATGACCTTGCCAAGAGAGCAATCATGCCATATAGCAGCATTAGCATATCAATTTTTATTGATTATTTAGGAGATCTAGTTTTTCAATTTTTATTATGACTCCTAGTTTTCAAGTGAACTTGTAAAATGACTAACTTTTATTTGTAAACCCCCCCCCCCCCCCGATTTTTAATAGATACTGTATGAAAAGTTATGTGATGTCTTCAGAGATACGAGCTCGACACGACGGCGTCCATATGTTCTGTTGATCCAGCATTCCACCAAGGACAAATTATCGCAAAATTTAAAACGGTTTTTCTGTTGTTGTTTTTTTTTTGGGGGGGGGGGGGGTTTGCTCCCGATATCTATATATAGAAATTTGTACACCACATGAAGATAATTTCATTCACAAGTCTACCAGATTTGGTTCAATTTGGCAACTCAGGAAAGAGCTACCACAGTTTACATGCAATAAAAGCGCAAACACTCTTTTCAAGAAAAGTGTTATATCTCCTTTTTTCAGCTTTAGAGCGTTCTATCTCATTGACTAAAACATAAAATAAAGCACATATTCCATAAAAAAAAAATACCGCACTTCCGGTTCATATAGGTAATGTTCTAACTCCATTTTTTATTTGTAACGTGCCATTTTGACCAATCATGCAATGTCATACATAGTTTCAAGAAGATACAATTTTGTTGACTAAAAGTAAAACTCATTGTGATCATTCTAACCCCATTGCTATGTGTATGAGATGGTTACTTGTCCAGCGAAGTTACAGAGTGATAGATCTACAGCATCCAGAACCAAATGTTGAAAAGTGTCAGTAAGAAGGAATATATATAGAAAAGTCAGTCCGAAGTTACAATCAGCATGATCAGAGGGAACTGTCTCCAAAAAATAATTCAAATCTGTTGTAACCTCTCAGTATATTCCATTATTTGTGAAAGTGCGAAGTTTGGAACGTACATGCATTTCAATATTTCTGAGCAACAGAAGTACTGTACAAAGACACGTTTCCAGACAGTCGTCTGTTCCGAGGACTTCAAAGAGACTTTCAAAATGATATGACGTTTCTATACACTTTTTAATGGAGGAATCATCTTAAGATACTTTTGCTTTCGCTGTCTTTTCGCCCTTTGCGATACAGTAACAATTATCATAGACAATATTCGAGGAAATCCGGTAGATCTAGACATAATAGAAAAAATCACTTTTCAAGGGTATTTGAGGAGATTGAAGAAAACAATAATGAATATCCAATAACATTTCACTTTCATCTTCAATTGAAAAAAGATTAACAACCTTAAAATCAAGTATCCGGAACGCATTCTGTAGAATGAGTCAATGACAATGAAACACAGGCCTTTTTTCAGTACTGTACTGTGCTGTTGCGCACAACTAAAGCTGGTGGTGTACTGTACTCAATTCGTTGAAGATAGCCAGAGGAAAGAGGAAGAAGAAGAAAATTAGTCAAGAAAACGTTTTCCTTGATATATTTATCATTTCTTTTAACGTGCGTATTTGTGGTAAGGATACACCATTAACGAATTGAGAATCCATTTGAGGGCAGACATGACAGAATCGGAGGATCGAGGAGCCATCACTCTCCGAAAACCCGGCAAAATCGTCTGGAAACTGGCATGATACCAGTTTGTAAGAATATCTGAAGACGTAACAAAGCTTTTAGACGATATTTCATCACAATCTAAAGGGATTTACAGTATAATAGTTTTAAATTCAATGTTTCATATTTGAAAATCGAAAACCTCATCGTCTGCTGTCAAACCGGAAGTCGACACGTCAGCATTACACTCAAATTGGTTACGTAGCCACCGATTACGTAAAACCTTGGTTCTCCCACTGTCACCTTCAAATTAAATCTACAGGGACCCCTCTTAAGATAGGTCACTCGATATCTTTTTAGAAGATTACTGGATGAATAATTTAGCCCATATAGATCAGACAAGATGACAAATTGTATTCTAACACAAGCTTTTCAAAGTTTTGGCTCATTATGATACATATGACTTTGCATCTTATTTTCATAATCAAATTTAAATCATCAAAGAAAACCCATCTTCATATATATGGCGAATACGGTACGTCCTAACCATCCTACTCTTCAAAAATCGCGGTTCCTATACGTCCTAACCGTCCCATTTTTCTTACAGATATGAAGATAACTTGACTACGAAAAGCGTGTGTTTGAACTGATAATTTCAGTCATATCAATAAAAATATCACCTTATGCCCATAAACCCCCCCCCCCCCTTTTTTTTTAGCTCGACCTTCAATTCCATGGGTAGATCCTGTATTTTAGAAAGGAGTTGCAAAATTTGATTCCAAATTATTGGGTCAGGGAAGGCCGGAGGTTGGATTCATTGGAGAAAATTAACTGCCGCTAGAATGGGGGATCCTAAAAATCCTGTCTGTGAATCCGCCAAGGAATTTTAATCTTCACAAATGTCTCTAGAGCGAAGATGAAATACCATCTTGTTTATAATGGAGATTTATATTCTTCTTATTCTTCCTCCTATCGAGATTAGTATTTTGGCTAAGCCCATACAAAGATCCGCCAAAATATTAATCATGATACTCCAATGATTTGGTTCTTCGCATTTCAATATTTCCATCAAATATAGTTCTAAATGAACTGATTGTGGTCGTCTTCCTTTCTTCGGTCACTATACATTCCAGTTACCTCGTGAGTTTGGTAAAGTTTTACTACACATAAGAACAACATCACAACTTTTCAAGACAAGAATCCCTCACCTTACATCCCGTTTTGCTGTGTGTGGCCAGTTCCACTCGGGCAAAGTTCCCCTTCCCCAGGGTTTGGCAATCCATAACATAGCGGCCAATGCACTGAATTTTCTTCCCCATTGCTCATTTAAAAAGAAATTTTCTTCCATGTCGGAAAGATTCCTACGAAATTTTCCACTCTTTTTCGAAGAGAGAAGCAATAAGAAATTTCTCGACAAGAAGCTGACATTTCAGAACGCCTACATTAGGAAACGGTAACTTGGTCAAAAACAATTTTCCTTTATTCATCCACTTTGTGTCCGTCTAGTCCAGAAAAACAACACTCTCCACACGTCATCCGAAAAAGCATAAGATATTGATGAATTTATCGAAACGGAACTAAAATACAGAATCAGTAGATCTCATTTTGCCAGATTATCAACCTTAAATTCCAACAGTTTCCTATTCACAGTACTAAATGTCACTGAAGTAACGTGCTTGTTGAATATAGCATGTATAGTATGCCAATCAATATTCAATGTATCGCACTGTAATGGAGTATGGGCTTAATGATTCGA
Organism: Pinctada fucata; assembly: GCA_028142955.1. Lineage (NCBI taxonomy): Eukaryota > Metazoa > Mollusca > Bivalvia > Pterioida > Pteriidae > Pinctada > Pinctada fucata. The sequence goes on along the minus strand of AP027103.1, from coordinate 59,634,302 downwards.
TTCCCGATACGGAATCCCCGGCTCCGCCATTCACTTGCACTGCCAGCTAGAACAATTTTGGTAATTGCAGAAAAATACTCCATAGTTCACCATTTTGCAGTCCTATGAACATCGCAAAAGGAGAATCATGTGATGATCACTTTCATGAAAATTTTATCCATTCATTTAATATGATAATGCATGGGATGCTACGGCGAAGTCATGACAACGTAACAGCAATCTAGCAATTTGTTCGATTTTTCGTGCAGCACATTCGCTCCGTTGGAAAACAATAGGGAATGGTCTCGGAATTTCCGCGATCCAAGAGAGGCGACTGTCAGAACTTGTTGCTGGCTCCATAGCAGAATTATATTTGTTGCTTTTCTGGAAATGCCTTTATTTGGAAGTCCTCAGCGAGAAAAAAAGACAGTAAATATGATATTGTTCTTGTAGTAAAATCAACTGGAATCAGCCATTTGTACAATACTGCAAAGTAATGAAGAGGGAATTTACCCAAAAACTTAATATTTTTCCCTGTATACTAGGTATTCTAAATGAAAATCAAAAAGTCTGTAATCATTTTGACATGTTAAGTTCAATTTTGATTGGACTATGTACAAAGGTTACACGCGTACTGAACTTTCATCTTTCAGGGGTGCAAGAACATCACATAGAAATTATGATTAAATAAATTGAGCAATGACAACAACTTCATTCTCACAAAATTCTGTATACTGTACAAAACTCTGTATACTGTACAAAACTCCGTATACTATACACAACTCTGCATACTGTACAAAACTCTGTGTACTGTACAAAACTCTGTATACTGTACAAAACTCTCTTCACCGCACAAAACTCTGTATACCGTACAAAACTCTGTATACTGTACAAAACTCCGCATACTGTACAAAACTTTGTATACTGTACAAAACTCCGTATACTGTACAAAATCTGTATACTGTACAAAACAAAACTCCGTATACTGTACAAAATCTGTATAATGTACAAAACTCCGCATATTGTACAAAACAAAACTCCGTATACTGTAAAAAACTCCGTATACTGTACAAAATCTGTATACTGTACAAAACAAAACTCCGTATACTGTACAAAATCTGTATAATGTACAAAACTCCGCATATTGTACAAAACAAAACTCCGTATACTGTAAAAAAAAAAACTCTGTATGCTGTACAAAACTCTGTATACTGTACAAAACTCCGTATACTGTACAAAACTCCGTATACTGTACATACTCTGTATGCTGTACAAAACAAAACTCCGTATACTGTAAAAAAAACTCTGCATGCTGTACAAAACTCTGTATACTGTACAAAACTCCGTATACTGTACAAAACTCCGTATACTGTACAAAACTCCGTATACTGTACAAAACTCTGTATGCTGTACAAAACTCCGTATACTGTACAAAACTCCGTATGCTGTACAAAACTCTGTATGCTGTACAAAACAAAACTCCGTATACTGTTCAAAACTCTGTATGCTATACAAAACAAAACTCCGTATACTGTACAAAACTCCGTATACTGTACAAAACTCTGTATGCTGTACAAAACAAAACTCCGTATACTGTACAAAACTATGTATGCTGTACAAAACAAAACTCCGTATACTGTACAAAACTCCGTATACTGTACAAAACTCCGTATACTGTACAAAACTCTGTATGCTGTACAAAACAAAACTCCGTATACTGTACAAAACTCTGTATGCTGTACAAAACAAAACTCCGTATACTGTACAAAACTCTGTATGCTGTACAAAACTCTTTATGCTGTACAAAACTCTGTATACTGTACAACACTTCGTATACTGTACAAAACTCTGCATACTGTACAAAATAAAACTCCGTATATACTGTACGTACAAAACTCTGTATACTGTACAAAACTCTGTATACTGTACAAAACTCCGTATACTGTAAAAACATAACAATTTCATAGGATTCAATGATTTTCTATATTCATTGTCTTTACTCTTGGAATAAAACTGGTTAACATTTCCTTTTACTAGTATGCAAAGTTTGAATTATTGTGCGACGAATCACGCCACATCGACCCATCCCGCCCCTAATTATCTGTACTATACTAGTATTTGGGAAATGATAAAAGAAAAATAAAACACACTATGTACAATCCCCTTCGACAGCTAATAACTACATGTATCTTTTGTGTGTAGGCAAGATAACACGTTCAAACATTGGTACCATAAGATGTAAATGCCCTATCACTTACCGTTCATAAGTTCTGCACAATATTACCTTTCGTTCAGATAAGCAAACAAGACAGACAAGTTAGACAGACGGTCAGACAGACAGACGAGACAAAATCTACGCAATATATGCCAAACAAACTTCGATACGCGAGTACTTGGGTATAAAACCGAGTTTACTGACCAGCTTCCAGAATGTGATCAGTTTCAAATATAGACGTATAAGTAATGCAGTTATAATTTGCAAAAATCATCTCGTGACAACGGAGAAGTGGAATACACAAAAAACCAAACAAAGGACGTTTGAAAGGACAACTCGTGTAACATCAGTGTTGTGAGGAACTACAGAAATATCACCTGTGCATTTATTTTTTGCAGTCAATTAAAAAATCTCGGACAATTACAGATTAAAGAAATAACATGTTTAATGTCATTTGATATGTGAACTTGATATGGCTGTTAAGGAGCACGAGTGACAGAAATGGTAAATCAGAAGGAAAAAATGAAAGAAAGACACGGAATAGTGTTTTATACATGATATATGCATGTGACCATGAAGGAAACTTGGTTCTATGGTACATCAAATGACAAAGGACTTTTTCTGGGTCAGAATATTTATGTCCAAAAGGTGCCAGCCCCCCCCCCCCCCCTCAACATATTGCTAATACTAAGAAAATAAATCTATTAATTGAACTAATTTCAATATATTTTCAATATATTTCTGATAAAGGCAAGCATTACCTCACAACTGCAAGTCTACTATGATATTACTTAAAGTCAAAAATAATGTTGACCCTTGACCTTAAAAAGCTCTCCCTGACGGAACATTTGTGAAGGGTTTGATGATTCTACGATGATTGTTTTGTGTTCTATGCTGTCAACAAGGTTTTAAAAGTCGGTTCCACTGTGTCCTTGACCTTTGACACTGAAAATTAATTAGGTTCAACGTATCCCCATGGCGAACATTTGAAGATGATGGTCCAGTGATGGTTGCTTTATCTTCCAAGCTGTGCACAAGGATTTTAAAGTCTAATTCCAGGTAACCATGACTTTGACCTTGAAAATCAATAGGGTTCACCTTCGCCCTCTGGGAAGCTGGAAGGTTTGATGATCCTACGATAATCGATTGTCTTTTATCCTGTGACCTTGACCTTTGATATTGAAAATCAATATGAATCAGCCTCTTCATATATGGAGGGTTTGATGATCCAGGACTAATTACTGTCTTCCATGCTGTTCATAAGGTTTGTTCAGTCTTAGTATGCAGTGACCCTGACCTATGACCCTTCTTCCAATGGGGTTTGTGGGATGCATGATGATTCTATAATGGTTACTAGTACTTTGTCAGACTGTGTCTTATAATTTGTCCACAAGGATTTTTAAGTCTGAGTCTCCTGTGACCTTGACCTTTGATCCCTGACCCTGAAAAGAAAGACAGAGCCGATATTCCGGGCAATCATCACATAATCGCTATACGTCAGGACATCTAAACAAGAACCGTACTGGAGTACGGAATGCCTTTTCGATCTAATCATGTAACAATGAAATTTCCAAGAAATTAAATGAATATTTGGATTAATAAAATCAAAGCTATTTGGAAAAAAATACGTACATAAGATTCGTACACGCGACCTTGGGCACTCGGCCACTGTGCTACGACTCCATTGACAGATCAGATGAAAATAAAGAATATCAACCTTGACCAACGGAAACTCCAAAACAAAATGTGATCAAATACTTCGAATTTCTACATAGAATGGGGTCCACTTGAATTCAGTTGAAAATGCTGTACGATTTTCGTGCAGTTTGCGTTCTCATTTTATAACAAGTATGCTTAACCACCTATATTAAAGGTACATTGCCGCTTGAAAGAACCAAAAGCACACGATGGCGGCGAATTTAAGCACTGATCTTGCTTGTAAATAACAACATACGGAAAATCAATCATAGTCAAGGGTCAAGGTCACAAGGTCAGAAGTCATGGTATAAAATCAAATGAAAGCTCTGGTCATGAGGAATCTATCAAAATCATATCCCTCATACTTCAGGGGTATGGTCAAAGTTAACATTTTTTAAAAGGTCAAACGTCAAGGTTATTAGGTCAAAAGTCAGGGCATCAAACGACAACTCTGGTCGTAAGGAATCTGCATGTGAAATATCAAACTTAAGCCACATCTCGTATAGTCCAGCCTGGTTAAGTTCCTCAAAAGTAGGTTAAAAATCAGGGTTGCTGAATCAAAGGCCATGGTATAAAATGAAAGATCCGGCCATGAGCAACAGAGAAATCTACATTTGAAATACATTTGAAATACCAAAGGCTCATGAGTACGGAAGCATAGAGGGGACGTGTGTATTTTTTTACTATGTCGTGGCCACGAGATAATAAGTCGTGGACATGACTAATATCTCGCGGCCACGACATAATTATTTCGTGGACACGACTTAGTATCTCGTGGACACGACTTAATCATCTCGTGGCTACGACATAATATCTCATGGCCACGACATAATTATCTCGTGGCCAAGACTTAGTATCTCGTGGCAACGACTAAATATCTCGTGGCCACGACTTAATTATTCTTTCTTGAATCGAAAGGGATGTTATCTTCTCACCATCGCCTTCTTACATGCAAAGTTTGATATAAAGATTAGAAGTACAGACGCTGTGACCTCTAGAGTGTCCACAAGCGTTTTCTATTATGGCTCATTGTGACCACGACCTATGACATCGGACCTTGAAAATCAATAGGTGTCGTCCTCTTACTGCGGGTCTTGGCAAGTTTTTGAGAAGTTGGTTAACCTTCCAGGTCATAAGATAAAAATGTAAGATCTAGTTTAAAGTTTTTTGTGAGCGTACGTGAAAGGGATAGGTATGACAAGGACTCTCTGAATATTTGTCCAGTTGAGCTAAGAGAAACAGTGAAACCACAGAAGCATATAAAAATCAACATACTAGTAGTCACTATCTTAAAAACAGACTATATTACAAATTTCTATTGGTTAATTATTTTGTGGCCACGACTTAGTAAGTCGTGCACACGAGATGATCAACCAATAGAAACGAAGTATTATGTCGTGGCCCCACGAGATAATTATGTCGTGGCCAGGAGATAATAAGTCGTGGCCAAGATATAATAGGTAGTGGCCACGAGATAATTATGTCGTCGCTACGAGATATCAAGTCGTGGCCACGAGATAATTGTGTCGTGGCCACGAGATACTAAGTCGTGGTTACGAGATAATTATGTCGTGGCCACAAGATGTTAAGTCGTGCTCACAAGATATTAAGTCGCGGCCACGACTTATTATCTCGTGGCCACGACCTGATAAAAAAAACTTCTATGCTTCCATACATAAGAGATATCCCAGGTTAAACTTTTTTTAAATGTACATCAAAATTCCATGTCAATAGGTCTAATATCATGTGAAATAACAAAACCCTACCCCTTATAGTTCGTATGGCCTTTTTTGAATATAGGTCGAATGTCAAGATCACTAGGTCAAAAGTCATGGTAATAAATGAAAAGTTACTGTATTTTTAAATTCTGGTCGTAGGGAATCTACATGTGAAATATCAAATCCCTATCTCACATAGTCCAAGAAATATGGTCCTGGCTAAGTTCCTTAAAAGAAGGTTTAAGGTCAAGGTTACTGGATTAAGTGTCATGGTATTAAATGAAAGCTCCGATCATGAGGAAACTACATAAGGACAACGAATTGAAATACAGTTTTGTATATAAATAAACCAAGCATATTCACTGAATTGTGGTCCCTCGCTTTGGGGGGGGGGGTGTTTTGGGTTATACTCCAAGGATACTCAGAAGGTCACAAGATAAAAAATGTTGATATCAAAAGAAGGTCTTGTCAAAAGGAATACACAGGTGAAATATGAAAGCTCTGTCACAAGCCATTAAAAGAGATATGCCTTTGATGTTTTTGTGACTGACAGACAGATGGACGGACAGACAAACGAACCAAATTTAATATTCCCGCGCTTCCACGAAAGCGGGAAAAAAGCAAATCCACATAGAAAATATACGTTAGGTTACGGGATTACACAAGAAGTTCCAAACTTCCTATAATCCCTAAGTTAGGAAGATAATCGGTCTTTTGTAACTATAGGGACAACTCAGCAAGAGAAAAACAGAGGCGCAGGAACAAATCAAAAGTGGGAGCCAAAACCAAGTTTTCATCCCGTGAAATTTTTTCCCGGTACATTATCATTATAATTATATCATATTAAAGCTATAAACATATTACGTTTTTGTACAGCTGTTCAAAGTTGGATGAATCCCCATGTTATGTATTAAAACGAAATTCATTGTAGGTGGCGCTACTGAAATGATTTTTTTTTTTTTGGGGGGGGGGGCAAAAATTGGGAAAAAATCATCTATAAACGCTGATTACTGCTACGCAATAGGTCAGATTCGTCTGAAATTTTAAATCAAATCTTAACGTGTATATTATGAAATCAAAATGAGAGAAAGGCATTGTATATTTTAATCATCATAATAATATCTAGGGGACTATGCATCTCTATAGTTATAAATTTGTAAAACGGGGACATCTAAATATCTGCAAGTACTCGCTTCCTTTTTATTAAAGATCTGCTAATAAATTACAAAATTCATTGATGTACAGTTATTTTTACGACTCAATTAATTTTCAAACTCGATGAAGATTTTTCATCAATTTGAACATAATCACCGAAAAAGTCTTGCGTCCATGAAATTCTAGATTTTTCAATATCTATTAAAAAAACCGTTGCCATTGAAGAACAATTGCCTCTTTGGCAATTGTTATCCAAAATGAAGGTCAAATTACAAGGTCAAGACCACGAGGTCATAAATTCTGGTACCCATAGAAAGGTCTAATCACAAGGAGACAACTGATGAGCTGTGATCTTAGTATCTGTTCGATCAATAATGATGATAGTGATGGTCGAGTTATCGTTCCTGGTCTGTTTACTACCAAGAAGTAGGTGATTTAATATAAAAGCAATTAAAAGAAAAACTGGATTTTAGTACCTAATTCGAGAAATCGACTCTGGGTCTGGTTTTGACCCTTGACCTAAAGTCTTCGGATCATCTCTTGTGTTTTGTAACGATTCGAGGATTTGCGATTAAAAAAGGTTAATTATATTAATCAAAAACTTGACAACTATTACTCTATTTACGACTACATCACCTTGAAATTATGCTTTTTTATGCTTGATTAAAGGGAGTTAGCTTTACCTTTTCATTGGTGCAAACGGTTAAATGAGAACTGACCTTGAGGTTTCGCCTACCTTTATAAAACCTCACTCTTTACCACGAAAAACGTCAGTATTTTAATATCCTCCTTTTAACATCGTGCTTTCTCCCGATACCAAGATTCATGCAGATATATATACAGTAATGACAGAATTTTAAAACATATACATCAGGTTTTTTTTTTTATTCCTTTTCGCATACCTTGGTGAAATGCATCTTTTAGTATGCACGATGCAGTGAGCGGAAACAGGCTTGTTGAGGGGCCACTTAACATAAATTAGAAAAAAAGTGATGTTTGATCCATGGCGATATGAAATAGGTCAATGAGGAAATATTCTATTGAGAAAGTCACTATATAACAAATTTATTTTCACTCTGTTCATCATTTCCTTGTATTAAAAGCATTATTTCTGTATGGGTAACGGTCAAATTGTACTCTTTCAAAATACATGTGTATACTTACTGCTCTATTATATTCTGCACCTTACTTCATAACTTACTCTAAATAGGCTTACATCGCTCATGTGTATTCGTTTGTCATACTGAACCTCGCCAACCTTTATCAAACGACATTTATCTCTCAGGGACTTGTAAGGGAGAGGGGGTGGGAGGGGGTGAGATAGTTTAAAGTCCCTGCGAGTTATCCTCTGATAACTCAATTAAACTCTCAGCCGCCACCCGTCCTCTTGTGTGATATCAGTGGCGGATTCAGCCGGGGGGGGGGGGCACGGGGGCACGTGCCCCCCCCCCGGCAGTGCCCAACTAAGGGGCACTTATGACATGCCTTTTGAAGCACTAAACTGTTGCTTCCTTACAAAAATCTATGAAATTAATCAGAAATAGCCCCAAAACACCCCAGAAACCACCAATTTGAATAAATTTTCCAAAATTTTCTCGGGGATAGATTACAAAGTCGGAGAGGATGCATTACTGTCATGTCCATCGTCTGTACATTTACGTGAACAACAAGCTACATTGAATCACGTTCATAAAATACATGTAGAACTTTCTTCATCTGAGGGTTTGAAACGGGAATAGCAGTCCTATGCAAGACATAAAACACACATATTTCTTTATCAAATCTTCGATGTAACCTTCTATAAAATTGACTTTTTTTTTTTTTTACTTTTTTTAAGATCGTTTTTTTTTCTTTTTTCTTTTCTTTCTTTCTTTCTTTCTTTTGCCAATGTATAATTCTACCTTTCTATTTGGACGATGCAGAGCATGGGGCACCCATGATCTCTTGTTTTTCAAGGAAATTTGTCATTTACTTATTTAAAACAAACAAGCGTGGATCTACAGTGATGGTTGGGGGTCGATCCCGCCTGGAATTTGCAAAAAAAAGCTTCTTTTTTCCTAGCTCTTGCGTGAATTAACGGTTAGATACCCCCCCCCCCCCAAACACACACACATAGGCTGACCTCTCTGCCCTTTTAAAATTTTTCTTGACCCGCCCTTTCCTTTGAAAATCCTGAACATTTTGACTTCTGCATGCCGTGCAAAAACAATACAGCATCAGAATATGTCGACAATTTTTTTTTAAATAAACTAATTCAGGGTTTTTTTCCTTTGATTTGGGGCCGAATTTCGGCCCCTTCCCCATGCCAAATTTCCTCTATTTTTCCCCAAAAATCACTCTTAAATTCCCAAAGAGAAATTATGAAAAAATCACCTGAGAAAATAAGACTCAAAACCATGAAGTCAGCACAAAATGTCATATTTCTAAGTGCATCTTCAAGTCTTTTCATTCAACCCTTGTTCAGTTCAAGCAAATCAATGGATTAGCAGTGTTAATAAATGATACTTTAGGGTTAAACAGTGGTGAGAATTTGTATTAAAATTTTCCCAATTTCAGCAAAATGTCGCAAATTTTCCCAAATGGGACAGCCACAGGCACCTTCCCCAAAATAAAAAAAACCATGTAATTATCGTTATTGACACTGACTGAATCTCGTCTAAATTCAGTTCAAATACGCTTCAGATGCCACCAAATTGCTTCATTTTTTTCAAAATTTTCTCGGGGGAGGCCCCCCAAACCCCCACCAATGGGAGGGGGACACCCCCTCCCATACCCTCCCCCACTCGGCCCTTCGGGCCTCGCAAGTGATTCGCATCAAAAATTGTATGTGCCCCCCCGGCAGTTGAGGTTCTGGATCCGCCCCTGGATATACCCCACCTCTGGTCGGAGCACTCAATTAAAACGGATCCTGCAACTCTTCACATCATATACCCCTCCTCTGGTTGGGTGAGATAGTTTAAAGTCCCTGCGAGTTATCCTCTGATTTCCAAACTCTCAGCCGCCACCCGTCCTCTTGTGTGATATACCCCACCTCTGGTCGGAGCAATCAATTAAAACGGATCCTGCAACTCTTCACATCATATACCCCTCCTCTGGTTGGAGTACTCAATTTGTCATGAATGTTTTAGCTTCGAATTAAGAACCAATAGTTGAAATCTATTTTCATTTAATAAAACGTTTTTATTCGTAACATGTACATTTCCGTTTCATTTCTCTTTTTATTAAAAACTAATAACACGTACAAATCTTCCGTTTCCTTTACTTAATTTTCGTAATTAGATAGAGATAATTTTTTTGCTTACGTCAGGTTCACTTCATTCATTTTATAATGATTTATTAACCTGTAAAGACACCTTTCCGTCTGCACTTCAAATTGTAACTTGTTGACTAAGTATTGTGACAACATTGTACATGTACGATTGTGGTTGAACCTGCAGTTGTTTTAGGGAGATTATCTAATTAAACTAATTACGGAAATTGTGCTGTGCATCGCATCCTCTCCCGGAAAAAAGTAACGTTCTTGCGTTGGTTCACACCAAAATATCACTTAATCAACAACTGTTACTTGTGATTAACCTAGACGTTCGTACTTATATATTTACATATATACATTCATTACCATTCATTATCTATATCAGTGTATTTATTGTTTACACGGCTCTTGGTCTGACTGGCCCGAGGGTCAGCCCGATGCCCGCTCTGCGGCCAAGATCACAGCCATCAGTCACCTGTGTGTAAGTGTAACATTACACATCACTGGTCAGTCGGATAAAACAACAACGTCGGCAGGCCTTTGATCTTTACACATCATTTAATCGACTTTAATTATAACAAATGATACCAGCAAATCTGATTTTACTGAGTGGAAAATTGATATTTTATCCATATGATTCACCTTGCTTCTCTATCCAGAGAATTTTTAACGAAAGATCGGTTTAGAAGGCAAATTCGTGATATTTCTGTACTTTGATTGGAATTTGGGCTACTCTATGCAACTAAAATAGATTTAAGTCGTGATGAAGAGAAAGACAGCTTACACGAGGAAATTTCTCCCGTGTCTGTTTGAAAACTCCTGTTTACAGACGGACTTTAAAAACCTGTATTGCGAGTGTATATACTTTAAGTATGCACTCACTCCCTGGATGACATTAAAACATACAATGATAAACATAAACATTTAAAATGTAGTTGGCGTAGAAATGGGTCATCTAGTATGATATCATTCTACGATGTGTGGTTGTATTTTTTACATATATATAATCCATTTCAAAAGCAGGGAGTGTCAATATCTATTTTTTCTAATGTTAACTTAGTACTTTTCCCCCCTCTTCGCATGACGACCGCAAACTTCCGCGGTATTGTGTATGTGAAATAAGTATTCAAGCATTTGAACTCATTTTCTTAAATGCATTACAGTGTAATCTCTTGATATAATATGAAGTTAGTTCAACCAGTACTTGGTATAAGATTTAGGCCGTATTATACATTGGCACTTGTAAACTGTTTGTACAAGTGTTTGAAGCTTGACACGACCGTCTCAGTTAATTCCGAGGTGTCAGGCTGACTCTATAACTTTAGGACGTCCCGTGGTCCAATAATAAACATTCTGTCCCTCCTTTCTCCATAGGTTCTTACCTATAGTGGCATACTTTCCACCAGAGTGCAAGAAACATCAAGGCACCACAGCCAAACTCAAAACAACATTTCACAAAATACATCGTATTTTACGTTCACAAGAAATGCATATTTACATCATGTTTACGATTCCAAGACTCTGCTGACCAGAAGTATGTACCTTCACCTCACCTATAGAGGTATATTTTCCATTTGAGATCAAGACACAGCAATGACACCACTGCCAAACCCAAACATACATAGTATTTTCACAACGTACATCGTATATTTCGATCCCAAGACATTGTTGACAAAGATTGCATATTTATATCGTATGTTAATGATTCCACGACCTTAATGACCAAAATTGCATATTTACAAAATATATGCCCCCATATAAACTATTCGTCGAACATGTCTAGGGCATATATTTCAGGAAAGTTCGTATTTTTGGTCGTGACGAAGCTGTCACTGCAATGACCTTTACTGTGTATACAGGAGTAAACAGTAGCAATATACACGGACCCTGACAGCCTATATGTCACCCGTGCCATCAGCAACAAAACTATAAGTGACATTAATTTTGATGAAAGTTCAAACTGCAACATCGAATGCATATTTTAAAGGTATTTTTATCACCGATAACGGACACCTATACTGCAATGCATCGATTTTTTTGCTCTGAACTTGACTGACACTTCTTAGTCATGATTGACAAAAGGGGCGTGGTCATACCAACACGTGAATCAAATGTAAACAAATATCAGCTGTAAACATAAGACAGACACATTGTTCAGTTTTATAGAAAATTGTTGTATTTACTACAACAAAAATAACTGTTGCACAAATATTAATTGTACACCATATAATAAATGATTTATGTACATTTGGCCCTCTGTGCCACAAAATAAAAACTTGTTCGTTGGATATGCGTATCAAATATATATATATAGAAAAACGTAAGAAAGGGCATATATTTTCAACAATTACATAGCACGGTTTAATATTGCCCAATCTAAAGAATAAAGTAACGTGGACACTCAAAGTCTACATTGAAAGTCACATATATCTCTATTAATAACGACACGTAGAAATATTATAAAAAGGCTTTGTCTGACATTTTTCTTCTCCGATAATTTTTTTGTAACAAAACAGAATTTTTAAGATTTTTCTACAAAGATACTCTATAAAAACTATATAGGATAGGATATTCATCATGATAGACAAATTATATTTACAGATTGCTTCAAAATAGAAATCCCTGAACAGTTTTTTGTATGGAATAAGAAAAATATCTCGATAGAATGTACAAAAGTTGGCGGTACCTTAAATGAGATGGTATGATAGTCCAATGGTATAATAATGAGATACAAACGGCGAGATTTCAAATACGATATGAGATTACATTCCACACTGCACAATAGTGATATATACGATTAACTTTCATACATCCAGTCAGACAATGAATGTTTATATTAAAGATTTAGACTTTCTCATAAATATATATATGTACAGCAATCACAACTCGCACTCGTATGGAAAGTGAACGTCCAGTCCAGATGGTCCCGGTGCGATCGCAATGCTATCGTACACGGTGTCCGAGCCTGGGTAACATTCATGGTCCACGAACATTAGTCCCGACAGTCGAGTCCTCCCGTAATGTATCTGGATAATAACGATATTTGCACATGTCCCTTCACAAATAACAATCATAACAAATAACACGCGTACCATATAAAAAAGTTCTCTCTCAGTCACTCAATGAGCAGCTATTGAGCCAAGCACGGAAATGTCCAACCACTCGGATTCCAGACCAACCATTTCCGAGACTTCTGGAGTGGAGTAATCGGGGAATTCAAAATGTGATCCGTTACTTGAGGTGGAGGATGCACTGGACACGGGTTTTGTGACATTATTATTATGCATGTCAAAATTGGGAAAGTCATACAAATCGGCACCTAGTTTACTCAAGTCCAAGTTATCGAATTGCCACGCTGGTATTTGTAACACATCGGTAAGATTATCCAAATCCGCCAGTGATGATCCGTCTCCCTGATTATTACCCTGAGTTTGAGGCTCTCGTTTAATGCAGGTTTCCTCAACGGGAGAGGCGGCAGGAGTGTCATAGATCTCCTCGGGGTAGAAACTGGTAGATTCGGGAGTCGGAGGGGAGTATACGGAGGGGCTGGACGGCACTTTAGCGGGTGGGGTTAGTTGACAAGAAGACACAGGCACATGTCGACTGGCTTTAATACTGTCTTTGAACTTTTTGTCAATTGTAAGTTTGAGTTTAAGTCTGCTGTTATCACTGACCTCTAATGCAGCCTCCTCCAGGAAGCTTTTCACTTCGGCGGATTTGTGTTTGTGTCGGTCCGTACGGCTTTTATGTGAAGGCTTGGTAACTTTTCCACAGTCTGATTTCACTACAGGCTTAGCCTTCTTCCTCGGTCTGTACTTGTAGTCTGGGTACTCCTGCATGTGCAGCAACCTTAACCTCTCAGCCTCCTCAATGTACGGTTGTCTGTCTAACTCGTTTAGAGTCTTCCATCGTTTACCAAGGCGTTTGCTGATCTCTGCGTTGTGCATATCGGGAGATACTTCCGATATTTTCCTTCGTTCGATCTGCGACCAAACCATAAATGCGTTCATAGGTCGTTTCACATGATTTGACTGTTTCTTGCACTGAGTAGCGTCCGTGTAAGGAGTAGAAGTGTTCTTATCAATGGATTGAGATCCAAATGGAATACAATTTTGTGGTACCATCATGAGTGCACCCTGCTCATCAATACACAATTCCTATATGATCAACTCCCAGAGAAAAATAGTCAGATCTCAGAAAAGAAGATCTGTTATATGTAAGCTGTTTTCACGTTGAAATAACTCATGTATTAATTCAAATGATTGTGAACTCTTGGTTTTTACCCACGCTGAAGGTTCATCACGTGACTCTTCACCAATCAGAGTAAGCTCCACCTTCTTAGCACCTCCTATGGGCGGAGCTATCAGGCGAACAGCTGATTGTGTTGGAAATCAGGTCAACGTGTACTCATGTATAGTGATTATATGTGTAGCATAGTCGACACTCATTTGTTATCTATTTCCATGGCAAAAATGAGTCTTTCTATCGGTTTAGATAAATAGATCGTTTTAATGACTAAGGATACAGGTTGCTAAGTCACATTTTGGGAAATAATAAATATTCTCAACTATGTCAGGTAACTAATAGCGTGATTATTAATTTCGTTAATCAGTTTGGTTGCGGCAATATTGTTGGCTTTCAAGAAATTGTGAGAAGTATTTGAATAATTTTCATTCTATTCTAGTTTGAAATAAAATATATTTCTAAATGTAAAACATAATTTTTTTTTCATTTTCAGAACATGCCGAAATCGAATCACAAATCTTTTCTTTTTTGTATTAATATTTATAATAATTTGTAACATGGAATAGGAGAAAAGTATTATTCGAGGTAATAAAAAGAGTTTTTTTTAAAAAGCCAACATGAAATTCGCGTAAAATCTTTGTTTTCTCTTTGGATTGATTGAAAGTGATAAATATGCAAATATTTGAATCTCGGGTTTAATGCATTATCCTCCGAGATTAATTTACCAAGTGTCATGTGATCGTAGTGGCACGCGCCCCGTTCTGATTTGCATAAAACTGTACACGCGAATCGTCTTCAAATACACGTGCTTCTTTCTAAATCCTAGAAGTTATTTGCATATTGTCAACCGTCGCCGATCAGATGTCATGGTAATTTTGTGATATCTTGTTTGCAGAAGCAGAAAATATTAACACCAATGTCATAGATATTGACTAGACTTTTTCACTGAGAGTAACAAAACACAAACAAAACAAATGGGAGGTTTTTGTTTAATTTTCTCTTTGATGACCAACACAAAAAAGTCCTTTTTACATGAGCCAAAACTAAACAATAACATAAACATGAACAGAGAGCGAGAGAGAGAGAGAGAGAGAGAGAGATGACGGTTGAGTACTGTGATTAACGAATCAAAATCCCCTTCTCTAACCGGAAAACCTAGCCAGGCGCTAGATTCACCGTTTTTTGACCTCGTCTTTAACTTAAATTGACCAGAAGATTGAATAGCAAGGTGGTCTTATGGTGGCCATACGGAGAAAAAGCTGAGACATCAAAATCTCAAATTTCGTACAATAAATACACTGATGTGAATCAAAGGTACTGTGACGTCACGGGCAGGTGCTGGACTAGAAAGTAGTTCCCGGGGATGTAGAATTTAGTCAATCATGTTGAAAAATCGTGTCAGGCACGCGACCTCGCGCAGCTGCTGATGTGTCAACCAATCAGAAGCCGAGAAAGTTGAAATCTCTTCAAAATCTTATTTCAATTTTTCAGTAAATATGAACGAAGATTAGATATGATATTAAGCGTTTGATATTAAATTTGGGTTGTTTTTCTGTTATCT
The DNA here is from genome assembly GCA_028142955.1 of Pinctada fucata. Classification (NCBI taxonomy): domain Eukaryota; kingdom Metazoa; phylum Mollusca; class Bivalvia; order Pterioida; family Pteriidae; genus Pinctada; species Pinctada fucata. The sequence continues at coordinate 59,618,478 of AP027103.1, read as the reverse complement.
TCTATCAAAACATGCCCTCTATTTATCTTTTTCGGCATCGAATAATGTCAACGAAAATGTTCATTATTGATTCAATCGGGTAAGGTGAACGAAAAATGATTATTAAAAAAAAAACCATTGCATATCATTTTCTCATAATCCTAAGTTGCACCATCTCCGTCCGAGCGGTAACCCTTCTCCCACACTATCTCCCTTCCGCTTGAAAAAAAAAAATGTAGGCATGTGCAAGGACAAAATCAAATGAAGAAAAGTTCAAGTTGGAAAATAAAGATATAAAAACATCGTTCCTAGAGAGGTGTTGTAGTGCAATTCAGATTAATTTATGCAGGAATTTATGTAATCGTGCATGTCAGTGTTATTAGTAAGACCAGATTGGCGTGTGTGCCGATTAACATTGCGAATATTTCATCTTTTTGCTTTTTTTTAACATAAACTTATTCTTTTCAAACGATTTTTGGTCCTACGCTTGGTTTATCCTGGTTCGAACGAGAAGGGGTGTGACCTAGCAATAATCCGTCATATTTTGATTATTATAAATTTGAAACCGGGCACACGCCGTGTATCTGGGGTGAATAGGGCGAGGATTCCCAAAATAGTTTGCTTTGATCCTCTTTTCACGACACGCGACAGCTTTACCTATTAGCATATCGGTGTTTATAGCGAAATACCTGGTAACGGAACCGACAACTTTTCATAACTGTCGCTCGCACCTGCCCATTTTCAAAAGTTCATAAAAGCCAATAGGACCAGTTTGAATGGATGTGTATACCTCGACCATCTGCTGCGGTTTTATGTTATGTATGTAAGGAAGGACTCACTAATGATGTATTAACCCAAGGCGCCATACGGCTGGGACAAAAAAGTCCCGTCCAAAAATTCACAAATTAATAACGTATACATCGATTCGTCAAATGTTAACGATCAAATTTGAATATCGAATCGAAATGTACTCCATAGAGAAGTGTCTACATTACATAAATGCATCGATATACATTTCTTTTCTTTTTTTTTTTCTTTTTATCAATGTACATTGTTGCGGATAGTTAACAAAACACGATATCGGTTAGAAAAAGAAAATGAGGTCACCTTTTCATATTTTCTTTTTGGTGTAAATATCTACAATTAGGATATGTTTTCAGCAAGGAATGCCCCTCGTGTGCCAGCTGCTGCGTCGTGTACAAGGACGTTCGTAATAAGTCATGCATAACATAAGAACATCATCGTCCAAATTTCGAAAACTTTCAAGTATGCGTTGCCACGTTGTCTAATTTGTTGATTGGTTCCAGGATAGAAAGAATTCATCGGCCTTAGCGCGTGTCCACGTGTAACCGACATCACGTCGCTAAAGAAAACGCTCGCTCGTCTTTCCAGCCGATAAGATATTATTTTCAAACGCAAAAGCTCAAAACTGTCAGAAAATTTGGTGACAGCTGTTTTTAATAACATTTGGGGTTTCATCTCTGTTGCGATCAGTATTTCCTCCCCGACACATGACCCTCTCGGCAGATTACACACTTATTTCGTAGAGATTTTTTTCGCTGACATGAATTTTTCCAGATACCGTGGTGCCTGGTTTCTTGTTAGAAATAAAGATGTGACGCAGGTCACAAATCGAATGCAAAATTTTCATTTTGTGCACTGCATACATTAAGAATCATTTACAAAGATCAAAGACATTGTTTCTTATTGAAGCGATATGGTAGCAAGTCTGGAACGGATCTTAAAATCATATCTACATCTCGATCGATTGACCGCTTTCAGAGAATCCAAGAAAGAACCATCGACTGATGGGACATGACGCAAGATAAATCAGTGATTGACGCACACCGGAAGAGCGAAAAATATTAGCATTATTTCTTGCATTTCATCCAGATCCCTAATTGAAGGTACAAAAACGGAAGGGAGGGGTGAATTAAGAAGGGTTACAGAATCTTTGACTTTTTGGCAAATTGAACATCAAACTTTTAGGTCTAATAGTAAAATCATTCTAGGTATAGTGACTTTGAAAACACCTTTGTTAATTTAGTTAAATATGACACCAAAGTAATTATTTACATACAAATGAAATCCTGACATCAAAGGGTTTTGAAAATGTTGAACAATACGATTCATTCTAGTACATGGTAACGGCCCATCGGCGTTCGCACCTTACTCACTGATTTATCGATATATTTGTACGAGCCAATTCGATAGTGCTTAATTGCTACTTTTCTTATATGTCCTCATTAAAGATGAAGGTATCGGTGGGCACCGTGGCCGAGGGCTGATATAATCAATGCACTGGTGTGAACGTCCGAACCTCTAGCAATACACAAATCCTAAATAGGTCAATGAACGTCAGGTCTGTCTATTCAAGCTGTTGCCAAATATACATCATGGAACTATTTATGGTAACAAGTCCCTGAATGAAACTTCTTACCAAGCAGGAGAATTGCTTCTAATTAGCTCTTCTTTGATGAATCAGTGACAGAAGAGTGCATGCAGGGAAACTGGGAAAAAAAGGTTAAAAAAAGAATAAAGCCTGTGTTTGTGAAACACAATGCCCCCGGTAGCATCTTTGTTAGTATAAACACTATTTTCTGTTAAGTAAATGTATGTGAAAGTTCAAGGTCAAGGTCACGTGGTTAAAATTTTTGGTAGCGATGGAAAGGTCTTGTCACAAGGAATACACATGTGAAATATGAAAACCCTATCACCTCCCATTCAAAAGTTATGCCCAATGTTAAAGTTTTTGAAAAGTAGGTCAAAGGTCAAGGTCAAGGTCACGAGGTCAAAAATATTGGCATCAATGGAAAGGTCTTGTCACAAGGAATACACATGTGAAATATGAAAACCCTATCACCTCCCATTCAAAAGTTATGTCCAATGTTAAAGTTTTTGAAAAGTAGGTCAAAGGTCAAGGTCAAGATCACGAGGTCAAAAATTTTGGTATCAATGGAAAGGTCTTGTCACAAGGAATACACATGTGAAATATGAAAGCCCTATCACCTCCCATTCGAAAGTTATGTCCAATGTTAAAGTTTTTCGGACAAACAGACAAACAGACGGACAGGCCAAAAACTATATGCCCCCGAATCTTTGATTCCGGGGGCATAAAAAGAAAAGAAGACCCCCCCCAAGAGAATCACTTGCATTTCCATAAATTCTGAGGTGTAGCATCAGGTTGACCTTCGACCTTGATCTTTGGTCCAAAAATCAATAGTGGTCACCTTTGGCCATTGGCCATCAGCAAATAAAGTATCATTGATGTCCGAAAAGAAATGATCGTAGAGTATGGAAAGCAAATTACTGACGCCCGCCCGACGCCACCCACCCTTAACTGGTCTAAAAATGCAAATTATGACTGGAAGACATCTAACCAAAGTCTTTCTGTCGACAAAGTCTTCGTAACAGCTTCGTTTAAAGTCTAACTTGAAGTACAGAAGAATTCATAATAGAAAGGAATAAATAAATAGTGAAAATAGCGTTTCTAAAGCACTTAATAAGTCCTTAATATAACAGGCCACTTGTCGGCAAAAAAAGGTCAATGACAAAACAAAAAATAATTCGTAAAAGTATGATGTAAATACATACAAATATAACATAAAACAGACATAAAGTTCTCGACGCTCGAGTTGCTTTAAGGCTCTGGGCCACTGCCCATAGTACATAAACCAGGGCGACTTAAGTACGGAACAATTAATGACAATATGTAATATTAGGTAATATATATGAAATAGAACCCTCGCTGGTTATCACCATTTTTAATCTGCTTTGACATATCTAATCCAATCCGACCCAGATCGGGAGCTACAAGGGTCGATAACCTCTGATATTTATCAATTACTTCTTTTTTTCCCCTTCATTTGGAGGTGAGTTCTGCCAAGAAAATAAGGGAGAGAGGGTAAACAGTAGCCTAGATCCCCCAACAGACAGAATGAAGATTATTATGACTTGTGCAATTTTGTTCATATTATTGAATGTCAAAATTAGTCGGTTATCATCGAAAAAGGTCAACCGTCATTGACCAATCGGTTGCATGGACGCTTGATAGTTTACAAGCAAAATTAGCAATTTCCAATAATGATTATTTGAGAAACTTTACACCACCTTGCTTTATACGTCGTAATGTGGTACCGTGGCCTCCGGGAAGCTATTTCACGAGGCTATTCTAGTTTAGATCCTCCTCCAAAGATCAGTCAATGACTTTCGTCAAAGGATTTCAGGTCGTCGCGAAAATACATAACACTTAATTGTGCCAGCATTGGAAGTAATGAATAATAGGCCGTAAAGCCTATAGACCGTAACAGACAGGCAATGCCTCCCGTGGTTTCACTTTCAGACCTTACGTGTAACCTTACACAATGTGGTAATTATGTTTTTCATTGTGAAAAACATTTAATTTATGGCTACATTTTGTGATTCAATTTGCAAAGTATGTCTTAGCACCACACTCAAATCCACATAAAACGCGATGCGCCAGCAACGCCCCTTTGATCTGGCCGTGGCATCGCGCATCTACAATCATTGGATTTATTCAAAACTATTTTAAATTGGAAAATAAAACTTCTAAATAGATCCAAATATGCATTGGACGACTTTGACCTTATTTTTACTTCAGCCAGACTTGCGAGTTCAGATACACTAACCAAGTAGCATCATGTGACCTTTTGTGTCATTGCTATACTTCTCTATTGCGTCATTCCTAGTTTGCCAAATTCCTTTTCGAGGTTCAAGAAAACCTGAAAAAGGACAAGCGCCAAAGAGAGCAGCTCTTGCTCTTTTCTGGGCTTTGATTAAGGCGAGGTAAAATTGGGTCAAATGGAACGGTCGACCCGAACAACTCCCCCCTGTCCAATAGGTGGGAGGTACATAAACTGAATTTACGATGTATTGATACACACTTTATGACTTATTTCATACATTTAACGATAAGTGAAAACCGCCCGAAGGAAGCATTTTATATGAAATTTTATATCCGAACGCTCGAACGCTGACCAGAGGGTTGCTTGATGACGTCATCCGAGTTATATAGAGAAGTCGACACATTTACTCGTTCGTGCGTTAAAAATCACACTCTGTCCAACGGTGAACGACATTTCGTACTGAAAATTTATAAATTTGTTCGAATATTAAATAAATATTTCGGCAAAGTACTCTAATTTTGTGACTTCTTTAGAAATGCAGATAATCTAGCCGAGGGTTTTACAAGATTGTGAGACCATGCGGAAACGGTAATGTGCATCACTACTAGTATGTATTTGGAAAGATGGGGACGGGAGGGAACTATGGAATTCGGGTTTTAGTTTTAGGAGATGTCGTTCAATATTTGTGCTCCAGATGACAGCGTGCCGTCTGGCCATACCTAGGGGTTATTTGTCAGTATCGTATTTCTGTTTACACGGTAGCCACCTGCTAAAAGTCTATCATAGCCTATTATCAACATTAGGTATCGAGATCAAATGAAAAGCGACAATTTCAAGCGTACCATATTAGCACATTATTCAGTACGAGACAAACAATAATGAAGGCCAGACTTTCACTTTGTATACGTCTTCATTTTCTTGTATTGTGTATGTAGGCCACATGTCCCACATTTTCCTACACGTCTAAATGTCTTGTACAATTCTATTACAGAAATCAGCATATAAATGTAAGCCTAGTTTTTGCATGCCAGATAAGACGTTCTGAAAGAATTGCTTCCAAACTGACTTATCCTACAATCTGGATAGTACCAAAGCAATTGGACGAGCGTGAAATCAAGTTAGAGGTTTTCTCAGGGTCGAATATGTATTTACTGCATGCAGACCATCGAAACCACAGTAAATTGGATCAGAAAGTGATGAGGTTAGCAGAGAAATCTAAATTGGCGAACTGGCCATTCCGCTGAGTGGCTGCGCCGATTTCAGAGAACGTGGATTGTATTTTGATTAATAATTCTAGCACATGTTGTTAACCTGGTATGAACTTCTTCTCTGGCCAGAGGTCATTTTGTAGTTAACACGGTACATCAGTGCTGATGTTCTATACAGGTGAGAGGATAAATTGCCAAGTTGGCTTTGAACCAATTCGGCCTGTGACATTTAGTACTATCCTACGTTTTCCCATAGCGTTCATCCATCCCTCAATGCTAGTGTTCGTTGGTACATGGTGAGTGTTTCCCCCCCGGTCCATGAACTTATTGCAGGCAAAGTCCTAAGATACATGTAGATGATCGCTGATGCTACAGGAATAAGGAAGACAAATATTGTTACCAGCGCCCACTTGTTGTCCGACATGGTTACCCATTACAATTGTTGGGTAGGTGGGGTAAAACCATGTCAAATAGTAAGCAGACTCATGGTACTTCGGGACTGACATGCTGTTACAAACAAATAAAGATCTTATCAATTAGTTATCAACTGAAGCATTCGAGCACAATGCCAACCCCACCCGAAACTCACTACAAGAAAACACTAGATGACACCGAACTGTATACAAACCCTGCATAACAAGACAAGATCTAATGGCAGAAAATAGTCATAAATTGTATAAACAGCTATCAGAGTATGTCATATTGTACATAATAATCATAGCTCATCTGTTGAAGGTGACAAGATGCACTATCTGCCAGCAGCCGTAACATGTATGACAAATACTCGCGTGGACCTGTCATGCAGCCACTATAAGCAAGGCGCAGCGCGACCTGCAACATCTCCCCCTAAATCTAGCATAAGCTCTGATTAAGCTAAGTCATTTTCAGTGCATAGATGGAAAAGAAAATTATTGAATAACGATAAGGGAAAACATATATATGTAATTGAAAATAGCAGTCTGATTTCAGTGAATTATACATTCTTTGCTGTCAGAGATGGCAGTCCATCGCCTGCATCCTTCACTGATTTTGATACACCAATATATATTAGGCCCCCCTTTCTGTATTGAAACTATGCCAATTAAGATCACGAGGGGTCAATGTCTTAGCGATGTTATCCAGTTAATGTAACACAATCATCTAAGGTCGAAATGCCCCCCTAGATGAATGAGTCTGGCATAAATTGTTTGAAAGTGTGATTCTTTACTCTCAACAAATAGTACTTAATATGTCCTACGGCAGACGACACATCCTTGATATTGTTATATATACAAATGTCTTTTGTAGCCAAAATATATCACCTCTGAATTAAGTATCTCTAAGTGTTTCAAGGCGGCGAGAGTTTCTACCTTTGATTGACACGATGGTAATTTGCAGGTTCTTTATTCGCGTGCTTTAAATTTGCAGTCCTAAATTGAGACTCTACACCCCATAGTTAAAGCGACGACGTCGGCAATTAGTCTGAAATCTGTGCTACGACTAACTATGGTACAATTTGATCCTGGCTAGCACAATTTCCTTACCTAGTTGGAAGCACTGTCATTTTCTATTGAATACCAGATTTAATATAAAGTTACCGTCTCTGTATCTAACAAAATTGCAATTTTTTAGGAAAAATGATTTGACATACAAACTAGAATATTACATTTTCGTATTTATTTGTTACATAGCGAAAGTTCAACATTTAACAGTACGACAGATATGTCCCTCTTTCCGTCTAATTATGTTCCTCGGATTCTGCAGACTCTATTACGTTTTAGCAGTTGTTTTTCCTGATCATTTGCGTCAGCTTTCTTGCACAGCAGATGACGTCTTCTATCTGGATTTGAGCGCAAGGTCACGTTTCATTTCTGCCTCCATAAAGCGGTAAAAACTTTCTCCAGAGTCCTGCTGTGAAGCCATTATCAGAGCGTTCTCTGGAATGGAAAAGAAATAACTCCATAGCAAATGTGAAGTAATCTAATAAGGCGAGAACATGCACACATCCGCGGAATATCGGAAATAACAATGTTAGAGAGTAATCTCATTTCTTCATTTAAGTATGTTCCCCTATGATTTCTTCGTCTGATTTTTGTCAGATTTACAGACTTCAAGAAGATGGTATAAGAATCCTTATCAGGAGTATTATCTCTTCTTAAGCAGCTATTCTAAAAATTATGTTTCTTCAATTCCATTATCCACCTAAAAGTACAGACAATGATGAAGAAAATTCAGAGATTTCCAAGAATTTGAAACTCAGACATATTATATAAATATCATAATGTATATAAAACGTGACCTATATAACGAGAAAACAAACACTCCGGGGAAGATTTATCAGAACTTAAAGGGGCTCAAAGTTATGTAATCCCAAATCCATCGCTCATATTATCATGAAACAATTAATAAATCAGTGATAAAGCAATGTCTATACACCCTAACCTGTCAGTCAGGGATCCCCTCGTCACTCACACAGCCTAGCAACCCGCTATCTTGGTTCGTGAGGTGCCAGATCTTATGATACCCACACTATCTATCAGCTCAGTTCAATGTTTCAATAAGTCAAAAGCATAACGTGAAATAAATGATTTTACCCAAAAATCCCAGCACCAAGAGTTGCTCTCTCTCATAAAACTTTTCTCTTGGATAACAATTTGAATCTAATCATAAATGTCGATCATATTTTACGACAAAGAGAGCATCAAACTAAATGCTTGCAATAGCCAACCATGAAAGTAAAGATAACCTTGACCTTTCTCTCCTAGATCAGTAGGTACCTTGCCCCATCTCCTCCTGAGTAAGTTCAGAGAAGCTCGTCTGAAAACCAATATGATTTTTTTTCTGCATAAATGACCTTGATCCTAGGCCTACTGACCCCGAAATTACTGCATATGTTACCTTTCTCTCATGATTAGTATTCATGAATCAAAATTCGGTTTCGATACAGTGAAAGGTTCTACAGTCATCATCTAGAATATACTCAACGCAACTGTATCCTTGACCTTTGAACTATTTAACCCAAAATCGATACGTGGTTTTGAATGCCTTGAGAGGGTTCATGAAGGAAAGAACTAAACAACAATATTTCTCTATGCAATCTAGAATTCCCTCTCATTCCACTCCGGATTATTTATTTAAGGCACCTCTAGATCACATTGATGCTATGGACATGCTCTTTCTTTCTGATGGACACTGAAGTTGGGAAAAGTAGGTATCACCAGTGACCTACTTAATTTCAAATTTGCCTTCAACAGGACTATCTGATGAGGAATTGGGAATATAAAACGTTCATAATAAAGAGGAACATAAAGTTTAATCTCTGCAAAGTTTCATAAAACCTCTCTATAATAAGAATTTGAAGAACTCCTAGCATACAAGATACCGTTCAACGCATTATGATCTACAGCAATACAAGTACTCTGGTTTATCATCAAAGGTGCACAAGTATGTGAATCAGCTCGCTAAATTTGGTGGAAAACTGAATTGCAACAAATTGGTCAGTCTTCACCTCTTTATGAATACTAGTATCATCGACGACAAGGCAAATTACTCTTTTCTCAAGTGATTTGATTTGATTTGCAAAGTTTTCATATGATTGTCGGAAACTCATTGGCGTAAAATCTAATGAATGATTCATGATTGCACCTTCTCCCAGTGAATGTTCGAGTATGATATGAAGTACTCTTTTCTTGACTACGATATGCTCTTTTCTGATGGTCCAAAATCGGAGAACAACATATCGTCGTAGAGGTCGATCTAGATACAAGGGTACTATTAGCATGATTGTGACCCGTATATTAGGTGCACCTACAACCTGCAATATGAAGAGTTATTTGCTGTCTTGCTCTACCCCAACAAGACCTCTGTTAAAGTAGCCCCTATTCCTTTTTTGTCAACTGACAGGTACATTACTCACACTTAATCAATACACATCGTCGTCGTACGGAGCTGCGGGTCCTCCAAGCCTCTGGGCCATTTCTTGTTAGATTAACTCAATAAAAATGAATCATTTATTCTGAGTAATGATCGCTTTTTTTCTCCCTTCTCATATTAGTAACACACCGTACACTTATTATTTTCTGCATTTTGTGGGCTTTTTTATCAGTAGCGTGTCACATGCTGGGCCTCAGGTTACAAATAGGAAGCCATGCGTATTGCGACGGGTGTGCATGTGCTACTACTTCAAAGATTGCACATTATAGATAAACGAAACTATGCCGGCAATTAAATATCTCAATTACAAAAAAATGTTGATGCACCGATCTTAATTGCATGGAATTGGTTTTAGGTAGTACGTATATTATATGGCACAATACACATCTCGGATTCCCTCTCATTCCACTCCGTTAAATTTATTTATGTTTATCATGCAACCAGATAATTCTCCAATTTTAACGATGATTGGCAAAAACCTTGATAAATATTCAGGGCAAATAATTACCATGTAATTCTGAGTAGATCGACGAGCTTTACTGGGTACATTCAATGAGCAACGAAATAAATGGGTGTTTAAACGGATTATCGACGCCGACCCGTTCCGTATAAGAATACATAGGAGCATTGGTAAATATCTGCTTCTCTCTCTCTTTAATGACGTAAGAACTCTTTAATAATAAAGTTTTTCCTGAAAATTTGTGACCGCCGGGATAAAAAAAAACAGCTCTAAACATTTCATCTGGTACTTCACACATACGAAAACGACTTTTGATCATTAGCAATGTCATAATTCTGAAGACTCAGCTGTGATTGTGTGCTAAGTCAAGATTTGTTTACCCGACCCTCCAAGACCCCTACTGAGGGGAGGAAGTTACCACAGATGGCTTAAATTAGTTCCCCTTGATGACAAGCATTGCCTTCAAAAACTTGAGTGTCAGGTTTTTTGTCTACTTGGAAATTAAACTCGAAGATTCACTCGTTCCCTCTGTCTCCAATCCATACTTTAACTTTCTGAGGAGGTTTTAAATCTGAAAATGATTACACTTTCAGTACTTGAGATATTAAAATCTGTACCAAGGCGGAAGCTTCTAGTTTGAGTCATCCATTCTCCAAGACCGAAATACCGAAACAAATCGTAAAAATCCCTAGCATCGAGAATTTGAACAGAATAAGGTTTGATTTTTATTTGACCAATTTTTATTTTCAGCTGATCTTTCATAAAATTCACATTTATAGCTATTTTCAAGATATAAATCTAAGACGAAGGAAGAACGACATTGCCACATTGTTAGTTCTTTCCAGTAGTCTTGTTTATGGAACATTTTTGCACGTCTTAGGTATAAACTTCGTTAATCACATTCCGGTGCCATTAGAATTTATTGCCATTTTTACCGGAGTGTTGTTAATAAAGCAGGTCAATTATTTATTCCCCGACAGACTATGACACTAATAAGTCCATATATCACGCGCAATCTACAATGATAAGAAAATTGTCCGACTAATATTTTAATATGAGATCAATCTACAGTGTGTTCATCCATAAATCTGATAAGTTAATACAAACGTCTTGAAAAATATGTAAATAAATGTGTTTTAATACCATCGCTGACAGAAGATAAAATAAACAAATGGTCACAGCTTTCTACCTTTAATTGAGCGATCATCCGAAAACTTGTTAAGCGACACACGATACACACTTAATGGAAGTTTTAGTAATTAGAAGCAATAGGAATGGCACAAAGTTCGTTAAATAATCGATCTAAATGGGCAAAATGATATCCCGTCTACATTATGTGCAAATTTTTCATTTCAAAGCAGATGGATCGGGTGTGAACGAGGATGAAACAACAAAATTTCCCTAATTTTCAGAACGTTGTCTCTGGAATTTTTCCGAACATCTGCCAAATTCCAAATTTCTCAGAGGACAACGGGGCCTGGTGGAAAGTCTTGTTAATTGAATTCTGGATGTCTAATAAGATCCAATTATTATTTCCTTTTTCTTGGGTCAACATTCTTGAGAACATTCAGCTGAAGCCGGCGACAATGTCAAGAATGTGACAATTCAGAATGCTCTATCATTGGTACAGATATTTTCAAATAATCTAGCTTCAATTATTTCAATTAAAATAAAGCTAAATAATTATCATTTTAAACTTTTATCTTCAGTCATACTCCTGATATACTTATTACGGATGTTTCTGAATGAAGATGGACATTATTATATAAATCTCCACAATGTCGATTTTGGAATTGTGTCAAGGTCATGTTTTATCTGCTTGTATTTTCAGGGTCATACGAAGCTTTCGGAGACGGGATGTGTTTGGGTCTGAAGATTGAAAATGAAGGACTCGATGAAAATTATTTTGAAGCATTCCTGATAAAATTCTTAATTTTCTCTTGTATCACGTTCTTTGGGAAAATCATTAATGACTCAGTACCCAATCCACTGGACCGCAAAATTCGCTAGAACATTTCCAAGAGAATCAATTTGTCCTTTTAAGATTGAAATACACTTTGTGAACCCCTTTCTGAATAAACACTTTGTCAGATTCATTCCGTACATTTGTAATCCAGTGTATCAATATTTCTACACTGAAAACTCGTGCAAAGCCTTGGTTCATTTGGCTGCACTATCCCTTACAACTGTGACTTCCTCTGAGCAACATTTGTTTTTAACAGATATAATGTTTATACATAAATCATATGTTTATTTCGGTATTGATCAACCAATCATCTCATGCAGAGTCATAGGCAAATTTTAACTCGGCGGTGGTAAAAAAAAAAAAATAGTGTGTGTGAATTCCCTGCAAAATATAGATACACATCGAACTAAGTGCACCAAACCAGTGAGTACTACTAGTATGGAGGGGATCGAGACACATGCATAATGTACTTTATGTAACAATTTACTTCATTAATTGAAGGAAAATGACAGAAGCGATTGTCTTCAAACATGTTGACAATGCCAATGAAAATACAAAAACAAGACCTTTTTTTCTTTAATTGTCAACAAAACAGTAAAGGTGAAGGTCACTCCAACAGTACCAGATGCCTCTTTCTACTGGATCAATATACCAAAATATCTTATTTTCCCGCCTTGATTAGAATTCCCTGTAGATACGGTTTGACGTCTCCAGAGAGAGGAAGAGAAAATGAAATTCACATCGTTTAGGTCAAGATTTCAATCTTAGTAATGCTATGGTCGATCAAGGATGCTTATCCAATTGAAAAGTGGCCACAAAATGCATTAGAACAAGGAGATATTGTACATGATATGATTAACAATATAGCTTATCGATGTCCTTTAGTATGTCATTGCCCTATTTGGATGTTGCGTTACGTTTTATTTCAATTTCAGGACAGCTTTTGTTAAGTCTTTGATGATGTTCCTTCCCTGGGAAATCCAACGGACAGTGACTTGAGGGATTGTAGAATGAATATTAACTTATAAACGGTTAATATCACCATCAAAGCCCTGGTGATTTACAGCTACTGTGACTCCTAGGTTACTGCCCTACTGTTCAATAAATGATCTGACCCAATTCCTATTCTAAGAATCTTTGAAAGATGATAAATGTTTATCTATAAAGTATTAATTAGGTCGATAGATAAAGGACTTTATTACAATGCGCGGCAGTACTGAGCGACAGGAAACAGTACCAATGAACATCAAAACCAATAATTCTAAATAAGTAGGAAAATACCTCGCATCATTTAACCAATCAGAGACAACCTATTATAGAAATCAACTTCCGCTTCGCAAATAAAAGATAGTAAAATATCGTTTATGAAACTGTCATATCATATGTTACAATATATCAATAGTTCAATAGACAAACATGAAACGAGAGAATTATATTAAGTACAAGGTGTTGCGTGCAAGAGAACAAGAACTTGTGGCCATTCGCGAATGAAGTCACGTACTATAGTTACAATCCCCCCAAAAAGTACTTCTTTTGAATGATTATGCTTTTCTCATATACGCCAGTTTATACATATGAGAGGTAACAGCTTGGAGTTGAAGAGCGTAAACTTTCACTGGGTCTACCATCTGTTTCTGGTGTTATTTTGGTAAAGTGGGACTCTCTCCTTTATATTTTATGCATGACCCTGGGGGAAAATGGGCGACAACATATTGTCAATTTTTCGAACAAACACACATTTAAAATGCAGCTTTATAAATTTAAGTTGATTATTTAACCGCAAAGTTTGAAACGCACTGAAAATCTGCTTCCTCCCCCGAGAACTATTGTATACATATAGAAAATAAAGCTTAAAATTAAATATATACAATTCAACTATCGAAATGTAATTTTCAATGATAATCATATGTACATATTGAATTTTATTTCGGGGTATTTTAACTCATTTCAACAAGTTTTTGAAATCTTAAAGGGACGATATAGGGGTGTGACAGATGTTATTTTTCACGAGCGTGTCCCCTTATCTCCACTCCCCTCGTCCAAATAATGTTCAAGAGGTACCCCTATATCGCCGACCCTTGATAACCTAACGTAATAAGGTACTTAGTATACCTTGAGACTTATTTATTTAGAGAGCGTATGCAAACACATACACTGTATTTTGTCTGTGAATTGTAATTACATCATCGCCAGCTGTCATATTGACATCAGATTTACACGTGAAACGTCAGTCTACGTCGGAATATACACACTGACTGTATATTTAAAACTTAACGATCGTTCCTACCCAGACAGGTGTTAAATTAGTCTGAACCATTAGTGAGGGAAATGACATTAATATTGTATCGATCACTTCATTATCGATTGAATGATTGGTGTAAACTTACACGTACAATCCAGTGTTTGTAGCTTTATGCTGCTTTCAGGCACACTTTTAAACACAAATCAAAGCTTGAAAAGGAATTAATACAAGTATATGCACTTTTCAAGATATGATATTAGAAAGATTAAAGAGAGGAAAAAAATCAGATTTCTTTATCGCTGCTCCTAGTTCAGCCCCGATTTGTTCCTACAAATGTGATAAGTAGCACGATGTCAGATTCGTGATTTAAAGTTTATAATACATCATATATAAAAGGCCATGATTTCGTCTACGTTATATATCTAGACAACCAACATTTCACATCAGTTTCACCTGTAATTAAATTACCATTAGAACACAAAACACTTCATTTATTTTTCTAAAAACATTCAGATATTGTATGAAAACAAACACGAAGTGGAGCGTGATAAATTTGGGTGATTTATTTTTAATCTGCTTCATGTATGAAGGTGAAGAAGTTAAGATGGTATATAGGTCAGAGGTAGGTAAAGCTGACATCAGCAATGTAAATAGATCAGTGTGTAAAGCGCCTCTAGATATATACACTTTAAAGTATATATACAAGACTCTAAAAATAACGGACACTAAAACTATTACTTTTCCACGCATTTTCAATAAAATGACGTAATTTCTAAAAGTACTCATAAGGAAACAAAAAAGATTATTCCGAGACAGAAAAAACAAAAAAACCTGGTGTACAGTATAATCGGTGTAACATTAGAAACCGTAAGATATAGTGATGTAATACCGCTAATCCATGATGGTACCTTTATCAAGTGTCGACAAGGCTTGATGATCTTCACACAGAATAGGAAGAGCTTAAACGGATTAAAAAAAATGTGTTTGTGAAATAATATGCCCCCGTCGGATTAGGCTACGTCCAAGAAAGGTCAATGTCGCCAGGCCAAACCTTAATACAAAAAGGGTCGTGTCACAAGGAATATGTACAATGTACATGCGACATATGAAGGCCCCATCACTTACCTGTCAAAGGTCAGAAGGTTCATGTTTCGGACAGACAGACAAGCAAACAAACAAACCGACATGACAAGACAATATGCCCCCGATATTCAATACAAAGGCATTAAAACTGTATTGAATGTATGTGTGTGTATATTAGGAAAGATGAGGATAGAAGATTATTAAGCCAAAGTTCTCCATAAAATCCTATCCCAATAATATCTCACTTGAACCAATTACAATAAATTCCCTCTTCTTAATGAATCACAAAACTATCTATAGTCTCTATACCAAAATAGATATTGGAAACAACTTTATTATCAAAATGCTTGAGTTTCTAAAAACTGAAATGTCACTTTCCATTAGAATAAATCACGAGAAAAATAATAGATTACCTAGATTCTACCTTAAACTACATACCGGGCCTGACGATTCAGTGTTTAAGGGCTTTTATCTATATAAGAATCGTAATCCGAGCTTTTTATACAGAAAGATAATAGCCGTAAAAACTAGATATGACTAAAGCAGAAAACAGAGGTAGATAACGACTTATTACAAGTTTGGTCTTTCAAGTCGTTCAGTCAAGACTAGCGGATTACGGTAGGTAACATTGAAGTGGTCCTAATCAGAAAACACCTGCTTAGAATCCCTTGTCACCATCAGAGAATGGACAAAACCCCCAGAATTATCTACGTTGAACATCCTCACTTAAAGGGGCCTTGACCAGTGCAATTCCATCATTATGTTGAGCATTTCAAAATAGATCTTTGTAACCCAAAGGATTGGACAAATGCAATTCATTATGCATATTGAGCATGTAATTTTACCTTCGTTATACATTCTAATGAATACCGAGACCTTTATGGATCCAAATCAATATTGTCTATGTTCAGCATCTTCGTTAGTGCAATTTGTCTTTGCTGTGCTGCTTCATCCTAAAATACAGTATTCCTTTTGTAAATCACTAGTACCAAGGGACTGGACAAGTTTATCTAATGAGTTCTACATATAGTTCGCATATAACTTTGAAAATCTCTGTAAAAATCTATAAATGATGAGCATTCTAACACATGAAACGAGAGAGTCACCAAGGCATGCATTGCTGTGTGTTTAAAGATATATACACATACCAAAAGAGTTCTTGGTTCTTTTTTTTACCTTTACTAGGTGGAACAAACTCATTCTTTGTATGGTTAAATTGATAAATGATTGGATATTTGGCATTCGCCATTGTATGGGGACTGGCTACTGCAGCCTTCAAGGAATGGATCAAACCAGCATTATCTTTGGTCTGCAGCCTCAAACACGAACAGGGAACCAAACCAATACTCTGGGATCACAGTTCATCGTCACCATCAAACTCCAAGATGTTTTTTTTAATACGTACGTTCTAAACTGCAGTGCCTTGTTGATCACGGAAGTCAGTTACATATACATTTGTAACCCTTATCGTATGTAATCATATTCAGGTCATATGCTACGACGTTCAGAATGCTTAAAGTCTCAAGGATGGTAAATTGGATCTAAATCAAATTTTAATTATTTGTAAATACTATTAGCACGTGATTAAAGCACAATTCTATCCCACCCTGCTCTTATCAGCGCACTACAAGGAATAAAAACACAACAAACTTCTTAGCCTACTTCAGACATTTTGAGCCTTTAACGTTATAAAGAAGTGGTTCTTGACATATTTGGTTTTCTTTTCCTCCATGCAGACCTGGTCCCAGTTTACGCCATACTTTATGACTGAATTTATATAAACCAAGCATGATAGCTCAATTTCTGATAAGGATATCTTTCACATCAAATATATCCTTTTCTCTACATGAAACTATGTAAATATTAGGCCCTAACTCTTTCTGAATATTCATCGACCCCCCCCCCCCCCCCAAAAAAAAACCCCAAGGACAGCATGGCCGGATTGCAAAGTATAGTCTTTGACAGTTACATGTATATACATGTAAATACACTGTCGGTAAAGGCCCAACCTTGCTCAAGGTCATTAGTTCAAAGGTTATTACATAAAGTGAAAGGTCATGTCATGGGCAACCTATCTGTATATTGTTATGTTTCGATACAGCATGCTGTTTCTGAGATTTTGCTTCAACCAGAAAAGTTAACTAAGGAATTAACCAAATCGTTGAAGACACACGGACGGACATCGTCAATCTATGGACCGAAATTGCGTTGCAATCTAGCCAAGAGTTCGCGGGGGTACAATTAATGTTTGCAGACGGTTCAAGTTTGATATTAGACAGTTCTTCAGCATCATAATCAGATTGACGAACAAGGAGAATCAAGCAGGCTTCTGTTTTGTAATAGGACAAGTCAGAAAGTCAACAAAACATTACAATGACGTTAGAAGGCGTCTTAGTCACTATTGCATTATCCATCAATCAATATCATGGCAAAAATTCAAGGTCGTTTACATTCCTCCTGACAATAAAACACGGACCCCAGCCTCTGATGTCTCTTACAGGGGAAAGTTAGCCTATAATGTAAACTTTTGATTTATGTCTATTCGAACACTTTTCTACAATAAAATAACCAAATCCTTTATAAGTCGGAGAATTTATGACGGACGCGGAGTAGATTTTTATGTTTTCCAATACATAATTCAATAATCTTTATATTATTGGTGAGAGTGAAACTGTCAACATGCTTATGATGATAATAAAGGAAATATCACTACCGCCAATGTCCCTGTCGTCGCAAAGTGTTCCATTATAAATGAGAAATATTACTGTAACAGTATTTGTGTACTTAGGCAATTACACAGATGATGACCCTTTCAACGTCAAATTCATTCAAGTATATAGACTACCAATCAATCTTTTATTTTGAACAAAACTTGATCAACTTCGATTTTACGTTCTACATTTTTGTGTGTGAAAAAGGCATCAAACCATGATATAATTCCTCAGTATAACGTGGCTTCAAGTCTTGTCATAACCAAAATTAATTTATTGTGTTTTTGCGGATTACTCGTATGAAATAGTCAAGGCATCGATTTTTTTTTACACAACTCCGTTCGTGAAGGCCACTGGATAAAATTGAAGTACTATAATGAGGTGAAATTCATTGTCTATAATGCTGATCCAACCATTACTATTACAATTCATTAATATTCTTACGCACGAACAGATAAATTCAGAATGTGAGAAAACAAGATGTGTTTGGGAAACATGAATGCCTCCGTTAGCATTTTTGTCAGAATATTTGTCGGTTTAAATTAAAAGTCAAGGTCACTAGGGTAAACTTTTTATACCAACGGCAAAAATCATGTAACAAGGAATGTAGACTGTACATGTAAAACATAAAATATCACTTACCTGTCAAAAGATACGACCAATGTTAAAGTTTAATAAAAGGTTTGACCAATGTTAAAGTTTTTTAAAAGGAAGTCAAAATTCCCAGGTCAAGGTCACAAAGTAAAACAAATCTTGTATCAGGGATAGATTTTACCATAAGGAATACACAATCGAAAAATAAAAGCCCAATTACCATAATTGAAGGGTCATGGTTGAAGTATTTTTTAAAAATTAGGCCGAACTCCGAAGTCTAATATTTTGGTACCGAAAGGTCTTATCAAAAGGAATAACATGTTATTATGGGAACCCATTCACATAACAATAAAATTTTGACCAAGGTCAAAGTTTTTTTTTGCGCAGACAAACAAAAGCAACACGTCCCGAATATTTGATTCCAGGTTCTTAAAATTAAAACTAATACATATTTTAAATACAGCAATACAAGCTCTGGAGTCTTCGACAGAAGTAAAATGTCGTTTTCACCAAAACACGACAATTGGAAATAGGGAGGTATACGCATACTCTGTGTACACAGTACATGAGTACATCTACATGTTTAAAAAATTTTGTTAGTGATTGAGGTAAATCAATGGACAAATCAACAAAGTACAACAATGTCAATTGACCTTTCGATGAATGTTTCGAAGATATGGAGCCACTTGGAAAAGAAGCTTCCTGGTCATGAAATGAAATACAAAATAAAGTACCAATGAGAACAGAATTATGAGTGAATATAGAAAAGTACGGTTTCAATGTACTTCAAATTGTCCCGTACGTACCCACTTTTAAACAATTCAAAATGATACTTTTCTTAAAGTTGTTAGGAAACAATTCGAACTTATTTTGGGTTATTTCAATAACTGTTGTAAGTATTATTACTTTCCCAATATATCAAAAGCTACAGCTGGATCATGGGAACAGAATATGAAAGCATTGTAAGAACATCTCTTCCTCGTGCGATATTTGGGAAGTGAGCGGAAAATCACAAATCGTTTGTGAATTTTTCATTCAAGATTTCCTGTAGGAAAGTGCTAGCCATCAAAATGAATGTTAATGTAAATGTTACCCTTAAAACATACTTATCAAATATAATATATATATGGTAATAAAGCATATCTTATCTGATGCCTTTATATCTTATAAATGTACTGATTTTAAGGAGCAGGTACGGCACCTGTTGCATGTTGGATCACAAAATATTACATTGACGTTAAGTGTTGAGGCTCGTCTTGCATGATGCGACTCATTTTCGCAATTTTCCTCCAACTTCACTCTTAACATTCAAAAATTATGCGCAAGGTTATTTCTAAAAACCTTGAAAGAAGGTAAAGATAACAAGGTCAAGGGGTCAATGTCCTTCTGGTTACGTAAAGAAAGGTCAAATCAGAAGAAAAATGAAAATTTGCCCCTAACGGGACGAAAATACCCACCGCAGCAATTTATTTTGAAAAGTTATCTTGCGATCAAGGCCAAACGTCAATTGTGAACTTAACCTTTGTCCAAAGACACAGCCTTAGGTCCTAAAGAACATTTCTGTGAAATATTATTGAAATCCATTCACAGGGGAAGGAGTTATGCTCCGGACAAGGTTTTACTAATGATGTCTATTGTGACCTTGACCTTTGACCTTGGTTCAAAGTCATGACACACCCTTAGGTCCCAAAGAACATTTATGTGAAATATTATTGAAATCCATCCACAGGGGAAGGAGTTGTGCTCCGGACAATGTTTTACT
The DNA here is from genome assembly GCA_028142955.1 of Pinctada fucata. NCBI lineage: Eukaryota > Metazoa > Mollusca > Bivalvia > Pterioida > Pteriidae > Pinctada > Pinctada fucata. The sequence goes on along the minus strand of AP027103.1, from coordinate 59,597,915 downwards.
AATGATGTCTATTGTGACACAGTCTGATCTTTGACCTATGACCTTGGTTCTAGGCCATGACACACCCTTATGTCCTAAGGAACATTTCTGTGAAATATTATTGAAATCCATCCACAGGGGGAAGATTTATGCTCCGGACAAGGTTTTACTAAAGACCTTGACCTTTGACCCATTACCTTGGTTCAAGGTCATAACACATCCTTAGGTCCTTAGGAACATTTCTGTGAAATATTATTGAAATGCATCCACAGGGGGAGGATTTATGCTCCGGACAAGGTGTGATGGAAAGACAGACGGCCAGACAGGGTGATTCCTATATACCCCCCCCCCCCCCAACTGTATTCGCGGGGTATAATGATAAGCCCTATCAATTATCACTCAAAAATTATGACCAAGGTAACAGACATTCGAAAGTGGTCCAACTCAAAGGTAAAGGTCACAAAGTAAAAGCTTTTGTTTCCAAAAGAAAGTTTTGTAGCAAGGATTACTCACATGAAATCCCTTACTGATAAAAGGTCATGACCAAACAGACTAAAGTTTCACAGATAGACAGACAGACGTACGAACGGCAAAATGATCCCAATGCGTTGCCTTGTTAAGCATTAAACATGAAAAAAAAAATTGTCAAAATCGGAATTATAAACTGAACACTAGTATCTTACATAGCCATAGAGCGAAGTGCAGTAAACCACTACTCAACAGACAATTTCATCGAATTAACCAATAATGGATATAATATCCCTATACTTTTTTTCTAGGCCCACAATAACATCAAAATCCCTCAAAGTCACGTTAAGCCTGTTTGTCACTGTATGAAAAAGTGCAGCAAATTCAAATCAGGCGCATCTCCTTTCCATTGGTCTAAAAGGGGGGGAATTTCATTTGGGGGTTTTAGAATATCCCCCTAAAAGTGAATTGAAGGAAATATTTCTGAGAATAACATAAGGTCGATTTTCGCAATTTCGTAATTTCGTGGAAGACGCATTTTACACAAAAATCGTTTTCTTAACCGAATAAAACGATAGACCAAGGTCGACGTGGAGTGTTTCCGGGGATCCTCACTTCCCCCTGACCGCGTCTCAGTACTGTCGCCGGATACTCGTGGGGGATTATGATAAATGTGAAGGAAATCCAACTAATTCATTTCATATAGTGATAAAACTTTAGAACAGACATCTTTCCTGTTTTTTCTTCTTATTTAAAAGAAAAGGGGAAGTGTAAGTAGTAATCTTTCACAAGTGGCCCATTGAAAATGAAGACACGAAATTATGACAACCCATGCATTATTAAAAAGTCAATATACATATCAGTAAGCGACGACACAAGAGGCAACGCTTTTTGCTCCTCATCCTATTGTCTCGAATAAAACGCGAAAACATGGACGCTTGCTTCGCACGGTTTTTTTTATTTCTTTTTTTTTAAATAAAGCAGCTATGTTACGTCTTGCTCATCTTGTCATAGTCTTTATTAGTGCTAATAATATCAAGACCGAAATGTTCATGTGACCTTTGACCTACATATGTACTTGTTTCAGCTAATCCAATCATCTTTCATCTCTACCTAAAAATCAATTGTAAACATATTCAGTAAATTTCTATCATGAAAAGAGACGGCATGATCAGTTGAATGTTTCATATTTGACCTTTGACCTACTTGTTTCGGCTAACCCAATCATCTTTCATCTCTACCTAAAAAAAAACAGTTGTAAACATATTCAGTAATGATAAGCGTAAATTTCAATCCAAGGGATTTCTGGAGCAAGTTTATCTTCTTTTAAATAATTCGAAATAATTTGACATATCGTTCGTCCATCACTGTTTTAACGCTAGCGGAAGTCCGTCGGATCACATACTGTACGATCTTATCCGATCGAAAGGTTCTCGCATATTGGTCCAGTATCCACTTTGTCCAAGGGTTTTGCGTTGGACAGTAAAGATGAAAAAAGTCTGTTCGACGTTCGTCCATCTTCATACTTACGGTTAGCAAGAGTCTCGAGCAGTGTTAGTCCGGTCAAGAACAGATAAATTCACATTTGTATTTCATATCCGTTATGTCCGTTTGTGTTATCCGGTAAAATGTGATTGACCCACAGGCCGAAAGATGGCCTGGCAATTTTTCGTTTGTGCCTCTATAAAATTTTCTTGGTAGTGCATACGCATACCCGGACGATCTTTCCGCCTATGGATTGACCCATAAATAAAATTCTACATCCCTCTTATTTGTGTACGTTTTTAAGTTGTAAATTGCAATACATGTATTTGTATATTTGATAGACTCTATATAAAGGAGTAGTTTATAGGAGCTAGACAGAGTATGTTTAACCAAGAAACACCCAAGTAAATTAGAAATAATTCGACGTAAAATCTTCACGATAAATACAAATGTCTTTAATATAGAATATTGGGGCAGGTAATACACGTGATGCTGTAAATCTGTAACATCACAAGGTACTGACACATCATCGACAGATACATTTCGATGAAAACAGCAGCCTGCTGCAAAAATCGTTCACCACGGAGCCGCGCAGTAACCTATTATATATATCACGATATATATAGAAATCTATAGATAAAAACAGCCATAATTCCTTTTTTTTAAATTGATATGCAAATGCATCGTCACGCAGGACACAATATTTCCCATGTCGATCAATTCCGCAAGTTGCCAGTTCCTCTTATTATTAGCCATCATGTTGACCTACTCACACACTGACCTACTCATAAATAAGACTAGGTCAATCGTAAAATGATCAGGACAACGACATCGCACTAAAACATACATACTTTTTTTTCTATAATTATATATATTTGCAGCGAAATGATGTTACAGTACTATTACTTGTGTTCTGCCTGATCGGACGATTTGATACATCAAAAATTAGCACAAAGATAAAGGAGAATAGCGACACGAGGAAAAAATGTCAACCCATCTCTAATTTCTTACATGGCTCCTTTTTGCCTTTTTTTCGTCCAGATAAAAATTGCTTCAACTTTTTCTTGTTTACTTATAACGGGTTTCCTGTTTATTCGTTTTGTGTCATATCTTGCATTTTATATTTTTTAAATTCCCGTAAAAGAAACACAGGAAGAATGGACTTCAGGTAGAGATTCAAATAACTGCGTCACTGATGGTCAATGTAAACTTTTCAAAAGTTCTTTTTTTATTCTATACGCTAAGACGTTGTGTCAGTCACATCATACTTTTTAATTTGAAAGAAACACCGGAAGGATGTTTCAGGTAGAGATTTAAATAAGTACGTCATTGTAAACCTTTCCAAGGAATATTTTTCAATTTAATAAGCTAAGACGGATGTTTTGAAGCCGTGTGTTGTTCTGGATATAACTTGAAATTCTGCAGTACATTTTTCCTCTTTTCGATATTTTTATAACTTACCCAGACGGTCGCAATATCAAGCGTTGCCCATGAAAACAAATGGAGCAGAAACAGTTCTGGAAAATTACTCAAATTTGATTCCAAACGATTTGTTATAAAATGTAATCTGAGGCAAATGATTTATTTTTAAAAGGCTCTACTTCTGGCACCTCGAATCTCAGTTTCTGTCTCGCATCCTAACACATTGGCAGTCTCTCAGAGAGAGAGGTTCACCGTCCTATATCTAGGTACACAGCCAGATTTGTGTATTGCCGGTAAAACCAGACCTGGAATCCAGGCATCTGTAGACACAGGTGAGAGAATTCTGCAACGCTTTGTTAACGACACCTGTCTTCATCAGCTAGGTAATCAGATAATCTGTGACCATCAGGATCTACTGATTAATTAGTCACGCTTAAATCCCCAATATCCAGCTATCAGGAGTGGGGTGTGCATGCAGCCATACCTTATGTAATAAGGGTTGTTACATAATAGTTATCCCCCCTCGCGCTCCACTGACTGATACCAGAGGTTAAATTCCTGTTCTATTCTTAATCAAGTAGATGTTCCATGAATAAACATGTTGCATACATGTCTCATGCATTAACTTGTTCTGGTATTTTTCTATACCTGAAACATCTAAAAATGTTAATAGACTGCACATAGACACAAAAAAAACACATCGAAATTACAAAATGTATATTTTGTAATACATTGTAAATTTGATAAATCAAGTCTTCATTTAAACTTGATGGATTAGATACCCTTTTTTTCATTTAAATCCCACTTTCTTTTTTGTTGTTGTTGTTTTTTTTTTTTTTAGAATGATCAATTCCATTGTCTAAGCCCTATATATACAAATAGTAATTAATGGTCAATTTAGAAAGTGTTTATTTTCAAAATTTCGAAATAAAGTAGAACACATTATAAAAGTAGCAAAGTGAGTGACCTTGACCTCTCCAGCTGCTTGATCAGCAATCCTGAGCCCCGAAACTTTGCGATCAGTCTTAGATCAGCCGCTATTTATAGCTCATTAACCAGACAATTCTGAAGCCTTTCTTCCTACTTCTTTTTAAAATCACTCAATATTTAGATATGGCAACAAATAATAAGAAAACAACCTAGGTCCTTTAAATTATTGATCTCCTAAAAGCCAGTTAATAGGTATAAACAAACGATGAATTTAATGCTTCATGTAGCATTTCAATACGGTCTAAAAATCCAGGTAAAATAACATGACCTAATCAGTAATATATCACTGTACAACACAATAGTTGGTTGTCAGGTAGAACCCCGGGGACAAGGGTAGAGTGCACCTCCAGACGCAACCCTAACCCCATTATCTCGCACGACCTGCATCATTCAATCTACATCCTATTACATCTTGTACGCGTGACAAAAGAACTAAACCAACACAAATGTCTGATATTACACACGGCAAAACGTGCGGGAAATCTGTGTGTTACTGAAACGAGAACAAAAATCTTTGCGAAAAAAAGTGGGGAAAAATAAACGATGCTCTCTGGTGTTTTTGACAGCTTCAAATATTTAATATTCATGAAAAATGGAAAGAATAGAAAATATGAGGTATGAATCACGCATAATCTCCCGGGTCAGTCCTTGACCTTTAATCCTGACCTTGAAAACCAAGCGTCATGTGCTTGGCATGGATATAAAAAGCAATACATGTGTGTGTACACATATATTACATGTGTGTGATGACAATCTGCAACTCTTTTAAAGTTTGAAACATTCCAATGAGACAAGGGAATCATGTTCAGCCTTCAATACCCCATGACCTTGACATTTGGATCCTTTATAAAGGTGTATTTGACTCATGGTCCAGCTTAATTATGAACAAGGTTACAAATTTTCGAAACGTAGTTGAGGTTTCAACATAAAGCAAAACCCTGATAATCTAAATGACGTGGATCATTATCTTCAAAGTAGCGGAATTTTTCTTCGACTTACTTTCAGATTTCATATGATATTGCCGACCACAAAAAAACGCGAACAATCATCGATAATTTTCTTTAGTATATAGAACTGGAAGTCATCGTTAAAATTTTACGTTGTACCTTCGGATAATGACCGAAATGATAGGAAGATCCTAACTAGGTCATTCTTTAAGGATATTTCCCATTACTTATCGAACGTCAGTTCATGCCTTATTAGTTTAATATCAGTACTCCATCAAAGTATCTCTGTTCTGTTTCCATCTTGGTACGAGACAAACATCAAAACTAATGACTCTATCAACAACGACTTGTAACTAGTTATTGATTAGGAACTAATATAACTACATTATAGGTCAGGTCTGCGGTTTGACAGGGCCCTTTATTTGATATATTTATCTATATATATTCGTCTAATTTTTGTATAAATATGATACTTCAATTTATGGCAAATCTTCACTTCGCATTTTTTTTAAATTCCTGGAATAAATGAACTTCACAGAATGATTATTGGCACAGATAGAACATAAAGTGCACCAAACTTTCTTAAAAATGGAATTCTTAGAGAATTTCTCTCATTAATTAAAAGTATCGTCTTTCTTGGAATAATTACATTGGGTTGTAAGAAATGATGTGTATTAATTATCTATATCTGAGGTTGTTTTTTTTTTTTCATGACATAGTTAGGCTTTTTTTCCAAGAAAAACAAGTGCAATGTAAATGTAACGAGAAATAAGAAGCCATAAAAAATTCGGGTGAGAAAACTTTTTCTTTGATTATTTAGAGTTAGAAAACATCTATTGGGTCACAAGGGTGAGGGGAAGGGGTTAAACAGAGGGAGGTTTGACCTTGAACTTAGTCGTTCACTGTAGTATAGCTAAAATGTCTATTCCATCAGATGGACAGACAGACGAACACTAGATTAATCAATCTCTATATGTCACTATGTCCCATACTCATAATGGTAAAATGTCAGAGATGATCCTATTACTATTTGACCCCCATACAAGTACTAGTAATTAGCCTTAGATTAGTACTGACAACAGCCACGTCTGCTCTATAAAGCACCTACATGATGCTGACATAACAGGTACTTGACCTTGCCGCAATCACAGAGGCTATAGATCTACAAATAGGTCTATACAGCATATATAAAGACAACGTGCCATGACGCAATTATAGTATAAGTTGCTAAAAGGACCACTCGAACTTCTACTTCGGTCTGAGTACATCATATAAAGGACTTGTGAGCACGACGTGTTTGTGTCTCTCTGATAACGTTACTATATTTTCCAAATATGACCATAAACATGTGATTGGTTATATATTGCTGCAATCTGTCAAACGCAGTTCAAGGAATCACCCGTAAAACCTCGAGGTTTAAAAATCTTCAAAGTGCGAGCAGCTAGACAAACAGACTTAATGCTTGTGTCCATATTTATATCGCTGATGAAAGCTTGAACCTTTTCACTGACCTAGCTTAGTCATAAACATAGTTATCAAAAGGACACATTTGAAACCAATATGATTTATTGAGGGGAGATAATTAAAGATACTCCGGTATCAAGTCAAGAAGAATAACATATCAATGACCTGAGTGCTGATCAGATCAGGTACAAGTTAATAAATCACCATAAAAACTGTACTCCCTCATGAGTCGTTTGTATACTACATGTATAGTATCTTTTCCCTTCTTTTAACAAATACATAAAGCTTCTTATTCCTAAGAATAATTTCTCGATATTGCAAGGGTGGGAGAGGGGTGTTCAGGATACCTTGGAATTTGTTAAAACTCCAGATTTTTCACATTTTACACTTTTTTTTTTTAATCAGAAGTTCCCCTTAGATGGACTGGAACCCCCCGCCTCCTTTTTGAAAGAAAAATTCCTAGATTCGCATATGCATTGCTGTATTATTTTTTTTTTTCATCTAAATGAGAAATAGAGAGCGAAATAGAATGATTGACCTTCATAAATTCAAATAAATTGTACCATTTATAGCAGGGCCAAGTAAAAACTTTCATGTACAATATATCTTTTCTGATCGGTCACATTGGACCTCTGACAGACCATGATCAAAGACCAAACATACAGACCAGTCTACATGGGCGTCTTGCTTTTAAACTGCTAATGTAATATACCTGTAACCTTTCATTGGAAGAAATAAATTACATAATGTGATATGTCAAGATCACTTCATACTGTGTGCACACCGTAAGAATGTTTTAGAACTCGGTTTAAAATACAAAGATCAGCAGAATTCTTAATTTACCTTCAGTTAAACTTTGCTCCATTTGGGTAAGTGAACGTTAACTTCTAAAAGGGATCATGGAAAATCCACCCCCTCTGGTTCATTGTTCAATTATTTATGAACAAGTATTATTAAGGTCTTAAATTGGAATATGATATAATAAATTCGCGATATGGATATTTATTTGAAGTCGACTCAGATCCACTGCTGAACAATATTATGACACTAAAATTGATTTTACATTGCTTTGTTGTTGTTGTTTGCGTCTTGGTTTGTTTGTTCGTTTGGTTTTTTTTTTGTGTTTGTACATGCGTTTGAATGTGTGTGTTTTTGTTTTTGTTTTTTGGGCTTCTTTTATTTTACTTTTTTCTTGTTGAACAAGCACTTTCTTTATACAAAATCTCAAAAGTGCATAGACTGATCCCACCATGATAGTTTAGAAGCGACGATGACCGTTCGTCAACTCGTAATTGAATCTGTTAAGAAACCCCATACATGTAGGCAAGCGTCTGTCTGAAATTCCAAACTAATCAATAGAATTCAGGTAAGTCCCATCTAGATAAGTGTGGGTCTGCACCTAGAAAAGTTGGCCTAGGGACTTTGGGTTTATTTGTACAGCAGGGAAGGTGAAATGAAGAATTTAACCTACGAATGCCTTTTTCATGGGAACTATCAGCTGCCACCTTACATATACAGGACAAATTCCTCCCGTGTACCTTTGTTGGCTATATACACGTACAACCGATGACAAATCCGTGTCCTTGACCCTGTACTTATGTAATGGAGAGAAAACTACGTGATTCAACTCTGTTTCCAGAGAGCAGATGAAGAAGTTCCCTGAATATGAATCCTTATGAAAACTATCGCAAGCTTCATGATTATACAGTTAACAGTTTCTCTATCCTATTGTATAGGTAAAGCAATTGATGTTGTTCCACAAAAAAAGAAATTCGTGCTGGAAACCATAGTGAAATGTAATAATCTGGTAACCATAGTGAGATGTAATAATCTAGTAACCAGTGAAATGTAAATCTTGTAACCATGGTGAAATGTAATAATCCTGTAATCACAGTGAAATGTAATGATCTGGTAACCATAGTGAAATGAAATAATCCTGTAACCATAGTGAAATGTCATAATCTGGTAACCATAATGAAATATAATATGATAACCAGTTAAATATAACAATCCTGTAACCATAGTGAAATGTAATAATTTGGTAACCGTGGTGAAATAAAATAATCCGGAAAACAAATGCAATGACCTGGTTATAAAAATGACATGTAACAGCATAGAGCCATATGACCAAAAAATCCAGATAGTTCTGTAGAGAATAGTGAAATATACTTGTAACCAAGTTCTAATCTCCTTCTTGTAAGCATAGTGAGACGATGCTTAATCTAGTCATCCTAGTTATGTGTGATACAATTTAGTTTTCAGTATGTTTGGTCAGCATAGCGAGACGATGCTTAATCTAGTCATCCTAGTTATGTGTGATACAATTTAGTTTTCAGTATGTTTGGTCAGCATAGTGAGACGATGCTTAATCTAGTCATCCTAGTTATGTGTGATACAATTTAGTTTTCAGTATGTTTGGTCAGCATAGTGAGACGATGCTTAATCTAGTCATCCTAGTTATGTGTGATACAATTTAGTTTTCAGTATGTTTGGTCAGCATAGTGAGACGATGCTTAATCTAGTCATCCTAGTTATGTGTGATACAATTTAGTTTTCAGTATGTTTGGTCAGCATAGTGAATAAGAAGTTAAAACATAGTCTTCAGCTTGAACTAGCGTTAAACAATAACCACTAAGACTATTGCTAAATATGAGATTTATCGATATTATCTTTATAAAATTTATATTCTTATACAGTTTGACCTTAGTCTATATAATTTTTACCTACAGACAGCGCCTTACGTACCTATCTCGTGTCAAATATTAATATAGACTGGCAAGGTTCAGACGGCTTTATATTTGGAGTACATATCAATTTAAAGACCCTACACGGTTGGTACAGGAAAGGAAGTGCAGTCCCCGTGCACAGTAAATTAGGCTTAAAAGGTTGGTAAAGGTAGTCAGTTGAAGTGGTGTCCGTCGTTCTAATCAGATACGGTAACTTTAGAGACGTTTATTGCCGGATCAATGACAAGTTCACGTCTCATACTTTACCTGTGAGGTGTAACGTTAAATAGATAGGTATTAAAACTAGGGGTGAGTTCATTGTCTATGTCACAGAGAGCAGGGGGTAATGGGGGTAGAGCAGGGCCAGACCACCCTATATGATATATATATGTACCTCTCTATAGGGTATTACTAGGTACCCTTATTTCGGCTTACAGAAAGCATGGAGGGGTGGTAATGAGGTGGAGGAGGTCCGGACCACCCTATATGATATACATCTACCTGTCAACCAGGTACAGTAACATTTGTATAGGTATATACCCTTGTTTCGCCTTACGTGACCTTACTCGTTATAACGTCTTTACTCAGATCTGTATAACAATCTTTGATGGACTATCTCACATCAGAGATCCATCATGGTATGAAGTAGATCTATTACTAATCGTCCCATCGTGTCCGACAAATCAGGCTGAAATGCCTGGGTTTCTTATATATCAGTGGCGGATTTCTTATGTATCAGTGGCGGATCTTAATGTTTTTTTTTTATAAAGGGGGTTGGGGATGTGAGGTGTCCGACTCATCGGGGTGGGTTCCTGTTTTGAAAGAATTGACAGTTTTTGGAAAAAAATATTGTCTAAGTCCACCCCACTCCCCCTTTGGATCCGCGTTTGAGCATTGAAATAGATGGTGGGGTGACAGAAAGTTCCACCTCTTACTGGACTCGAGATCTATTATATGCTGTGCATCTCTGATCCTTCTCATCTTCTTTTGTATGTTCTGATTGTTTCAAATTAGTAATGAAAATTTGAGCTGCACCAAAACATTTCTGAATATTAGATCAATACTATGATGCATAATACAAAATTGATTCCCCTGTGATCTTTTTCACATACATGTATATACAATTTTCATTAGTCACCCAATCAATTATACTGAAAATGACTGTGGGACGGTATCGGGTAAGAGAGACTGTACCACCTGAGTCACGGGTGACTATGTATGGTATCGTATTACGAGGGGTATATAGTACTTAAACCTCTGACTCTGTATAGTAATAGGAATTGAAAACCTACAAGTACCCATACAATGTCTGCCTACACACACTGACTGAGCATTGGAAAATCAACAACTATATTAGTAAACAATCACAAATGTCAAACAATATGTAGCATTGACCCAATTACATGTATACAAATTAAAAGGTAAAATGACAACCTCTTTAGAGACTTCACGAGGCTTTTGACTATTCTGTATGAATATGACATGAAAACATTGGGTAATCTTTAAAGTTCATCTTGCTGTCATAAAATAAGAGTAGATAACGACTATACATACACACACTCAAAGTGTACCAACCACCTTAAAATGGGGTACTATCACAAGCAATTAACGACTTTGAATTAACGACCGTGAGGACCAGGGGCGTAGCTCATTGGTTGCAGCCATTGATCGACAGAGAGCACGTAACGTAAATGAGCCGTGGTTACATCACTCGGTCTCATTCTATTCACATGATATAATTACCACATTATCTGGCTCTTTTCATCAAAGTATCTGCCAATTTAGTGTTATGACATTCTTATTTTGAGCTAACGACACGCTCCACACTAACTTCGAGTAAGTACGTCGAGATTTGGGCGTGTCATATCCCAGGGAGGCTAACATTGGTTTCTGCATCATTTAAATACACGTAGATCTTCATATATTCCATGCATGATCATCATGAGATAAGGATTAATCCATCCAGTCCCATTACTTCATCTTCATAAATCGCGGATACGATACATCCTAACCGTCCTAAAAGGGTAGGACGGTTAGGGCGAATGGAATCCATGATTTATGGAGATGCATTACATAAATGTTTGAACTTATGAAAACCATAAAACTATGTGTGGCTGTTTACTTACTTCAGTTCTCGGTAAATATGGTTCATCAATTCGCTTTTGAACCACAAATGAGGTTTGAGTCGGGTATATAATTCTTTTATATATTTTAATCCACAAGTTATTAACTTAAACCTAGCGTGGTAAAGTATACTCTATAACTAAATGATTATTCATAACTTTAAAGTCAGCGTTTCATATAGGTACTCGTATATGACATTCTAGTACTTATAGTCGGTTCTCTTCCCTATAAATGCCCACACTCCATGTGTCATCTCAGAATCATTAATGATATGATACAATTTACTTGACAAATAAACACAGGGAAGTTCGAAAATTAAGACTATCACCCAGGGGTTAAAATGAAATATCCGTTTCTTAAATTTCAGATAATAAGGATGTAATTTTGAGAATTGAGGTAGCACTCAGGAATGAGGATAATGACATATGGATTAAGGGACAGGACTGGTTTTTGTTTCTTTTTCATGGTCACTTTATACATTTATTCGGTTGCAATATGAATACTTATGATGGGTAATCTCAAAATTTAAAGTCAGAAAAAGACACCATCAACGATCATGTTTTAAAATTTGAAGTCCAAGGGCAGTAATTCCTCCAAAAATAATTGGGCCACACCCATATTCAATATTGATCTGCTTTCCCCTATGATACATCTGTATGTATACCAAATATGATTTGGATCCATCAAAACATGCCCAAAAACGAAATGATGAAAGACGGGAGGACAGAAGAACGGAATGACAACAAAGTACATCACTAGATATGTCCCTGCATGAAATGGCTGGTCATAAAATCTTGTTTCAGAAAGCTAGAATAATATTTTGTAATTCCCTACCCATTTTGTAAGGTTTCTGGATCCGCCAACTACGGAGCATCGTTTAAGGTACGTTTTTCTTTCGTAAGTCTCATTAGGTGTCTGGTCACATGTTAGAAGCTAGGTCCAAGCTGTTACTGGTGACACGGCCATCTGTGTAGGGAAAATAGAAGTTTTTATTTATTTACTTCCTATATGTAGATCAATGTCACAGCTGAAAATCTTTATTTCATAACCCGTTACTTGTAACATACGTTTGTTTTGCGTATGATATGTTTACCAAGGTGTAAAATACTATATTTATTGAAATTTTAAAATCATCCAACGTTACGGAATAGATAAATCAAGCTTAAGGATGATGGGTTCTCAATTTTCAATTTGCAAGCTGTCGTCATTCGCTGTCGCATAAAATGAGGTTTTATCATCTTGTGTCTATGCTATATTTCCGTGTCTCCAAGACCTCGGAAAATCTTACTCGCGTAAACAATTAGAGGGGATTATGCTTTTACATCACGACATAGAGCGCCCTGAGCTCTCACAAGGAAAAACGATTTGGGATCATTTCGAGGAATTGATAAACATGTTTGTTAGATGTTTTCACATACGTCGATTTCATTTGATGTTCTCTTGTTTTTCGAATGTTGTTTTATGTTTTTGAGAGAGAGAGAGAGAGAGAGAGAGAGAGAGAGAGAGAGAGAGAGAGAGAGAGAACACTTAATTGATTCATTGATGAGTATGCCTATAAATGCTGTGACCCCCTTTTTTATCATTGGAAAAAAACACATGTACTTATACATCATGATCGACATGGTTTTTGATATATGTTTTTCTCCAAACTGTGCGCCACCATCCCACGTCTTCCAACCTATATTTTCAGTTTTGAATTGGAAATCATACATGTTACATAACACTAGATTTGTTATGGGCAGTCGTGACAGTTTGTAATCAATACACGGAAGATACCCATGGATGCTTATCAATATTTGTGACACCTTATAAATATCACGTACAGTTATTTATATTATGTTGCTGGTGAAATTGTCCCCTCGTATGGAAAATAGAATAAGAAAAACGACAACTTCCCGCTTTTTGATGTTTGAATATCACTTCTATACACAACGAAGTTTCATCTAAAAATGTAGGTCTTTTACAGTATAAAATCGGCCAAGCGACAACGCACTTGCCGGTTTTTTAAACATAAAGCCCCGTTTACACTATCAAAGTTTTCTTGTACAAGAAAACTTGGTCAAAGTTTTTGACGCAAACTTTGATAGTGTAAACTATCCAAGAAAACTTTGATCAAAGTCCGTCAAAGAACTTGGATGGACTTTGACGAAATAGAACTCCATCCTATTTTTTCTTGAAACTTGGACGGACTTTGACGGGAATCGACCAATTAGAATAGAGATTCAGAATGACACCAGCAGTATTTAAGTATTGAAGAAAGAAGTAAAAGCAATTTAGAAATGTTAAAACTAAATAATGTAGAGACAAAGACAAACAATACGATGCAGTGAATTTCATCTGTCATAATTTTAGAAAACACGGGAAAATTTCCTTGAAATCGTGTCAACATTATGTAATAACTCCAATAAGCAATTTCAAACAAAAACTATAATGTTTTCATGAGAAATATTTACAATATTGGCAGGATTCATATTTGTTTTGGTGCATATTTATCGCGTTTTCTTGTACAAGTCGTCAAAGAACTTTGATAGTGTAAACAGACGACTTTGTCCAAGAAAACTTTGACCAAGTTTTCTTTGACGGACTTTGATCAAGAAAACTTTGATAGTGTACACGCGGCTAAGAGTTGCATCACTCAGGGAACGAAGTTTCATTGAGTTCGCCTGGTCATCGTCAATTAAGAGCCGATTTTTGCAACTCTGCAAAAAAAATGACAGAACCAACGAAGAGGATCATGTTCCCTAAGATTGCTCTACTTTTAGTAGGTGAATTCATTAACTAAGCAGTGACTACTTAAACATGCTTGTAAGTGACTGTAAATTGATTTAATATCATAGGTTATATGACAACATAATTATCGGTCATCCAAAAAGCTGTCCACGGTTTAGTCGTGTTTACAAGCAAAAACAAGTCTCTACATGACAACTTACCTGTGCATGATGGATTCATTATCGCTCAAGTTACACATTCAGCAAAAAACAGTACATGACCAGCGATCAGCGACCTTGTCTGACCTTGGGAGAGTATAACCTTATAACGTATCGTGTGGGAACACCAGGAAGCATGGCCAGAGGTATACCTGTATATACAGAAAACAAGAAATAAATAATATACTTTCCAAGAATTGGTTCTAATAGTTGTTTTCACTTGTGTGTATATGAATGCATTAATCTTGTTTTAAACAAGTATAAAACTCTAAGTAAACCATGTCTGATCTTTATTGCCCAACTTTGTTACCGAGGGAATAGACAAGTATCAAAACAACAGCATGTGTGCATGCGTCTGTCTGTCTGTCCAAAACTAACTCGGACGCAGCATACGAGTTTGTCCATGACTAGAACAGGACACAGTTTGATTCTCAAGGTCAAGATATCGAAGGTAAATCCGACTCAATTTCAGCAATCCTTGTGGTCACTCTAGTCAAAAATTAGATACTAGTATTACATTCGCTGGTTATCAAACATTGCAAGGGCAATGAATGGAGGTAACGGAATCACTGGTAACGATAATACAACTTTTTGGAATACAAAATGTATTACTTTGGATGGTCATCGCATTTGAAATTTCAATGGTGTCAAGGACAGGGATCCAAAGCGTTCGAGTGTGTTCAGGGAAAAAAGAACGGGTGAAAAAAATATTTTGTTGCCATGCGAGGGAATGCTAGGTTTTTGTAGGCTTGTCTATGTTATTAATTCTGTTGTGATTCAAAGGTCAAAACAACTTCGTATATTTATCTTTCAGTAATATTGTTTTTTTTTTTCCAAAGGACATCACAAGCCTGTGTAAAAACTTGCTATCATCATATCTTGGATATAATAAATGAAAGTAAAATGGGGGAAAATTTGGAGTGACATGGCAGAATTTCCCAATTCATCTCATATAGTGTAGGGAGTCGCCAGTGGAAGTTGAACGTATTATGCAGAAACTTAATAAATCAAAAATTTCTTTTCTACAAAAACTTTAAACGTGACGAATGAATATAAAATTAGTTTACGTATCTTTAAACAGCGTTAGAATGGTTGAATATCTAATTCAATCATTTGACTAAATATACACAAAAAATGTCCGACATAAATAAGACTATATATAATTTCAAACTACTTTGCTCTTGGTGGCAGCTACATTTTACTGAAAATTGAAAGTAAGAGAAAGTCAAATGCCAAAATGCGCAATTCTGGACAAACAGACAGAGAGACAGACGAACGTTCAAGCCTCCTCAAACATTGTGTTCTAGTATAAACATTGGGTGAGGTTGTGGTTTAATCTATACCAATGCGACATTCTGTGTTTACAGGTAATATCTGAGGACTATGACCATGTCTAAAGTGTAGAAATGTCAAACAGGTAAAGTATGGGTGGAGATATGAACCGGAATGATACATCAGACGTTATCCTGCTTTAATACCTATGTAAAGATTTACAAAATATAAGTATATACGATTGCCGATTTACTTACATCATTCATACATAGCCATAAAATCAGCGAATTCTCTTTCATCATTGTTAAAGCTTGACTGAACGAGCAAAATTATAATGTAACCAGATCTATTAAGATAAAACAATAAAAGGGATCACTTTAGCACATCTCTCTTAAGCTTTAAAGCTCAGTGTCTCGGGACCTCTCATACATTTATTTGATGTTTCTAATCTACGTCTGATGATAATGCACCGACTATATTACATAAAACGTTACAAATTGAAATTTCTGTAATAATTAAAGATATTTCAATTATAGCATGTTTTATGCAACTGATATGAACATAAGAAAAGTTGAATCAGGACTTTCACTTCAAAGTAAGCTTTCCTTTATGAACTCTCCTCGCTAAAATTCTACAAAACGCTCTGTCTATCTATTACCACCTGTGAGTCGAAATCAAACAGACGACTATTCTTTAAAGATGATAATAATCTTATCAAATGAACAGTATATTGATTACAGGCAAACTCAACGTACTGAGAAATATTGAATTTTACGCAAAGCTAAGGCAAGAGAAAACCCTAAAGCCTGTCTGTAGCCATCACTTTAATCTTAGTATCTGTCGTCTCCTTAAAGCATGGTGATTGACCAAGGACATCTGAATTCCGATACACAACTTATATATGGTAATACAAACCATTCTTAGAGAAAACAAATTTAAAATGTTTTACAGCTTGAATAGTTTGCAATGTATGACCCCTCCTCACAACACAAAAGCTGTTTTCAAGTCTAGCAGAGACGGTCGTACAGACGTGTACAAGTTTCAGTCAAATATTCAAAAGCATGTAAGCATAGGAAGCAATTTTAAAGAAAGTTCAATAACTCTTGCAAAAATATGTCAATAAGTATAAGCCTTCACTCGGTCCGAACTTATTTACAAAAGCCTTACATATAAACGAACGTAAACTACAGACATAAAGACGGAGAACAAATAAATACTGTTTTAACTTTGGTGCTTCCAGTGCAATATTTCCCATGTTATATCACCTAGATGAGATCGACCTCATTCAATCTTAAATCTATAGAAAAATCATATTAAAACAGGAGTTATTCTTATTGCTTCCTCCTACGTTTTAATCATGTAACCTAGTTATGTATACTCTCTATATAGAATGTACTGAAGTAAGAAATTGACGACGTCATTGTCGTTGGAATATAAAATAGAAAGAAACCGAGTTATCGAACATAATCTGGCCAATAACCATGACAATCCTATCACCATAAGTCGGTGACATTTGCAGAACAGTAATTCTGAAAGGGTATCCGGGAAAAGCCAAGATCATGGTCCAGAAATAAACATTGTACCTGCTGATTCATATGTCATGTTAGATTTTGATAAGCAAAGAAGGATAATTTTAGATTCTTAACTTGATAGCACAGTCTTTTTATGATTACGGAGGTCTATTGTTTAAATAATTGTTTCCTTATTTCAAATAATGCACGTCAAAACAGCTTGTACAATAACCCTCTGTATTACTGACATATACTGTTACCTTGGCCTTCGAGAATGTATTCAGTGCGAAACACCAACGATTGATTTACTTCATGTACGAAACAACCAACTATCAAAATCTGACTAAATGAGCATGTATGAAGATGAATTCATTTAAGTGCGACATTTCATGCCGCCAATAAATAAATAATAATATCAATAGATTTATTGGCAGTTCCTTAAAATCAGCAGTGTCTTATAGAAGCGTCATGGGCATCAATATATCATAAAATTGTTCCTCTGATTATTTTCACCTTGGAATGCTGTTGTGTACATAAAGATGCTTCCCAATAATTTATCTAAACTACCTGTTTTCAAGTCAATTCGCTCATTTCATCAAGAATGATTCGGTGCAAAACAAACTCCACTTTGTACCAGACGCCTGTACGACGAAAATAATAGCTATGAAGTATGATTTCCCCGGATTTTTCCCTTTTAACGAATGGATGCTATTTTATAAGACATCACAGGTCTATCGGTGCTAGAGCTTTGTTTCAGTTAAATTCTACATTACATGCATTTACATATACCACATCAAAAATTTACATCAAACTTCATCAGAATAATCATCATAGCCTTGCGGCGTTGGTTCTTGTAGAAGTCGTGGATTTAATGGCAAAAAAAAAAAAAAAAAAAAAACGGAATCTGAGAGTCAGTGACAGGAAGGTCTGCTATAATATCTAGTGCAACAAAGATGTCAGTCCGTTCATTGTGCAGCAAAGACGTCAGCCCGTTCAATATCAAAATGTAAATGAGGACATGTGCTACATTAAAACATATGATCGATAATTACGAGTGTGTGAAGGACATTTTTCATGATGAGTTACTGATGACATCAAAGCCATCGACAAATTTATATATAATTCTGCTCCCTGGGGACACGTGTAACAGTTCTCTGCAATACACATCCCAAAACAAGATCAATAAGCACGTATCACCCCTTCGTCTTCACAAATCAATTATATGTGAAACAACATTAGTGACATCATCTAGTGCAAGATAATAACATATGCTAGTACTTATCTACGAGTTTGTATAATCTGGTCCCCCCGGGGGCACATGTTGTCCTTCACCTCGCCCTACAAAACGATGGGTACAACCATACAAGGTACATCATTGGTCAGTTCGGTATGACTTCTTAATTTGAAAATTGAGATACATTAATCTGATTGGTCACTATCATACGAATCGAGAAATTGAATCTATGACCTAGATAGCTTTCTGTCTTCTTTCTGAAAATATATGAGCAATTTCAAGATGCTTCCATTTCTGTTTTAGTTTTTATTGTTGACTGATAACCTGTTTGTAAGAGTATAATTTATAAATTATGCCCTTCTAGCGCATTGGCTACCTTCCGACCATTTTTGTCGCTGAGCAGCTTGAGAGATGCCCTTTGTTATCAAAAATAAGTTGTATTGAAGCTTTAAACTCCAATTTTCTAAACTTTTCATTGATTACCAACTTCTGCGAAAGTCACAGTAATTTTGAAGGCGATTAGAGGTTCCGGAATCTTCAGTTACGAAAAAAAGTCCATCTGTGTCAGCAAAGTGGTAACCCTCAAACAAGTTATAGCGATGAAAAAGAGTTTGTATTTGAATTATTTCTGCATATCCATAAATTTACTAAACATCAAAAGTTTAAAATCATTTTTGTACACGAATGCCTTAGTAGATGGACAAGGTTATGTGATTTGGGGGGTAAGTACTAACGTGTTACACGAGGGGACTAAATGCCTTTGACCGCCTACCAAAATAAATGTAAACATGTCAACATTTTCTAATTCCAAAGGGATGGGATAGTGTTTTCTTTTCTATTTTGAGCTAGAGGAGGATAAGAAAAGTTTATTTATCGTATACAACAAATTAGTGACGGCTTAACACCTTTGTACCGATGTCCAAGCGAGGACCACCGGCTGACCATCAGGCCCTCCGTGATGTCATTTTTATACTTATTTATTTACATCTAACAAGGAGGTGTCATTTCCATAATGACGGCTTCATAACCCCTAACAAATCATTCATCAAGCGACTGTGGGAACGAATATCTACCTGCCTTACGCCCCTTGATCCCTGTGTCCCAGGGTGGTCCAAGAAATGCTTGGTCAAGATTGTGTGGGACGGATACAATTCCTCGTATATCATCTTTTTTAGCGGACACCTTGTCGTGGCTTCCCTAATCACATGATCATTCAAGATGTGGAGCTAATTTTTTACGATATATTATTGATATCTATGTCATGAAAGATCGCCGTGACACATCCTCTATGTTTATATAGGCATACCTATCTGGCGGAAACATCAAAGGAATCACCGGAATGTACCAGTATAATTTGCTTAATCATGCGAAATGCACATTTACACAGATGTGTGAAAATAATGGTTCTGTAAAAAGGTAGATGGTACCAGGAAACATTCCGATATATTCTGTTTGATAGACACGTAAAGAAGGTGGCACTCTTCCTACATAGTTTCTAGATTAAAATAAGGATTAAAACTCATTCTCCAAACCAAGCGCGAATCTAGAAGGGGGGGGGGGGGGGGGGGTTCAGGACCCTGCCATGGAATTTTTCAAGAATTCTTGTTTTCCCGATCTTGTTTTTTTTTTTCTTCATATACATTTTTTTCGAATCATAGACTGGAACTCCAATCCAACCCCTGAAAAAAATCTTTAGATCCGCCCATGCGAACGCAAAAATTGTTTCTGTACTGTAATATCAAAACAGATAAGGTATGATATCAATCTGATATAAAAGACGTTTTCTGAATTCAATTTATTAAATATATTACACTAATTGGGGAATATGAACATAGCGTTCACTTTTGGTCAAGTATCAAAATTCATGGAAATTAGACACACGCAAAGGAACCGTGAAAACATGTTCATAGTGATGCGAAGACACGCTTTCCCTAGAGCGTGATCCTCTAAATCAAACAAGGTCTTAGCAAAGTTAATATCCAATATTGGCTGGATAGTGAAGCCTTGCCATTAGGAACAGGAATCTTATAGACAGACCCTGCATGTTCATGCCGTACAATTTCGTGTTGGAACAACATAAGTCTCATGTACTTTTCATGACCCACATAAATATGCTGCGAGGAAATTGCTGTAGAAAAGTCCGTTTGCTTTCCGTCAAGATAGCGAATATCGACAATTTTCCCAAAAAAATGTATGAAAAAACCTTCTACGACAATAATTTTACTTTCATTATACATCACCAACTTTTTTTTCTTTCTTCCAGCAATCTTTAAAGATAGTTAACATTAAAATCGATATAAAAAGTACACGACATTGCAAGATGCTCTCTCTCATCTTTCTTTCTTTTTATCTGTGCTTACTTTCAGAGAGTTCCTTAAGACATCCCTCATAAAAATGCTTATCATTCCGGCAGCACATAAAACAATCAATAAATACACAAAAGAAGAACGAGTTACGTATAAATGCCACACAAACTGTTAATTACATAAATCGTTAGTGATAATTGCGGGACAATAGGAAGCATAATGTTGTTGCTAGGAGACAGTGGTCTTGAGTGGGTGCTGTCTCCCGCCTTCCCCGGGGGTGGTGTGAATCCCTATAATTCAAGTATAGATGAACATTAAAGTGCAAGATGATGTGAAGATGAGTTTACAATTGAAAAAGTCCATGATCTATTTCTTAGTAATCGGATGCAAAACTTATACCATAGACCGAACTAGTTTCTAAACACCTTCAAGCAAAATGACGAAAATGCTGCTTATACCTTTAAACAAGTGCACACAAACTGGCAGACAGACAGACAGTGAATTTGTTATCGTGCACATATCAATGATTTATGAAGTTTAAACAGCAGTATTGAAAATTCTGCAAGGCTTCCAAATAGCAGATCTCGAGGGGTGGGGTTCGAGTTAGGACCCCTCCGCCTAGAGTGTGCCAAAATTCTTATTCTTACCGTTTTATAACATTTTCTATTAAAAACCGTAGGATTGATCTATCCCCCCCCCGATAGACAGGGTCCATCCATGTAAAATTTTAAGATCCACCCAAGGCCTTTGAAATGACGTTCTTGACTTTTTAAGATGAAGACAGATGTCCAAAATTAAAATTGGACTGTCTATATATCGATTGCAAATTTAGCCTGAATGCGATATTTTTGTTCAATACCTAGCGTATCATCATGGTATCTTAGAAACATACAAGAATATTTGTAGTTTAGGGAGGCGTTAGTCTCCAGTATGACGATATGATCATACAGTGGACAGTGGCGATCTTCTCGGACAGTACGGACACACAGGTAGATATGATTTATACCTTGTTCACACCTGTCCAGGCCGCACCGAGATGGGATTAGGCAGCTCTCACCCAGGGGATCTAACAGTACGAATTCCTGACAGATCATCAAAATAATGAACTCGGTGTCCTTGATACCAAATACCTCTGAATAGTTTTGATGTACTTTCTATCGTTTAAATTTTCAGTGCTTTTTTTTCACTGACAAAAAAAAAATCTAATTCACCTCTAAAAGGATATCCATATCATTTTTCGTAATATGATTAAATTTCTGAACAAATTCATTTTTTGGCCATTTCTATGCTCCATTTTAATGTCATCCCCTGACTTTATATGATGAATTCTTAACAAAAAGGTCTATTTGAAGAATAAATGTATAATGAAACATCGATTTCATTTAATTACATAATATGGATACCAGAACAACACGGTCGGCTTTTGTCGTTAATTTTCCCATCTTCACACTTTGTCAATGCCATTTCAATGTGTGCAGGGCGAGATGAGAATTCGATATTAGTTGGTGTTCGACAAGGTGCCTCGCAGGTACCCCTGCTGTTTTGTATTATGATTGTTGTATAGGTTCAAAGGAAGGTTCACGTAAGGCATAATTTGCTGCCTGTAATGCTGTGACCGTCATGTCTGCCTTCATTAACACGGCATCGTATTGACAGATCTACGAGTGATAAACTGAGAATTTACCATTCGCGAGAATATAACTATTTCTAAAGGCATTAAATATTCAAAGCATTGATAATTCATCAAAAATGACAGAGACATCACAACAGCAATGAAACATAGTGTAATCAAAGATTACGAAGCTCACCTCATGGCAGCAAAGTTCAATTTAAACATATCTCTAAGTACATGTATATTAAGAAAATCACTCAAGTGGAAAAAAGTAGGTCAAGGTCATTTCATGAAAGTTTGATCAAAAATACATCTAATATGCAAGTTCGGTACATGTAGCACTTATACTTTGCTCAATATTGGCCTTTAAAGGCAAAATAACTCAAGCGGAAAAAGTAGGTAAAGGTCATTTTATGAAAGTTTGATCAAAGATACATCCAATATGCAAGTTTGGTACATGTAGCACTTATACTTTGCTCAATATTGGCCTTTAAAGGCAAAATCACTCAAGTGGAAAAAGTAGGTCAAGGTCATTTTATGAAAATTTGATCAAAGATACATCCAATATGCAAGTTTGGTACATGTAGCAATTATACTTTGCTCAATATTGGCCTTTAAAAGGCAAAATCACTCAAGTGGAAAAAGTAGGTCAAGGTCATTTTATGAAAGTTTGATCAAAGATACATCCAATATGCAAATTTGGTACATGTAGCACTTTTACTTTGCTCAAAATTAGCCTTTAAAGGCAAAATCACTCAAGCGGAAAAAGTAGGTCAAGGTCATTTTATGAAAGTTTGATCAAAGATACAACCAATATGCAAGTTTGGTACATGTAGCACTTATACTTTGCTCAATATTGGCCTTTAAAGGCAAAATCACTCAAGTGGAAAAAGTAGGTCAAGGTCGCTTTATGAAAGTTTGATCAAAGATACATCCAATATGCAAGTTTGGTACATGTAGCACTTATACTTTGCTCAATATTGGCCTTATAAGGCAAAATCACTCAAGCGGAAAAAGTAGGTCAGATGCTGCATCCGATGCATGGGTTCACCTCAGCCTCCCAAGATGAATCCCTTGTTCAAGTTTGGTTACTGTAGCATCAGTACTTTGTCAGATACTGAACTACCCCAAAAACTTTAACCAGACATTGACGAAGTCATTCAACCGGAAAATGTAGGTCAGATGCTGCATCCGATGCATGGGTTCACCTCAGCATCCCAAGATGAATCACTTGTTCAAGTTTGGTTACTGTAGCATCAGTACTTTGTCATATACTGAACTACCCCCAAAAACTTTAACCAGACACAAAGTCATTCAACCGGAAAATGTAGGTCAGATGCTGCATCCGATGCATGGGTTCACCTCTGCATCCCAAGATGAATCACTTGTTCAAGTTTGGTTACTGTAGCATCAGTACTTTGTCAGATACTGAACTACCCCAAAAACTTTAACCAGACACTGACAAAGTCATTCAACCGGAAAATGTAGGTCAGATGCTGCATCCGATGCATGGGTTCACCTCAGCATCCCAAGATGAATCACTTGTGCAAGTTTGGTTACTGTAGCATCAGTACTTTGTCAGATACTGAGTTACCCCAAAAACTTTAACCGGACGCGGACGCGGACGGGGACGACGACGGGGACGGGGACGGGGACGCGGACGCGGACGTCGGGGTTATAGCATAAGCTCATCTCAACTTCGTCGAGGTGAGCTAAAAAGGAAAACGGGAATCAGATTTCTATGCCGTCATTACTATTCAAAACCAAAAATTGCAATTAGCAAATTACAGTGTCAGTGAAGCCTTATATTTAATTCATTTAATATCCCCTCAAAAATTAAAACTGAAACAAGACTGATGTCCCTGAAGAGGTTTAATGTTAAGTTCAATGAGCAATCAAAAAGCACCTGAGCAGCCAGAGCTCTTTAACATTAATCTCTCTAACCATGATTTTATCAATTTTGATTAATTTCAGAGGCACCCAGGTATACCTCAAATTGCGCCAAGAAATAAAACATATTCCCGAGTGCATTGATACTTTTCTCAGATCGCGTGTCATGTTCGGGTCCTTTGATTCACGATCTGACGTACCTTACTTATAATTCATCCGTCAGGGCGATTGCATTCAATAGAATATCATTTCATCAATATTTCCCTTCAATAACAAAATGAACTAACGACTATAAAGTAGATTTTTCATCTCTTTTAATTTCCTCTTTGAATTGTCAATAAATTGGCAATGCTCAGTGTAGCAGCAGCGATACAGCTTCACTACTCCCGGAACACAATAGTCTTACTGTTCCAGGATTTCACCCGGATTACCTCCGACGATAAATCATTTACAAAGCCCAGTAATTACTGGATCTTCAATACATCCCTCTTTATCGCTACCAAGGCAGCCTTCTTAAAATTCGCCTATCATTCCGGGAACATCAAGGACCGAACGTGCGCCCGAGGAATCGAAAATTACAATTGAAGGTGAAATGACATGTATCTAATCACCAATATGCATCAGTCAAATGGAATATTAATCTAGAATTCCCAATGGAGCCCTACGGAAATAAACATAATGCCGACCTTAAGATGCTTCGTAGAAGCTAATGTATTACACTAGAATGACTATCCGGGAAAGGGAAAAAAATCGGAAAATTTTTGTCACCAATGAGATCTAATTATAAACCCAGCTGTGGAGAATGAATGGCATCGGGGGGATAGCATTTATCTGCACACGGGATTAAAGCTTTAATTGTCGACACTGTTCACGCGACAGCATCGTTCCCATGGAAACTTTTGTTGGTGAGTCCTTGCAATTTCCGTGCATACTCGCGCCAACCAAGATTAAGTTTCCCCAAACTTATGAAAAAGATCATCATTATCTTTTCAAATAACAAACTGACTTTCTCAAACACCATGAGTCATAAAAAGCTTCTTCGCTCCTTGTTTTTATGGAGGTTTCGCCAGTTTCTCATTTTGAAGCCGTCTCCGATATGCAAATTTGCTCCGTATTAGGCTCGAAAAATTTCTGAGGCGATCAAATGTTTTCGCGATACTGATAAGGTTCGTGCCAGAAAATGAAAAAAAAAAACCTGATCAGTAGGAATAATTATCGTAATGCAAATGAAATAGTAGATCATCATAACGTCTGCCGGATTCCTTGTTTCCGCAATAAAAATCCTGTCATTGGGGATTCATAAGAATTAAGAGACAGGGTACAATTTACTGGTATTTCACATATGGAAAGAGTACAATGATAAATAAAGTATAAGATATGATACACACAGCTTCAACTACGTACTTTTTTATTTGTTTTTATTGTTGTTGTAATGTTTTTATGTATAACCTTGAAATATTAATGATCCGTCCTGTTTCTTGCCTTGATAAAGAAATTGATTTTCCTTTATACTTTAAAGTAATTTTTAAAGAAATAGCTACGTGTATAGGAGGGAATCATATATGTTTTCTCTAAGTTTTCGGATTTTGTCAAAATGGAAGATAAACCACTTTCGTTTCTTGCATCCATAAAATTGTATAATATCACCGGCATGATAAGGTAGGTCTTTGGTAATTCCGTGAATGATAAGCTAAAGTATAATGTGTATCATAGATTTGGTAATTTCGTGAATGATAAGCTAAAATATAATGTGTATCATAGATTTGGTAATTCCGTGAATGATAAGCTAAAATATAATGTGTATCATAGATTTGGTAATTCCGTGAATGATAAGCTAAAATATAATGTGTATCATAGATTTGGTAATTCCGTGAATGATAAGCTAAAATATAATGTGTATCATAGATTTGGTAATTCCATGAATGATAAGCAAAAATATAATATGTATCATAGATTTGGTAATTCCGTGAATGATAAGCTAAAATATAATGTGTATCATAGATTTGGTAATTCCGTGAATGATAAGCTAAAATATAATGTGTATCATAGATTTGGTAATCTAGTGAATGATAAGCTAAAATATAATGTGTATCATAGATTAAAATATGTCCTTGACAGCAAAGGTATGACATTATTAAAGGGATCTTAATCAAAAGTTTGAATTACATCCATGAAAATAGTTGTATTTTGAATAAAAAATTTGAATTTAACCTTTATCAAATTACTTCTGATAGTCATTTGTCTGGAATCTTCATTTTCAACGGAATATTTAAAGTGACTTACAATCACATAACAACAGATAAAAAATAACAAGGTGCATGAATTCTCCATGGTGAAGTATCTTTTTCTTGACATTTCAGAAATGGCCATCATGGACCCGAAGTATTTAGGTCCAATAAAATAGTGTGACGAGAAATACTAGTAACCCGTGTGTTTGTTCACATGCATTAATGCATTCTGACTGCTGAATTAGCATGCATTTTTTTCAATTGTGCAATTACCATGCATACACTAGTACCCTGACTCTGTAAAAATGACTTGTCAACATGGTAAGTGACATTAGTATGAGAGCAAGATAAGAACGATCAGATTCTTTGGAATATGTTAAAATGACGTCGGACTGAAAAACAGACAAACAAATTTTGAACAAAGCACACAATTGCGAAATTGCACTCCTGGAATTCATCCCCCGATTTATTTCCTCTGAATTTGGGAGTCACAATGTAGTGCATGGCCAGAAATAATGACTGCTTTTAGGAGGAAAAAGGATGTCAGCAATGATGCTAATTCTAACGAAAATCTGTGTATTCCACTTAGCTAAATACAGATAAAATGTAAAACTTTTAATTCTCTTTACTTTACACGGAAATCATGTTTAAGTAATTCAGTTGTCATAGCTGTAATCCCACCATTTACCCAAAAGAATTATCTATAATCCAAAACTTTTCCGGATATCTCGTTCCCGGTTTTCCCATTATGGGTCTGAATCTAGTGTATATAGATACTACTAAATTCTATTTCAATCCAAGTGTTTCGAGGAAATCCTTTTTGTTTCGTCGTTTTGTCGCAGTAACGAAATGACAATATTAATTTTGTTCTTCTTTTGAACCACTCAAGTCAAGAGTAAGCGATTTTTGCACAAAGTACACGTATATAAGGAAATTGGTCCAGCTTACATACTGATGATATCACATAGTGACATTTGTCGTGTGGTTAGTACACAAGTACCCTGTACTGTCACCGAGGTATACTATCTAATACACAGATCTCTTCGATCATGGATGTGACATACCGGTCAATTTTTGCCCCTTCTGCGTCTCTGTTTTCCAGAATTCCAAAATCCATGTAATATCCGTTCATTCACCAATAATATTGTATTTCTGCGAATGGGAACAATTTATGCATCTTTCCAAATCAAAGATAATTTTGATGTGGACTGGCACTACATATGGCTTTTAGTTCACATGACCTTTTGGTCCTTGTGAAAATTGAATGAAACAATCATTATTAGAAAAGGGAATAATTGAATCATTGAAAAAACAACTTTCAATTTCATATAACAGGGGCTTCAAGGTTTTCCTTTAACATTGAAAATATACTATTAATGTATAACACAATTAGACAAGAGGGCGAGGTAATGATTTGTGATTTTTATTCACATGAGTGTTAGATCGCAGCTACATGTCGACGTACCGCAACATCAAGCAATCGCTGCACGCTAATTTAATTTTAAATTTTAAATTAAGTTTTAAAATACATCAAAATGCTAATTTCGTTAAATAAAGAGGCATTTTCAAAAGTTCGATGTATAGGGGAAAACCACAGTGTCACGGTGTCTCTTTTGAACTGCGATTTTCTTCCTATGACCTTGACCATATATGCAATTTCTGAAATGTCTAGGACCCGCGACCACCAGCAGAAACAGAGACAGTTGCGGAAACAAAATTAACATAATGGTAAAATAACGCTCAAATATTTTTTTTTCTAAACTGCTGTAATTTTCATATGAAATAAACATTTTTAAAGCAATGTTAAAAAAAAAATTACGGTGTTTGGTGACACATTGTCTTTCTTATAGATAGACACGATGTCACGTCGATGAAGAGATTTGAAAACCAGCACAGCGGTTGGTGACATGTAAATTATCTTAAGGATGGAGACTCTGCCCATTATTACGTTATACAATAAATCTGATAGGAGAATATTATGATTAGTACTTATTAGATGTCCATGTTTCTGTATTTACATGAATATACTAACAACATTACATTGTATTATCAAACTTCATACGAGCATCAAAGAAACGATAACATCATTGAATCGTGCAGTTAGAATCTCGAAAGTAACCTTCAGAGAGAAATATCTATTTTCGTTGTTGTATTAGACGGATATATAAAACGAAGAACATTCA
Organism: Pinctada fucata; assembly: GCA_028142955.1. NCBI lineage: Eukaryota > Metazoa > Mollusca > Bivalvia > Pterioida > Pteriidae > Pinctada > Pinctada fucata. The sequence goes on along the minus strand of AP027103.1, from coordinate 59,569,147 downwards.
GACGAATACATTTTATAAACTTTAAAGGAATCAGAAAGAGAATTATAAGTATTGTTTTAACACAATAGACATACAGTAATTGCTTTCCAACAATGTCGAGTAACTTTCAATCCGCGCAGTAGCAAGAAGGATAAGGTTCTCATCGGAGCAGAGCAAAAGATTGTAGAAAACATTCACCATCAAAGCAAACATTGCAGAAAACATTCATCATAATAACAAATAAAATGTCAAGGTCGTTGCTCGAGTAACTTTCTTATTTATCATCGAAGAGACATTAAAATATTTTGAATCTGTAATAAGTTGGGCAAACTAAGTAAATTGGTACTCTCGCTGCTGTAGTTAAAATGATAGGCAAACAATCAAACTTGTCTATATTTGTCAAGAATAACTATTATGAAACTTCTTTTTATCGTAGGTTAATGTTCTTTTTATTTCCTCGTCCCACATAATTTCTTTTAGGCAAAAGAAAATGCATCAAAATATTTATCCAAATTGTTCACAACAAAAAAATTTATATGAAAAATAATTTAATACATCTTTCCGTACAAGACAAGTAAGGACAAGTTTGTGAAGCATGCGATCTGTATACTATACACAAACATAAAAGGGATACACTGAATACTGTACATAAAACCCTATCTCATATACAAGGTATAATTTTCAATCAAGTCTGAACTGCTCCAATTCTTTTTAACGACAATGGTGTCAATCCAGTTAAGAATGGGGTCTTACGCCAAAGACAGTATAAGAATAATGTTACACAATCAGTGCGCGCTCCATCTTATAGTACGGATATTATTCCCATTCAGGTTGAAACACCTTTCGAACGCGACCCATCTTTCCATCACGATTCACGAGGTGATTGTACCTCTATGTAGCGATATTTGTACCATCAACACTACCACTTCGTATATACTTTTCCGATAGCGATATGAATCTATCAATATTGCCTGATTGCCAAATATCTATCTAATCTCCATAAAGGATAGAGCTGAAACCATTAGCGCGGTGATGAAGACTATTTGTTTTTTCTTCGCACGTCAAAACTTAGATATCTGTCTGTAGAAACAAGGCTCAGCATCATTTATTTTTGTTCGTGTACCAGATCTTGAATGAAACTTCCTATCTATGTCGTCAGATATGACAGAAGCTTGGCATTATTTAAGAAACCCGTCATTTTCCGTAGTCGATTCGGCGGAAATCTAGGTCGCAATCGGCAGTCTATGACGAATTACGGTGTGTATGTAGGTCGTATGTCCCAAAGCATCAGCCACGGTCACTGAGCTGATATTGCGCAGTATAAACGCTGTGAATGGAAGGAGCTCCAAAATACTATGTAAAATAGAAATGAATAAAAAAAAGGGGGGCGATAGATGACGATAGCAAGGTGTACCCTGGGCCCAAACTACAGAAAAACTGTTCATATAGCATTACAAGGCCATACAATATACTTTCAGTTGAATGACATATATTTTTGGATATAAGACCTTGAAATGAGATGCACGACGTATAAAGTATTCTTGTACTTACGAACGAATTTAGGCAATCTAGATATAACATGAATTCAATAGTATTCTCAGTTTTCACATACATTGATCTAAATTGATCTTTATTGCTGTCTTCAATCAATTTTGATAATACTACCTTATTAACGGTCATGCAAGATCAAATTTAGTGTCAAGGTCAGTGTAATGAAATTCGGGAAACCATTGTTGATATGAAGAAGAGGAAAAGCACTGATATACCATGGCAACCAAGAGAGAGAGAGAGAGAGAGAGAGAGAGAGAGAGAGAGAGAGAGAGAGAGAGAGAGAGAGAGAGAGAGAGAGAGAACATAGTTCAGTTAGCAACACATATTCAAAAAGTCTAAATTTACAACTATAAAGGAAACAATTTTGTCGTGAATGTGCACGTTTCGTATAAATAACAGTTGATCTAAATATGGTATATAGTATTTAACAAAAGGTAAGAAAAATACCATTGAGATAGCATCATTTAACACGGTAACTAACCTTCACATATTGTGTATTGGGGGGAATACACAATGTTTGTGGTTTACCTACTTTATACATGTTTGGATACGCTAAGAAGCATGTATGAACTAGCTTGATACATGTATAGGACATTTCTCATCATTATATTTGTTTTACACACTTTTCGGACAAAATTCTGTTATAAACTGGTAATAGAAATGGCCTATTCCATCTATCAAGGACTTCTGTATCTGTGCTAGATGCATGACTGAAAAAAAAAAACGCATGGAAGTATCAAACACTTAGGCAATGACAGTATTAAAACCGATTTGATAGAGATAAAACAAGTGCCACATAACTGTTAATACATATATGTATAAAACTCGTACGTGTCATATTACACGATATAAATGACAGAATTTATAACTGAAATTCAAGTTACTTATAGTTTCTCACATTACTGGGTGATACTTTACTGAAATGCAATTGCTTTTACAACTTGAATAAGGGTTTGGGTTAGTATATGCAAGAAGGTTCCCTCGAGTTTTAACCTATACTTTATAAAACTCTGAAGGAGGAAGTCGTACCTGGACACAATATCAAAGCCCCAATTCAAAAGCACTATATCATGACAGCTTTTATGACAAGCGCTATCATGCAGTTGGCATCGAAATACATGTAAGCTTTATATGTAGAATATGGACTTTCGGAATTCCTTATCTACCCGAAACGTGCATGTCTGGTCCATGCTGCAAATTCATCTGTTCTAAAATGATGCTATTGAATTTGAAGACGTTTAACCCTTATCATATGAAGAATATTCACTCCCTCATCTTTGTTGCATACCCGTAAATAAAGTACAAAAGCACAAATCTAGACAAAGTATTATATCAAGGCAAATGGAGTAGCAAATGGACGTAAAATGTCAAGGGGATCTTTTCAGGCACTTGTCACTTTGACAAATTCAAGTAAAAGACGTGGCTAACCGATTTACTGACATCAAAATACTTTATAGTTTCAGGAACAACCCACTAGTCTAGAGTATAGAAGTCTACAAAAACCTTAAATCTGCATTGCCGATATACAGAGATTCCTGGCACCAAACTTTTATAAAAACGCAGAGAGACTTCTAAATAAGTTGACCAAGTCAATCAGAAGATGAAACATGAAGATCTTACTACAGAGAGACAAAGAAGACAAATCAGTCGATAGACGGACAACAATTATCTTTTTGTCCCACGAAAACAAAAGAATTAAAAATCGGATGTTACTTGAATCTGGCGTTAACAATGTGTCGAATAAACAAGTTTTGCAGAATGTGTGTCTTAATATGATGTAAAAACATCGAATTATCTTCTCTATTTGGAGTGGCATTAGATAATAGTCTGACATCTTGTAAGTAAGAAAAGTATCTGATTCATACGAATTAATTATCCTGGAAGACAAAGTAAGACTACGTACATCACAACTTAAGAGACATTGGCTTATGCAAGAAATTGTCAGACAAATCGGCAAATAATTTCTATTTCTTTTCAGGTATCATCTTCGATATGACGGTTATTTGAATCAAAATCGTTTTTGAAACCGAGAAAGGTGTGAAACAACACCTCCTAGTTGCAGAGTTACAGATTCTGACCTCATCAGGCACATATCGATGACGTCAGCACGTCAGGAAGTTCAAGAAAGGAGGACTAAAACAACAAGAAATTAATTTGCAAAATCGGCCAAAATTTACACGCGCGAATTATTCAATTTTATTTAGATTGTAGAATGGACCAGCTGTCAATGAATGACGAAATTAAGAATAAAGTTTATACCCAGTTAACGGATACTCCAAAGTAATTAATACGCCTAACACAGCTGGGTATCATTGGCTGAGCGGATTCCAACCTATCAAAAATGTTGAAGTGTCTGATTTTTGATAAGAGAGAACAAATCCTTCGTGACCGAAAAAAGGTCAAAGCTCTCACTTGAGCAGGTGAAATTTTGTAGATACACATAGTTTCTAGGCAGATGTGTATTAGGCTACACATATTTCACAAGCAGCTGGGTTGTCCCGACAGATGCGCACACAGATCTCCATTCAATCTGGACATTATCATAAAGATAAGGACTCTCAGGACCATATGATATCATGTTCATGGTCATTCATTGAGGGGGTTAACCATGTATATACCATGTTCATAACATTGCTTATTCGAAAATGGCAAAAGAGTGATTTGTTATAAGTTTGCAAAGTTGTGTTTCCTACTTCATTTCGTCTATATTTGAAACTCAAAGGTCCATGTACTGTACTTTGTCTTTATAAAGTGTCAAAAATAGACGGACTAACGACAGTTATATACTTGTAACATATTACAACAATAACAGATATAGGTATATTTTGTCCGATATTACATAACCACCTTTAAAAGCTGCCTACACAATTTGGAAGCAAACTGTCAACAATCGTCAAGATACGGTATTCTTGGGCTATTAGTTGGACAAACTGTTGATAAACCGACCGGGGATGGCGACCAACAATAAGACCGTTTTCTAAAAAATTACACAATATTAAATTGACAGAAAAGTATCAAAATATATCCCATTAGCAGACGACACAGTAACGGGGCGAGGCGCGAGCGTGCGTTGGAGAGGGGCACCACAGGCCCATTCAGCCCGAGTACGTGTGCGGTACACCTGGACCACCTGCTCATTTACAGTTGATCAATACAGTATACATACTTATTTGATAAGCATGGAGAAGAAGAATCACCTACGAAAATCCTCACCTGCTTGATTGACATTTGTGACATTATTATATATCCCTACCTATGATCCACTCCTGAACTTCTAAGCACCAGAAGGCACCTTTGATGATGAGGCTTTTTAATGTGCGGTTATCGTTAGGTGGTCCAAATTATAATATATTTCAGTGAAGAAATATTCTGTATAGATTAGTTTCAACTAGAAATATTCTGTATAGATTAGTTTCAACTAGAAATAATCTGTATAGATTACATGTAGTTTCAACTAGAAATGTTCTTTATAGATTAGTTTAAACTAAGTTGGTCGACTGCAAAAATCTCGTAATTCTAATGATATGACATTGACCCTGAAAATTGATAGGGTTCTTCTATCAATGACAGTCCTTTTTGTCAAGTTTGATGGTCTCAGGGCTTACTGTTTAGTGTAATTATTCCTATTAGGTTTTGCTTATTAAAGAGGCTTGACCTTGACCTTTCGGGACGGATAGACAACCAGGAAATGTAGACAACTGGAAGGAGAGGCGTTTGCAGACAGGCGTTTGCATACATCATAAAAGCAGACGTATGTATCCATCAAAAAGGGAATGGAGACTAACAGACGGATGTGACAGCGCAATACCATAAGACGGTCGTACAAAGGTCTTTGAGAGGATTTTTGGTATTTGACTTTTGAACATACGTACTAACTGGTCAGTTGTTCTGTGAATAAATAATACAATTTCAACAATTCTATAACATCGAATTCGACACTTTTCCTGACTTGACTTCATCGACGGCTATGTCAGCAAGCATTGTAAAATATTGTCTAATCATAGTTCTTGCCTGTATTCCACTTTGCATTGGGTTATCATATATGATACCGTGAGTGTAAGAGAGAGAGATAGAACGTTACATTTATGTTGCTCAATGACAGGAAGTCAATAATCATCTATGAAATCATCGTATTTTCATCCTCTAAAACAATCAAACGAAACGAACCCAATCAAATGGGAGAAAATAATGAAACATAAGATCAAATCTGAATTCCAAACTTTCGTAAATTGTCAAAATCACAGTGATGATATATATACATGTAGCTGAATATTTGGAGACGTAGGTGAGTTGATTTTTTATGAGATTATCCGATAAACAAGCCTTCATGCTGAGAAGTTAATACATAGTGACATGTTAAACAAACTATAGGTTACCCCCAGTAGTGCACCAACTCTGATATTAAATAAACATAGCTGTACTACAATATTAATATGAAAATACCATGTTTCAATGTCAGAAACTAGAAGTATTAAATGAAAGTCGTATGACATAATTTGGATACTGCCCAATTATGATGAAGTCACAATGGTCTCGAATAGTACATGTGATCATCTAAGATAATAGTGCATCCAACCTTCTATTCCCAATATCGTGTGCATCAAAAGACCGAAAGGATATGATGCGGATTGAGCTTAAGGACGAGTTGTCTCAAGAATGTTTATTTCCATCATAAAAAGAAGAAAAGAGAAAGATATGATTGTGCAAATTTGTGGAATCTCAACAGCTTGCCGAAAATGTGTCTTTCAAATTATTTACATCTACTTCATCAACGATATTTTGCAGACTTGAATCGTTCATGATTCAGATGATATAAAATTCCCATTAACACCTTTTTGTCTCACAACAAATGTCCCCCCTATGTTGACCCCCCTACGTCAGAATAAAGGCAAAATATACCTATAAAACTGTGTTATATTTCTATTTTGAGAATCACAGCTTATCTTTTCACATATTTTCCAATAATCAACTTTCAAGAAGATGTTGATTTTAATCTGTCAACCAAAGTATACACCTGACACCCTGACATCACGACTTTAAATTTTCCGTATTAATATCATGCTTTTTTGATAACCGACTTTTTTATAATAAATTTGTAAAATGCTTGATTTTTTTCTTTCCTTCCTATACAATTTCTGGGGTTTTTTTAAAAATATTTTTGTCCTTGTACATGTATGTACCTTCGTCTTGTGACAGATCTAAATTATGGAGACCAACCAAAGAAATGCAAGACTCCATAAGTTCGAATATTGATGTTTCGTGCGACCACTTCTATTTTATGAGTAGTTTTATAGAGAAATAACGAACGTGTGATACTTTAATCTCATTATCGGGGATTTGACCTGGTCAGTTTTAGTATTGTAAATTCTCAAGCAAGACCGTTCGTTTGATCTTAACAAGTCAAGAATTTGATGATTTTGAACATTGGTCAAAAGTTCTCCGCCAGGCCGCTTGATAACCGGTGAATGGGGGATGTCATGAAGGGTTAGTATATTGACCCCACGATGGGTCACTCTGTCCGAGTACGAATATAGGACAGCCAAGCCTTCAATACATTTCGGACATAGTTACCGATACTTGAAGCATGGGTCATGTTTGTTAGCATTTCTGTCACCAAATTTCGGACAGATTTCCTGTCCAATTATAAAGCTATCCCGTCGTTCTCCGACTGACCACTGCCATGTCCACTTTTTATTGGCGAAATTCTTTCCGTCTATTTCTGGGTTGTTATCACACATCACCGATCATCAGCCTCGACAATTGGGAATGAATTTGAATTGCTGACAGTTGCAGAAATTGGTTAAGTGTTACATTAACAGCGGTCTAATTCCATCTGACACTTGACTGTGTCACTACTAGACCCCTAAAGTCAGCGTGTTATAAGTAACAAGAAATGAAATGTTCCGTGTCAAGGGGTCAAAAGGACTGATCATCAGTACATACAGTACGGTCTGCGAAGTACGGTCTGTCAAGTAATCGATCATGATCATGATGGTCTACAGATCCAGTACGGTCTGCCAACTAAAGGAAGATAAATCGCACATAAATTCTATGTTCTGCATTGATATTTGATCTTTTTTCATAACATCTTCTGTATTCAGCGGTGTGTTAAGGGCGTCCGGAGGCAGTGTTCGCCCCCGGCAGTGACCACCTTTTTTGAAAACCCCTATATTTTGGACAACTTTCCGAAATATTTGGTGACAGTCACCCCCTGACCTTCATAAAGTTTGCGCTGGATCCGCCACTAGTATTTATCATGTACCTTTAACTTGAAGAGTATAAACTCTGATTTTATACAAAGTATGACCATTGTCGGATATGGTCCTTGTCTCCACAAATTTCGTTTTCTGTTGTCACCATACACCAGTAATCTTACAAATCGGCTTATTGGGGTCATTCTTACAATGTACGAGGAATTGTAATCTTAAAGATACTAGTAATCTGAAAAGTTCCAATAATGTAAAGTATGAGAGTCTGATTTCCTGCATAATTACAAGTAATAACCACTCAAATTGATTATGGCTCGGGGGTAATAATGATAATGTGACCCCTCTCCCCGGGGAACACGATGCCACGGAATCTGACAGACCGGGAAAACCTGACAGGGGATAACATCACTATGAAAAGTACATGTATGAAGAAATGTAAGATTGTTCGGTCACTGCTCTCTCTCTCTCTCTCTAGAAACAATGCAGATTCCCTAACAAAAAGGCAATCAGATGACATTTGAGTAAATGGCTTCGAGTGAATAGCATCTTGTTTCAGTACAAGTCCTTTCTCTTGTAAAATGCCTTTATGTCACAAGACGCCAGCGAGATACAAGGTCGATCGATTCTACAGGACCAGAAATCTGACAACTTCTAACATTCATTTTCATTTTAAGATATCAATGATCGTATGTCAATAAAACGTGATATTATATATTATAGTGACATTTTCTACTTCTAAATTAGGATAAATACATATCTGGAAAAACAACATGGCAACGCAGTAGAGAAAAGACAAACATGTCAGGAAAAACAACTTGATTTACATCAATAAGATATGTAGAATACCAAGAAATGTGCAAAAATCATCTTTAGTAAATAAAGAACAGTCACATTAATCATGAAAATAAAAATAACACGATTAGCAGGGAGGTTATGTGTTTTAATCCGGATAATGACACAATGAGCCACCCGTGAGGTAAATTCAATTTTTCTACTACGAGTGTTCATTTGTTTCTTTAGTACAATTAGTGTATTTTCGGTTGTTCACTTTACTATCTCTTCTGTATACGTCTTCAAAAATAATAAGTCTTTCCGTGTTTTATATTGCTATCTTGGACAAGGGTCTTGAGGTAGATTTTTTTTTTCTCTGTTAATGTCGCTGCAATCTACATTATATTAGCAATGATGAAAAACCAATGGCACCACCAAATTGTTGAAAGGAGAGTAGGTGGAGGTATCATTCTTTCCATATACATTGTACATGTATTGAAATCCATCTGATTAGACAATTTTCATTAATGACGAATCTTATTGATTTTGGAGATAGTGAAACTCGATCTTTTCTTCCCAAATGTCCTCCGAATCTTATCTTATTAGAAATCAGTGTAAAGATGGCTTAATTTAGAGAGAATAATCCACTTGGTCTGCAATGTGATAGCCCCCAGCTGCCATTATGTAAATGAGGAGTTGGTGTCGCCGCCTGCCGCCCAATCCCCCCTGACAGTCCACATAATCCATATCTTCTCACATCACTGATATTTTACACATCTTCACTGCTTCCATAGAGAGAAAAAACTAGTGACAGGTTGTTCATTAGGATTGAATAATTATCTTGACTCATTCTCGTAAAAATTGATAATCGGCGAGACTCCGGCGAGAACTTTCAATACAAACGGCAAAGACTATCTGGCTTCCAGCATGCGAAATATCCATCATTCAAAGCCGTAAGAGGAAGTCATTTCAAAATACAGCTACTTTCTGTTGATACTTTTTTACTCTCTTCATCTGTTTGATCCCAAGGCATCAATTACTCTCCCATTAGTAATTAATGAAGCAATAAGACGAGATACAGAATGTTGTCAACTATCAGGCAGGTTTTATGGGAAACAGAGATTCGATTGAAGATCAGAAAGAAATTAGCAAAAAAAGCCTGCTTTAATGAAACAAAAATATTTCTTACTTTACGTGGAAAACACACGTGACTTTAAGCGTGTAAAGTTGTATGACCAGCGAAGATTTATTTTTTGATATCAGACATGGCGGATATGGGAAGGAAATGAACCCCAGTTCTCTAATTGTAGAGTATGACTTCACGTAATTAACAAATAGTGTGATGCATTATTGATGTATTTTGAAATCTCGAGGAAAGCAATGCTGTGTACCTTTAGAAACAATTTCGTCATGTATACATGTATAAAGTTCGCACCCAGAGACACGATCCTAAAATAGGCAGCCAACGAATATTGTCATGCTGCCAAGGTTTTGTGGGGTGTTAAGGGTGTTTAAGGCGGTAACAGATGCCACCCGACACCTCTCTGGAGCCATCCTAACAGTTAGTGTTAAGGATGGTAACAGATGCCACCCGACACCTATCTGGAGTCATCCTAACATTTAGTGTTAAGGAGGTAACAGATGCCACCCGACACCTCTCTGGAGCCATCCTAACAGTTCGATAACTCTCAGATAATTCAATGATACGATTCAGTAACGACTTTCAATGGTTTGGGTATTGTTTGGCAATGATCAAGTTTTCCTATCGATGTTCCCGTCAATATTATGAAACTTATGAACTTTGCGGTCCGGAAATGCCTCTGACACGTCAATACTCTGAGAGGCCACCGTAACAGACGCACTGACAATATACTCTTACTTAGTGCTTTTATATCATGCCTGCTGACATATATCGTCATTAGTTGTAAACAAATCGATTCTGATCTCGTACAGTGGTCCAGAATCTGAATCACTGTACTTACCACAAATGAGCGGTTTCTAAATCCTGAATTCTAATCGAATTTCCATATTGTGCAAGACGGACGAACCGACGAAGGTCAAACACAATTTTCTTCCCCAAGTGCGATATAAAACGCACTCTCTTTATATTGTGACACTTTCATAAGTATTATGCACATTATCAATTAGCATAATAAATATCTTGTAGAAATTTCAGTTCATTACAGGTGTAAGGAGACTCATGACGACATAGGTAATTACTTCGTATTAATTTTTCTGCCGAAATATACATATATAATGATATGTTTCTATGTAATGTACGCAATGATATATAGATGTAGATAAAAATTGGTTTGTTTTCAATATTGAACGGATTGCACTTTTTCCCTCGACCTAAATAAGTATTTTACCTGAATCATCTTCGTGTTTAAGATCTTTTATTACTCTACCCCCACGCGGCTTAAAACAGCACATACAATAACTACTTACAATTCAGCTGTTTTTTGAACAGGTAGACAAATGTTTATTTTTGGTCGAGAAACTTTTGATGTATACATTTCTTATTTGTGTTTACTTGTTAAATGTGGTTTTGTGTACCTGTTTACACCTGCAAAGCGAGAATTAGTCTACCTTAAATGATTACAAAACTTGATTCCAATGAAATACCATTGATCATATACAATTGACTCTAATCAAGCCAGTGTTTGTTCCGGTTCTTTCATACGCCTAGGCGTACTGGTGTTATGTCTCTTTACAAATTGTGTTTCATTCTTGTAAAATATTGTCACTTCTTTATTCAAATACTATCCTCTAGATAATTACTTTAATGTCGAAAAGAGAAACCTAACATTTGCGAAAAGGAAGGATAATATTTTGATAGGAATTGTTGAAAGAAGTCGGCAATGTGGCGTTTAAAACACGAACTTGTTCAACGGTAAACCATTCGTAAAATTCTGTGCGCATCCAAGTGGAAGGTGACTTAGAGCATAGCACTCTTCCCAAATGGTCAAGATTCCGTAAAATTAACAAAGTAAGTTTAAGAAACACAAATGCTCCTATCCTAATCTTTGCCAGTATAACAGCTGATATCTCAAAAGAAGGTCAAGCTGCAAGGTCAAGAGGCCCAACATTTTGGTACCAACAGAAAATTCTTTCCACAAGAAATATGTCTTACCATTAGAAAGTCATTATCAAAGTCAAAGTTCTAAGTGAACTAAAAGACAAACAAACGGACAGGTCAAAACTCAAATCTCCGAATCACGGGGGCATTAAACTGGTCAAGTACCGATGAACTTGACTCACGTGACAATTTCCAGGAGGTTCCTTATATATATATGATGCACATGCTGAGTCAGTGGCTATCTGCTCTACCATATGTTAATGCGCCGCCAGATACTCAATAATTAATTAATGCAATAATTTCAAGCAAACAAGTGTAAAGTAATATATCTACTACGACCGTAATATAACGCTCATCAATAATGTATGGGGCACTAATGACCTTCACCTTAGTGTGACAGAAATCGATGGCAATCGGTCCCCGATTCTCCAATAGTGTATTCAGACACAAATGGACAAATTGTAGCTCCATGGTTGCATGTTTGACCACGATTAATTAAACGAGTTGCCCTTTAGAACAATTATTGACTTTTGGTTACAGATGGGTGACTGCTCACAATGGGCGTTGCTGATGCCGACTGCTGGGTATTGGAGACATCTGCCCACCGTGCAATACACCGTCCTTTCCCGTCATTTTCTCTCCGTAAATGGATATAAAGATCCGTTGATAAATGATCTGATCAATAGCCTTTGAGATAAGACATCAAACGTCATCAATATTGTAAATGACGATAGCGCCAGCTTCCAACAACTTCCAATAAAATAATTTACTCTTGCAATCACAAAAGTACATACGCGAAGCTAAATTTCCGAGAACTAAAATTAAAGTAGAACGAAACTGTGCGATCTATTTAGTATAAGGATGTTTATACACTGTACTTTTTATTTCTCAGGACGCAGTTCTAGGTAAAATTTGTACACTTTTTTGTACATTGATGGAGTAATCAAAGTACATTAGCACTTTAAATTACTTTCATAAAATTCATTGTAAAAACTCTTTATAATTCTCGGATGCAGAAATAAAGATGCATTTGTATTCATTAGAAACAGCATAAGAATTCTACATCAGAACTTTGAAACTCTAGGATGCAGTAAACAAAACGTTCACCTGCATTCCAGTCATAAAAATGGAGATATGAAAACGAACCAACATGTTTATTTATTTACTTATTTTGTGACATGCACCCTCTGGCAAGTTACTTTTATATTAATACAGGCAAGGTCAATGTCACTAGGTATGATCGTAGTACCAAAAAGCACGAGTGAAATATGCCGAATCCGTTATCGTTACAGGTTAACATTTAGTAACGTTGTCGTTATCCGTTACAATTCAGCCGAATCCGTTAGAGTTCAGCTAAATCCGTTACAGTTCTGCCGAATCCCGTTATTGTTCAGAAGTTTTTCGAAATGATGTCATAATAAGATAGTTTCTACGTCATCTGAGACAACATGCAATCTTCAAAACAGAGTTACCCGCCCCTTCTTTCGCTCAAAGATGATAATTCTATACCATGAAATCGAAACAATTCCAAACGGTCAGACTTTCACGTGACGACACGTGGTGACTAGACAGGACATTCAACATCTTGTTCTCCAGAAAAACAAAGAGCTAGATATTTCGTAATTTCGGCTAAGTTATGGGTGTCTTCCTCATTACCACCTAAAGCCGATTGTTGTCTAATTAATTATACACAAAGTGGTAAGACCGAGAATCGAGCCTTAATCGTCAGATCTTATTAAGGTAAATCTATGGTAACCTTACGGAGAGATGACTTTTGTCCTTTAATCGCCCTGGTTGAATAATTTATATCTGACGCATTCATTACCCGTCACTAATTCATAAATAGTGCAACCTACATCATTATTGGTATTAGACAAGGCTTGATCACCTTCTATGAAACATTATATAAGTATTGCATAAAACATAGGCTGGTTAATAACGACGGATCATTAAATCCTGTAATGCACGGAGTAAGTTGATCAAAATTTGAAGTAATTGGTAGAAATTTGATTGGATTGTCCAGGATTCATTCTGTAACATTATACGGATAAGATGCTTGGCATTAATGGTAAAGTTACGTCACTTCTCACGGGTCTCGTGAGCCTATGACATGGGCGGGGTCTGGTAAATCACGTGGGTACATGATGCCCAGTTGTCACCCATTGACGCTTTTTATGCAATGTCACGTACTTTTCTAATAACATTTTCAGTTTTGAATAAAATTAAATTGTAAAATTTCGTAGAACACAATTTGGTTTAATTTGTGGTAGAAAGCAAATGACGCACTATAAGTCTGGAGTATGACATACGTCTCCAGGGTCGTATCTTCGGAAACTTCACAGCAGGTGCAGTGTTTCTTTTAGTATTAGGCATAAACTTTGATGTGTTCACCTTCATCTATATTCAAAGGGACCGTTATTACAGATGTTTTACGTTTAGAAATAAAATTAAGTCAGAATCCATAGGCGACATGCTCACTGCATCCCTATGGCAGGAAAATTCTTGTGGGAAAAACTGAAATAATTACAGAGAATAAAATGGCAAAATAATCGACAGATGGCTGGATTTCTAAGCAATTCGGTGCGAATCTGTGCGCGAGAGCTAAATTATTCTGAAAACCTGCAAAGACTGCTCATGAAAGACTCTTGCTTCCAAACTCCTTTCAATTTTTTAAGTTCATTATCAATTTTTTTTGTCCTCGTTTTACACTTAATCATTTTAATCCCTTCCAAAAGTGATAATAGCAGACTTATGCCAGTTATTATGTCAATAAAATAGATTTAAAAAAAAGTTTGAGTAACATCAGCTGGTATATACTCGTGATTAGATTATACATATCATAATTTATAAAACCTGATTTTGCCAAGACAGTATTGATCCATACGGATTTCATCCCGATAGTAATTGTATATAGATAAAGAAAATATATCATGTAGCCTTTCAACGCTTTAAACTCATGTCAATGTTCAAGGTCGCAATGCAGTACCAATGATACATTTTGATACTTCAATGATGCTGTGTCCAAAAATCAATTTCAAGAAAAATCCATAAGGCTTTGAATAATGATGAATAAAATCCAGATTTTGAAAGGAGTTATACCAAAGAATATATTAGAAATCTTCTTATTTTAGCTTTTTGCAACTGTAAATAAATCAAGGTTGCAGAATTTATTCATTGAACAACTGACCGTCGGATTATGTAGGGTCGCAGTAAGTGCTGAGTGCAGACATGCCGAAATCTTTTAAATTTATTCATGGAACGAATTGGTCATCCTTTCCCCGTACAAATACAACCTTTATCTAAACTTTGACCGATTCAGTTTATCTAGTGTGTATGTGTGCTTAGTTGAAAATGAATTTCCGGCAGTAAGTGGCCAGGTATGGGGTAGAGAGTTTAGGGGACCCCACCTGGGGTATTAACATTTATTGACACTGTGTAAAACCACCACGCTGGATATCAGCCAGTCTTTAACTCTTCCTTTTTACCAACCCGTGTCATAAGCTGAAGTTTATGGAACGCCATCGCTGTCTTATGATGAGATATTTCAATATATGGTATGGTTTAATCAATATATGCGGTGGTAAGTACATTATATGCGGTGGTAAGTACATTATATGCCGTGGTAAGTACATTATATGCGGTGGTAAGTACAATATATGCGGTGGTTAGTACATTATATGGGGTGGTACGTACATTATATGCCGTGGTAAGTACATTATATGCGGTGGTAAGTACAATATATGCGGTGGTAAGTACAATATATGCGGTGGTTAGTACATTATATGGGGTGGTACGTACATTATATGCCGTGGTAAGTACATTATATGCGGTGGTAAGTACAATATATGCGGTGGTTAGTACATTATATGGGGTGGTACGTGCATTATATGAGGTGCTAAGAACATTATATGCGGTGGTAAGTACATTATATGGAGTGGTAAATACATTATAATCGGTGCTAAGTACATTATATGAGGTGCTAAGAACATTATATGCGGTGGTAAGTACATTATATTGAGTGGTTATTACATTATATGCGGTGCTAAGTACATTATATGCGGTGTTAGATACATTATATGGGGTGGTATGTTCATTACATGGGGGTGGTTAGTACATTAGTACATTATATGGGGTGGTATGTTCATTACATGAAGTGGTTAGTACATTATATGCGGTGCTAAGTACATTATATGCATTGCTAAGTACATTATATGCGGTGCTAAGAACATTATATGGGGTGGTGAGTACATTATATGCGGTGCTAATTTCGTTATGTGGTGATTTCGTTATGATAAACATTCTTATGACCAAGATTAAACATTTCTGAGACTCGGATCGCAGCTACGTTAAGGCACTCCTCGTTTTTACGTTTTTTGGCCTTTAAACACAAATATTTATCTGAGAAGATAAAATAAATACTATGTTGTTTAATTGAGGTATATTTCATTGTATTTTATTCAAAAAAGTGAAAAAATTAAATCTTTGGCAATCAGTGAAATCTATTCTACAATTTCACCACTACCATGGAACGGTGCGGTGGCTTAGTGGTGAAGGCGTCGGACTGCAAACACTAAGGTCGCGAGTTCGATCCTGGCCATGGGTAAATTTTATTTTTCAAAGTGAGAGGCACCATGATATCAATAGGCGTTGTTTCCGTATATTGTATATGCTTTTACTTATTAGAGGAGCTTTGTACAGATAAATTATGTGATATTAGTAAAGAGTAGATTAATTCTGTAACACTACGTTACTAATATATAAATTATAATTTTTATTTTAGCTTGTGATATTCAATTTACGTGGTCTAAGAGAGAGAAAAGAGAGGTTGAGCAAACCCAACTTGTACGTGTACGAGAACTTGTACGTGTATTTACACGTTATCTGTTTACACGTTGACGTTATGCTGTTGAGCAGATGTCACAACGCGTACTGGTACGTGTAAATCGTACATCCGTTTTGTGACGTAATTTATCTTTTGTTTACAACTGCGTATTCGTCAAGAACTTGGCGTCTAGATTCTAAAAGTAAGGGACATTCAGCAAAGACGGTGAATTAATTTTTCTATTCCAAGTAATCGGATGTATATAACATAAAAATTAAACTTCAAGAATAAAATTTTTGGACAACTTTGAGGGTTCTTCTTTAAAATATGATACATTTTATTTGTAATTTCTTCTAAATTCAGAAAGTACATACGTTCCCGAATAAATTGAATATAGGTTTTCATGGGTTATCTGCATTCAGTTGCTTATAAAATCTACAAGTAATCATAAACGTGTACTTACCGCTTTACACGTTTTACCGAACGTGTAACGTGTAACACAGGTGCGTGGAACGCAAAATGTGATGACGTCATAAACAACTTTTTGACGTACGCGTACACGTACACGTACAAGTTCGGTTTGCTCAACCTCTCTTAAAGAAAAAAACAGGGTGACGTGAAAATTCTTTATCATTATTTTTTTTTATTCTAATAATTAGAATAAAAAAAAATAATGATATAGAATTTTCATGTCACCCTGTTTTAAGAATATCAATGTAATCGGCAGTCTCTGAAATCCAGAAACTGAAAAAAAAAACCGATTGTATTTCTTTCTTCTCGGCCACTTATGTAGCTTTCTGGCGCGAAATACACACGGTGTAGATATAGACAAATTTATTTCCTTCCAAACGGTTACATATTTGATCGGAACACACTATGAATAGATTGTTCTATGATATAAAAAGAAAAAGATGGCAATTATAACCTACTTTTAATATCGCTCTAGAGATAAATTTTGAAATAGTCATCCATCCCCCTTTTTCGTTTTTGCCTGTGAACATTGTTTCCACCCTCGCTTCAGAACCCCACTTGTCCAGAAAATGTGTTTTATTGATATACACCTTTGGTGAATGTGGCATTGTAAAGCGATGGGGGGGGGGGGGGGGCGCTGTTGTGTAAAAGCGTTTCCGTTTTCCATTGTTTTCTGTGTAAAAATGCTTATTTTGACCCAAATACCGGTCTTTTCTTCCAACCCCCCAACCCCCCCCCCCCCCCCCAACCCCCCATGATAGAGCTGGGAATTTGTGTTTATGTGTCCTTGTGGGTTAATGATAAACCGAGTCTCAAAAATGTTTAATCTTTGTCATCAGAATGCTTATCATAACGAAATCACCACATAACGAACTAAGCACCGCATATAATGTACTCACCACCCCATATAATGTTCTAAGCACCGCATATAATGTACTAAGCACTGCATATAATGTACTTAGCACCGCATATAATGTACTAACCACCCCATGTAATGAACATATCACCCCATATAATGTACTTAGCACCGCATATAATGTACTTAGCACCCCATATAATGTACGTACCACCCCATATGATGTTTTAACACCGCATATAATGTACTAAGAACTCCATATAATGTACTTAACACTCCATATAATGTACTTACCACCGCATATAATGTTCTTAGCACAGCATATAATGTACTTACCACCGCATATAATGTTCTTAGCACCGCATATAATGTACTCATCACCGCATATAATGTTCTTAGCACCGCATATAATGTACGTACCACCCCATATAATGTTCTTAACACCGCATATAATGTGCTAAGCACTCCATATAATGTACTTAGCACCGCATATAATGTACTTACCACCGCATATAATGTACTTACCACCGCATATATTGATTAAACCATCCAATATATTGAAATATCTCATCATAAGACAGCGATGGCGTTCCATAGAAGTTGGTTAAACAATTAGAATATTAACAAGGTCCATACAATAAATTATTATTCTGACATTTTAGATAGATAAGTTGAGATAGGATATAATTGTATAGAATTAGCCAGCATACCGTATATTGAGGGTATCCTACCCTATACTGAGTCATTCAATATTGGACGTACATGTATATCTTTTTTCGTTTTCTTTTTTTTTTTAATTCTTTTTTTTTTTTTTTTTTTTTTGTTTTGCTTTCATATTCATTATGACTCTTTGATAAGTCGATTACAATATTGATGTGATACAGTAGACTTTATTTTACTGTTACCTTTTTCTAATATTAATTAATACACTGTAGTTTGTAAACACAGGACCCTTTAATACATGGTACAAAATCTATAATTCCGATAATCATGAACCGAATATTCTTTACATGTATCAAGTGTTTCTTCTTATTTTACTAGGTTTCTTTCTGACGCAAAAACTTCAATTCTAGACCTCGACATAGAGAATATTAAAATAAGAGCAGTCTGAAAAAAAATCTTTTTTCAGCGCGGCATCTCACAAAACAAGGAAAAAACTATTAAATGCAATGTGACACATATGACTAGAAACGCAAAGGATACATAAACTTACAAAACAAATTGCCAGACAGACAAACTAATAATAATAGTAAAACTACGATGTTTCTGAAATTCGAAATCTTAAACAATTATCACAGATCGAAGGTGATAAATTACGGAAATAAACTCAACAGCTTTGTAATCTGAACAGTGTATTTGATAAGCTTAATGATTCTGGAAATGACAGTCAGTGACAATAAGTGGTGGCATCGACTCGGAGTCCCTTCACCTTTGGTGTCAAAGACATGTCATCAATAAATGGAAATCAATCGCTGATCCCTCATCGACATCATGCCACTGACCGATGGCAAAAAATTGGTACAACTCAATAAATGTTTGCTCATCACACATTTATGTCAATAGACGTTTCAAGTTGTCCCATCGGTCGCTTTACAACCTACAGACTTTTTACCAAGTTTGTGAACATGCATGATGAAGTTTAAAGCTTCACCGTCCATGAGACAACATACAAAGTTTGTGGAGTTTAAAGTGACTAGACTCTGATAATTTGAAATAAAAGAAACAATCTTATAAAATGCAAAGTCAATAAATTGAAGTGATTTATTCACGTCGTAAAAGCATAAAGCTAAAAACCCTTGCACCTTATAGCTTTTAAATTTAGTGTGTAAATAGATACATCAAAATTGATATTTACTTAGCATGGAAGTACTAGATACAAGTTAGGGATACCTCACAAGTTTGGTGTCTCTGTAAATTATTGGTACCCCAAAACGCACGGATCGGCCCCGCGGGAATGTGTATAAATCAAGCAGTTATTAAAGGGGGATCTTGGCCTATCATTTATTATAGAGCAAACATAGTTTGTGCAGAAAGTGCCAATAAACTTCCCACCTGCAGACAGACCTGGCAGGGTAGTAGAACCGTATCAACCTCACTCTGAAATTCTGACATGCAAAGAGATTTGCAGATTTACTCACTGTAGAAAAAGTTTTTTTCTTCTTTAATCAGCGATAGCTAAGCATGATTGCAAAACGCTTTTTATTGTTGTAGATTCGACCGGTATGATCTATCATAAAGTATGACCATCCATACTGTATTTCTACAGAGAGAGAGAGAGAGAGAGAGAGAGAGAGAGAGAGAGAGAGAGAGAGAGAGAGAGAGAGAGAGAGAGAGAGAGAGCAACCGTATACGTGCGAAAAATTGGATTTCTCACAAAAGAATAACAAACCCAGGGAAATTTATCGGTATGATTGTTGAATCTTGTGTTATTCTAAGATCTCACAATCCATTTAGTCAATATTTAGCTTAAGTTTACAGAGGTGTAAAATTTGTACGGTGTAAATCCGGGAGGTGAGGAGGTACCTTTAATTGCTATCCACACAAACATAACACAAGTCATCTATAGATAAACTAACAATTACATAAGTACTTGACAAAAGTCCTTAGATTCGATTAAGATATACGGAATCGACTCCTGCTACATCAAAGTCCTGCTGGGATTTAATAGCCGGTTTTTATCCCCGCTGATGGACATCTATAGAAAATGGGACAGGAAGTAACCACCGAGACCAGGGTGGCTCCATTCACAGAAAATATTTGTCATTCGGTCATTACGTCACAAATTGGATAACGAGGGGCGGATGTCGGCATCGTACCTTTAAGATTTGTTAATGGATGATGGTTCAGATAAATCAGTTAGATTAAGTTTCCGCTTAGGGAAGCATTTCTTTTCTTTATTTCGAAAAATATTTGAACGTTTAAAATCGCATGCAGATCGGTTTATACAATAGAAATTAAGTTTCGGATGGACAAAATTGCGAAATATAAGACATCAAATTGAACAGACTATCTATCTTGATATACCCTTAGTAGTATAACAGATAACAAGTCTTACTGAGTACAATTGGATCTTGATTACCACAAGTCTGAAATGCTTTATAAATCAGTGAATTCAAATCCATTATCAAGAGATAATTTGTTGTCTTTTAATTCTGATCTAAAGCCTTCTTTATCTATAGTATGAGAAAAAATCCAGCCTGACAGAATTAGGCACAAACATGTTTACTGAAAGCTACAATATGAACAAATGACGTATATTGGTAGTAGAGCAACCTCCAGTAAGCACTTCCGGTTTCGTTTTCCCATAATCGAGGAATTGAAACCGGAATAGTAAAATAATATTATATCCTTTCAAAGTATGGTTCGTGTCTCTCTATTTTGACATTTGACAAGACTTGTCGTTGACGTCATGAAAAGCCTTGTAAACTTCCTTTGCGATAAACCCATCATAATTTCGGTAGGTCAATGGTCAAGGTGAGCTTTAAACTTGCATGTAAAAAAGAAGACTTGTGGTTACTTTCAGCTGGCATTGAACATAGTTTGTTGACCATCTTCTGCTTCTGGGCCAAGAAGGACAGTATTGAACAAACAAACAAGTGGACCAGCTACCAGCAAGCCCCATACCCGATGTCAATCTATATAATACATTGAAAATAAATGTAAGTTTATCTTGGTATTCAGGTATGCTAAATAGCAATCTATTATCACATACAGGTATATAAAATCTTTACTTTTGGGCATGGGAGTCCTAACTAATTGTCGAGGGGTGATAAAAATTTGCGGACAAGAGGTAATCTAATGTTAATGACAATACATCAACAAGATCGCGCTTCACAAAACGCTAAATCATCAAATATTCCATTCAAAGGAAGACACCCTGTCTGCGCTCGAACCCATTTTCTATCGCCACAGGTGAAAACCCTTACCTATAACAACACGGCAAAGGTGAAAGTAGTGTATTCAAGTTTCGGCGATTGTTCAAAGGTTTTGAATGTACCGAAGTCATCTGCCGGTATTCACGTCAGCTGCCGCTCTGTGACAATAGCGGCTCGACTTTCTTGTAAAGACGGTTTTATGGCGGAACAAATCATTTACTTTTTAATAGTGGAGGTTTTTAAGAGTATTTATCCTTTGGCTCCAGTTCGTGTGTCCAGGCCTTTTAAATCTTTACAAAAAAATCGAGGACGGAAACAGATGTGACCGTTCTCAGTGCCCCAAAAATCTCTTCATGTTCGTTAAATCATTTCCCCTACCACTGGAATAAACGTGATCAAATATAATCAAGAGCCCCACTACACGTGGTGATGATCTGTAATTATTTACTTTCGAAGTAGACCGGTTCTCTTCGTTTAAATTCAGTCTTTGTAAATGCCTTTTTGATTCAGCCTTTCCCAAATAATTGTTATAATTTTCCTGTCTTTACAAAATCTACCCAAATATACTCAATTGATTTTTGATAATGCTTTGAAAGGTTTTTGATGAAAAAATCTCAAGTAAACACCAAGATGAAATAATATTAACACTATATAATTCGATAAGTCCTGACAAGGGCTTGATATGAAATAAAGTTTATCTTATAGAGACGAACAAAAACTCTGGTCCCTTTTGTACAGAAAATTAAAGAGACTTGTTCAATGCTTTATCCAACGGTGGATGAATAGAAAACACGAGTAGCAACTGTTAATATTTTTCTATACTTAGACGAAAATAGTACAATTTTATTAAAAATTTATTGAAATAATTCGATTCAATAAAACAGTTTCACCTTTGATAGTTTTGTATGATAGCGGCATATGCTCTATATCTATAGCCCTTGATGTGACCCTTTAAACTTATTTATAATTTACACTTCACTTGTTTATACCATAATAAATCAAAGTCCAAACAATAAACAAGGCCAACTCTGGACTTAAATGAATTTATCACACAATAATAAGTATGTATTTCAATATTTTATTTACGTTCCCCTGAATAGAACAAACTGAAGATGCACTTATTACTGGGTTTGGAAACAGCTCATTATCTTGATAGTGGATCAGTGAAATTTCAGGAGGCCATCTCCGTATTGTAATACACAATCATTTTATGACGAAGAAAAATTCATAATTGTTGAGGGGAAAATAATACTTTCAAGCAAGGTTCTCATTATACCGCTCCTCTTGGTTTTCGTATATACGTGTATGTATAAAAGTCAACATTTGAGGTGGTAAGCACAAATCCGGAGAGAGGCTGGGAGTGTGACCAATGTACCCCTTGGAATTGCCATAAATTATTCATTTTCCGCGTTTTTATGTATATTATTTATATATAAATTATAGACTGGAACCCCCCCCCCCCCCCTTTTCTTCACAGTCTGGGACCCCCTGGAAAAATCTAGTTCTTCTCATGGGTGGTAAGCGCTGTATTACTGTCACCTACCCTAAAGTGCTCACAGTCGAATAAGGCAAGTACACAAGTCGTTGTTGCTAATGTGACAACTTTTAGTAACATCTTTATTTCTGGACTCATTAACGTAATTAGTAACGACGAATAAATAGCAA
Organism: Pinctada fucata; assembly: GCA_028142955.1. Taxonomy (NCBI): domain Eukaryota; kingdom Metazoa; phylum Mollusca; class Bivalvia; order Pterioida; family Pteriidae; genus Pinctada; species Pinctada fucata. Next base: position 59,545,869 of record AP027103.1, on the reverse strand, counting down.
TTAACCTCTTTTAACATGTTTAAAAGCGTAACTAACTTCTCCTGCATCAATGTAACCTAAAAATAGTTGGATCGCACCGACCTTGATCTACTTGCACAGCGATTCACCCATCAAAGGTAAATTAAAATGCAATCAATGTCATCTCTAATTCTCACATAATTGAAGTATGTAACATTCTCAGATTCTTTTTATCTTAAAGGTGTTTTATCTAAAAAGCAAATAAAAAAAAAAATGAAATAAAAAAAAAGCAAGCTAAGTTTTCCACACCCCTGATAAACGAACTTGAAATCGATTATTTGATTGTTTGTGTAGCTTTTTTTTACGTACACAATTTAAGAAAAAAAAAACTCATTAAACATTTTTACATTTTCTTTCGTCAAGTTAGAAAGCTACGTTAGCAAGTATCAACTGCATTAATGACAAATAAAGCGTGCACTCTCACATAACTTATAATATACTTATGCACTCCCCTTCTGCACCTTATCTCTCGGAGTCTGCGTTATCTACACGCGAATTGATACATGGACATGCTGACATTCAACAGCTTTAACATATTTTGATAAATGTTATTTTTAGGAGGTGAATTTAAATTAGTTTAAAATGATCTGCCAATCAAAATTCAGTGAGCTTGTTTTGATTTGAGGGACACTGTGGCAATTGATTTAATGGTTCACCTATAATGTACGTTTGTTTATAAACAGCTAGGAAGTGCAGATCTTTATCTAGTAGGTAAATAGACACAAGGTGAAGTAAGTATCTGGATACACAACCTGAAGAAAGGCAAGGTGATTCGGTAATATGTAATTAACACTTAGCTACTGATGGTCTTGTTCGAAAAAAGGGAACTTTGTTTATTTGTGTACAAGCAGGTATATTACAACCAACCAAATTGACACTTACAAACATTGGAAAGGCCAGAATGTGAAAATAAACTTGTTTTCCCCATTCACATATCGATCAAAGTACAAAAGGGTTATTCGAACTATACGACAGAGTTTGTGTAAAACCTATCTTTGATAAACTAGAGTGTTTATAAAATATTCGCGAATTTTCGTATCTGTAGTCAATAAACAAAAGGTTTCAAGATGGCATGAGATATACTTGACCATTTATAAACAACCTTGACCTTCGACCTCTGACATTGACCCTCACTGGGAGTTGATGTGAAAGTGTGACAACCAGAGAGATGGAACCTTTGTAGATTTTGAAGAGGAGTGAAGCGGAACTAAGATCGGACACATGCACAGATGTGAGTAGACAGACAGAAAGACGGACAGACGCCCGACGAAAATGGTATCTTTATGTCGCGAATGCTTCACAGATACACTTTGCACTCCAAATTTGTTTTATCCTTCGATTACGTCAGCAAATCGTGATGCGAAAAACAAAGGTTCAAAATATGTCTAGCATCGAATTAAAAGATTCTAATTTCCAATCTCATTTATACGATCTGTTCACAGCTAGAAGAAACATTGAACAAATTAATATCCTAAAGAGAGAATTTTTTCCTTTTGTTATTTTGTTGAAATCTGATTTTATTGAGTAAGAGATCGCATTGCCGTAAATTTCCCTGATTTCTATAGAAAAAGTGGCATATCATCTGTAAGAGGACTCTCTTGTCGATACACAGGGGAATTCTAATGGCTATGGCGACTGATCATAGCTAGGGAAAATTTCCAATTTCGCTTCTTGTCTTTATAAAAAGCCATGGCAGATGGTTCTTTGCCATAAAATGATGGTACAGGTAATCGCGGAAGCCCATTTTCTCAAATTACAACAATTAAGATTGAAACATGGTAAATCGATATCTTTTTTGAAAGGAAATGTTATGGTTCTCGCTTCATTGTAACTGACGAACATTTAATTTGTTGTGATCTGAGATTTGTTAAAAACGTAGTGGATACAGAAGTAACAGGGGTCATAAACGGTGATAAACCGGCGAAGCTACAAAATCTTAATCAAAGAGAGATAACTGCTCCTTTACTTTCGTGATTAGTATCCATGTAGCGCAACAGCTTCTGATCTATACAATGTCTCGCATTTCATCGAATCAGACGTTTACAAAAACTTAAAAAATATAATATTTTGCACAGTATAGAAATTGATATGTAACAGCTTTCTTAATTTTTTTTTCTTGACAACAGTTGTCAATAATGTTAAATCATTTTCGCAAACTGGCGATGAAAAATTGATGGCGTTTCCCCTTTACGGTAGTAAAAATTTCATCAGATTCGCATCATTGACTGTATGACAAGCCTACAGAACTACAGAGAGCCTATTCCCTCTCGTAAAACATCAGTTTTTCTGCGAGGATAAATTGCATACGACCTATTATTACCATCTGCGATCTCCATATGCTGCCTTTTACATTTCTTTCTAGTGGAACTGCTTTTCTTTTCAGATAAACGCACAGATAAAGGTTAAGATATATTATTCCAACAGCGCTAGTGTAAAGGATTGCAGAAGCAGCATGGCTGCATGAAGAAAAATGCACAGACAAGAAAATTACGGAAAAGTTTCCTCCCAGCCTTGACCTATAAACCATAATCTATATACCCAGATATCCAGTTTGGTAACAGACACATGGGATTAACGAATGCCAATACTTGCAATCCATCAAACAAATACATTAGGAATTCAAAATCGTTTGGTGAGCTATCCAAATATACATAACATGTATTAAGCATATGATGTAATGAAATAATAACGCAAAAATGCATGAGAAACTTGACTCTCCTAGCATTAGACGCGTCTTTTAGCAAACAGACTAAAGCAATTTGTGACGTGAGCATCACAAAATACTTTCTGGCCAAAACAACGCCAATCATTAGAGAAGACACAATCAGGCTTTACAAACAATACCATTTAGATGCATTATTACCATAATTCTCTCTCTTTGGAAACTTTGGCCACAAAAATCTAAGACCCCGTAAAGATATTTTATTATTTTCTTATATGACTTCCATAAAAGCGGATAGAAATAGCTTAATTAATGGGGGAGCCTGCTAGAACATCATAAGCCTGAACACTTGCTAGTAAATCCAATCAGGGCCAGTATAATAGGCTTTACTTAGGGGATGAGGGAAACCCACTAACGGCCATATCTTCTCAATTTATGGATTTGTTATCGAATGAAATATTTATTGTTTACATACTATTCCCTTATTTCCCGATGAAAAGACTACAAGCTAAGTATATAACATTTGATGAAAAAGATATGTCACTCCATCAATGGCTTAGTCACTGGAATGCTTGATGGATCACATATATAGAAATGAAACAACTTTCCCCAGATGAAGAAACTCTGAAATTCATGTGTAGCTTTGTAAGCAGTTTTTTTTTAAATCAAAAAGATTGGGTTGTGAAATATAGATACTGATATTGATGTATTTTACCATGCATGCATTAGTATATTAATTTCGAAGTTCAAGAAAGAAAATATCGGTACCAATAGAAAGGACTTGTTAAAAGCAATAGATACATACCAATGTTAAAGTTGTGTACAATGTTTAAGTTTTTATAGCGGGTGCGGCTAGCCAAACAGGGGATGCTTACTCCTCCCGGGCACCTGGTCCCATCTCTAGCTTGCTAGGCGTCCGTCGATGCTCAATTTTGTGCTATATTGTGAGTGCTTTTGAGATTATCGTCAGGATCTTCTTTAATTCAAAAGAGGGTAAAACTCCAACTTCAAAGTAACGGGGAAAGGGAGGTACATGTATGCATTGTCACAAAGAATGCGCATGTGAAAAATGAAAGCCCTATCAGAATAGTTACAATGTATGCTCAATGTTTAAAAGTATGTAAAACTTAGTGAACATTTTCAAACTTTTAAAATTTCAAGGTAACGTACGTGGTTAAAATGGTAAAAGCATTCAGTGCCTATTGAAAGGTATTGTCAAACACATAAAAATTTATACTTCATAAAGGTTTTGCCACAGACACATACAGACAGACAGACGGACAAGACAAAAATTAAAATTCTCTCGAATCTTGGATTCTTGAGAAATAAAATACTAGTATCATGCTATGTCATTTAGACACATAGTCTCCATTTGCAACAACTGCTGGACCAGGAACACTGAATGTGAACCAATTTACCAACTTTGTCTACACGGACAGACATACAGACGACAATACCCAATTTCAACAAAGGCGCAAATCCAGATGTTGAACAATCTAGGTCGAACTTAGTTTGATGTCGAAAATAAAGGGATAAAAAAGCTTGTTTATCTATATGGTTACATTTTCTGGACGGTCTAGAGACCCTACTTCTTTTCCCTGAAAAATAAGTATCATATGGAACTTACTTAGAATGAGACTCAGTAGGATCGCCGATGTGACCGTATTTCTGTCAGTTCTGTAATCTTTGATTGCATTTTTGTTCTCTTTCCACGTAAATAAATTTTCCGGGTACACGTCTACAGTATTGTCTGGAAATATAAAACAATCATGAATAAAGTATATATTATCTTCATTCTATTACAGTGCTATGGGAGACTGAGGATTAACTTAGAATAAATAATCATATAGAGGGTTATAAGACAGTTTAAGACAATTGCTACTCTATGTGATCCTGTGTGAATCTCACTCTCACAAACAACATTCTCTTGATAGCATGTTATTAGTTAACAGACAAATTAAGAGGTATTAGAGGAATCCAGAGATGTTACACATTTAGCAGGCCAAGATATTTCGCACTTTTAATTATAAAAGTTAAAAAGTGACGCTCAAGCTTTTTAAATCTTAAGAAAAGTAGGTCAACGTCTATGAGGTTAAAATTTTTGGATTCTAAAGAAAAGTATCGTCACATATGTGACAGTGAATGCACAATCACTTCAAAGATGACAATTCAGATGATATATATGATAATATGTATGATAAAGGACAACACAGATCACATATGACAAAAGGAATTAACCGATCACAAATGGCAACACAATTCACATATGATAACAAACATTTGCAAAGACTATCACGAATGAAAACATAGGTCAGCAAAACTGGCATCAAAATGTTCTGACAAGTAAATTGGTTACTTGGTCTTTAATACCATTGAATAGTTACTTTTTCTAAAAGAGACTAGAATCAGAAGAAGAAAAAATAAAGCCTTTGTTTGTGAAACACGAATGCCCCCGGTGGCATCTTTGTTAGTATAAACACCATTTTCTGTTAAGTAACGTATGTGAAAGGTCAAAGTCAGGGTAATGAAAATTTTTTGTATCAATGAAGAAATCTTGTGACAAGGAATACACATGTGAAATATCACTTACCATTCAAAAGTTGTGCCAAATGTTAAAGTTTTTGTAAAGTAGGTCAAAGTTCAAGGTCATGAGGTCAAACATTTTGGTATCAAAGGATAGGTCTTGTCACAAGGAATACACATGTGAAATATGAAAGCCCTACCACTTACCATTCAAAAGTTATGCCCAGTGTTAAAGTTTTTGAAAAGTAGGTCAAAGGTCAAGGTCACGAGGTAAAACATTTTGATATCAATGGAAAGGTCTTGTCACAAGGAATACACATATGAAATATGAAAGCCCTTTCACTTACCATTCAAAAGTTATGCCCAATGTTAAAGATTTTCGGACAAACAGACGGACAGGTAAAAAACTATATGCCCCCGAATCCTCGATTCCGGGGGCATAAAAAATGCCAAAGAAAGTTGAAAATATGAATCCCATATCCGTCGGGGTGTCATACAAGTAACAAGCCTGTCAGTCTGTTCATCTGTGGGTTAAACACGATTCTAATATAAGATTTCATTTGTTTAGCTTTGCTACGATTACATTCTAGTTCATGACATTTGTATGGTTTGTTATGATTCGATTTTTGTGATTTTTTAAAATACCGAAGTCTTGCAAATATGTCAACAGCAACAACAACAACAACAACAACGACGACGACGACAACAACAGGCCTTCATCCATCCTCTAGATCATTTTTTCAGAAGTGTACAACGAAAGTCTGCACTAAACGCAATATTTGTAGGGGATAAATGACACCACCAAAAGAGAAAATGTATGTAAAACGGCAAAACTTACAAACGTATTGACAAACGTATTGACAAATTAGTTAATCTAAATAAGCAACACAAACCAAATAAATTGATAAGAAACTAACTGGAAAACAGGTACAAGTTTTATTCTCGTCTCTTTTAAAATTATCTTATTCAGGACAAAATTCGACAGATTTGGATGGGAGTTTTATGAAAAGAGTTAATGACACGTTCAAACAATCCAATACCTCCTTGACAAGGCCATAGTTCACCTATTTATAAGACAACACTGAAGTACATGTAAATTTTGTGTGACAGATGGTCGGGGTAAACATCACCAGGATGTCGGGGGATAGAGGCAAACTGTCGGGGATTCCACCCTACACCTAAGGTCAACCCAGGCAACTAACCTCTTGTTAAATGTTACCATGTGTCTCACTTTCATCTGTTCCTTTACATGAAAATTCAATATCTGATACTCATTTTGACTTATCAAATTATTCGCCAACCTTTCATCTGCTTCACTCTTCGCAGTGTATAATGACACCGGGAAAAAAGAAGTACACTTAATCACTCAGGAATGCCCGTCAAAGAGCCCACTTAGATTTTTATGAAATGTGATAATGTTTCCCAAGATATCACGGTAGACAAACAGTTCATTGGCAGATCCACGCTTAAGTGTTACGGAAAACTAATACATTGCTCCCAATGGAAATCTAGAAGTCAGAAATTATTCGTTTTTTTTATCATTTAAAATTATAAATATGTTTGTTTTTTGTTTATTGGCAATTCGATCCATTTCGTTACTGTCAGGTATACTTTTCTGATATTGACCGCATTCAGGAACTTTGCAAAATGGTGAAAACTTAGCACCCAAAATGGAGACAGACGAAAGGACCTTCGACAGACGCTTGCCAACGTTCTCTAAGCAAAATTTATTTCAAAAATGAATACATAAAGTCTAACAAAAGGACTTGTAACTTTGATTAACCTCTAGGTAAATCAAAAAGATAATCACTATATTTTTCATATATTATGTAAATGGTGTTCTGATTCTTTTAGGTTGCCGTAAAAAAGGCACGTACATGCAAGAAAAACGCTAAAGTCCCATTACAGTAGAGTTCTGTCTTTCAGTGACAATCTAATCGTTCGGGGACAAAATTGAGGGAGAAATGTTTCATGCATCTTGCGTTCAATCCATCACGTTCCTGTGACCATCTGCTGCAGTTTTGTCAAATTTCTGATTTTCACTTGGCATCGACTAAATTTTTATTACGGAACCAGCGGCTAATCTGCACTCGTGATGGTTTGTTTTCGATCGGAATCCGTGCAAAAGATCAAATTACTGATGCCAAATCCCCGCATGTTACATCCAAAATAATGGGGAATTACGAACGTAATCAACTATGACAATTACGTCTATCTCTACTACCATTTATCCTTATTAAAATAGATTTTTTTTTTTAATTTTGTTTCTACGTTACATGCACACTATTTTCAAGTCATCTTCAAGAACTGCCAAAGTTCTAATGGGTTTGACATTTTCTAAGGTCTAATGCCTGTTAATCATATACTAGTACACGGTTCTTTATGTTTCGGTCTTAATTAGAAGGGACAATCGAGGATCAGTTTGGCTTCTTGCATAAGGTGTTAAGCTCGATGAGAATGAAAAATGGTGCAGTACTAATCTGAAACTGCGACATATTTTGTTCCTAGCAAAGGTGTTTCAATAACTTGTTTTTTTTTTTTGTCAAATGCATATTTTTTTTATCAACATTTTCAGATGACCAAATTGTAGGTTGAATTTTAAAATGCTTGACCTACTTTTAACTTACGAGATCAAATAAAATCGACAGCCCATTGTCATTCCACGGACCTTTAGCCTTTTACCATCTACACTTGCCACATGGCTCTCATTTTGCAGGCGACTTGAACCCATTCCGAAGACACCCATTTTCCATTAGACAATTTATGTCGGGCACCTGCTACAAATATGCAAATAATCTCTCTCCTGATTGGCTGACAGCTTGATGCAAAACAAGAATTGTCAAAAATTACCCAATACGTATACTTTATTAATTGCAAATGATATAGAACAAAAAAAAAAAAACAACAAAACAAACAGGGAAATGTTTGGAAATAGATTTCCCGTAATAATACCAGCATCAAACGGACATAGAATATTATTTTTGATCATCGGCATTAATCTGGAGATTAAACATTGATCTAGAAATTTCATTAAATAAGGAAGAGGACTGCCAACCCAACACCAACGGATGACAGTTCTGTAAACGAAGACGAATGGTGGCCAAGTCGCAATATAAAATCCCCATAATTGTGAACACTGAGTCTCTGTCAGGCAATAATAGGGAAAATAGCTTTTTTCATGGGTCGAGCAGCTGGCAAAATATCATGTGATCAATGATATTTTAATGAGAAGCAGCTATTGTAAACATAGCAACTATTTTATCTTTATAAACATTATATACGGGGAGACACGCTTCTTTTCACTAAAAAAGATCGATGCCACGTGTGCCCTCGTTTTCCGGTGAAAAGAATATTTTTGTGCAAATGAACCAATTTGAAAAGCTAGGGGTTGTTAGGCCTACATAAAGATTAAAGCAAAAAAAAAAAAAAAAATCTGAATGGGTCAATATATTTACTGCTCCAAATCATGGGAAATTCTTGACTGTCAATAATCACCAACTCAAGAGGCCGAATATACCAAGTTCTTGATCATCATCCCTGAATGAAGAGAAGAGAAAATTGCATTTCTCGTAACACTTGGAAGGTCGAAGCCTTTCAAGTAAATTAGAAAAATAATGATGAAATGTCTCACACGGAGGATATAGATTTAATGTCTTTACATGAAAAAATCACCCCAGGGGTGCCGCCTGTCTGTTTCAACCATGCTCTAAGTCAATACACATCCAAGTGCACAACATGAAATACTATACCACTTCAATTCCGTTTCATTTCCTCTGACTTTTTTATGAGGGAAATGAAAACTAGAAGCCATCTGGCTGGCGGATTGAATTTTGTTGGCTGCCACACACTACTTGACAAACATTGAGTCTGGAGGCAGGGCAGGGACCCGAATCACTCCTGCTTCCACGGGACGCCGACTCAATAAGTGTCATTAGTACTTGACCTCACCCAGTCTGCCTCAAAATCTAGAAATATCACATATTCGCTGAATTTCGCTCTCTCTCTCCCTCTCTCTGTCTCTCAAATCAAATTCGGATACATTTCGTCAATATTTCATTTTTTCCATGCTGACTTCGTAAAGATGAGGAGAGTGATTACAAAAGCAACGTAATCAGCTTCGAATACATCTTTATCGCAAATGTACTATTTTAAGATTGTGACTTTGACACTGACCTTTGACTTTGATAATTGAACTCTTAATATAACATATGACCTCTGACTTTGAATAGCATAGGATATATTATCAAGACAACCCTTAGTTGAAAAGGACTACAGACCTTGACCTAAAATCTGAAAATGAATTAACGTCAGCGTCTATAAATAAAACGCTATTCATAGTTTTATCTATCGTCGCTTGGTAGTCTTCATAAGATTTACTAGACGGACGGACAGATAAATTCTATTTATACCAATCTGGAGTTGATATATTAAAATTCAAATTTAAATAGGCAGGAATGACGACTTTATTTATAAAATGTGGTTTGTGTTAAATTGATAAGTCAACAATAGTCGGTACTGACAAACAGTCGCGTCCCATCCTATTTGATAAATGATACATGACATACATGGAATGTGAGACTTTCTAACTACCGACTTATCTATCTCCCGCACATGTTCATTGTAAAAAAAATAAATCTTACGGTAAAGGTCATGCGGGTATCAACTGCATTCCGATGTGACCTTGACACCATGCAGCCATGTGTAAAATGAACTAATTCATAAAAAAGTGTTTTTTTTTTCTCCTGACCTCTTTCAACCGGAAAGATTCTGGACATATGAAACTTTGCTGTCAAAACATGGAAGTTATGATTCAAAGCCTTGATATGCAAGATGCGCCGCAGGAAACAAACTTTACCAAAACATACTTAACTATTGGAGCCACGGGCCCTCGATGTTTCCATAGATTTTCTCTCTCTTTATTACATTAAACATGACAAATGTGTCATGTCAGTTTTTAGGATTGACCCAGTTTCTTTTGCTGATTCAGACTTCAGGGTCCAGGATGATAAGCAGGGAGAAGGAGGAGGAGGGTCCCATATCCTGTATATCTTTCCTCCATGATTGAGTACATATGAAGGTCATAAAACACCTACATTAAACATATACACTCTTAATTCTCTCGTTTACCGCGTGTAACATCTAAAAGCATTCTATTGAAATGTATCTAACAAATGTTGTGATAAAACATAGGGGAGGTGTGTGAAAAAGGAGTACTTCCTGTCCCGAGGTAGATTGTGGGTGGACCCATGTATATACACTGACCCGGTCGCAAACCTTCCTTTTCAATAATCACGAAAATATCTTACCGAATCTTTACGATAAAAGTAATGACTTTCACAAATGCTGGCCACGAGATGTGGAATAAGTTAGACATAGTTCCATTTCCTTCATTTTCAATCATTTGTCGGGTTACGGCAATCTTATGCTAAAATTGTGTTTTGTGAGGGAAAGTGTCGATATATTCAATAGCAGACAGATTACGAGACGATCCACCTTTTTTTCATATAGACGACGAATATTCCCTTTTTTTTGTGTATTCAATTTCCAAATGTCATTGGTTCCGTGAAACAATCATGATATGACAAATGCTACAAAACGACTGACATTCCTGTCCAATGGTTTGATATTAGGTTATCAGACTTGGTTAAATACCAATTAAATATCACCTAAAACAAAGCCTTTACCTACTTTCTCTCTCTTTACCGCGTGTACAACCCAATGGTCCCGGGAAGACAAGGGGATCAATTCTTTCTAATGCACCTTTAGGAAGCCAAGGCATGTCTCATTTGTAAGAGTGGATCAGTTTACATGTTTCATATTAAAAGCAAGGACATAGCTGTAATTATACGGTGATTGCATTTAAAGAAGGGGCACCCAAGATAAAATCGCTGACAGTGCGTTTTTGTTCATCGACTTTAAAACTTTTCCTTTTCTCTATAACAGAAAAGATTTAATCTGGTATTTACAGCTGAATAAGTGTTACAATTGGATTGTCAAACACACTTGAGGATAAGACATATTTAAATATTTCTTTTCTCCGTGCCTAAAAATTAACTAGCTCGCAGACCTAGATCATCTGTCATTGGCAAGATTTATGAATATTATCATGGGACAAAAAGCCTTCGTGTTGATTTTTAAAGATTTACCACTAAGATGAGTTTAAGATATACAAAATCTACATTAATAATTGGTGACAACAATAAACAAGTCCCAAAAATAAGCTAATTATTTGTAACCGGAGACAAGACCTACTTTGATCCGGTATAGGTTTATCTTGAGAACTACAAGGCAAAAATATTGACGGAAATGATTATCCGTTTAAATAATCCAAAGTCTAAATGGATCCGGATCAGTTATCAAGGAGATACCATAGCTTTCAGGCGATTTGGAGGTTAGGTAAATGTTCAATCCTCCTAAAAGAGGGAAATGACATCATTATTTGCTTCGTTCGAATACACAAATACCTGAAGTACTTTATGGAGTCTATTGTCCATGCAAAGAGTGGGTTCATCATAGTAGTACCCAGAGAGGAAATGGGGGGAATTAGCCGTTTTATATTATCATACCTCTCTACAATACATACTACTTAACCCAGATAAGATAAAACACTTTACATCCAATTCACGACATTGATAAATGATTTCAATAAGCATCAAATGTAAATTTTACATTAAAGATGCTTCCATACACGTCGTAGTTTTATTTAGTATCAAAGGCGGTGATTTTGATATGATTTACTTGGTACTTATTTGACTTGTCATAAGACAAACAAGGGTTACATTGCACGTCCCGGCGAAAGGTGACATTTTGTCCCACAAATGTCAGAGGCATTTCTGTCCATCGTGATAAAGCAACCACAGCCATCCAAGTCATGACAATCAAAAGGCGGGCAGATAAGTACATGAAAATATTTCAACTACTGGTACCTTAGAAATTTCAGTGTTTTATCTCAACAAAATGCATAACCGCTGGATTCAGAATTTGCGTGCATGCAGTATTCCTTTTTGAGATTTTTTATTTAAAACTCATGACCCAATAGCACGAAGGTATCTGGGCTTCTAATCTCAATACATCATTGAATGTTATGTAAATGAAATCTGTACAGACAGTCTTAAATGTTATTTTTATATAGGGAGAAAATAAAAGAAAAGATTTCCCCCATTTCCACTGGTCCCGACTCCTGCCTGCCTTCCCCTCTCTAATCTCCCTCTCCCTTAAAGGCATCTCCAGTATCTTATACTATCGGAAATGCATGATTCCGAGAACTACCTGACAGGAAATTTATTCAATATATTGATGAATCGATGATTAAAATAAAACTAAAACTGTTTCCCAAAGACAGGTGTTGTATACGGGCTAACGGAAACAGAATGCGTAAACATTAGGTGTCAAAGAGGGAATTTCTATGGGTGACGCTTTTCAAATATTTATGTGTTGATAAATTATAGTCGACGAAACTGATCATCTAGAAATAACCAGTGAAATAAAAATCCCCCATTAGATACATTTATCTGTGCCTCAGGTGTTGATGGAAGCTAAGAGTATAAGTAGCGATGCTGGGTATGTTATCCTATACATATAAAAGGTTTAATCCAAAAGTCGAATGGTTTAGGAAACACCAAGTGTTCACTCCTGAAAATCACGTCAAGCAAACTCGTACGATCGGACCATATGTAAGGTGACATAAGTACTTCCTGTGTCAATGAAACTGAAGATGGCGACATTTGTAGAAAATCCCAAAGAAAAACTTTGATAAACAAACATCGGCATACACCCTATTATACTAGTAGTAATTCAAAGGTCAAAATAAAAACTTCCTCAGTCCTAATTTTACAGCTGTTAGCAACAGAAAAGTAAAGTACATCTTTATATAGCGCAATATGCCAGTATTTGTGTCAAGAAGTGTTTGGTCATTGGACTTGAGAGGTCCTTCTCGTATCGTTGCAAACCAATAGTCCTTGTAACCGACATCTAGATGAAGGTTACACAATCATACATGCTGAACCACTCAGATTGCATGTTCATGCTCGATATGTAACCACAGAAATAAGCATAAGTTCTTATCAAAAGTTATAGACCCCTGTAACTTGAGTGCGATGACTGTGTGATACATTGAACTTTATACTTTTCATCAAGCCCTATCTATCTACTAACACGGAAGTATCATAGGATTTTCTCAGTAAATGTCTTCTTTATACGGGTTTATTCTTAATATATATATTGAATCAGTCGAGTCGATATGACCCTAGCGTACTAATTTTACACAACAATCGCGAATAAGTAGAAAGATACTTCGAAAGGATTTATACATATATTTTTTCTTAGCTAAGTTAAATTTGTCTCATCCAATGACTAGATCCACTGACCCCTTCGTCGCTGGAAAATCTAGCTGAGCCTCCAAACCCTCCCTTCCGCTGATATTCCGGGATGGACACCTATACTATACAACCTTTTGTATTAAGATACGATTTTCTGTCACATAATCCATATGATAGACGAATTTTCACGAAGATAGCTTAACTATAATTTATTTGATAACGGAAACTTTTGTGGTTACCCCCCTTATCATCGGGGCCTGATTTTAATTCCGAAAACCTACATGCCATAGTGAACTCATTTTAGATGAAAGGGAGTGACTCCCTTTGAGGGGTCGACGTGTAAGTAAATACAAACTATCCTCCTTTGATTTACCTTAATGACCAGTGCCCTCCCCTACATTAAAACACCTTCAAGGTGGGATTTACCTCCCTTTGGAATACAAAAATGTCGAGATCTGATACTATAACATCGGCTAAGCATCTTCCCCGGGGTTAGGTATAATCTCCCCTGCCTAGTCTCATTAAAATCCTGATAGTAGTTTTCCATGTCTGTTTGTAATATAAATAATGTTATCGATCATATCTGCCCAATCTATGAATCGAGTTATCTCCCGTGGATCCTTGCAGAAAGTCAAGTCTGCGATTCTCACAGCCCCTAAAACGTGTAAACTATCTGTATGCAGTAACAATAAACAATCTTTGATGTTTCATTCATTAGGAGCCAGTGTATTTTGGTAACCAAATTATGACTAAATCTGTATTAATCATTCATCTTAGTGGCTAATAATAGTAGAGGTGTGACTAAAGCACACTAACTAGATAGTTTAATATCCATGCAAAGTTCTATTTTTTCATGGGTAAAAATTTCAAAAATTTAAACATTTTATGTAGTGGCATTCACACTATCAACATGGTCGAATGAAAAAAGGGGGTTATTTGTGAGGAACAAAATTAGAGTAAGAATTCTAATGAGTCACAATTCTAGTATTCTCCAAGATGCTATCTACGGGTCTTTATCTTCAAAAGACTGTTAAGCTTTGGATGACTGGAAAATTAGAGACACCTATCATAAATTCCACAAAACAGCTTTTTTCTCAATCGTTCGCCGAATTTACTTTTAAACGAAAATTGTATAGGCAAAGAAAATAATATCAATATATACCCCGAAAGATATATACAAAACCCAGCGGTAATAACGTTGTCTAATGATTCGAGAATCATTTATTCGTTTTTCATATCAAAAACCCCATAACAAGTTTAAAAGGATGAAATTGAGAGATAAGTGGTTATGAAGCATCGTCATAATAAATGTCATTCCTCCGTGAAGATATAAAAGAAAAGTCGTATCTGATTGGACGAAATCTGGCGAGCGGGTGAGAGTCTAATCTACTCAATTTTCACAGAGTCTTTACACGTTATGGTGTACATAAAATTGTTTGATTCACCTATGTATGGATGCCATCTATAAGCCATCATAAAACTGGTCGTGAACTTGACCTTCGACCACAAATTCCTATTGATTTTAGGGACAGTAGGTTTGACCTCTGACCTTCAAAATACAAGTAAATAGGTGTCGCTCTCTTGGGTTATCACTATGGGCAACTTTAAGTTTGATGGACATCCGCGTGGTGAGAGGGCGACACATATTGGTTTTTAAGGTCAAAGGTCAAGGTTACAACTGACAATTATAGAAAACCCTAATTTGCGCGCTAGAACAGTAGAAGCTAAAGATTCCTTCGGATGTACATCAAACTTTTTAACTGAATTGTTCATGGTAAGAGAGCGACTTCTATGAATATTCAATGTCAAGGATCAAAGGTCAAGATTATAACAGTGGATAATAAAACTAAACTTAATGCCAAACCTGAAGTTACCAATTCTTTAGAATTATTTGCCATCTGACCATGGTCTACTTTTAGATCACCTTGACCTCTACCATACTGTCAATGTGGCAAACAATGTCTTCCTTCACATGAAATGTAACTGACAGACAGACGGATGGACAACTGCTTAGTAAACTCTTCTGTATCACACTACTTCTGGTCTGTGTTTTATATTTGAAAACATAAATATATTGTATCTGGGGTAGATAACCAAAAGTGTCAGTTTTTAATAAAAAAAAATTGTGTTGTCATTCGGAAAATATGATAAATACACATGAATTAGACCAATTAAGGGGAAAGATAGTTTGTTATTAGTGGCAGAGAAATATCACAACAAAATTAAAACTGCAAAGAGAAAAAGTTACAGGATACCGTGCCCGCTCATTTATTAAAGTAAAATTGTAATATCGGCGATGAACTGTGATTAGTCGTAAAAAGAAACGAGAGACTTCAAAGAAAGCACGAGGAATGTAAATGACATGTGGGGTGAGATAATCAGAAATTTTCTCGTGAATTATTGAAGTGCCAAGTCACACATCCCGATGAAATGGTTCTAATCCTAAGGGACGCGACTCTTGTCGTGTCATTAAAAGCCCTTATTATCATTTGCAGGCGCAGGACTTCAAAATTTGCATTAGCGATGCTTGTTTCTTCGCACTATGAGAAAACCTTGAGGCATGATGTCTGTGAATTTGATAATTACTACCAATTGAATCGTGAAAATCTCGGCTTGTAGAGTGGATTTATGCTACACTTCACACATCTGATGGATCAAATCTTCATTTTTCTCAGAGTCGGGTCCACAAACGTTACTAATGATATTAAGTCAAAAAGGGACAGATGCTTTAATTCTTAGCTTGAACTTTTTTAGCCTTTTTGGTAACTTTCTGCAAGGTCAATACTAGTAATCATCCATCCATAGGAAAAATATTAAGATTTGTACTTTTATACAAAAAACAGAAACGTTCAAAGAATTTCCGTATATATTTCAAAATAATCATAAAGGGCATTTCGTGGAATAACCTACATACATTGTTTTTTGTATATGTGATTCAAGTAACTTGACAGTCCTCTTAAACATACTGAAGTTCAATCTTTCTTAATTTAACATTTTTTCGTTTTTTAAAAAAGTATTTTAGGTATTTAGATGACATTGCAACATACCACTTTAATACATTGATCGCCTCGAACCAAATAAAAAGAGAAAAATAATGGGCTAATGTTCTCACACACGACTTAAGGGGAAAATCACATTGAAAGATGTTGAGGGTTAAAATAAACATCTGCTAAAATGACATATGAATGCAACATATTGGATGTTTGGAGTCTACTACATCAATTAATTATTGTTAATTACACGTTTTATCCCCTTTTTGTTTTTCGCAAAAGCGTGACGGTAACTAAAGGTGGTGTTTTCACCTGCTCATACGATTATATTATCAAAGCCACCGCTGGTACGTAATACATAGAATATAAATAAGGCGGCACGCGCGCTACATCCCTCCTTATCTGGTCACACTCCATGATCAAGGCAAATATTCATATTCTGGATTTTGTGATCAATATGTCATTTTCAGTCTTTGAAAAACATCATATGGAAATCAGAGCCGTCTGTCAACTCTTTCAAGAAGCTTTATATTGAAACCAGATAACAAAGAAATCAAATAGCTTGAGGTTATTCCAATAGAACGCGATAACAATGGTTAAATTTACATACAGCTGCTGAATTGAAACGAAAGGTCATGGGTACACGAGTACGATGACTTCGGTCAAAGCGGGATAACTCCAATACAAAATTTTGCAACAAATGAAGAGTAAAGAGAGAACTGTATTCTCGCGGCAGCGATGGTAACAGTATATGTTGCCTCTTTAAGTTTCTTTATCATACACTATTTATGGTATACAAAATATTTTCTCTGACGAAATATTAATTGATTTTAGAAGAATGTTGTTACTTTTATTGCTTTTTGTTTTTTCTTTCATATTTTGTATAACATTAATATTGTATGATAAAGAAACTGATGCATGGTTTTGTATCATTTTTTAATTTCTTCTTTT
This sequence comes from Pinctada fucata, assembly GCA_028142955.1. Classification (NCBI taxonomy): domain Eukaryota; kingdom Metazoa; phylum Mollusca; class Bivalvia; order Pterioida; family Pteriidae; genus Pinctada; species Pinctada fucata. The sequence continues at coordinate 59,528,407 of AP027103.1, read as the reverse complement.
ATTTTATTATTTTCTTTTTTTTTTTTCATTTCTCTTTTATATATGAACATGAATACATATTTGTTTGCCCTCTCAACTTTTCAAGAATGAGTGTGGTAAGAAAGATAACTCTAAATAGAACTGGATTAAATGGACATCCCTTTTCACTCTCTTTTTCTTAATGAATTTTAAATTTTCTTCGATTGCTTATTAATGATTAATGTAACGGAAAAAGAATTAACTCTCTATCTATTATACTTTTTGAGAATTGGTGAATATTATTGAAATCCATCCACAGGGGAAGAGTTATGCTCTGGACAAGGTGTGATGGACAGACGGACGAACCGACAGACAGTGCAATTCCTATATACCCCCAAACTTTGTTCGTGGGAGTATAAATATACCAGAATACAAAGAAATTAAATAAGAATTATTTTTATCAATAGACACAACTAATTTAGTCGCCAAGTAGAGTTTCTTCTTCAATTTTAATAAGACACCAATAAAAATTGTAAAACAATAAGTTAAGGTTGTAGCGTGAAAAAGGAGGATCAGTCTGGGGAAGCAAGTACATTTTTTTTATCTCATTTGGCCCCGGTGACTTTGATATCTAGAGTTCATATCAGAATAGTAATTTTGACCCATTCTCATGATCTTCAACCTTGACCTAAGATCAATTAGCTTGAAAATCAGGTCTTTCAGTCTTCATAAAAACTCACTAGCCCGACCACCCTGGCTACCATATTCCTCGGACTACCAAAATTTGCTGCTGAACTATCCAGACTGACTAGTGACTTTTACTGAAATGCAGGGTTCTCATTAAGAGTCGTCAGCCGGTGAAAAGGGTGGCTAGTCGGTTAGCGGTCAAAAAAGTTTTCGTGAAGACTGCTTTCCTTTAAAAACAGGAACATCCCATTCCAAAATTGAGTTAATCTAAAGTAACCACAAGTAACAACACATACATGTACTGCAGTCTATGAAGAGTGGTTACTGAAAGGAGAAATAAAAGGAACAAAATTTTTTTTGAAAATGGAAGGAACTTTGCTCTATAACAACAGTAGACTGGACCAGAGGGATGTGTATTAAGTAAAGTATGTAATTTTTATTTAGAGTCAAAAATTTAAACATAATATTTATATATAACAATAACATGATCTCTGTAAAGCTCTTAAACCAACTAGAGCTGCCCTAAAGTGACGAATCATACCCCACGCGGGACGTTTTTTTTTTCTTAACGAATTAATTTATGAAATATCATTCAATTGTTCATATTGAATACTCTCATACAAGTTCTACATTTAAGGTAAAATGCTTCAGAATGACAATGTAGTACCTAGTACAATGTATGTTGAATCCAATAAGGGAAAATCCCAATAAGGTCAAAGAAGTTCAAGGTCAAATGTCTTGATATAAAAATGTAATACTTGTTATGGTGAATGTATGTATGAAATATGAAATTCAGAAAGACCTATCACTTATACTTGAAGAGATATTCGCTTTAACATGTTTAAGAACTTCTTGACCAAAATATCAGTATAAGGTCAAAGGCCAAAGTCAAGGTCACTACTTCAAATGTCTTGGTATCAAAATGTAGCACTTGTTATGGAGAATTTTATATGAAATATGAAAGCCCTATCACTTAAACTTGAAGAGATATCTGCTTTAAGAACTTCTAGGACGTCAAAGTTCAAGGTCAAGAGGTCAAATATCTTGGTATCAAAATGTGGTACATGTTATGGTGAATGTACGTATGAAATATGAAAGCCCTATCACTTATCCTTGAAGAGATATCTGCTTTTACGAAATTCTTAACTGGACAGAAGGACAGGGTGTAAACCGTGTTTCCTATATACCCCATGCTTCAAGCCAACTCCTAGAAAACAAAAACAAGTTGGACTGTTTCAGTCTAACAGTATGCAAGACATTGAAGACAAGACAAATTGAAATATACTGTTTTACATATATATTGTAGTGAAATGATATAACCTGGTTCAACCCCTGGTTAGATGTAAGTCCTACGACCTTATACTCCTGAAAAAGTACCGTACCCTCATAAGTTATCAATAACCAAGTAACTTGAATGATTATTATTACACATCAATTGCTGAATGATCCAAGATTTACAGAGATGTCCTTTATGGAAGTTACCTGTATTCAGCTGTTCAGGCACGTGATAACAAACAAGTTGCCCCTGGTCAATGTAATAATTTTCACTTAATGCACCTCACTTCAAGTTCAATGTACATGAAAACATACATAAAAAGTCATAGCAGCAAACACAGTTCTAAGTATTAATAATTTAAGATAAGTTTATGTCAATCATATATATATATCTGTAGAAATACAGTAGAAGCTGCTGATTTTGGTCACTACAAAGTAAGTACTCAGCAGGTGGACGACAGCTCCCTCTAAGCAACCCTTAAGCAAGATTTAAGTCTGTTTGGCTCACTCAGTAGTTACAGTGCAACAAAGATGCTATTTTCTTGACAGAAAATAACCAAATAAGAAAAAAATAGTGTCTTCGTTGCTCTGTAACTAGCTCACTCCACAGGGGTGAGGTATCATTGCTTGGTCACAAACCCTTTCCTCAATACACAGGTGGGGCACCACCCCTGATTTGCGAGATCGTCTCTATAATGCGGTATAATCCCTGAATTGGGTCATGAAAATATCTCGCAAATGCCAGATGATTGTGATCATAATGAGAATAAATCTGAATTTTGCAGAAAGAACGCAAAAGCGCATGACGCTTCCTGTTTGGTCCGAATTTCCTCTGTCCAATAAACATAAAAATGTTTACCATCAACGTACCGATGCTGCAATGAAGCAGGAACTTGAAAATTTGAGATGCTTCACGCTGAGAATCTTACATACCCCAGACTTCAATGTTTATTTTCACCTTGAAATAAAATTTCTTTGATGGAAAAAGCCAACTGAGATGGTTGTGACATCTTTGAAAAACGTTTCTATGCACTGACCCGGATATGACATTTGCATAATAAGCCAATGAGCATCAATCTAGTTCACTACCCTACTTTCGTTATCAGTTTCTGTCATCATGTATGGAAAGCAATACTTAACATATAGACTTGTGCATGGTGAATGTTCAGCAACATTGGATTTTTCTTTAATGCTCTGTCGTAATGTCAAATTGGTATCATTTCAGACTACTGTACATTGAATTTAATCATCATGTTAATCTAATTATTTTTTTCATAGAATAAACATATTTGTGAAAAAATAAAACGAATTATCAGTAATGAAATATTCAAATATTTCAATTATTTTCTTCTTCTTGAATGTAGAAATGGCATGCTACCATGTTTATGAAATAATTATTCAGGGTTTTTTTTTTAATTATTATTTTATGTCAACATCACTTATTCATTACTAAACATAATGAAATCTGGGTAAAACGATCGTTCTTGTGACAAATGTTGATGGTTTGGAAAGACAACTCTTACACGATGCATCTCTGATGAACAACAACATTGAATTTCATAACCCTAATGGGCCGCCATAGATTATTGACCATGCACTCCTTTGTAACGATGATTTTGCCTCGATGCACAATCTAATATGCGCAATAGATTTCTGAAATGAAAGTAGAGAACCTCAGCTCATTGCATGTAAGTAAGTTTGTGGAAAATTATGAAGTTTGCTGGAGAAATTACCAAATTTGTTATGAGAATATGACACGGAATGCAGATGAGCTGATTTCAATTTAGCATATTTCAAAGTCGCATCATTATTACCGGCAGTCATGACTGCCGGTATACTGTAATCAATCGTGACATACTTGCACGGATAAAATAAGTCTTGGCAATATGATTGGTGGACAATTACAAAATATGCAAATATTCGTCAAGATTATTCAGAATCTGTGCATAAGATACTGTCATCAGGTCGGCTCAAGAGTCTAGATGACTTGACAAATGAAAGTCATATCGTATCAGTGCATTTTCATCCGAAAGATGCATCGAAAAGTCTTTGTACCGATACGTCCTACAACAATCACAGATCCTCGGAAATTTCCGTAGTTTGAATCGGAAATAAAAACGGAAAAGCCCGGAAATGTGCGATTGGTCAATAAGATTTCAATTTTTTTACAAGCTAACTGCCGGCAAGCTTTTTGTATAAGCTAATACTTGTATTGCATAAAACTTGATTTGTCAAGAAGGAATGTGATCTAAATATTCATGCCATTGGCCAACAATGCTGCACATTTTTTATTTTTTCAGACGAATTTGACAAAAGTAATAAAACTGAACCAAAAATCTTGATTAAGAGGGATATTTTGATCTTGCTAATGCGAAAACATCCCTCATTATAGAGACGATCTCACAAATCAGGGGTGGTGCCCCACCTGATACAAACACTTTTTTCTGTATGTCTATATGAGGTATCATCGCTTGGTCACAAACCCTTTCCTCAATACAAACCCTATATATAGACATACAGAAGAAAGGGTTTGTATTGAGGAAAGGGTTTGTGACCAAGCGATCATACCTCACCCCTGTTGCTCACTCGGTAGAGTGTCAGACTGAACTTGTTGAAGACTGGAGCATTGTGCAATTCAGTTGCATGTTGAACTCCAACAGACAGATGGAGGTATTCTAGTGTTATCTTCAAAAACTATGTAGGATTGGATCACAGGGGTGTGGTCACAAACCCTTTCCTCAATATACAAACCCTTTCTTTTAGATGTCTACATTAACGACATATCAAAGAAAGGGTTTGTACAGTTGTATTGAGGAAAGGGTTTGTGACCAAGCGATGATACCTCACCCCTGTGAATTAGATTGAAATAATCGTATGGATTAATGAGAAATTGTTTATGTACTGATGTACATGTTAGAAGTTTACTTTCACTTTGTCTGCTCAAACTTTTCCCCCCGAGCACCTGCCAATTTCAACCAAGCAACACACGTTCAATTTTGCAAAAAGAGCTTACCTTTAATCTTTTTACATTTTGGAAGGAATAAAAAACATATCGTTTGTAATTCAACGCACTAGGGGATGCAGAACAAAGAAGTATTCCACTCCCGCCGGTTTCTTTGTTGTTTTTCCAAACTGTCAATTCAGTATTTAATTTCACAGATTTTGCGATCCCGAAGTGGAAAAAATTGGAATTATCCTATTTACAGGCATATATATTCTTTAGAAATATTCAGATAAGTTTGATGTATACATCCCGGGTTTTATTGAATATTTTCGGCATGTAGTCACAGTAGACTTCCTGAGACTTTTTTTTACCTCCATGATATCCAACAAACGAGAATTAGAGTTGTGTTGTAACAAAATAAATAATTTTATGAATCGCAAAGCGATATTTATGTCCCCTACCGGCATTAATCCATGTCCTGCAACTCTGCCTTGAGTTTACACCAAAAGATGAATGCCCTCAATTTATAAGATCAACGTATGTATTAGAGAAGCCTTCAAGGTCGGGAAAAAAATTCTTGAAATTTGTTAAGGAGTCATATAACTTTTGTAACCCAACTTCAATTTAATCTGTATCATTCTATAAATAATGTATCCACATCATCATGTACCAAAAATCAGTTCAATATCGACAACAATAGCTATGAAAAGTCCAGAAAACTGAGAATTTCATGAAAATTGCTAAGTCCGTGGGCCATAACTCCTGTAAAAATGGGTCAGTCGAATTGAAACACGAACTTGATCTGCATAACACTGAGACATATTCACATACCAAAAATAACTTCAATATTTGCAATGAGTTCAAAATATGCAACAACAGCGAAAAAAGCATGGAAAACAAAAGTGTGGCAGACGGACAGATAAATAGGGTGGATACTATATAAGTCCCCTCCGCCGAGCCGTTAGGGGACTAATAAATAAACAAAAACAAGACGAAAACACGAATACGTCAACTGTTGAGAAAAATATACGCACGTAAGAACAAGACAGAACTTTGCCAGTTACATGTAAGTACCTTCAATTTTTGTTGCAATTCAATCTTTTGTTCTGATATAAGTGAATTCAGATAAATTCCATTTAATTTGATATACTGAAAACATTTTGGAATAAAATTTGGTGGTTTAATTTTTTCCCCGTCATATTTTCCTCACAACCCCTTACTTTTTTTTGCGCATCACATGTTAGAAATGTTCTAGCTCGAACTTTGCGAGAATAATATAATCTTACACCACGATGAGGGAGGGATGGCGACTTCTCAACCCGAGTATACAAATTTTGCAAGTCCATGACGAGGCTTGCCGAGTCATGGACAAGCAAAATTTTTTACACGAGGGTTGAGAATTAGCCATCCCTCCCTCGTGGTAGTGTTTGATTGTTTTTCTCCCACGTTATCGACTATCTAGAGTGTCTGTTATAATCACCAGTTTGCCTTATTTCCATAACGTTGCTTTAGTAGCGATGACGTCAGAGGGTGAGATCGATGACATCAGAGGGTGAGATCGATTTATCTCACCCCAGGGAAATTTGAGAGTTCTCAGTCTCAAGTGGGAGAAATAAATAATTTTGTTCTGGTCCGGGGCGAAAAAAAATTTTGCTCCAACAACAAAACCCAAGCCCCCCCCCCCCCTTCCCGAATATCAAATGGACCGTGTCTTATCACATAGGAATCTTTGGATTAGGAACAATGAAACGAGAAAAACATTCAAATTCTGAGAAAAAGAAAAAAGGTAGCGTCACTCTTCAAGTGAGGAGAATGATCCTCAAAAGGAAAGTTCTCAGTTCTAAATCCAAAATGTATTGTTATTCTACAATTTATTTTCTATATTATATAATCATGTTGTTAGTTTTAGTTTTGTTTTGTCTTCACTTTGTTGTATTTTTGATGTATGCCAACATGTTTGGTATTAAATTGAATTGAAATCCTTGGTCCGCACTTGAAAAAAGTTTAAAAAGATTTTGCTTTATAGCTATATGAAGATGTTTAAAAATTTCTGTTGTGTTTGCCATTTTTTTGTGATGAATTATCGCGGAGGGTATGCTACAGTCAAAGGGGCTCGATGCCAACGATCCACAAGAATATCCGCCCCTACTTTCCTTATACTTTGAGAGATGGGAAGGGGCGGGTGTCATTGAGTGTTGTTGGCATCGAGCTCCTGTGACTACAGCGGACGTAAAGGAGGGGGTGGACAGGGTGAAAGAGAGGGAGAGGGAGAGGGAGGGGGAGGTAGGGGGCGGGAGGAGGGAGAGAGGGGAAGGGAGGAGGGAAGGAAGGAAGGGAAAGAAAGGGGAGGGAGGGGGAGGAGAGGGCGGGAGGAGAGAGGAAGAGGGCGAGAGGGGGGAGGTAAGGGAAGGGTGAAAAGGAGGGGGAGGGAGGAGGGGTGGAAGGGGAGGGGGGGAAGGGGAGAGAGGTACCCCCTGTCCGCCCCCCCCCCCCCCCGTAAAGGTGAATTCCAAGTAAATCATTTGACTTGAAATTAAAGGTGTCACACTATTGGTCGAAATACACACGAAATCAATGTATATAATTCCCTCTCAGTGTCGGATTCAGGGGGTTGCGGAGGGGGCGTACCCCCCCCCCCCCGGCGTTGACCCAATTTTTTTTTAAACAGGTATATTTTGGCATATTTTCAGTAAAAATCGGCAAAATTCGCCCCTTGACCCCCGGTATAGGGGGCGCTGGATCCGCCACTGCCTCTAGTCGGGAGAAATTGAGTTATGAACCTGTTCTGGTCTTTCATACAATCTGTAGATCTATTTGAAAATAGATTTTCGAGACGGACAGAAGGGTGGTATAAAAAAGTGGAATTTGTGAGAAAAGGGTACGCAGCCGCAGTAGAAAAGGGTACGCAGCGCAGCGGAGAGACTGGATTATTTAGTCTAGGTACGCATGACCCTCTTTTTTCTTTTATTTTTACGCGTGTCTAAAATGTCCATATCCAACAAGACCAAATTATTTGAAGTCACTCAAATTGAGCTTAATCATACAGAGATGGATTTTATTTCTTTGGATCATTTTCTTTTGGCCCAAGATTTGATCTTTTCGGGATCGGATTTCTACTTTTCGTTTGCCACGTACCTGTTTGCTGGGTATAGATATCAAAAACCACTAAAAAAAGACGCAGTGAGTAGATGTATTTTACTTTTATAATAAGTTTTTGAACACATATGAAATGTCATCACACATAGTCGCTTTTGATCAACTTCTTATTACGAATTTCCTCTGATCGTAAAAAAAATGTACTGAGGGGTCACAGGCACAGGCGATTGTTTCATGCGAGCTCACTGTGAGCTCGCATGAAACAATCGCCTGTGGTCACAGGTGCTTGATTCAATCGATGCCTTTGCTGCTCTACTAGTAATTCTGGTTTCCATTTAGAACTGGCTTCTAGTTACAACTGCAGAGAAGTGATACTTTGCTGTATCTTCTGAGAAGACAGTAAAATATCACTTCTCTGTTGCAGCTGTAACTTAGTACTGTCCACACAGGGGCGTCCATGTGGCTCACTTCGGAAACTGGATAAGCACGATTTTTCTTCTTTGTTATCCAAAAATTGAAATAAAACTGATACCATTTAACAGATTTAGCTTAGTCGTAAGTGTTATGTGGGCAATATGCAATCAAATTATACAGACAAAATAGATTGGTCGTTTTCAATGTTAAAACATGACACCACCAAATTTAACATTGAGCCTGTTGAAAATGTTACAATGTCATGGACCAGCATGGTAAATGGTCTACCTAAAATGAGTTTTGTCTATAACGGATAATTGTATAACTTACCAATATTTAGGACTATGCAAGTTCTATTGTATTGTATCAATTTCATCTTACGTTTTGTATGGTAGAGTGGTCAAATTGCATTTATCCAGTTTCCCAAGTGAGTCGGGAGGTCAGTAGACCAGTTTCTAGCTATTGCAAAACAAAGAGCCTTAAGGATTTTATACATGATGTTTTTCAGTTGTCTTTTACCGGTACCCTTAAACCCTGATCACATTTCAAGTTTGAACCATGAATTTCTTAGAAGATAAAATTAGTCTTTAGATGTTTCAGTTTTAATGTTTAGATGTTTCAAATGAATTATTTAGATGTTTAAATGCTTTAGATAATTCATTTTCAATGTTAAGATGTTTCAAATTTCAATTTTAAAGTTTTTTTTTTAATTATGTTTCAAAACTTTCAAGTTACATGATGTTCAATATCACTGATGGTTTTAAAGCTTGGTGGCATACACATAATTTATACCTCCTTGGAATGCCAAGGACCCTCCTTACCCTATTTCACAGGAGTTTTCTCGAGACAAAGGAGGGAGCTCATTCTTACAAACAAACAAATGTTTCAAAATACCTCCTTTCATATTAATGAGAGCAATTTAGTTGGAACTCAGTACAGTAGCCTAGCAAAACAGGCCAAATTTCAAACCTAAATAACTAAATTAATCAAATTATCATTATCAAAAGGAGAAATATTAAATAATCAATATGCAGAAAACTGTACCTGTTAGGATTTGCTGATGTAAGTACATGTATATGTATGTTATATTTCTGCCTTTGCAGGGATGATTTCAGACGTACAATTGGCGATCTTTGCTAATGCTCTAGGAGTAACGCTGTTCCTTTTGGTCGTTCTGTATCATTACATCTCAGTGAATAACATAAAAAAACATGACTGAGTAAGAAGGTATTTATTTTCTAAAGATTCAAATGTAATGTAATTTAGTTTCCATTCGGGAGTGCAGTAAAGTATTTGTCTTTGTTGCTGACTAAATAGATTAATAAGTTAATGAAACATTCATTTACATGCAATATAGTACATGTATGTTTTCTTATATGTTTACATACTGAAATTATCCTATAGAATGTATATTATTTATAACACATGTATCTAAAACATTTTTTTTATGGAAATGTCAGTTTTTGACATTGTTCTCTTAATTAATACATGTATGCTGATCTTAAATTGGTACACATAAATTAATTCGTGTAAAATCTGTATTTTTCAGTTTCACAGATTTGTTTGGGTGTGGGAATAGCGGACATGAATGGTATAAATGGAGAAGTGACTGTTGAATGTTTGTGTACACACTGCCAGATGTAGACATCTCTTAATTATGTAAACCAAATCATGAATTTCTAGACCAATTATGAAAAATGAATTTTATCAGTTATGTGTGATTTCTCATTAAATCATGAATTAACAATATTGCTCATATTTTGATTTGATTACAACACCAGTGACTTGATATGCAGCATTCTCAAATGATTGAAACCCCATCTCCAATAGCTGTTTTGTCCAAAATCTTTTATAACTAACAACATGAAACTACCTTCATGAAGCCAATCAGAAATATCATAAATATGACCATTTCTAAGTAAATTTACATAACCAAATGGTAAAAAAGCTTCAAACTTTACCTTGGAGTGGAACCTAATACATGTATAACAACACCTCTGACATTCCTAGAGATGATTCTTATTATTATTTTGAATATGTTGTAGTTCAGATAGAATTAGACCCGCTCAAGTCCTTATTAATATACTAGTGTTAAATGAAATATGTGAAGTGAATTGATCAAATCATGTAAATAAAACAGTTTTATTACCACTAAAACAGAGAAGAAAACTTTTGCTCATGAAAAAGAAAGCAATTTTATTCAATTACATGTAATAATAAGTCATTTACATTTATAAATGTGTTTCAATCCTCTTATAATTTTTGAATATAAGGACTTGAGTAAGTCTAGGATGGAATTTGTCAAGGGAGAATACCATATTAAATTCCTTGCAACTTGCCTTTGCCTGTGGTAGTACCACCTATTGGCAATTATAGACAAATCACATCTCTGCAGGAGATTTTAATTTCTTCCAAGATTTTTATTTTATGTAAAGTTCTGTTCAGCCATTCTTTAGATGTCCAAAATGCAAAAAAAAAAGGGAGAAAATACAACAGATAGACAATATGCTAATTACCACAGCTTTTTGTCCTAACAATGGAAGATTAGCATCTCTGCTAGTGTCAGCTTGAAAATTATTAGAGATCTCCTCTTTGCCATTAACATATAAGGACGACTTTGTGATTCCGAACCAATCAGATGGTTCTCTGTTGTGTTTGTAAGGTTTTAAACACACCAACACAAACATTAAACAAAACAGTGACAATGCATTATCCTTGTTTTAAGAAGATATCATAAAGGCAGTCTTGGTTTGACATTGACAAGATTTTAATAAAAAGATTAGCTACAAACAGTATTGAAAGCCTGATTGCTACTGGAAGAAGAAAACAACTTAATGCAATATACTTGCATATATCTTCATATCGATTGGGTTCAATCACCATACAAAGTGTCAATGTGCAGCATACGTACTAACATGAATTTTCATTATGATTCATAACGATTCAGTATGATCCGGAAACAGTTTTCAATCTACAAATGAGTTAAAGAAAATCCTGACGATAATCTCAACAACACTCACTAAAGAGCACACAATTGAGCTATGACCTTGACCTTTTGACCAAATTTGGCAAAATAATAAAAAGTGGCGCATCATCGACTTACAGGAAATGTTTATTGCAAGCTAGTTTCATAGTGAAAGATACAATATGCACGCTGTAATGATCTGCAAACCATTTTCATTAATCAACATCAATTTTTGATCCCAAAATCAATAGGATACACTCTTGACTCGTGGGAAACATTTCTAGGAAGTTTGACAATAAAATGTGCAGTACACACCCTGTTATGAACTATTTTCAATCATAAAAGTCCTGTGATCTTGAAATTTGGATCCCAAAGTCAAAAGGGCACACGATTAGCAGGTGTATAAAGTTTCGTTTGAATAGCATGTCGCATTTTTGTGTCGCCTGTCACTTTGTCCGTCTGTCACCCTTTGGGTGTCACAGCCCATAACTTTTGACTGGTAAGTGATAGGGCTTTGATATTTCACATGTGTATTCCTTGAGACAAAACCTTTCAACACATACCATAATTTTTGACCTTGTGACCTTGACCTACTTTTCAAAAAGTTAGATTGAGTATATCTTTTGATTGGTACATGCAAGTGATAGGGCTTTGATATTTCACACTTGTATTCCTTGTGACAAGACTTTTATACACATACCATAATTTTTGATCTTGTGACCTTGACCTACATATTTGACATATTTTTCTGAAAAAATAAAGATTGGCTATATCTTTTGGTTGGCAAGTGATAGGGCTTTGATATTTCACATGTGTATATTTTGTAACAAGGCCTTTCTACACATACCATAATGTTTGACCTTGTGACCTTGACCTACATATTTGACATACTTTTCTGAAAAAATAAAGATTGGCTATATCTTTTGATTGGTAAGTGATAGGGCTTTGATATTTCACATGTGTATATCTTATAACAAGACCTTTCTACCATAAGGTTTGACCTTGACCTAGATATTTGAGGTACTTTAAAAGTTAAGATTCACTACATCATTTGATTGGTAAGTGATAGGGCTTTGATATTTCATGTGTATTCCTTATAAGAAAACCTTTCTACACATTCCAGTATTTTTGACCCAGTGACCTTGACCTACATATTTGACCTACTTTAAAAAAAAATTGAGATTTTATATATCTTTTGATTGGTAAGTGATACGGCTTTGATATTTCACATGTGTATTCCTTGTAACAAGACCTTTCAAAATATACCATAATATATGACCTAGTGACCTTGGCCTAGATATTTGACCTTCTTTTTCTAAGAAATTAAGATGGTATATATCTTTTAATTGGTAAGTGATAGCGCTTTTATATTTCACACATGAATTTCTTATGATGAGACCTTTGTTTTGTTATCAATTTTTTTAGTAGTGACCTTGAATTACTAGTAGATGATCGACACTCTTTCCTGAAAATTTGAGATTGACCATATCTTTTAATTGGTAATTAAGAGGTCTGATATTTCACATATGAATTCATTTGACAATAATTTTCTACTGATACCAATGATTTTATCCTTTTTCTAGAATAAGTCACTTCGCAGGCGACACAAGCATTCCTTGGATTGCCTTTTTTTTTTACTTTTAAAATGGTACATTTATTATCCTGTAACCAATTGTTGACACCTACGTCACATTAGACTAAGAGCTGAGTTTTGCTAATCAGCTAATATCTTTAAAGTCACGATATATCCTCAAGGTCAAGACAACTTCAACTAATCATGTTCTACCTCCATTCTAAGTTTAACATGATAATTTTGTATGATTTTGGTGTATATTCAGTCCAGGTTAATACGTCAAAGGACAATCCTGAAATCAAGCGCAGTAAAACCTCCATGCAAAATTTAGAAAATTATCTTTTTCAAGGTCAAGTTCTACCTCAAGTTCAAAGGCAGTCCATGTACCTGAAATCAATCCCAAAGTCAAGTTTTAATGCAATATTTTGTATAGTGCATATTAATACCATAAAGTGTGATATTCCATGTAGCATTGGTGTGATATCCGAGTCAAAATCATATCTTCAAGGTCAAACCTCTCGGTAAAGGTCAATTCCCAAATTCAATCATATTCACTTGCTAAGAATTATCCCCATGACAAGATTTAATGCGATATTTCATATTTATCACCTTGCACAACAACATCATAGGTTCCTTCCACTACTCTCAATATGTCCTTGCCTTCACCTCTTAGGTCCAGCATGTTTCTCAAACTAATTAAGCATAGTGTCATCAGAGATGACAGAGCTCACCTCGACAGCAAAATTGTCACATGACCAGCAACCTTTCCTACATTGCACAAAGTATTTCCAGATGCATCACCCACACAAGTTTGGTTGATAATGAATTTTAATAAAGCCTACGCTCACGCAGCAAGATACGCCCGTTGGGATTTTTTTCACAACACCAAAATATCTAAGTCCCATAACTCCATAAGGACAAATTGGATGAACCTAGCTTAAAATCGAAAGGCGGCTTCCTCTTCAAAGTCTGATCAAAATGTACAAATATCATGAAAATCTGTTGACACATATTCAAGTTATTGCGTTCCATGCACCTATATTTTGCCCTTAGCTTAACATGTATGTTGCATATAACCCCCCCCCCCCCCCCCCCCCCCCCCCCCATTACACATAATTTCTGGATTATGTGACAAAAAATTCAAGAACCCCTTATATATGTGAAAGAACATCCTTTCTACTTGAAGTACACAAAATTTCAAAACATTCAACCAGAAATAGATTTTTAAATAATTTTTAACTATTTTAGTATATTTTCACTGTATTTTAAAATGTCTAAGTCCCATAACTCTGTAACGACATATCAAATGAACCTGAAAATCGAAAGGCGGCTTCCTCTCCACAGTCCAATCAAAATGTATGAATATCATGAAAATCCGTTGACGCATATTCAAGTTATTGCGTTCCATGCGCCTATATTTTGCCCATAGCTTAACATGTATGTGCATATAACCCCCCCCCCCCCCCCCTTCCTATTACACACAATATCTCGCTTATGCGACAAAAAAATTAAAAACCTGTTACATATGTCAAAGAGTATCCTTTCTACCTTAAGTATACAAAATTTCAAAATATTTCGACCAGAAATAGATTTTTAAATAATTTTTAACTATTTTAATATATTTTCACTGTATTTTAAAATGTCTAAGTCCCATAACTCTGTAACGACATATCGAATAAACCTGAAAATCAAAAGGCGGCTTCCTCTCCACAGTCCAATCAAAATGTATGAATATCATGAAAATCCGTTGACGCATATTCAAGTTATTGCGTTCCATGCGCCTATATTTTGCCCTTAGCTTAACATGTATGTGCATATTACCCACCCCTCCCCCCTTCCTATTACACACAATATCTCGGTTATGCGACAAAAAAATTAAAAACCCGTTACATATGTCAAAGAACATCCTTCCTACATGAAGTATACAAAATTTCAAAACATTTCGACCAGAAATAGATTTTTAAATAATTTTTAACTATTTTAGTATATTTTCACTGTATTTTAAAAATCTAAGTCCCATAACTCTGTAACGACATATTGAATAAACCTGAAAATCGAAAGGCAGCTTCCTCTCCACAGTCCAATCATAATGTATGAATATCATGAAAATCCGTTGACGCATATTCAAGTTATTGCGTTCCATGCGCCTATATTTTGCCCTTAGCTTAAAATGTATGTGCATATAACCCACCCACCCTTCCCATTACACACAATATCTCGGTTATGTGACAAAAAAATTAAAAACCCGTTACATATGTCAAAGAGCATCCTTTCTACTTGAAGTATACCAAATTTCAAAACATTTCGACCAGAAATAGATTTTTAAATAATTTTTAAATATTTTAGTATATTTTCACTGTATTTTAAAAATCTAAGTCCCATAACTCTGTAACGACAAATCGGATGAACCTGAAAATTGAAAGGCGGCTTCCTCTCCACAGTCTGATCACTATGTATAAATTTCATAAAAATCCGTTGACGCGTATTCAAGTTATTGCGTTCCATAGGCGGACGGACAGACGGACGGACGGACAGACGGACGGACTTCGCCATACCATAATACGTCCCGTCAAATGACGGGCGTATAAAAATGCTGGAAATGGAGATTCCAATTTTACCTTACCCGATCACTCAAGCATGAAATATAGGTCAGAAAACGCACCTGTACAGTGCATTGCAGTAAGCATCCCAAGATGCATCACCTACACAAGTTTTTTTTCATTGATCTAGGACTTAAAACAGGCCGGAAATGGACTTGTCCCATTTTACTTAACCTGATTGCTCTAGCATGAAATATGGGTCAGATGCATCTGTACCATGCATTGCAGTAAGCATTCTCAAATGCATCATCCACACAAGTTTGGTTGATGTAGGACTTATAGTAAGGTGGGAATGGAATGGGAACCCATCCCATTTTACCTAACCTCCTCAAACCAGCGTGAAATGTAGGTCAGATGCAGCATCTATACCATGCATTGTATTGAGCATCCTTAGATACATCATCCATGCAAGTTTAGTTTTTGTAGGACTTATAGTTAGACAGGAATGGACCTGTCCCGTTTTGCTTAACCTATAGTGCGGATGATGACGACTGGGTGATAGCATAAGCCCCCCTCTACTTTGTCGAGGTAGGCTAAAAAGGGAAATTAAGAAAGTAGATAGGAATAAAGTTAAAATAACTGCTCTATGTTACGTGCCGTGCGTCTTGTGAATAAACCCTTAGTACACCAAGATGACAATTTGTAAAATATTAAAATCCAAGCAGGGATAAAAAAGGTAATAGTCTGGATAAGACAGACAGAACCACTTCTACAGGTACATACTCCCTCTGCGATCCTTCTTTGTGGGATGTACATGTATAAAGAAAGAATAGTATGTTGTACTGAACATTTTACAAGCGAGACGGTAGGTCATTCACTATTAAAAGAACAGAAGTCTCTCTTTAATGACAACAATTTTAATCAACATTCAGAAATGTTATGGCATCAATACACTGTAGCGCTTCAAAATAAATTACAGAAGAAAGATTTTATCCCCCCTCTCTAGGACTGAAATACAGAATTATGTGGTACAATGTCATTGTCTCTGAATCAACAAAATTTTTGAAGTACATAAAATACCAGAGGTCATACATTTAGTATTGTACAAATATTGCAACACATCAGGTTAGAAAATATTGTTCCCCTATGAAAATCTAGTATTCCACCTTTTTCAATTTATAATGTCAAGATCAAAGATGGAACAGCAGATCGGAGAGATATTTCCATTACCTCCTACCTTGTTATTACATACATGTACATGTAGGTAACAGTTTGGCATCTGTTTTAAGCAATGGCTGTGAAATGTCACTTTATATGTATAGGCTTAAAATTGATGCAATACAAGAATTTGCGGTCTTCAAACATTCAATTTTCACTTTGATGCAGAGCTAATTCTCTCTCTCTCATTTAGCGACATTCTCAACAGCCTGTCATTTGGACCTATTATCTTGTCAACAACATAGATTGTCATGTCAACAAAACAGATCATGTGTTTTAGTGTTCAGTGAAGTTGTGTATTTGTTCAGGACAAGGTAACACCAGCTGTGGACATATATTTCTGTAAGAATGACTGAGCCTCCTGTGGTAGACCCGTGTTGATCATGGGGGATATCTGTATTAAAAGAAAGAGACAATGAAAATGCTATGTTGTAATTTACATGTACCTGGCCTTGACCAAGAATAGGCAAATAAGCTCAAAATGCATCGAAGATGCAAAATGCTGAGTTGCAAAACTGGAATGTAAGTATGAATATGCAGACTAACATGAAATGTGTATGGTTTGTAACAACATTTTGTGTTCCTAAATGAAAATTTCCGGATCAAGAAATGGTCTTCTCTTTATTCTATATCAGCGTGTAATATATTTTCAAGGATACAGATTTTCAATCTCATCATACAGAATACTTTTGTCCTAATTTTTCTTGTTTACATGGTACCATTTGTAAACTCATGCTATTATGTACGAACATTTGCGATGATAAAATCATCGGTACTTGTTGGAAATGGCGAAATGTTGTGAAAATTTTAACCGAAAGTTGTCTATTAGGGTGCAGGAACCTTAAGCAAAAGAGAACTACTATAAAACAAAGAACAAAGAACTTTTATGTAGAATTGGATTTAAATATTGAACTGTATTTGTATGTACAATATGATTTAACAAAGCATACTCTAAAGATACAGAATAAGGTACAATTCATATCTTAAATATTCATTGAGAACAGGATAGACTGGTAGAAAAATGACAAAAAACACGCAAATATCTGGGAAAGCGCGAGAAAGTTATTTCTACTTAAATCATGGGAAACATTTCTGGCAAGTTTCATGATTATAGGTGCAATACAGGCTCAAATATGGTTGGGAAAACATTTTCAATCATCTGAGTCCTGTGACCTTGATCTTTGACCTTTTGACCCAAAAATTAATGGCAAGTTTCATGATTATAGGTGCAATACAGGCTCAAAAATGGTCTGGAAACCATTTTCAATTACCTAAGTCCTGTGAAATTGATCTTTGACCCTTTGACCCCTAAATCAAAAGTGGTCATTTTCTATTCACTGGAAACATTTCTGGCAAGTTACATGATTATAGGTGCAATACAGGCTCAAATTCAGTCGGGAAACCATTTTTAATCATCTTAGTCCTGTGACCTTGACCTTTGACCTTTTAACCCCAAAATTGATAGTGGTCATCCTTGATCCATGGGAAACATTTCTGGCAAGCTTCATGATTATAATTGCAATACAGGCTGAAATATGGTCCGGAAACCACTTTCAATCATCGGAGTCCTGTGACCTTGACCTTTGACCTTTTGACCCCAAAATCAATAGGGGTCATTCTTGATTCATGGGAATCATTATTGGCAAGTTTCATGACTTTAGGCGCAATACAGGCTAAAATATGGCCAGGAAACCATTTTCAATCATCAGAGTCCTGTGACCTTGACCTTTGGACCCCAAAATCAAAAGTGGTCATTTTCTATTCACAGGAAACATTTCTGGCAAGTTACATGATTATAGGTGAAATACAGGCTGAAATATGGTCCGGAAACCATTTTCAATCATCTTAGTCCTGTGACCTTGACCTTTGACCTTTTGACCCCAAAATCAATAGGCCTCATCCTTGATTCAAGGGAAACATTTCTGGCAAGTTTCATGATTATAGGTGCAATACAGGCTGAAATATGGTCCGGAAACCATTTTCAATCATCTTAGTCCTGTGACCTTGACCTTTGACCTTTTGACCCCAAAATCAATAGGCCTCATCCTTGATTCAAGGGAAACATTTCTGGCAAGTTTCATGATTATAGGTGCAATACAGGCTGAAATATGGTCCGGAAACCATTTTCAATCATCTGAGTCCTGCGACCTTGACCTTTGGACCCCAAAATCAATAGGGCTCATCCTTGACTAATGGTGAGTAAGTGTATGAAGTTTCATTGTTATAGCCTCTTTCGTAGTTGACTTATAGTCCGGAAACCAATTGTTGACGCCATCCCGCCCGCCCGCCATCCCGCCCAACCGCCGCCCGTCTCACATCAAATTAAGAGCCGAGTTTTGCAACTCGGCTAATAAAAATGTTTTCTTGTGATAGTTCGTTAAGTTACTGTTAAATACATACATGTACATGAAAAGAAAACGGTTTTGTCCTAGTCTTGATCTACAAAAGGCCATAATCTGGTTGAAAGTGAGTCTACAATGTCAAAGCTTATATCTTTTAGAGATGTTTCTCATTGTAATGTCACTGTTTTACACTAACAGTACATTTTTTTAAATAACATAAAAGTTATTGGCCTGGACTTTAAAACTTCATTTCAAAACCATAATATCATCCACAGAATAATTCTAGTTACTTCCATAAAAGTTCAAAAGTGAACTTGCTTCCACAACAAAAGTGAACTTACTTCAAGAAAAGTGGAAAAGTGAATGGGGGAGGGGTTACTTCCATAAAAGTACAAAAGTAAACTTGCTTTCATAAAAGTACAAAAGTAAACTTGCTTTCATAAAAGTACAAACGTGAACTTGCTTTCATAAAAGTACAAAAGTAAAGGGGGAGAGGATTGATATAAACTTGCTTCATCTTTCTATTAAGACAGATATAGTAACTTGCTTTATACACTGCTCAAAAAAATTAAGGGAACAAGGTTTCTACTTTCATATCACATATGTTTACAGCTGCTTATTCTATATAATTAACATTAATGTATTAAGACATATTTTATAGTCATTTCTTTTTTACCAATGTCTGTATTGAACAGATTAACCATATACACATGATAAAACTTGATGATGTAGACTTGCTTATCCCAAAAGATTTTACAAGCTATGTACCATTATACATGTATTACAATGGGAAAATCGCTCCTTTAATTTTTTTGAGCAGTGTATATACATGTACATGTATATTTTGTCCATACCTTTCCTGGACACTGAGATGAAAGTTTAGCCAGTTGTTGAGCGAGGTGAATTCTGGCATCCTTGATATGAGAGACTGGATCGTGTTCCTTTTTACCAGCAAAGGCTAACTGGGAGTATGCTGTTTGGTATCCTGGTAATTAAAGAACGCACTATAGGTATAAAATCATGGAAACGATGTTGTAAAAAACTTTTCCATTTAATTCTATGGGAAATGCTGGTTTTTACTCTTGGTCTTATTACGAATAGTCTATCCAACCTGGCACTGGCAGTAGACACCTACATGTATGTGGACCAAGTTGGTTGTCATTTCTACTGAAAAATATACTCAAATTTTACATTTTGAAATTTCTCTACTTTTTCACAGCTGATCTTACACCTTATTTACAGCTCCTTAAATCAAATGACATCCATATTATGTCCCATCCCAAATGGAAAATTGTAATGTAAAACAGAAATATGAAATTACCTGCTGTATCATCAATTTCTATAAAATGTTCATCGTCAGGATGCGAATCGTCTTCTGGTAACTCAAACAGGCTTATCAATGCCTGTAGTAATTTCACCCTGGAGGAAAAGCAAATTGCAAGATCATCAGTATTACAGCTTTACTTTAATGAAATAGATCATTTTCTCTTACTGTTTCTCATTATATAGTTTATCAAGATCTTTGTTAGTGGTAAATCCACAATTCATTTCTTGATTTTCTTCTAATTTGCTAAATAAAAGTATAGAGAAAGCAGCTATAATAATTTGTATTCCCCAAATTTTCTCTTAATTTCTTAATTATCCGCTTGGATCCCAAACAGAGCTAAAAAGACACAAACCAGAAGTTTTCATAAGTCTGTAACATAGCCGGGGCATCAGTAAGGATGGCTGTCACTCCAACTGCACAGATCTTTCTTTCTAAATTTCCTGACACTTTTTGTAAATCCTGTACGTATAATCTCTCTATCACCATTCCAAACATCCTGCAGACAAGTAAAACTTAAACTGAAACTTGCGTACATGTGACTTGATAGGCAATAAATGTAATATAAAACACACAGAAATACATGTAACACTGAATTTCAAATATACTAATTTATCCGTTATACACTTAGCACAATGCATCTTACAAATAATTGCCAAATTTCAGACTTCATGTAAATCAGTAGGCAACAAGATGAAATGCACAGAAATTACATTAGAGTTTCAGGTATTCAAGTTTATATTTATTGCACTTAGCAAAATGCAAATCCTGCTCATATTTGTCAAATTTTAGACCTATTATGAATCAACTTACTTTGGTTGGATACCATCTACAGTTTCAATAAGAGTAGCTGCTCCATATTTAATGGCAAATAAAGCGAAGAAAACTAGTAAACCTGTCAAGAAATTTATATCAATATTACATGTATAATAATGATCACTGATACATGTAGACTGAACTATATTTTTCTCAGAAACATGGAGAAAGAAGCTACATGTATGTGACAAACTACATGCATAATTTCTCCGCAGGACCACTTGCTGAAATTCATAATGGCTGCCAAAATGACACAAATGTCTGAGGTCGGAATTTTTCGTGAACTCTTTCATTGTTACATCTCAATGGAATCGCATCTTTTAACAGTGATGTCATAATAAGAAACAAGGCCAATTTTGCCAAAAGATGTTGACACCAAAATTTTCAGATTTTAAACAAGATCGGAATTTCTTTTTGAGATTCTAACGACGATCTGAAAATCAATTATACAATGAATACAAGAGAAATATACTTGGCTGATAGAAAATGCACCTTAAAATTGTCAATGTAGATTTGCGTATGACACTAAGTAATGCTGTAAATCTTACTTTTGATATATTTTGTTGTCTTGGAGCTAGATAAACGCTGGAACAACAGTATGAAAATCTGCTTGATGTAATCTCTGACTACTTCTCTGAATGTAGATAAGAAAGTCACAAATCATTAGCACACACTTCATACATTGTATATATATCTTTCTGTGATATGTTTGTCAATTCCCTGGTATATCACATTATTTTGTTTTGCAGACTACCACTGGGTGGCACAGATTTTAAATTACAAAAGATCAAAAGCAAAGCATAGGAACAGAGAGCAAATATTATGTTGAATTTAGACATATTGACATTTAAAGATTGTTTGATCTGTTTTGCTTACTTCGGCATATGCTCTATTATAGAATCTAACAGATGGAAACCTTCATGGTCATTTGATTTTGATGCCACCAGCTTTTGGAAAATTCCAAGTAATCCATTCTGTAATGGACGAAAGATACACTTCAGTCAATATTGCTTAAGGTAGTTGCTTTAATTGGTTGTAGATTCCCCATAGCAACTACAATTTATTTTTAAGTTAAAACAATGATACATGTAGTTTCATTACAAATCAGAATTTAGATTAAACACATTTTATTCAATACATGTATATGAATACTTTGAAAAGGATTGTGCAACAAGTTAAAATAGAACATTTAAAAGCTTATCACCATACCTTCTCCATAATTTTCAACTTACATACATGAAGGTTTTTATTTTGTCAAACTGACAAATACAAAGACTTTTGCTGCTGAAAGTTTAAAAAGAAACATAATTATTTCCAAACAAATTACTATATTACGAAAGTTTCAGACTTACAATTTTGTCAGGCTCTATTTGCTTTGCTCCCTTCTCAATAAAAGCCTGAAGCAGTCTGACAAGGGGTGGGATGTTGCCTGGTCTCTCCCATAAAGCCGGGGCAAGGAGATGAGGGAATAACGCCATGTATGTATCTGGAACAGTCCCTCCTGACTGGTGATGGTCAATCATTAGGGATAGAATTTGGAACACATAGGGAATAAACTCTGTAAAATATATGTATATCAAAGATGTTTAAGAGAAAAGATTACGATTTACATGTACTTTGGTCATGTACTGGTGTACATATGTATATTTTTTTTGTGGCAAGGCAGTGATTTTTTCCAGTAATTTAGGAATGGGGTCGGGGCCCGTGCAATTAGAAAAATTAATGACATTTGGGAATATAAAAGTAAAAAGACAGTTTATATAATCAAAAGATCAGATTTGAATGTTTAATCAGATAATTTTCTTTTAAATATAATTTAATTTCTTGTGCTTACAATAATATGACAAATAATTAGTACATTTGCTACTTTTGAACCAGTAAATTTAACTAATTCTGGTGATAATCCCATCTATATGTGATTGGGAAATTTTAGAGCCACAATTGGGAAAAAAGACACTATTTTTCATTGGGAAAGGGGCCGAATAATGGCCCCAAAAAGGGAAGAAAAAAATCCCTGGAAGGAAGAGAATTATTTTTATTGACTCTACCATGTCTCTAGCAAACATTGAAGTTCTCATTGATTATCTGAAAAATACACATTATTTCCTTTTGAGACAGCATCTGACATAAAACTATAATGATGTAATAAAATTTGTCAATTTAATAGTCATTTCCCCGAGTTTAAGGACGATTTACAAAGAATTTTATCAGGTCACAATTAATCTACGCAATTAGCATCCCAGATAGACGGTATCTTAGATAATCAAAAATCCCAAATACATTGTAGTTCATGGGTGAATAACATGGAGAGAAAGTATCCTTAATTTTAATAAGCCCGGTACACAAGTTCACAAACCTTGAACATCTTGTTGAAGTATTTCTGTAAAAGGTTGAAACAAAGCTCCCTCAAACTGTACTACAGCCTCAGGACTGACTTTACATGTAGTTCTTATACTGATACATAAAGACTCAAAAAGATAGTGATTGAAATGGGGCTTGCTGGGATTCTGAAAAAAAAAATATGAGTACTGCTTCATCCAAAATGAAAAGCAAAGGTACATATAGTTATATGCATATGTCCAAATTTATAGAACAGAGCTAACAATTGTTTCTCTAAATGTAAAATTTTGTCAACTCTGAGACATTATCAAAACTGAGTACTGAATATTATTTTACTGATAAATCTTGACATTGTAAAGTGTACCTTGCTGACTTGAGCTAATTTTTCTGTGAGGAACTTCATAATCTCAGCCATGAACGGTAATATATTCTCTTGGAGTGCAGACATGGTGCGCATCACAGCTGCAAAGAACCATATAATTCACGAATGATTTTTTTTAATCATCATAAAAAATTAATAAAACTTCTTTCTGACTTACCCCGGTATCTCTTTTTTGTACAATGAATAAATAAAATTAAATGATGCTTGTATAGCATGCATTTCCTCTTCAAATTTAACATTAGATTTTAGACATTTCCTTTTTTCTTAAACAGAGAAAACCTAATTTAATACCTTTCATAATGTATTCATTTTCTGTAGACCCAGGATGACTCATTGCCAAGATGAGATTTGACAGTAGCTCTCCTGCACAATCTTTAATCTCTGCGTAGCTTATCCTACAAAAATAAACTTTCATTGTAAATTACAAATACTATTTTTTGATAAAAACATACAACATTCCAATAGCAGAAACATGTGAAGTAAGGAATTTATATAAAAAGTTTACCAAGTACATGTACATGTAATTTAAGGTAACTTACATCCCTTTCCCAGTTTCTGAGTTCTTGACCATAAGAAGTCTTTCTACTGTGTGTGCAGCATACGTATGTACAACCAAACTACTTGACTTTAGTAATCTGGATAAATGTGGTATACTGGCTATAAGGACCTCACGAGGCAACTGACAAAATACACATACATCCAAGTTAAATACAGCTATCGAAAACTGGTAAGTGATGAGAGAAATGAAAAACATCAAGATAATACAAACTCATAAGAAAGTAAAGATTTTGTATGCTTTGTACCAGTCCTCCGTTGATTGTAAGAGGGTACTGCTCATCAAAGCAGGCTGTGATATGATTGGACGATTCACACATCACCAGCCACTTTGAAGGACAATGCCTCCCACTGGAAATTCTATACACTGCTTCTTTACTATATGAAAAATATCAATCGTAGTAAAAGATATATGGGCACCTGTATCAAACCATGTTATACACTCCAAAGCATAGAAAAATAATAAGTAAACCAAACAAAAGAATCTTCACAAGATGTGAATACTACATTACATTATACAATTTTTATGGAAATTTACTTAATTATACATGTACGTTATCTCCCTTACCTGACTCCTAAACACCATTAAATACTTTATAGCATCTGCTTTCAATATTGGATTTGAATCAACTGAAATATAATTAGACTGTAATTACATGTATGTATTGTCATTTTAATACAATTTTGTTGATAGTTGTGAACACACTTGATCATATGCATACATCTTTCCTCTTATCAAATTCACATGTATCTAGAATCTAGTTATTGTTTAACAATCACAGACTAATACACTAAGTGCACTATAAAGACAATATTACCATCTGGTTGTTGTATATCACCAGAGACTTGGGTCTGATAGAAATCTCCTATATTCACTAAATTACTAGTCTGTGTGATACCATGCTGAAAAAGAAAAAAATATGTAAAAGAATTCATATGTAAAACTGATCATTATTCTAGTGTATCCTGTACTGAATGTCAGATAAAGTACAAAAAAAAGATATTATTTCCTGCATGTTACAGTGTATTTCAGTCTGACAGAGTCACAGCTTCCTTTTGTTTTATGCCATTGAAATATGTAAGATTTCATAGGCTCATACCGATAAATTTCGTACAATGTTTAATTATAAATGCATGTTATCAAAGCAATTTGTGAACTATCTTTAATGAGAGATCACACTGACATAACAAAGTATTAATTTTGGTCTTTGTATTTGTTGCATTTAGAGCTAAGCTCCCTCATTTCATACATACATGTATATGTATTTACCTTTTGAGTCTGTGCTTTGGCAGCTAATGATGTAACAAGGTAATAAGCTACGTCTTTTGATTTCCAACTGTCCTTAGGGTTCTTGGCATACTCCTATAAGATTATTATCTAATAGTCAGTATATTTCTATATCAGGTACAAGTCCATTTTTGATAAATCCTTTACTCCTTTATACAACACATATACATATACTTTTTAAAGAATCATGTATTTTACTCTCTCTGGCTTACAATAAAGTGTATTTCACCTTGTCATATAGATTTAATCAGGGATGGGGTAATTAAAAATGTAATTGTAATTAATTACAATTAATTACATTTTTTCAAGTAATTGAATGTAATGTGTAATTGAAGATTTTTTCAATTACATGTAATTGTAATTTAATTAATTACCAGGCAAAAACTGCATGTAATTCCAATTACATTTCAATTACTTTTCAATTACATTTGCAACTCTATTTTTATATTATTTATGTGTATTAGGCTATGAACAAGTTTGCTTGATGCCAATATATCTGAGTTGAGTTGAACTAAAAATTATGAATACAGAGATTGGTCTGTGAAAAATTAACTTGTTGTGTAATCAATTATCATTTAGGTTAGGCACAGTTAATGGTTAAATAAACAGTTTTGCCTGAATGAGCACAAGGCCTAATGTGACTTATAGTTATCAAAACAAAGTATGTTTTAATTAACTTGTTTGTCGCTTCTGCAAGGACCTCATGTATATAAGTCTTAAAGATAATGCATTTTCACTTGGTTGTCCACAGTAGAAAGAATGCCTGAATAAAATTGTCAAAGGTCACTGTTTACAAATGTGTTTTGATCATAATGTAACAAAATTCATTTGGGAAGAGTAACTTATCGAAGACAAGGACAAAATGGCTAGTGTTTTTAAGTGCCAAAAATTCTGGGAGAAATTTCTAGGCAAAATTTGTGCATTGTACATTAATGGTTTCTTAGGATTGGAATGTAAAATGAATATTGTCCTGCACTTTCTTGCATTTTGTCAGAGACTTGAAATGACTATTCGGCATTGTTAAAAAAATGATATGCAAAAAATAAATTCATTAAATGAAATGTAATGTGTAATTTAATTAATTACATTTGCAATGTAATTGTAATTTAATTAATTACATTGCATAAAAATGGCAAAGTAATGTGTAATTTAATTAATTACATTGCAAAACATAGGTAATCACAGATTACGAAGCTCACCTCGTGAAAGCAAAATTCAATTCAAACATATTTCTTAGTACATGTATATTGGCTTTTAAAGGCAAAACCACTCAAGCAGAAAAAGTAGGTCAAGGTCATTTTATGAAAGTTTGATCAAAGATACATCCAATATGCAAGTTTGGTACATGTATCACTTATACTTTGCTCAATATTGGCTTTTAAAGGCAAAATCACTCAAGCGGAAAAAGTAGGTCGAGGTCATTTTATGAAAGTTTGATCAAAGATACATCCAATATGCAAGTTTGGTACATGTAGCAGTTATACTTTGCTCAATATTGGCTTTATAAAGCAAAATCACTCAAGCGGAAAAAGTAGGTCAAGGTCATTTTATGAAAGATTGATCAAAGATACATCCAATATGCAAGTTTGGTACATGTATCACTTATACTTTGCTCAATATTGGCTTTTAAAGGCAAAATCACTCAAGTGGAAAAAGTAGGTCGAGGTCATTTTATGAAAGTTTGATCAAAGATACATCTAATATGCAAGTTTGGAATATCTAGCACTTATACTTTGCTCAATATTGGCTTTTAAAGGCAAAATCACTCAAGCGGAAAAAGTAGGTCGAGGTCATTTTATGAAAGTTTGATCAAAGATACATCCAATATGCAAGTTTGGTACATGTAGCAGTTATACTTTGCTCAATATTGGCTTTATAAAGCAAAATCACTCAAGCGGAAAAAGTAGGTCAAGGTCATTTTATGAAAGATTGATCAAAGATACATCCAATATGCAAGTTTGGTACATGTATCACTTATACTTTGCTCAATATTGGCTTTTAAAGGCAAAATCACTCAAGTGGAAAAAGTAGGTCGAGGTCATTTTATGAAAGTTTGATCAAAGATACATCTAATATGCAAGTTTGGAATATCTAGCACTTATACTTTGCTCAATATTGGCTTTTAAAGGCAAAATCACTCAAGCGGAAAAAGTAGGTCAAGGTCATTTTATGAAAGTTTGATCAAAGATACATCAAATATGCAAGTTTGGTACATGTAGCACTTATACTATGCTCAATATTGGCTTTTAAAAGCGAAATTACTCAAGTGGAAAAAGTAGGTCAGATGCTGCATCCGATGCATAGGTCCATCTCGGCATCCAAAGATGAATCACTTGTGCAAGTTTGGTTACTGTAGCATCAGTACTTTGTCAGATACTGAGCTACCCCAAACTTCTTAACCAAGTCACTCAAGCGGAAAATGTAGGTCAGATGCTGCATCCGATGCATGGGTTCACCTCAGCATCCAAAGATGAATCACTTGTGCAAGTTTGGTTACTGTAGCATCAGTACTTTGTCAGATACTGAGCTACCCCAAACTTCTTAACCGAGTCACTCAAGCGGAAAATGTAGGTCAGATGCTGCATACGATGCATGGGTTCACCTCAGCATCCAAAGATGAATCACTTGTGCCAGTTTGGTTACTGTAGCATTAGTACTTTGTCAGATACTGAGCTACCCCAAACTTCTTAACCAAGTCACTCAAGCGGAAAATGTAGGCCAGATGCTGCATCTGATGCATGGGTTCACCTCAGCATCCAAAGATGAATCACTTGTGCCAGTTTGGTTACTGTAGCATTAGTATTTTGTCAGATACTGAGCTACCCCAAACTTCTTAACCAAGTCACTCAAGCGGAAAATGTAGGTCAGATGCTGCATCTGATGCATGGGTTCACCTCAGCATCCAAAGATGAATCACTTGTGCCAGTTTGGTTACTGTAGCATTAGTACTTTGTCAGATACTGAGCTACCCCAAACTTCTTAACCAAGTCACTCAAGCGGAAAATGTAGGTCAGATGCTGCATCTGATGCATGCTCAGCATCCAAAGATGAATCACTTGTGCCAGTTTGGTTACTGTAGCATTAGTACTTTGTCAGATACTGAGCTACCCCAAACTTCTTAACCGGACGCGGACGCGTGGGGTTATAGCATAAGCTCACTCAACTTCGTCGAGGTGAGCTAAAAATTACAATGTAATGTGTAATTTAATTAATTACATTTCAATGTAATTGACCCCATCCCTGGATTTAATGTATACATGTACATGGGACATTTTGAGAGCTCATTACTTATTCAACATCAATTCTTATATTACTACTTACAACTAGTAAACCTTGAACATATTGTGAGAAGTTTTGTATGACAGGTCCCTCAAAGGATTTACACAGAGCTTGTACGAGGTCACACGCTGCCCTTCTCCTGGTATCAACATCTACAACATGTAATCATAAGCATGAAACAAAAAAGGTAACACTCTATGTAGTATGCAAGTTAACATACAAGAGTATTTTCGATCAAGTAAAAAATGTACAAATTTTGGGACTGTCAATTTATATTAATCTTTTATCAGTTTTTTTTTTTTAGTTCTAACACTCTATAGTGTAAAACCTGAAATCTAAAATCATAATGTCTTACCTCATCTCTACACAATATCTTACCTGAACCCTCAATATCTCTTCTTATGTATTCTTCTGGATTGTCCTCAAACAGCTCTTCATCTGCAGCTACAACAAAACATGAACAAATTCATTGATGATTATTCTTAATATTTCAAAAACTCAACTCTTTTTTTTTTTGGTTTAAATATAAGATAAACTGCTATAACAACCCATGAAGTACATGATACTAAATATAAACATAAGTTGATATATAAGTACTTACTTCTAAACTGCATGTTTGGTACAATGACTTTTTCACAGATGCTGGCTAGTGTGCTAGGATCTTCAAATAAGTTTTTATACGATGGTCTTTCAGCTACAGAAGCTAGAAACTGGATGGCATTGCTCACCAACTACAACAAATAAAGAAACTTTAGAAACATCAACATTTTTATTTACATAAAATGTGTAATTTACATGTACCTAACCATCAATGATTGACACACCATAAAAATATGTGTAGAAAGCATCAAAAGATTAATAATGGGTAAATGCATGTCAATCTTAATAATTAACATGTATGTAAATATCCTCACCAGGTCATACTTGACCTCTTGACCTGTAGTGACAAGCAATCCCCATATAGCCGTGACAAAGCCGGGTAATTGTGGTGAGAATTCTTCGTCGTACTTTTGGGCGTACAAAGCTACGTTATCACAGATCTGAGATTTAACTTGCTCCAACAATCCTGCTTCTTCTTCATCCTACAATGTATTGATACACACAAGTACAAAAAAAAAGAGAAAATATTTTGATATGGAACATGTATGACCAGAGGAGTACAATGTACAAGTATAATACTGTTACAATTCAAATATAATGTCAAAGCTCAGACCTCTGTTTCCTTGAACTTTCTTTGTTCCTCATCCTTTTTGACATATCCTTTAAAACATACATGTACATGTACGTAATCTGTCTAAAAATACATGCAATGCTACGATTACAGAATACTTACCTGTGTCTGTAACAGTTTGTTGTCTGCATTCAATAGTGTTAGAAAATGTGTCATCCATATACTCATGTTATCCTCAAAATGCTCTGGTAAATCCTGTGAAGTAAATCATTGGTCAGACTCTTAGTACTTGAAATATCACCTTTACCAGAAAAGCATCTGAAGGTCTTTTAAAAAAGAAGTTTGGTCAATTTTTTTTTTAATTTAGAAAGTATTTTATACTAAATCTTTGGAGAATTTCAAATGATAATTGTTTTTATTCTGTTTCTTCACTAATTATATCACAACCTACCTGGAAATTCAAACTGTAGAAGATTTTACATATGAGAACAATGGAGCTGAAGATGACTTTTAAAGCGTTAGGATCGGAGGCGTGTTTTGTGGCTAATTCCATTGTGGCCTGCAAATAAAATATTCACTGGCATAAATTTTGAACTACATGTGAATATATAGTCAATTTTAAAGAAATCTTTAATTGTTCAGAGAAAGGTAAATTACTCTGAAGTCTGAACTAAACTTACATTGAATAATTCTGTAAATGCTTTGGCAAAGTTGTCCAGGACAAATTTGATCTCTGTCCAAAGTTGTTGAGATTTGAATTCATGACGATATCTGCAAAACAAAATATAATTCATGAAATTAAATTCACTTCCCTTTTCATAGAGTATTGCAATTTCAAGTCTACAAAAAATCAATTATTCAATTAATTAAATTTTCCTAAAATATAGAAATTCTAAAGTAATCGGCCCCTTTCACACTATCTGTGGTACTGAATTTGAAGTTCAGCTCCAGGGGACAAACATTAGATTGCGCATGCACCAGCGACATAATATGCATATGCAATCTATTGTTTGTCCCCCAGAACTGAGCTTCAAATTCGGTAATGCAGATTATGTAAAAGGGTCTATATACGTAGGACTTAAACAGTTCATAATCCTGTTGTTCTATGTATCATGCAAACTCACAAATTGTTTTGTATGCTTACACGAATTTGATGTTATAACTAAAATCTCTGTTAGAACTTTACCTTTTGAATAAGGAATGAGCTGTTCTAAGAACTCCATTGATCACATGGAAATCTCCGGTTTGAAATTTGCTGGTCATCTCTGTGATAAGGTGAGGCCATTTATCAGGAAAATCCTCCATACCAATAATACTAATGGCATCGCTCAGCTGAAACACCGCAAAATTAAATCACATACATGTAAATCCTTTGCTTTTTCATACAGTATGTCATTGTGATTTGATTTATGATTACACAGACTATAATGAATATCCATTTACCTAATTTGTATGGAGCTTATGAGTTTAATTAACAATTAAAAGATAACACTTTTAAAATATTTTATAATACCTACTCAATTTCACAAATTTGTCAAAGCATCTTCACTGTTCCCTTGAATACACTGAAAAGTTCTATCATATCTTTTATCACAACATTAGCTTAAACT
Organism: Pinctada fucata; assembly: GCA_028142955.1. Taxonomy (NCBI): domain Eukaryota; kingdom Metazoa; phylum Mollusca; class Bivalvia; order Pterioida; family Pteriidae; genus Pinctada; species Pinctada fucata. The sequence continues at coordinate 59,496,630 of AP027103.1, read as the reverse complement.
GAGTGCTATTACCTGTTTTTGGATCTGTTCCGGACTTTTAAGCATCAGTCCCACAATCTGTTCTTTTATGGTGGCTCTATCTTGTTCATGGATCTTGTTTGGTACATCTTCCACCTAAATGTCACATCAAAAGAAAACATCATGATTTCAGATTTAGAACAACTGAAATCTGAAATATCTCCAATTAACAAAAAAAAAATTCTTTGTTATTCAGAACATAAGCAATTTAAAAAAAATTTTAAAGCCTATCATGTCAACATGATGTTCATGAAAGGCATAAAATCATTATGAAATCTTCGATTGGAGCAAATGAATTTATACTCCATTACTATAACTAATGGATTAATTACCATAAATCCCTGAGGACTCAAGATAATTAACTCACCTGGATAATTTTACTGAGAGATTACTTATATTATCATAATCATCTTTAGGTAATTAATTGTAACTTGTAGGTATGTAATTACATGGACAGAAAAATTAAGTGACATGACCTAAAGGTGTGATAATCACCTGAGTATTATGTAATTGGAAGTGAGAAGATTTATAAATTCTGTTCATGATCATGATTAACAAACAAACCAATTAGTGACAAAAGTACATTTGCCTTACCTAGAAAATAAATTTCAAATAATGAAAGAGTTTTAAAAAAGCTGAGTAAATTTCTTCCTTAGTTGGCGCTATCTAAACTCAGGAAAAGTAATATTAAGATACAGATACAAGTTTCCTTGCATACACTAGTAAAGCATGTTTACCCACTTATTGGAGCATTTAATTATGACATACAATCAAACATAATTGAACACTTATAAGAAATAATGCATACCACTCTCCAGTTTCTTTTGACGAAGTTTTTGAATGTTATAGCAGCACTAACTCTGATGTGAGCCTCTACATCTGCCTTGTCCAGTAGGTGAAGCAGTAGGAGGGGGTAATTCTGATTTCCTTCTACTCCCTCCAGGAACTTCTCAGCTAGAAAAATTGAGAGAAACTTATTCAAGTTATTGTTTGTTATAAAATTAAATGAGTATTCTTTAAATTTAGAGCAGTAGTATATCATAATTAGATTTGTACATTGTATATCGCTTGTAGACTACATACATGTATGATGCAGCATCATAGCTTTATAATGATTTGTTTAAGATATGGTTTGGGGGGGGGGATGGGGGAGTGGATGATTGATTTTTAAGCTCCAAAATTCATATACATGCTACCAAAACTTGATATTCTTTGTTTTGAAAGTGTGAAAAACTTTGTCCCTTTTGACCTCCAGGTGTCAAATATACCAGGTAGGTAGATTTAGGTCAAGTCAATTGCAATCTAAATGATAAACCTGTTTAGAATAACAATAAGATTGACTGAAAATGTCTCCATGGTGACATCCTACAATTGAGAAGGACAGTGCAGTGCTTTCTTTCTACTTTCATAGGATTTAAGCTATTCCTTTGAAAGTAGTAATGTTTTCAATTTCATCAATTGGTGAAGTTTTTGTGATATTTCTTTTTGAGTTTTTGTGCCTATAAAATCTAATAAAGCATTCTACTGTGAAGTAATTTCAGAGACAATTCTAAAATGAAGGGATGTATCATATTCGATTTACATGACATTATTATACCTTGCTTGCGTTGTGAAGGATCTGGATTTAACGTTTGCTGAAGGAAGCCTGAGAGAGATTGTAGATTTCCATCTGTTAGTTCCATTTCTTTTCTGAAACGCAAAAGGGTATTACTCCTCGACCAATTTTAATACAGAACAACTTAACAATCAATAAATTTGAGAAAATACTGATTGATTCCCATTTATGTGTGTACTATTATATATAACCTCCTATGAATATTAAGTCAGTAAGAATTTTTAAATGTCTTAGTGCTTGCATTATCATGTTTTTAGTCTTTCCCAAAACTCACTAGCCTGACGCCAAAGGCTACCAAATTTTTGTTGGGCTAGTAGAAATTCATTAAGAAACTGCTAAAAACTAGTAAAATTTATCTTTGGGCTAGTGGCTGAAAAAGTTTTCGGAAAGACTATGTTTTAGTTCTTGATTTTACATATTGACATTTTGATTGCCAGAATACAAGTACTTCAACTGCTGGACCGAAATATCCAGGGAAGAAGAAGAAGATAACTGATTTCAAAAATGAGAATTAAAATTTTGGGGCATTTCGGTTTCAACATTTTGTTTGGCATTTGATGGTGTTGCCCGAGTGGTCTGTATACACAGGTCGGGGAAACGGCAGATCTAGCTATTAAAGCTAGATCTAGCTTTTAAAGCTCGTTCTAGCTTTAAAATGGACCAAATTGAGCACTTTTGTTTAGAATGTGTGAAAATGAAGACGTTGCGCACTTGCGCCTTGACGGATATCGTAATGTGTACGTACGAAAATGAACATTGGATCTTAAAATTGGAAACTCAGCGTTGCATTTACGAGTGCAGCTGCACATGTGCATTCAAGGAAAAGGTAAATATTCACCTGTTCACACCTTAAATGACTTACCTTTGTAGATTTAATGTCCTATTTATTTAAAAGAATGTTTTTGACTTGCAAATCCGCCATTTTTAATTTACCGATCACAGTGGATTCACTGTTTGCAAGGGAAAAGATCAACTAGCAGACGGATATGCATTATTCCGGTATAAAAGTAGGATGTCGATCCCGTTTTTGCATTTTAATTAAATCTTTTAAAAATTGATTTTTTTTTCATTTTATTTTCATGTTTTGAACAATTACATTTAAGTTATGTATAACAAAAACAAAATAAGGATTTAAAATGGAAATTATCGAATTTTTAAAAGCATTTGTTTCAGGTGAAATATGTCTTCGACGATCCTACTTTTATACCGAAATAATGCATATCCGTCTGCTACTTGATCTTTTCTCTTGCAAACAGTGAATCCGCTGTGATCGGTAAATTAAAAATGGCGGATTTGCAAGTCAAAAACATTCTTTTAAATAAATAGGACATTAAATCTACAAAGGTAAGTCATTAAAGGTGTAAACAGGTGAATATTTACCTTTTCCTTGAATGCACATGTGCAGCTGCACTCGTAAATGCAACGCTGAGTTTCCAATTTTAAGATCCAATGTTCATTTTCGTACGTACACATTACGATATCCGTCGAGGCGCAAGTGCGCAACGTCTTCATTTTCACACATTCTAAATAAAAGTGCTCAATTTGGTCCATTTTAAAGCTAGAAAGAGCTTTAAAAGCTAGTTCTAGCTTTAATAGCTAGATTTGCCGTTTCCCCGACCTGATACATGCATGCTGTAGCTGTTGTTAGATGGGAAATTGGGGAACAAGGTATTCAAAATTGATTTTTCTTCTTTTTTCTTCTAGGAATCTGACGTGCAGTGACAGTGTCACTGCCACATTCACTCAAAGAAACCGAAAAAAATCGTCAAAATGTTACAGTAGACTTGGCGGGTACGGGTCAGCCAAGCTCGCAAACACATCGAGTGTCAGAAGTTGACAAATGTGACTTTAGTACGTGTGTCTCAAATCTAAAATTTTCAACCGTTTGTATTCTAATGAAAACCTTAAAAAAGTATGTGGTTTCACATTGTTTTCCAGTCTCCTAATTCAAATTCGAATCTCACATGTTCAATGGCGCTTTCTCTCTTGCTTTCTTTTGTAAATTCGCACCCTATATTTACCGTTGAAAGAGAAGATTAATCCCAAGACATTCCGAATTCAACGGAATGTTTCTTACTGATTACTTTTCGTACCGAATACTTTCGTACTTTTAAACAACAACTGCCAACTCCCTAGCCACAAAAACGGCAAACGACACTTGGCCATTTGGTTGGTTGGGGTACGCTTGGTTGATGTCCCCTGCCCTCTTATATCATTCAACTTCCCCATCAACCCAAAAATCTCATTCCCTAAGTTTCACCAAGGACGTATAAACAGTTTATAAGTCCTTGGTTTCACTAAAATTTACGCTTTGGGGTGGGATGTGGATACAATGCTTTTGACCAGTCTCTACACAGGGTCGCTTCAGAGACTGACAGTGACCGAGAGAGCGTAAATTTTACCAGAGCAGATTTCTTCTTCCTTCTTTCCGACTGGCTGTCTACTGACTGACATCACTTCGTCAGAAATGCTCATGTCTGTACTATTTATTTATAAAAATATAGTTTTGTGCAGTGGCGGATCCAGCGCCCCCTTTGCCGGGGGGTCAAGGGGCGAATTTTGCCGATATTTACTGAAAATGGGCCAAAATATACATGTTTTTGTCAATTTTTTTGTCATTGCCGGGGGCGGACGCCACCTCCGCACCCCCTGAATCCGCCACTGTTGTGAATTCATATTCGATACATCATATTTTTGTATTCGCTTCGAACATAGTCGGATCCCGACACTACGGACACACGGTTGCACTCCACAGTATTGGCCATTGAAAATTGAGCGTTTTAAATGAAAGCCTTGCAATAGTTGACGTTATATTAATAATTTTATATTGCTCATACAATATAAAGCTACATATCAATAAAAAGTACTCTTATTACTGATTACTTCTATTATTCTTGATTTCACCTGAACAAATCCTGTCAGTCAGACATGCTGCTCAAAGTTATAGCAATACATTAGAAGATGACATGGAAATGGGGCATGACCCCTCAAAGTGACTCAAATTTGACATCCTTCTCAAATGATTTTCTTAATAAACTGTATGTCTATTTGTTGTGTATTTCTTATTCTATAATATGTGCAATTTATTTGAATTTTCACCTGATGCAATTCGAGAAATATGACGTCAAAGTTTTCTTACCTAAATACAGCACTCATTTCTTTGCCCATGGCTAGTCACATGACCTCTTAATTTCACATCCGGTCATACTGTGCATAGAGGTATACAATGGAAATAATGGGCTTTTCTCAAGACAATAAGCTAATTATTTCTTCCAAATATCAAAAATCATAGTTATTTCAATTATAAAGCTCACATAGTGAAGCTGGACCCCAACTGTCCCCTATTTTAAAAAATCATCCCTAGCCAAATTCCAAATGCGACACTGCGGATACTATGTAGAGTGTAACCCACAGGGGCGAGTTTCATTGAGGGTCATTGGCGCCGAGCCCCTATTACTCAGAAGTCAAATCCAGCGTCTGTCCAGACACTGACTGTCAGCAAGCTCATTACACGGATTGCGATTAAACTAGGCAGAAATGATCGAGGTACTAATGGTTCCTTACAAATGTTGCCGTATTTCGACTGGATCCATTGAGAGGTGGTTCCACCACAGGAAAAAAGAGGTCAAGGTGTACCCTCCTTTGAGATATTCTTAAGAACCGAAAAACATCGACAAAAAGAAAGCATCAGGCTGTTCTAGAAAGATAGCAATAATTAAATGTATGATTTGGTACACTCGTTTAGTTCATATAAGTTATTTTCGGTTTTCTTCGATGCTTCGACTTAAGTTTTTGTGTGATTTTTTCTTTCTTCTTTTTTTAACTTGAAGAGGAACATTTTGTTCGGAGCAGCCGACATGTGGTGCCATCACAGACAAAAATAGGTCACAAAGTACATGGACGGATCTAGCAATTTTCCCAATTACAGAGAGACAAACCGAACATGCCGAAGGGATGAGAATATTGTAGAAAGGATATCCTCGGAATCTTCTTTAAATATTGTTGTTTTGTTTTGTTTTTTGTTTAGCTCAGAATACTAAAATTCGAATGTTTACTAATATAAAGGAAGGGGGATCATCCATCTATCCATGCCATCGCAAAACGAATATCCTCCCTTGTTTGATATTTTTTTTCTAAAGGACATGAAAAATGTCAATAAGTACACAATGACATGCACATGCATACAAAAATATTTCTTTTCATATATATTTGAAATTTCAATTTTAAAGTAACGGTTGAAAAATAACTTGACACGGATATCTTAATTAATGACAAAGAATATAAAAATACAAGAAAATCAAACTTCAACTGTCTGATTCAAAGATATTGACCACGCCTAAACTTATGACATTATCTAGAGAAATGACATTATCTAGAGAAATGAGTTTCCTTACATATTTCTATTGAAATATTAGAATTTGATTAACAACAAAGGCACGAGGGATCAGAGATTAGAAGCTGACAAATTAAATGTTTACCTATGTTAAACAAACAGGTCGGTCAGATATTTACAGAAGCTTTAATTGCTGAGGAGATGATGCGAATTCTAACGGCTCAAATGACTAACGACTTCCAAATAAGATACAAAGTACCCGATAATAAGAAGCACCAGGAGGGGGACTAGGGTGTAGTCACTGGCTTCTAGGTCTACGCTGGAAGGGGGATGCCCTTTTATTAATACACGTTTTGAACGAAAAGAATGCGTGGTGCACGAAATGGAATTTAAAAAGTAGAGAGAAAACTGTTTTGGTAAAATTTTCCATTGAAAATAGGTTCTGTTATCGCCATCGCTGCACAGGGAAAAGCATTGTGAATAATACAAACAAACAAATATTTAAAAATTATCTTTATTCATAAACTCTAGGTGTAACTCTGTCATCAATGTCTTGGGTCCGCCTATTGGTTCTTCTTATCTGACGGCTTTACTCTATGATTCAATTTCTGGTATTTGGAAAACTAAACTCTTTGTTTAGAAATATTAAGGAAAGTTTGAGACGCTTATTTTGAATTGTTTGCACTTGAAAAGGGGCGGCTTTGATAAAAATCATAGTTGAAAATCCGGGCGTGTTCCACCCTAAGATCGTGTTAGCCTGTCCACTCAAGGACCCCCCTCTTTGAGTGAGTGGGAACGCTCAGTTTCAAAAACATACCTATATTCGCGGCACTTAAACGCATTCTTTAAGAGATGGACGGGATTAGATATTTTACAACATCTTTGTTGATTTTTTCTTTGGTTATCATAAGCAACATCAAAAAGGTAAGTTGATAGTGAGTTGCAACTGCTATCTAATTTTCTAAAAAAAGAGACAAAAAAAGAAAAGAAAAGAAAGTCATATATATATTTCAATAGAAAGAAATAGCAAGAAAAAGAAGAAGAATCAAACAAACCAAAATAAAACAAAACATTTGTGCAACAAAAAAGAATAAAAAGAGGTCAAATTTAAATTCAAATGTTTTTGTTTTCAAAGATCAATGCTGATGGAATTCTTTCAATTCGGTTGTATGATTATAATAACACTGGGAGTATAAAATATGACGGACGATGCTGTGATGGCGAGAATATACAAAGTGGGGAATGTGCCACCGATTTATGTGATTATGCCATCAGAATCTGTGTGACAACATCATCTTTACGGTAAGCCCATTTTTGGATTTTTAAAGATCTGCAACAGAATTATTATTGTAGTTCCAACCATGTCTTAAAATAACTCTGTTCTTGGGGCGCTTTCTTACGAGAATGAACAATACCATTTTGTGGTCCTTTTCCAATTTTGATGGATGTTTATACAAATCTGAATATAGTTCTTTCTGAATGTCAAAGAAAATTATCGTTTAATAAGCAAAATAATACCAATTGTTGCATTTCGTATTCTGTCGCTTGCACCACCAAGGCGCTGTTCGGTCTGTAAGAAATACATATATATCTGTATCATAAAAATATCAATAATCTCTCCATTCTCCTAAAATAGGAAACAAAAAAGTAAACAAAAGCGTGTATGCACAACCCATGTCCCTGTCAGGAGCCTAAATTGCCAATGTCTCACAATGTAAGAAGAATTTGTCATTGACAATATGTTCAAGTAAATAAAAAATAAATATATCTGCAAACATCAGAGAGTAGGTTAGATCTTTAAAAGGAGGGGATCTCTAACAAGACAATTTTGTAATAGCTGCAGCGAAACACTGACAATAGGCCGATACAAACCACGAGCGAGACGTAAAACAAACACACCAACAAACAGTTGGAGATAGAGACACACCGAGAGGACCAACAAGGAGATACTCACACCCCAGGCAAGGAGAGGGCAATTAATAACATTGTGAAAACTCAAACCAAAGGCAGGGAGAGAGCACTTAATAATGTTGTAAAAACTTAATGCCCGCTCCAATTTCAGTAAATTCAAAATTGGAAATAAAATATGTTCAAATCAAACCTAAGCAGCTCAAGTATGTTGTACTAAAGTATGAGACAAAAAGTTGAAAGTTCGCCATCTAAAACAGAAATGCCCAGGGTCTATGAAAATCTTACTGTTAACCAAATATGAAATAACTGAAAATAATTGGTAATGGTCTTATACAACGTAACGTTTCTTTTCTACATGTATTTTGTAACAAAAGAAAAACGAAAGACGGACAGATACTAGTGGACAGACATACAGGATGATGTGGATGGATATGTCAGATGTAGTCCATTCGTTCGTCCCTACCGAGTCTCCTGACCGGGGGGACTATAAAGGGCCCGGTTGGGTACCCACGTTCATGCTGCGGCAAGGGTATCCAGGTGTGGTGGCACCTTATAAAAGCCGTTGGAAATACGGACCATCCAAGCAGTACATAATTATACAACCCTCCTGCATACATGCATACACCACATACACAAGTGGAGGGTGGGCATTAAAATGGGGTAGTACTCCGCCCCTTAAATAATAGAAGGGGCTATGAGGCACCCCAGAGGGGAACGGCCTGGCTAGAGTACTCTGTAACGGGCAGTTGGCGAATGAGTTCCCCGCAATATAACATCAATACAGCCAACTGACCCAATAGAGGGTTGCCAGGTGCCCAAACAGAAAGAAAGAAAGGCTGTATGATTTCTATGAAGAAATGTATTTATTAAGTAAAAAGATGAATTCATACTTTATCTATCTGCATCGTTGGTCATATCTGACAATTTTGTATTTGTTTGAAAAAAAAAATGAATTGAAAATTGGAAAGAAAAATGAAAATTTCCTTTACGACGAAGACTCGTTAATGTTTGATCTTGCTTTTAAACATCCTTCAAATTTGGGTGTATATTTTGATACTGACATAAAGTGCGATTCTTTCCTCACTGGGGAACGTAAAGCGACATTGTTTTTCTTACGGCAACCGACTTCCAATGTTTAACGTATTTAATAAAAACAGATCAATGGATGTATGGGTGATTAAATGTTATTAAGATTCCTCTACGTCTGAAGTCACCACCTTTATCCAAATTCTCAAATCTATGAAATGAAGGAACATGTGAAAGTAGTTATGCTTATCTATTGCTTTACTTTAACTAATTTTTATCGATTCTTCCTTTTCTTTCTAAATATGGAGAGAAAAAAGTCTAAATGATAGAAGAGCGAAATGTACCATCTTTGGCCATTTTTACATTATTCAGACTGAGGATCACTGACGAGGGTTTAGTACCCGAAACGTGCATGTCTGGTCCATGCTGTAAAGGGGTAGGGGCAAAATCTGCCGTTTTTGGCCCCATTTTTTGCTATTTTCAAAAATTTTCATACTATTTTTTATCTTTCAAATAAGAGTAGAGATGTTGCTGTTTATTGAAACTGAATTGAAAATAGATATAATCAACTAATATGAGTTTTACTTCCCGCCAAAATTGCCCACTACTATGGAAATTAGTGGTAAAATGATAACAACCAGATTTTAACATAATAGTTTATGTACAAGCGCGGATCCAGAGGGGGGTCGGGGGGGGGGGGGGTCGGGGGGGGATCCGGACCCCCCCCCCCCCCCCCCCCTGGAATTTTCGAAGAATAGCTAATTTTTGTTATTAATATACATATTTCATAAGATTAAGTCCCAATCCCCCTTTTGTTGTCATAATACATGTATTTGAAAAATATATCATGAATTTGTATCAGAAATCTTTCATTTTGATAATTTTTTGACGTCAGCATTCCAATTTTTTTCTCTGACTCGCTTCCGCTCGCCAGAATTTATTACATACATGTACGTTATTTTCATATGATGCTGCGCTTTCCTATATACAACACATATACATTACACCTAGGTCAATGAACAAGGGCACTATGAAAACAAAAAGAAACTGAAAAAGACTTGAACAGTGGATTTTATTCCAATTCTCGGAAAAAATTTCGCTGGCTCGCTATCGCTCGCCATTTGTTGTTTTTATATGTTAGAACTGACAATCATAATTCAAGTACTATAATTATTGTGAAAATCCAAGACTTTAATTTTTTTGCTCGCCAATACTTTCCAGTTACCTGTTTTATTAATAATTAGAAACAGAATTGACATAAACTTTACTTTCTTGCGTTGCTTTTTTTTTTCTCTTCAAAAAATTCGGACTTTAGGACCCCCCCTGAAAAAAATTCCTGGATCCGCCCATGTAGTATATATAGAGCAAGCGCATGTAACAAAGTTATACTTTCCATGTACATTCAGAATATGAAAAGGAATGTCCCATATGAATATGAACCTGTTACACGCCCTTGCTCTAGGGCTTACAACTGTAGGTATGTGTGTCCTTTGCTAAAAAGCTGAATTTCTAATGTAAAGACATAGTGCTCAACTTTCAATCATTTTGCCCTAAAAGGCTGGGTTTTCGAAAAATCACATAAAATTTGTCATTTTTTGTTAAGAAAAAGCATAATGAATAAGAAAATAGAACCTTTTTAAATTTTTTGATTGGGGCCAAAAATGGTCACTTTTGCCCCTACCCCTTTATCAGGTCTAAAATGATGCTATTGAATTTGAAGACGTTTAACATTTGAACTACTTGGTGAGCGTCACTGCTGGTGGACCAAGAGTCCCCGAAGGCACATGTAGCCAAGTTCGATCAACTTCGGTTGATCGTCTGTCTCTTTAACGCATTGGAAATTTTCTGTTACAAAATTTCTTGAAATTTCTAAATCGTGGGTCCTGTAGCATCATTTCCCACCCATTCTGCTACGTCTTTTGGTACATTTTTGGACATAATAATTTTCATACTTTTTGGCCATTTTACATTGTTTAGACTGAGGATCACTGACGAGGGTTTAGTACCCGAAACTTGCATGTCTGGTCCATGCTGTAAATTTATCAGGTCTTAAATGATGCTATTGAATTTGAAGACGTTTAACAATTTCACATGTTTCTAAAATACTAGTATATCGCAGACTCAGAGCTAAGACATTCTTACAATGCATCACATTTCCCTTTTCTTGTTATAAATGATCTATGTTGCACACAAATATTGAAAAACCGATTGTTCTGCGTTGCGAGATCACCCACCTTCCAAAGCATGAAGAACAACAACACACGGACAAGAGACGGTTTAACAAGCATGAAGACAATTGAGACCATCTTATGGTGCCTGAAAATACTCTTTAGTAGAAATATCAAGTGTATATGCATGGGTACCGTGCATGTATATAGAGGTAAGGGTAGGCGCTTATTTTGAATGTCCTTATGGATAAATACTACACTCTGTACTTGATTATCGCTACTTAGGTAGTCTTTCAACACGTGGCCAAGGGGCGGATTACCAAGCATTACGGCAATTGAGACCTTTCTGCACTGACTTAAAATTCACCGGTATAAAAAACAATAATGATATTAAATTCGAATTTGAAAAATCATTCTAAAACTAAGGAGTACTAGTATTTCCCTGATGGTATAATAACTTTGTCCTTAGCTGGAGTCTGGTATGTATTTCAGATGATGTTAATAATTCTGCTTTTCATACATTTTATCTTCATTATTTGGATTCCCCCTCTTTCGGCCTCGAGCTTCACTGATGAGATATTACTCGTGGAAATGCGCATATTGTGCACTAAATTATTACGATAGAACATATATATAGGATATCTCATATGAATTTTCATTACATACGATGTATTATGAAACGAGTTGTGTGTTTTATATCCCCGAGCCTATATATAACGAGTTTCATACTGAATCATAGTACATCGTATAAAATGAAAATTCATTTGAGATTCTTTTTATCACATGATTCTGCCAAAAAATGTGTATTACCAAAGTGAAATCAACGTTTCTGAGAACTAGAGGCGAACTACGCCGTGACCGAGAAGTTGTCTGCTACGACATGAGAAGTAGTTCCACGACGTATAGGTTTTCTATGCGTAAGGAGAAAAATATTTCAATTTTGTTTGGTACTTTAATGCAATAATCATTTCAACAACAACAATTTTAATCATTGATATTGAATTTGCGTCTCAATTAAACATCTGACCGATATTTGAAAGGTCACACTTGTCGCAGTGTAGGTGATGAGGCTCCAAACTTGACCAATCGCATTCAAGCAGAGCGAAATGTAACGTGTTATCATAACATTCATTTATGAAATGGCTTTATGAAACTGCATAACGGGCGTATCATGTGATAAATTTCAATATTGATAATTTTTTTCTTTGAATTGTCTGTTTCACAGCAAGATTGCCTTTCTGTGGTTTATATTGCTCGTTTGTAACAAAAGCCCTGCACGGCGTATATTGTTACAAACTAAAGCTTTGGGAAAACTATGTCAGTTTTTACATGTCAATGATGACGGTATTTCATATGATTCAAATTATTTTCTTTTCATTGTGTGACACTTTTTATTCGACATGCATAAATATTTACAAAACAGGAAAAAATACCGTTACATCCAAGGAATAAAGACTTAGATATTTTAAGCAGTGTGTTTTTGAGTAGAAAATACTTTATACTTCCCTTTTATCCTAGTAACTCAAATGTTACAGGCTGAGATATTTCCTTCACTTAACCTTTTGTTTGGCCTCCACCATTCGTTTATTTATCTGTATTTTATATCTGTAAAGGTAAATGTTCTAGGATTCTATTTTCCCCTCAAATTGAAATGTAATACAATTAGGCGGTAAATCCCTACATAAGCAGCATAGGCGTAGAAGCAAAATCTTTCGTGCTTATAATCATTAGGTTACTCCTAATCAATCACCCGAGAAGTCTGACCAACTTTCAGATAGGACAGAGAATCAGGACCTAGTCAACACTGATGCAAAACTGTAGATTGGTCCAGTACCATGCCCAGAGTTTTTGTGATGACTTTAGGAAAGCAGGCGAGCGACTATTTTCTTACATATGTGGTTGAAGTTTGATCTGCCTTTGATCCTTCTGATTTTGTTTATTAGGTCACCGTAAAATGAAGGCAATGGAATTCCCAAATGATACATATTCTGATGCTGGAGTAGTCCCAAATTTTGAAAGAAGTTCAGAATAGTTATTGTAAAATTTCCAAAAAGATTTTACAAGTTTATGGTATTTAAATCCTTGACTGATAAGTTGTTTTTGTAATTTGCATATTTTTATCATGGATGTTCGAAACATTGGAGCAAGCTCTAGCGTATCTGATGAGCTGAGAGATGTAAATGCCGTTCGATGGCAATCTTGGAACATCGCCATTAAGACAAGGAAAATCAATTATGTTGAAACCAAAGTATTCTCTTTTGTCGTATATCTTTGTCTGCATTTCTCCGTTATTGATTTTGATATCAAGATCCAAAAATGGTGTTTGCTTTATTCAATGTTAACTCTAGTGGATAAATATGATTTTCAAAATGGTCAAAATGTGGGTTATCAATATTCAAAGTATCATCAAGATACCTAGAGGTGCCGTTGAAACATTTCAAATTTTCAATTGTCAAATTTCTTGAGTTTTGCATGAATTCTTTTGCTTATGTGTATAAAAACAAATCTGCAACCAGAGGCGCACAATTAGTACCCATGGGAATAAGAAACATTTGATGCCAGATCGAAACGTAGTACCAACTACAATAGAAGATAACAAAAGCACACAAAACTGTCTTTATTATGATTTTAATTACTACTTGATAAAGACGACAGATGACATGCTGTTCCTTGCTTAACAATTATAATACCTCAGAAATAATTTAGAATTATACAATTTTAATAAGATTAATAAGATTTTCTTCACCAAAGGACAGTGTTAACGCAAGATTTATATAATAGCTTTGCTTTTTTCATGTTGATAGGCAAAAGTGTATTCCCGACCGGGGACAAAGAAAAAAGTTCATCAGCGTTGGAACTGATTTTGAACCTGTGTTTACATTCCCATCTGACACAAAGAACAACCGGTTTCAGTTTGACTCGTGGACGGTAATAAATGAGTTTATCTTTTGTATTATTCAATTGATCTCCTAGCTTCGCAATATCCAAAGTAATTCTATAACCCAAACTAATCTTTAACTATGAACGATAACCAAAAGCATTTTAAAATAGCACCAGCTATACTTCTACCCATCATACATTACAGAAATTAATGAAAAAAAATATGGACATTTCAGGAAAAAGCTACCATAGAGATCGAGGTTACTGATCTTGACGGCTTTGACATTTCGTCCAGAACAGAAGCAATCGATCTCTTCAGCCTTGTTTATGATAGGAAGTCACCTCTCCATCGTCCTCCGGGGACGGGTGATGCTGATTATGAGGAACATATCCTGACAGGAAACAGGAGGACACGCCCATCTCAGTATGCGATTCTATTTTCTAATCGAACGTTACTAAGAGGACTATATACTTTATGGTATCTGGTATCTAAATGCAAAGAAGTGTTTGATTTTTGTTAAATCTGATGAAAAATCGACAAACTTTTCGGTTGAAATATTGCAATTACCAGTATTAATTAACTAAAACATCATATCGTAACGGTGTACATAAAATTTTCTTACCTGAAGTTATCTATGAACCTATATTCCACTATGGACACCATATGCATGAATACCTTATAGGCTCCGTATGGGAGTGGCTGTCCACTGTCTTAACAACTATTACACGGACAGTTGTTCCAAGTTCTGCCTACCCTCTAATGACTGTGATGGTCACTACAGCTGTGACAATGCCACAGGTGACAAGCTATGTACGCGGGGATGGGAAGGCGTCAACTGTAGCCAGCCAAAGTCGGACGAGACAAGATGCGCAGGTGACATATTACATATGTATTCAATAATGATATCGGAAAGTACTCAAATATATCACGTGAATGAATGACTTTTATAAAAGTTATATTATACGGAAAAAATATAGCTAAATTTCAGTTATTGAGTACGTTGAATCAAGGACTTTTAAACATAAACACAACAAAAGTTAGTTTATATGTTCAAGAATCAAAATATTTTCTTCGCTTTTGTACTTATATTTATATTTTTTCTCATTTTCATATATTAAATGCCATTCCTTCACGTATTTTGTTCAGAGTCATAATGAAATGTACAGTTTGCTTTTGTCTTCTTTTCTATATACTGAGTTTGTGATCGACTAATATTAACACTGAGGAAGTTCTACGGTCGATATGGGGAACTCGTCATACACTATGATGTCCCACTCTCCAGAATGGTGGATGATTATTCTGTCATAGACCATTTGTAACGTCCAACCAAATATTATACTTTATATCTTCCAAAATGGAAGTAACCGGATGTGACAAGTCTACCGAATTGAAGCGGCGGGTGTTGCATGCAAGCAGGATATGCTTACTCTTCCTAGGCACCTGGTCTCACTCCCATATCGGGAGTTCGCTTCTTTTCATATGATGGAGGTTTTTGTTTGTTTGCTTTGGGGTCTGTTTTATGCTGGTTTTTGTCTGCCTTCGGTTTATGATTTTCTGAATTATCGATTTTGTGCTGTGTATAGGGATATGGTCATCATTTGATTGAATTTATATTTACCAATTTTTTTTTTTTTTTGCAAATGTCATGGCAAAATTACAAGTAAAATTCTGATATTTCCTCACCCGCTAGACACAACATACTGTCACAATGGTGGAACATGTGCCCAAACCTTATACAATCCTAACCAAGCCTACTGTTGCTGTCCTCCTGGGTTCACCGGGGCCCGATGTGAAATGGACATAGATGAGTGCCCGATGATGCCCTGTGTCCACGGGCAATGTTTCAATACCATGGGATCATACACCTGTACATGTGATTTTGGGTAAGGCATTTTATCATGCTGACATTTATAAAAATGTGAAGAGGTATTGTACATCCCGCACAATTTTATGCCGATATTTTGAAATAAACTGTTTGAAAAAAAAACAACCCTTGCTGCATAGTAAAGTTTGTATGCAAGAATATAGCATGTTTTCGACTTAAATGTCTTCCGAATTCTGCTTCGCTAAAGCTTCTTGAGACCATTGTCTTTGATTATCTTAATAAGGTTATCGCATGCCAGAATTCAAGGTCAGTCATGCAGCAGATAAAATACATTATCTTGTCCATGCTGTTAATTTATCTGCTCTTAAATGATGCTAATGAATTTTATATTCAATTTTATTGTCTCCAAGAAGATCTTTACATATTCTGAATGAATGAAAAACTCAGTCCAACTCTATGTTCAAACCTATGTTCAGCCTTTCATCTTATAAATATGTATTTCCTGATCTTATTATTCTAAATAAGACCAAGTTTATGATGTCGATTTCAGATTTGACGGAAAGAATTGTGATCATAATAATACTTGTGGCGAACAACCTTGTTTTAATCGAGGGAAATGCAGAACCGTTTTAATACAAAGAACATACATTACTCACGTATGCGACTGTCCTCAAGGTTTTACTGGTAAATACTGTCAGAGTGAAATAACTACAACAACTTCGTCAACGACAACAACGACGACGATTACTCTTCCAACAACAACAACAACAACAACAACATTACCATCTGCGCTTGGGACAACGGCTGCGATTGTACCAACGTCAGATTCAACAACCAGTCAACCAACGACTTCTACAGTAACAACTTCTCAACGACCACAGGTACATGTGACTTGCAACAGAGACAATTACTGTAGACACAAAGGTGAATGTAGGAATGGTACATGCATTTGCAAACCAGGATTTACCGGGGCGCTTTGCCAGATAGAAATTGTAGAATGTAGAAGCTATCCATGTCAAAATGGTGGTCGTTGTAGAGATGGATTAGGGAATTACACATGCGAGTGCACGGCTGGGTACAAGGGTAAGAACTGCGAGATCATAGAACCTGAGACGACGACAGCTTCACCGACGGTTCTTAATATGGATTGTAAAATGTGTGTCCATGGTACATGCAAACGGGACAAAAACAAGAGCTTTTGTGAATGTCAAAATGGTTATAGTGGACGGACTTGTAGCGTGCATGAAGAGACAAAATGTGGCATTACAGAGGAGGCTTACTGCTTAAAAGATAATTTGTGTAGGATAAATAGTAGGGATAGGGTTGCTTGCGAGTCTGATTGGAAAGGTCTGCTTTGTAGAAATAGTACAGCTTATGATGCAAATGACCCAGAGTGCCCGGACATTTCATGTAAAAATGACGGGCATTGCTACAATGGAATGTGTTGCTGCAGGGACGGGTTTTCTGGAAAGTATTGTGAATATGAAATATTGCACTGCATGTCAAGCCCTTGCTTAAACGGAGGAACTTGTACCAATTTATTCAATGATTTTGAATGTAATTGTAAAAAAGACTTTTCTGGTACAATGTGTGAAATCTCACTCGTTTCAACAACAGTGACAACACACACTCCTTCCATAGAACATACATCTCTACCATCATCACAATTTTTCACAACAGAGCACACTACTCTATTCCGATCTAGTCAACACACAACTTCATCATTCCAAACAACAACTTCACCATTCCAATCAACAACTTCACTGCTCGAATCAACAACATCAAATCTTGATTCCACATCACCGCATGTGGAATCAACAACACAACAACCGCAAACCACAAGATCTTCCTCACAATCATCCCAGTTTCCAACTGCTTTCACTACATCTTCATCTCCAACTTTCACATCTAGTTCAGAGAGCAATCCATCGACACCAGTTATTCACTCGACCACAAATTCTGACTTCCATGAATGTTCTGGTCTTCAACAATTCTTAAATGGAACTACAATTGACACTTCATACGGTAAAACAAAATGCACATGCATCGTAGGTATTATTGCTTCATGTGAAACAATAGAATTACCTCATCAGACGACACCAACTCCAGAACCAGAGAAAACAACAAGAGAGCAGACGACATCTAGAATGGTAACCACAACTACAATGGGAACGAGTACCATACTCAAGACCACTTCTGCTGCTCCCACCGTGGCAACTTCATCATCGGTGCCAAGTACTCGTACAACAAAGTCGCCAAAAGTAACCACAACACCGATGGTTACTACAACAGAGATGGCCACCACGGAAATATCAACACCACTTAAAAGAGCGAATCGTACCATTGTCCTCGATGGGAAAATCCCACAGAAGGACATGGACAAACTGGAGAAACTATTGAATTCTGTTCTTGAAAATTCAAATAAAGGTAACCATTTTCTCTGTATCATTCTATGCATGGGTTCTTAAATAAATATCTTGAGTTTTTGCATTGTTGATTTCTTTCGTAAAAAAAAATAAGAATTTTGTTGACAAGATTTTTTTCAATTCATCAATTCATGAAAAGTACGCAGCTTACTTTCTTGTTTTGTCTTTATACTTATGGTAGCATGAATTTTACAAATAAAACATAACTTTGTTTTCAGGATTAAATTGTAGTGACGTGAAGATATTGGGATCAGAATATGTCTACAATATAACCAAGTAAGTCTGAAAAAGATAACACAGAAATCAATTCACTTCAAACTCATTTACTAAACTCTTAAGTTCATTTTTTATCCTTATATCCTCGTGTGAATCTTACATAATAAAATTATATATCTATTACTTTTCCAAATCTTGTTTGTTGCAGACATCCATTTACAAGCATTACGTTCAACGCTTCTAATTGCTTCAACGACTCAGACGCCAATGCAAACAAATCGTTCAACACAAACCTTGCTAATGCACTATCATCGTCATCATTGTTCAAAGACCACAACTTGAACACAGGGAATCCTAATCAATTTGGCATCAGTTACTCCTTGTTTCTGATTGGATATGTTTATGAACACAATACAGAGGCTATAAAAAAGAACATCAAGAAAACATGGGAAGATACAGGTAGAAATAAATAAATGGAAAACTGTCTGTTCTAGTTTCAACTTAATTTACTAGTATTCAATACAAAGTTTAAAAGCATGTATACATACATGTATACGTTTCACAAAATTAAATTGCTAATTACATTTTAAAAAATATTCGCAACATATTTGTTCAATAACTCTCACACTTTGCCCCTGATCATGCCGAATTTCTAAATGATCCTTCGGCTTATGATTTTGCGAAGTTTCATTTCGTAAAGTACCGTCCAGTAGATTTCCTTTGCGGTGGATCACTTACGGTATATTTCATATGTACCGTAAATTTTGCCCCTTAATCACAGTTTTGTATATGTATGAAAGAAGGGAGGAGATCTCCAACAAGACCCCGTTGCAGCATCAACAGCAAAACACCAAAACATCCCGATGCAAAAACACAAAAGACGAGTACAGCACGAGACGGAAAAGAGACACACGACATGTAAACATCAAACACAAAAGACTACACATAAACCGACGAGACCAATGGGCAACCGGTGCCGACTTTGGACGGCCATTTGTCACGCAAGTAGCAAATGGTGTGGTTATCCTGGATTACGTGCGCACAACCCTCTCACTTCTCCAATTACCCAGAGGTCTCGAAGAACGTACAATTGTGGTGTAAAACAACCTCCTCACTGTAAGATGACATCACACAAGCAAGACCGCGAAACGCAGAGGCCCGAGAGACACAGATGAATATGTAAATGGATATAAAAAGAGGGCATGCGCAATACAGTCCGTGCTCTGCCGGCTGTAGCGAGCTCATGTATGTAATCACCCGAGGAGTCCGACTGACATTCAGAGATGACAGGTGGTCGGGGCCCTGTCTTCTCTAAAGAGGTTTAGACAGGGCCCGTCATGGAGTCCCGTCGTCACAGTCAGTCAGAGTGCAAGTTTCAAGGATGCGCTTGTACAAGACTGTAGATTGGTCAAGTACCAAGACTAGTGTCCGTCTGGTGACATTAGGATCATATCCAAGGTATAAAAGGCGTTTGATGATTCTGACGCATTTTCGATGGTTATGCTGCCTACTTTTGATCCTTTTTATTTTGTTTATCATATCACCATAAAAGACAGGTTGTGTAATACCCATAGTAATGTACTCTGTTGCATGTATAGATCCGAATTTTAAAAGAAGTTGACTGTAATTTTTGTAAAATTTCCAGAAAGTCTTAACTAGTTTATGAAAGCGAAAACCTTGACCTAAAAGTTTTTTGGTAATTTGTAAATTTCTACTGTGAAAATCCAAAATATTAGTACATGCTCTGGCGTACCGGATGAGCTGTGATATGTAAATGCCGTATGACGGTAATCTTGGAACATCACCGTCAAGCCAGGGGAAATTTACTATGTTGAATCCAAAATCATCCCTTTTGTCATATACACTTGTATGAATCTTTCCGTTTACAATTTTGATATTTATATATGCGACTCCAAGGAGAGAGCTTTGAATTGCCTATATCATTCTAGTATGTTTTACCCATAAGCTTTTCCATTTCTTTCAGGGAATTCAAATATAGACGTTCTTATAATACACAAGGAATTTTACATTGGCAAATACGGGTAATATGACTTGTTGCTTTAGTTACCCCTTATTATATTCCATAAAGTTAAAGTTAGAATGTTTGATTTCTGTAAAACATCAACAATAAAGATTACCTGTTACCTTCTTAGCAAATTCTACTCTATGAATATGATATAATAGAACACTCTTCTATGAATAGGTAATTGTTAAACATAACAGAAATAATGACTTTGAAGAAACCATTGTTTCATTTCAGAACCTTGATTACAGAGATTCTGTATCTTGTGGCACATGGTACATCACTAATACCGGCTGATCAGGCACGTCCACCTTCGGATTCTCAGATGCAGAAGGTGTTTATGACCAATAAACCGGTAATGAATAATGTGTATACCCATGATGTCCACTTACCTTATAGAAATGGAATTCGTATGTCATTGAAAACCACCACGAGAACGTCACAATATTCCATAGGGACTGCCAGAAGAGCAGTCGTCACCAACTGGAAAAAGTATCTTACAGGTAAATATCAATAAGCATAACCCTACCATACCATGCATGTAACTAAAAACATGTGTCTGGTGCATAATAAATTTGTTTGACATTTTCTTCAAGAAGGTATAGAGTTGGAACACTTTAGAGTTCTTCAAGAAGGTATAGAGTTGGAACACTTTAGAGTTCTTCAAGAAGGTATAGAGTTGGAACACTTTAGAGTTCTTCAAGAAGATATAGAGTTGGAACACTTTAGAGTTCTTCAAGAAGGTATAGAGTTGGAACACTTTAGAGTTCTTCAAGAAGGTATAGAGTTGGAACACTTTCGTATTATTAAGGAGAACGATGTGTTCCAAGTTATGAATAAATATGAATAAAAATTTTGAACTGTATATTTTGTTTTCAGATAGTGGTATGTGTTCCGGTTCATGCGATAATTTCAGAATTGATTTCGCTCCAAATGAGAAAAGTTCGAACAAAGTTGGGTAAGACATATTGTATGCTTAGTAATACTGCTTTTATGAACATTTTCGAATCGTTGAAGCATAGTTTGTGGTATAAAAATGTAGTTCATACGGAAACATTAAGGCACATTGGGTCTCAATGCTATCAACATTAAGTATTCCGAAAATCTCAAAAGATGTCAGTTTGAAGTATCATCAAAATGATCCGAGTGCGAGCATTATGACACAAACTTACCTCTTCTATTTGTCTGCAACACATTTCGTCAGATTCAAATTTAATTACATTTTTGGTGAAAAGGTTTAGCCAATTGACAATTGAAAACAGTTCATTCGTGTTGCCAAATAGACATTTCTCCTGAATACACATCTTTGGTAAACCTTTTCAAAACTTCATGAATGATAATTTATAAAGAATTTCCAGGAAAGCGGTGTATTTCTCGCATTACCTCCCTGTATTGTCTTTGGACTTCAAACAAATACAATTAAATCTTTTGTCTTTTGCAACTTGCAGCATCGATTCGATGGATTTGGTATATTTCCCTACATTGAATGGCAATGAACTTGAGATAGTGAATAATGGAGTGTCCAGACAGCTTAGTAAGGGGGTAAATTTATGCAACTGCAAGACGACACGTCAGCGTTACGTGGACATTAGTGGACGGGTTAAACTAAAGGAAGATGCCCCAGTGAAGGAAGTCCTGACCAATCTCACACAAGGTTTCTGTCGTTTTAATCTTCAAAATGAAAGTTCATGTCTACAGCCAGATCTCCCTCACTTCTTCACATTGTAGTTTCTTAATCTTCTGACAGATTCCATTATTTTAATTCCAGGGATATCAGATCGTGTATGGAGTAAAGAACATTTACTGACCATGGAAGGGTAAGTCATTGTATTCTATTATGAACGTCGTACATGGACGTACTACTGTCTTCATATCATGTAAATCCCAAAGCACCTCTGAGTACTATTGGACTTATCCGCATTATTTTAATAAAAATAGTATTGGAATGATCTTTTATACCTCTTTTCAGAGACTTAGTAACCAGGATATACTTTCTCCCTAATGTTCCTGTAAAGAAAAGTTTAAACCAGTGGCCAAATCCTAATATGGATGGATTGATGGACTCCTACAACAAAAGTCTCCGTGTAATAGACGAGAGAATTAACTCTCTGACGGTCAGAATGTTATACACTGTTGTTATGAAAGGGTCGTTATCTTCTGACAAGAAAACCGTCGTGAAGAAGAACTTGCTAGATAGCATATTCTCCGAAAATCCAGGTGAGTGTCGTTCAAACTGTAAAATATAAATTCATGTAGTAGTATAATACACAGAAAAACCAAACATACTAGTATCTCCTAATTCTGATTTATTGATAATCTTAATTTCAGATATCCAGTCAAGGGATATAGGCTTAGATTTTCACTCTTGGGGCACCGACTTCTACTCGGAGAAAGGGTAAGAGTATATTAAAGTTTGAATGCACATGTACGTTTTAATCGGTTATCTTTTCAAAATAAAAGTAACAATGAATGAATGGTGAATAAGTTGGTACTTTTGGAAGTTTACATGTATTTATATATCTTACATCTTTTAAAATTTAGTGGAAGCGCAACAAAAATTCAGTACATGGTTGACGTACTACAGACAGACTCAAGTCTGGTGGATTTTACAAAGCCTGGTGATAACCAATTGGCTGTCTCGTTCCATAACTCAAATTTGGACATTTGTAATTGTGTGGCAAGAAGAGTTAGGACACTGTGGATAGAAGAAAGAAAAGACGCCAATGCTTCAATGATAGAAAAGGCAATAAGAAATGCATGGATGAAAACAAATAAAGGTGTTAATGTGAATATCAGTGCTAGTGTTAGAAGAACAGAGAATGGATTTGAAGGGGACGAGAAAGGGTAAATGAAATACCAAACATTTTTAATCAAATGAAAGCTTCCAGCAATGGCAGTTATATAATAGTGCTAGCATCGCATCCTATCGGATTATGATTTTCACTTCTATAATAAAATTAAAGTTGACGAAACGGCTTTACATGAACATTGCTTAATTACAACTTCTTAAGTAAACCAATCTTATCTTTATATAATTTTCAGTACTTTTCCTATGTATCATCTCTCTGAAAGTTATCTTATTTACACAGAACTAAAGCTAAGAAGATACTGTACTATGTCTCACCAAAACAAGGCACAACAGCTGTAGATGAAGATGATTTAGACGAGCCTTCGAACACAATGATAAAATCAGAACTGCAGAATCTTGTACCAGGGATTAAGGTGTATACACACGAACTGAAGCGACAAGAGGCGGAAGAATCGGTAAGATTACTTTATTAAAACTATAGTCCAATTATTCTTTTGGAGACCTGAGTGTATTTATTTCCTATAGATGATCCTCGCAATAGTCTGAAATTGTCTATAAGAACATTTTGTAAATGTGATAAGAGGCTTAATTAAGTAACGTATGTACAAGACGGAAAGGAGTATTCGCGCTGTAGGGCAGTTCTAGTTTTATTATTGTTTTAATAGTCGTTTATTCCTTTGGAGATCTGCTTCTCTTTCATAAAGTCTTCATCTACATTGTGATTTTAAGTTCTGCTTATAATGCGTCATGACTAGAAACGGTCAGTTGGGTTTTATGAAGCTCAAAGACATAGGTGGATGAGCAAGACAGTATATGATAGTACAACTTAGAAATATACATGACCAATTATTGCGGGAACATTAAAACCGGTTCGTCCGTCCGTATGTCAGTCACAAAATTTAACCTTAGGCATAACTTTTGAATGATAAGTAATAGGGCTTCCATATTTCACATGTTTATTCTTTGAGACAAGACCTTCCATGGATACCATGATTTTTAACCTTGTTACCTTGACCTTTTTTTTTTTTAAACCTTGACCACAATTTTAAATTGTATTTCACATGTGAACTTCTTGTGACAAGACCTTTCCATGGAAACTAAAATATTGGATATTGACCTTGGGGTTTGACCAACTATTGAAAAGCTTATACATATTTACCATAACTTTGGTTTAAGTGACAGGACTTTCATATTTCACATGTGTATCCCTTGTGACAAGACCTTCGTGTGGATACCAAAATTTTCGACCTTCTGACCTTGACCTTGGAGTTTGACCTACTATCAAAAACCTTTAACCATGACCCTTGTGCATTCCTTGTCACAAGACCTTTCCATATGTACCAACAGTTTACAGTAATCTTTTGATCTTGAACTTTGAGTTTTACCTATTTTCCGATTTTGAATTGTGGTCATACATGAGATTAGAGATGAAGGTGGGGGGTCTTCTGCGAGCAATTCTTTCAACATGTTAAAGACAAACACCCAAAAGAGGGACAACAATTCCTTGAATTTGGTTTTTATGAATTGGGATGAATAATCTCAGAACTCGGGATATCCGATTATTTTTGTTGTCTATCAAAACGAGAGAGCTTTTCACAATACACAAAATTTATATAAATATCAGTCTAAAGCTTAAGGCAAGATTGCAGATATTTTGTAAGTTTTAGGCGTAACTTGTAATATATATTGAAGTACAAACACTCATTTTCTGGACTTATTTTTCAAACTTGACAACAACTTTAATCAATTTCTGAATTAGTTTTCCCGGTATCTTCAATTCGTTTACACGTAATTCCAATATATGAATCGAAGAGAAGAATTTGAGGGCCCGGGGCTTTGATTCAAATTTGACTGAAGTGTTTCGATGATAATTTATTGTGCATTTTGACAATAATGACATAATACAAGGAGCATATGCAGTTTTTCCTTTATTAACAATATTACTGTAACACAAAATACACAAATAAGTAAATACATTTATTGACCAGTATCAAGCCTCGTACTAATTTCAGCCAATGACGACGCAGTATGGCGGTCACTCGGTGTCCTACTTTGACGCTGAAGTAGGTCCTTATTCAAATGTAAAATAATACAAATATAACGTTAGACAATCATTCTCGACATGATAAATTCGTTATAGGGTTTGCTCCTTTCATACTTTGTACTCAAAGTAGGTGTGTAAATATGCATAAGGGTTCGGCATTCGGCCTTAGCCCCCTAAATTTACACACCTACCGGCTTTTAGTAGGAAGTATGACAGGAAAAATGAAGGATTTTTATCTTCTTTTACTGAGGAATCAGTAGCAAATAAAGACAATTTTTGTAGTAAGGAAACATTCTATGGTAGATGAAATACGTACATTATATTCTCGTTTGATTGACGAGGAGGTGAAAAGGACATTTCAGAGACTCTGATATTGCCAAAAACGAGAGGGCGTCACACTAAATTTTTTCGTCTACTTTTATTTAAAGTACCGCCGATAAGAATTACTAAGTACCTAGTATTTATTTGTAATTATCCTATACGCGCATGCCTGACTCATCGCATTTAGACATTTCCGACCAGAAGGCTGTTCTCTAGTAGTAGAGATGGACATTTCTTTATGTCAAGTTTGCCTTCAAACGTTCAAATATAACATTTCGTCTAGCTTATTTGGTAAATTACTCACTTGTGCCAAAGATTAGCGATGTCCTTATTGTAAGCGTGCACTTTGTCATTTTTGGAAATATTCATACTTTTGATTTCTTTGAGTGTCTTTCTGTCTATAAAGCATCACTTAAAGGAAATTTAGTTGAAATTTATGTTATTTTATCATGATCATATAAACCTAAATGTTCCTTATTGGTTTCTCTGATAAAAAATAGTCAATATGAGGAAACATTGTGTTTTTGATTATTTTGGATTTTAAAGTCTCTTACCTCTTACTAATGTTGTCATTTGACTCGTTAACTCCAATAATTGATTTGGTTGCTCATGTGATGTTAATTTGTGAATTGATATTGGAGAAAAATAAGAAGATGTAAATCGATATTGGATAAAAATAAGTATTCAACCCGACATGCTTGGAAAAAGAAAAAGTGTCAGCCGCCGGGGCTAGTCCGTGCCGAAACCCGGGATTGAACCAGGGACCTTTAGATCTTCAGTCTAACGCTCTCCCAACTGAGCTATTTCGGCTGACAAGTACTTGTCAGTTGAATGTCAATCAGATGACATGGTGTCAAAATTATGTAAATAGGCCCTAAGGGTTGACCTTTGACCTCTTAAGATCAATATTGAGATGATATGGAAGAAGTTTACCTGGTTATATCAAGGTTTTGATCATTTGGTGATATTTGATCAGGACACAAATAAATAAGAAAGGTAACTCTTAGTCTATACATGTGATTTTTAAAAGTACTGTAGCTAAGAAAGATAACTCTTATTTTACAACAGAAATCGAGACAAGGAGCAAGGGGTTAAAATACACTGCTCAAAAAATTTAAGGGAGCAAGGTTTCTACTTTCATATCACACATGTTTGCAGCTGCTTATTCTATGTGATGAACATAAATGTATTAAGACATATTTCATGGTCATTTCTTCGTTACCAATGTCTGTATTGAACAGATTAACCATATACCAATGATAAAACTTAATGATGTAGCCTTGCATATCCCAAAAGATATTACGAACGATGTACCATTAAATTACAATGGGAAAATCGCTCCTTTAAATTTTTTGAGCAGTGTATGTTTCAAGTTATAAGCTGCATAGCACATGTACGTGTACGGGCCGAGGACTACGAAATATAGTATTAGTTATAGGGTTAGTCCCTGTCATACTTCCTACGCAAGAGCCCCATTCAAAGTAGGCGTTAAAATGGGGGATTAGGGGGGGGGGGGTGTGAGGCCGTAAGCCGAACCCCCTAGTTCTACGTATTTAAATACCTGCTTTGAGTAGATAGTATGACGGGAACTTACCCTATAACGAATTTATCACAGAGAGCGAGCCTTAACATTATAACTTTGACAAGTGGCCGGTTGGCTCGCCAACTATGTTACATTATATATACCGTTTATACGTATGTACATTTACCATGCATCTTGATCATGTAAAATAATCAAGCAGCGGGGACACAAGAAAGAGTTTATCTCTTTTATATTCGGGGAGTGGCTAAGGGCTAGTGAAATGTTTCCACATTCCACCATCTGTAAATATATGTCTCATTTTCCGAAATTAAATTAATTTTTCATTCTCCTAAATATATTTCTCATTTTCCTAAATTTATTTTTCATTTTCATAAATACATTTCTTATTCTCCTAAATTTATTTTTCATTTTCCTAAATATATTTCTTATTTTCCTAAATTTATTTTTCATTCTCCTAAATATATTTCTCATTTTCCTTCAATTCATTTCTCATTTTCCTTAAGCTATTTCTAATTTTCCTAAATATATTTCTCATTTCCTTCCTTTTTTTTTATTTTTCATATTTGGCACTGACGGGCTTCCGTAATTTCGTAACGAATTATTTGTAATTTTTGACGTTTTTAAAAAACTTAGTGACCTATCTCAGCGTCAAGGTAGGACACCGCGTGACCATCATACTGCGACGTCATTGGCAGAAATTGCTACGAGGCGTGATAAATAATAACGGCATTTGAATATTTTTCTTGTTTTAAAGGAGTGGTGGATATACCTTGCCATCGGATTGGGTGTGTTGGCCATTATTATCATCATCTTAATCTCTGTGCTGATCGCCGTAAGGACTTATAGGTAAGTAAGCTCTGTCGTATATCATGTATTTTAACAAGTTGTAAATTTATCATGTCAGTGGATCTAATATAAATCATTTCAAGTGTAACAGGAGAGGAAAAGGTATGACCGGGACCGGAGTCGAACCTAAGACTTTCTGCTATCAAGGCAAACGATCGTACCCACAGAGCTATCCGGGCACGGTACCCGTTCCTGCCACACAAAGTATACTCAATGTATAACTGGGGTAATGAGGGTTAATCGGTACACCCAAGATATGGGGTCAAAGGTGAAGGAGCTGTTAAGATAAGGCGTAAAATCTGCCCAGAAAAGTCGAAATTTCAAAATGCAAAAATTTCGATTTTTATCGGTAAAAATAAGCAGTTACTAGGTCCAGATATGAATCTTCTGTCAGTGTCAGGCTGGATAAATTATTCAAAATAAGACCGATTTTGGGTCAAAATAAGCGTTTTTCCAATGGAAATAAAGGGAAAACGGAAAAAGTTCTTCTACAACATTGCCCCCCCCCCCCCCTTTCGATTCAGAGAAAAACAAAAAAAAAAGGGGGGGGGGGATTGATGACTATTTAAGAATCAAACTAAAATTAAATTAAATTAAATTAAATTAAACTTGCAATTTTTCTTTTTTAAAATACCATCACACTATTCAGAGTGTGTTCCGATCAAATATTTAACCGTTAGGAAGGAAAAACACGAAAATCGCAAGCGATATAGGTCCCCTACCGGCATACAAGAAATAAGTTCAATATCTACAACAACAGCCAAGGAAAATTGAAAATTTCATGAAATTTGCTAAGTCCAAGGACCACAACTCTTGTGAAAATTAGTCAATTAAAACCAATGTTGAATTTGATCTGCATCACATTATACTATATCTTCATACCAAAAATCAGTTCATTAACTGCAATAACAGCCAAGAAAATTCCGGAAAACTGAAAATTTCATGAAATTTGCTAAGTCCAAGGGCCATTACTGTTGTAAATTTAGGTCAATCGAATGCAAACTCGAACTTGATCTGTATCACACGAAGTTGTATTCATATACCAAAAAACAGTTTGATATTTGCAATAAAACCGACGAAAAGTCCTGTAAACTGGGAAAAAAATCATGAAATTTGTTAAGTCTAGGGACCATAACTCTTGTTAAATTAGGTCAATCAAAACCAATCTCAAACTTGATCTGTACCAGATGTATTCAAATAACAAAAAAACACTTTGATATCTGCAATAGAACCGACTAAATGCCCGGAAACTGAAAATTTCATGAAATTTGCTAAGTCCAAGGGCCATAACTCTTGTAGAATTAGGTCAATCGATACCAAACTCAATCTTGATCTGTATCACACTCAGATGTATTCATATACCAAATATCAATTCGATATCTGCAATAGAACCGAAGAAAAGTCCGGAAAACTGAAAATTTCATAAAATTGCTTAGTCCAAGGACCATAACTCTTGTAAAAATAGGTCAATCGAATCCAAACTCAATCTTGATCTGTATCACATTGAGATAGACCACATACCAAAAATGAGTTCATTATATGCAACAACAGCGAAAAAAAAGTTCGGAGAACTAAAGTGTGACAGAAAGACGGACAGACGGACGACAGACAGATAAACGGGATGGAAACTGTAAGTCCCCTCCGGCGAGCCGGTAGTGGACTAACTAGAAATTTGCAGCTACATATGTGGCTGATAATACGAAATAGTTTCCGATTCCGGTTTCGGATTCCGGTTTTTGCCGGTCAGATATAATTACCTCAAGGTTAATTTCACTTTTCCAAGTTTGAAATTAAAGGTAGAGAAATATAATATACACATCAAATTTGTGTAATTTAAACTAATGTATTTTTTGTGAATTTTCGCTCGATATTTGAGGGTTTCTCTCATCGGTACCCCTGCCTCTTCAATCCATCTTTCACCAAATCTATTTACTAGGATTCCTCTAATACTTTATATCTTAATCCCGACAACTTTTTATCTGAAATTGAAGGGCGGCGCATGAGATTTGATCATTTCAGGGCTAAATCAAGCTCTTATCTTAACAGCTCCTTTGAAACTTACGACATAACCTGTCATAACTATTAAATTTAATGTAGACCAGAAGTCTCTGACGAGACTGTAGCTCTCCTGGTTGTTTTTGTTTTCGATTTGTTTTTTTATTTACTCATTGACAAGTGAATAAGATACATACACATAAATATTAATTTCCATTTTTTAAGACCATAGGGAGCAGGCGTTCTTACAAATTAAAGTAGCACAACAAAACAACATATCCAATAGACTGCAACTAGAATATCACACATATATTTCATAATATCCAATATTAAGTATTTAAAAAAAGAATGCAGCACCCATTTTCCAAGATCCTAGGGGCCAGGGACTGCTAGCTCAAATGAACTATCAATGACATAACAAAACTACAGATCCATCATATTGCATTAAGAATTACAACAACTCTCATTCATTATTAGCTTTGAAGAGTTGAGAGCACAAGTATATAGGAGAAAATGAACACACCCATTTTCTAAGACCCTGGGGATCAGGGGTTCAAACAAAATATCAGATGCACAACAAGAACACAGATCCATCATATCGCAAAAAGAACAAAGCCTAAATCAAAAATAGTGTCAGAGGAGTTGCGAGCACAACATTACAAACAGTTATATACTAGGAGAAAATGACCACACCCATTTCCTAAGACCCTGGGGTCAGGGGCTCAAACAAAATATGGATGCACAAAAAGACCACAGACCAATCATATTGCAAATAGAATGAAGTTTCCATCATTTATAGTGTCAGAGGAGTTGCGAGCACAGGATTACATAGACATATATAGGAGAAAATGACCACAACCATTTTCTAAGACCCTGGGGGTCAGGGGCTAAAACAAAATATGAGGTGCACAACTAGACAACAGACCAATCATATTGCAAATAGAATGAAGTTTCCATCATTTATAGTGTCAGAGGAGTTGCGAGCACAGGATTACATAAACATATATAGGAGAAAATGACCACACCCATTTTCTAAGACCCTGGGGGTCAGGGGCTAAAATAAAATATGAGGTGCACAACTAGACAACAGACCAATCATATTGCAAAAAGAATAAAGTCTCTATCATTTATAATGTCAGAGGAGTTGCGAGCACAAGATTACATAGAGTTATATAAAAGAAAAAGACCACACATATTTTCTAAAACCCTGGGGGTAAGGGACTCAAACAAAATATCAGGTGCACAACTACACCATAGACCCATCATATTGCAAAAAGAATGAAGTCTCTATCATTTATAGTGTCAGAGGAGTTGCGAGCACAAGATAACAGAGTTATATAGGAGAAAATGACCACACCCATTTTCTAAGACCCTGGGACCAGGGGCTCAAACAAAATATCAGGTGCACAACTACACCATAGACCCATCATATTGCAAAAAGAATGAAGTCTCTATCATTTATAATGTCAGAGGAGTTGCAAGCACAAGATTACATAGAGTTATATAGACGAAAATGACCACACCCATTTTTTAAGACCCTGGAAGTCAGGGGCTCAAACAATTTATCAGGTGCACAACAAGACTACAGACCTATCATATTGCAAAAAGAATAAAGTCTCTATCATTTATAGTGTTAGAGGAGTTGCGAGCACAAGATTACATAGAGTTATATAGGAGAAAATGACCACACCAATTTTCTAAAACCCTGGGGGTAAGGGACTCAAACAAAACATCAGGTGCCAAACTAGACCACAGACCCATCGTATTGCAAAAATAATGAAGTCTCTATCATTTATAATGTCAGAGGAGTTGGGAGCACCAGATTACATAGAGTTATATAGACGAAAATGACCACACCCATTTTCTAAGACCCTAGGGGGTCAGGGGTTCAAACAAATTATCAGGTGCACAACTAGACTATAGACCTATAATATTGCAAAAAGAATAAAGTCTCTATCATTTATAGTGTTAGAGGAGTTGCGAGCACAAGATTACATAGAATTTTATAGGAGAAAATGACCACACCCATTTTCTAAGACCATGGGGGTAAGGGACTCAAACAAAATATCCGGTGCACAAAAAGACCACAGACCAATCATATTGCAAATAGAATGAAGTTTCCATCATTTATACAAGGTAGTGTCAGAGGAGTTGCGAGCACAGGATTACATAGACATATATAGGAGAAAATGACCACACCCATTTTCTAAGACCCTGGGGATCAGGGGCTAAAACAAAATATGAAGTGCACAACTAGAGAACAGACCAATCATATTGCTATAAGAATGAAGTCTCTATCATTTATAATGTCAGAGGAGTTGCGAGCACAAGATTACATAGAGTTACATAGGAGAACATGACCACACCCATTTTCTAAGACCCTGGGGTCAGGGGCTAAAATAAAATATCAGGTGCACAACTAGACAACAGACCAATCATATTGCTATAAGAATGAAGTCTCTATCATTTATAATGTCAGAGGAGTTGCGAGCACAAGATTGCATAGAGTTATATAGGAGAAAATGACCACACCCATTTTCTAAGACCCTGGGGGTCAGGGGCTAAAATAAAATATGAGGTGCATAACTAGACAACAGACCCATCATATTGCAAAAATAATGAAGTCTCTATCATTTATAATGTCAGAGGAGTTGGGAGCACCAGATTACATAGAGTTATATAGACGAAAATGACCACACCCATGTTTTAAGACCCTGAAAGTCAGGGGCTCAAACAATTTATCAGGTGCACAACTAGACTACAGACCTATCATATTGCAAAATATTTACATTACTAGTAGATTCCCCATGTTAAACGCCCATTAGGCAACTAGAATTATATTCCAATAACTTAGGTTGCTCACGTGCAAGTTTTGCATGTAGAGAGAATTTACCAACGTTCAAATACATTTCACACTAAAACAGGCAAAATATGCGAAGTGCATGCAAATAAAAATGACCGATATTTAGAATAAATGTAAATATAAGTAATGACTGTCTTACTTTTGGTGTTCATGGGTGTATAATTCTGGTTGGACACGTGCAAATTTTCCGAGAATCGCTTCGCGATTCACGGAATTTGCACGTGTCCAACCAGAATTATACACCCATGAACACCAAAAGTAAGACAGTCATTTCTTAAAAGAATAAAGTCTCTATCATTTATAGTGTTAGAGGAGTTGCGAGCACAAGATTACATAGATTTATATAGGAGAAAATGACCACACCCATTTTCTAAAACCCTGGGGGTAAGGGACTCAAACAAAATATCAGGTGCACAACTAGACCACAGACCCATCATATTGCAAAAATAATGAAGTCTGTATCATTTATAATGTCAGAGGAGTTGGGAGCACAAGATTACATAGAGTTATATAGAAGAAAATGACCACACCAATTTTTTAAGACCCTGGGGGTCAGGGGCTCAAACAAATTATCAGGTGCACAACTAGACTACAGACCTATAATATTGCAAAAAGAATGAAGTCTCTATCATTTATAGTGTTAGAGGAGTTGCGAGCACAAGATTACATAGAATTTTATAGGAGAAAATGACCACACCCATTTTCTAAGACCATGGGGGAAAGGGACTCAAACAAAATATCAGGTGCACAACTACACCACAGACCCATCATATTGCAAAAAGAATGAAGTCTCTATCATTTACAATGTAAGAGGAGTTGCGAGCACAAGATTACATAGAATTTTATAGGAAAAAATGACCACACCCATTTTCTAAGACCCTGGGGGTCAGGGACTCAAACAAAATATCAGGTGCACAACTAGACCACAGACCCATCATATTGCAAAAAAAATGAAGTCTCTATCATTTATAGTGTCAGAGGAGTTGCGAGCACAAGATTTCATAGATTTTCATGACCACGCCCATTTTCTACGACCCTGGGGGTTAGGGGCTGAAACCAAATGTCAGGTGCACAACTAGACCACATACCAAGAAAGATGCAAAAAGAATTAGCTTTCTATCTCCTATGGTTTCAGAGGAGTCGCGAGCACATGAATTGTTTACGGACGGACGGATGGACAGACGGACGGACGCCGGACGACGGGCATCGCATAAGCTCGACTGGTCAGAGACCAGTAGAGCTAAAAACAGTTTAACTGAAAAAAAATCGCCAATTAGTGTTCGAAAAAAATTACCCTATTCCAAAATAATCCTTTTTACCATCGTATAGTACAAAAGTTTGCACCATATTAAACATGTTTTAAAAACATAAAGTAAGTAAAATGTAATACAAATAGATTCGATATTTTTGAAATAATTTTGATATCTTGAAAGGAGTAACTGTTATTATTAAGTGTATAAGTAAGAAATAGTACTTATATCTATGTCTAAAAATATTTCTTCATATTTCTTTCAAATAGAGAATAAGTGTCGAGGAGCAGAATTTTGATCGAAAATTGTCCAAATAGGGTTTAATTGCCGGACAGGGGAACCATCCCCTCCGCACCCGTAAATCCGTTACTGGCAATGAAATAATTCCAATAAAAGAATTTTTTTATCCTTTCGGCAAATTTTGAGTTTTCACACAGTTCCTTTTTTTCCAATTTCTCACGCAGGTTGTTGTATTTCCATGTCAATTTATCGAAGGCACAAATTCCAAATCAAGAACGCACTTTCTCAATTTCTTCTCACAGGTCTGCACACCGAAAATGCACTTCCATAAAAAAAAACTTTATTTCCTTTGTACATTTCAATAAAAGGCTAAATATTGCGTTTTTGCACGATAAAAATTCCTGTGCGAAAGAATGTAAAGCGTCCAGCGAAGTAAATTCCACACGAAAACAAGCACAAAATGAGAAATCGCCTTTTATACTTTATCTGTCAATTAATTAATCGCTAACTGTTTGAAAAACGTGCAATTTGTCACATCACATTTTGGATAACTCAAACATTCTGTCCCTGCGACGACAGATTTATATCCCAAGCACTACATAAATTCCCACGGCTGGTACCTCGCTAGTGATGACGCGAGTGTAAACAAAACAAAGGTTTTTAATTGGTCAGTTAAATGGAATGACCGCTGCGTGCACTGACCATGATCTCCTCGATGAAGGGTTATGTAACTTTTAGCGCTAGCCATCTCTCTCCTTGCCCAAACACCTGTGACTTCTTCACCACAATCGTGATAATATATAATACACCGGTTGTTTTCATAGATTCTCAAAACAAGTACATAACTCGTATGATGAAAAGAAATTCCATAGCAGTGGCGGATTTAGCCGTGGAGGGGCACGGGGGCACCCTGGCAGTGCCCAAAGAAGGGGCACTTATGACATGCTTTTGAAGGCATTAAACAACTGTTTCCGAAATAGATTTATGAAATTAGTCAGAAATATAGCCCCCAAACACCCCAGAAACCACCGATTTGAAATAAAATTCCAAATTTTTTTTCGGGAATAGATAACAATGTCCATCGTCTGTACGGCGACGATGTTCATATCGGATTCCTTCATATGAGGATGATTCGGGAATGATGTTCAGTCATATGCAAGGCATAAAATACCAAATCTTTGATATGATCTTCTGTAAATTTTTACTTTTTTAAGATCACTTTAAAATTGACTTCATGATCAATGTTCTTGAAATGGACAATTAAACTTTTGCCCAGATTTGGACCGGCTACCTCCAAGTATTTTGCAAATAGTGAAAAATTAATGATGCATATTTTTCTTAACTGTTAGAATCGAATTGCCATTAAATAATTATAAATTTAAATTCTATTTGGACGATGCAGGGAATGAGGCACCCGTGATCTCTTGTTTGTCAAAGAAATATTTTCTTTACCTTACAAAAATTGACAAACAAAATAAGCGCGGGTCTAGAGTGATGGTTAGGGGGTCAGGTCCCGCCATGAATTTGCAAAAAAAAAAAAAAAAAAAAAAAAGACGCGGCTGATTTTTCCCCTATAATTTTACGTGAATTTACGACTGAACACCCCCAATGGGCTGACCTCCCTGTCCTTTCAAAACTTTTCTTGATCCGCCAATTTCCTTAAGAAATCCTGAACATGCTGACTACATGCCGTTCAAAAAGAATACAGCATCAGAAAATGTCGAAAATTTTTAATATTTCTGACTCTGACTGAATCATGCGCGCCTAATCCCTTCTAAATTCAGTTCAAATACGCTTCAAATGCCACGAAATTGCTTCATTTTTTCAAAATTTTCTCGGGGGGGGGGGGGAGGCCCCGAACCCCCACCAATGGGAGGGGGAACTCCCTCCCATACCCTCCCCCAATCGGCCCTTCGGGCCTCGCAGGTGATTCCCATCAAATATTGTATGTGCCCCCCCCCCCCCGCAGATGGGGTTTTGGATCCGCCCCTGCATAGGTCGCAAGTTGGGGGATGAACCCCCGAAATTTAAAACTTGTTTCGGAACTAGAATGGGAGTGGGTGAGGGCTCAACACAGTTCGTGTTCATTTAAAAATAATGATAAAACATTTGGAAATTTCGGAACCTCCTCCATCGTCCTCCTTTTGGATACGCACATGAGTTTGCAAATACTAATTAATATATTTTGTTTTCATCAATTTCCAGACATCGCCAATCTGAGACTCTGAAGCAGGACCCTAAGACTGTAAATGGATTCAGCAAGGAACATTTCTCAAAGGAACCAGTGATGGAGAAAAACTCTAACGGATTTTATGATTATGATGACGAAGATGCTAAAAATCATTCTAGTACGTACATTGTCAACAGCTAAACGAGAACTCAAAATGTATCAGAACATGACAGAAGAACATCATCTTCAAGTGTAAGTCCGTCCATGTTGGTGGCAGAGGGGAGCGCAAGTGTGGAGTGGCTAATGACATTTTGCTGGCTTAATTTCACATGTATATTTATATTCTTCATAAATCTTGTTTAGGATTATTTTGATATTAATCGTTGCTGTAAATGGACTTTGGCTTTATAATTTGCTCACATGATTCATCAGCTGTTTATTGTTGCTTTTCTCCTTTTCTTTTATTTTTGAAAAAAAGGTATCAATGTACAATGTATCATAATATTTAGATGCAAACCAATTTGAAATTACATTATTTTGTGTAACAATAATATGTGTTTAAAACCAGTGCCCAATTTCACAAAAATTCTCCGTCATTGAATAAGAAGTTTTAAAATATTTCAATTAAGTTTGAATTATGTTTTCTTATACAATTTCTATATATGGAGTGGGAATTAAGAAACAAAAGTGTGCTAATTTAAGTTAATCATGATCAAAAGAACAAAGGGATCAAAAGTTACGAAAATTCCCGAAAAAGTTCGTAAGATTTTTTTGTGAAACAGGACGCAGTATACCACACAATGGGATTGTAGGTAGGGGTTCACGAAGACTTCGGTAAGAAGTGTCTTACTTGTCCCAACCGCACCCTTACCCCACCATTCTCTAAAAAATTCGAGTGGTTGGATCTTTTTCAGACAAATGATTCCCTTCTTATAATTTAAAGTGAAATTTCAATCCAAAGCAATCTCTAATATTTTAAAGTACATATTTGTACATGTTGATTATGTGTTTGTTTTGAAATACCTAACGAAATATGTATGTGTATGCAAATACAAAAATAAATATGTATGTGTATGCCAAATACAAAAATAAAAATCTAGTCATGCATTAATAAGCTTCACGTTTCACTTAAACCATCCTTCATTACTATATGTAAATAAGAAACGCCGTTTGCTGTATATATATACATGTACATTGTATGAAAAATCATGCTTAGAACTTGTTAATTGAATCACGATTTCTTAATGGAATAATTTTGAAAAATTATTTTGATATGATGATTATATTAAATTCGAAAAATTCACATGCTTTTACTTGTTAAACAGACAATATTGGAGTACATGACATTTTGCACTGTCTCGTGGATAACATGAAAACTATATGCTAGTGGATAAAAACGCCGCAGAGGGTTCCACTTGGTAAGGGGGAAAAAGAGGGGGACATGTAAACATCCTTGTAGACAAAAAACAAAGATCAACAGAACCAAAATCCAAAGAAAGAACAGCACCAGTCATGCCATACCATGCATGCTTTTCGGACAATACATTAGAAATCTGTGTGATAAGGTGTTGAAAAAAATAATTGACAAATTCATATTTTCCATAGTAACAGATATAAAAACAAAGATCAACAGAACCAAAATCCAAAGAAAGAACAGCATCAGTCATGCCATACCATGCATGCTTTTCGGACAATACATTAGAAATCTGTGTGATAAGGTGTTGAAAAAAATAACTGACCAATTTATATTTTCCATATTATTTATATTATATATACATATTGACAAGACAAACACGTACATATCATACACACTCACATGCTATATATTACATCAAGCAACAGGGAAACGCGGTAAATCCCTGTCACTCTGTCCTATTGCACTTTGAGAAAAACAAATGCTTTCACTGGTGTAAAGCAGATGCACGTACCATCGGGTACCTACGTCCCGTCATGGCGACTAGACAGGCGATGCCGATTCGTATGTTTACACCCTTCAATATCAATAAACAACACAGTGCATGCTGGATTCGGACACTCAACGTGAAGATTGTGTATGGATAAATGCTGGAAATTACGTAATTTCGAAATTGATCGTAAAATGTACAGTGTATGTTGAGATTATGAAAATGACAAGGAAGTAGGTACCAGTATTTGAGCAAAGATTTGTGGTGCCTAAATCAAGGAAGGCCCGGTACCTACATCATCGTCATTTTGAATCGGTTGGAATATAGTGTTCTAACTCGATTTTTATGATCATATGCATATTACCATTTCTTGATCTAAACATTATCTTAATATTGTACAAATCCAACATGAACTGTATTATTTAGTGATTTTGAAGGATGTAAACACAGGAATCGGTACCGCCTGTCGCCATGACGAGATGTAGGTACCCGATGGTACGTGCATCTGCTTTACACCAGTAAACGTTGCTGCTAGAGAGAGGCGTTCTGGACAAAAAAATTCGTAAGTAATTGAAAAAGATACAAACAATGTACATGTACTTCAAACACCAAGTCATGGGAAGGTTAAGTATCTTGATATGATTATTGGTGTATACCCCACCAGTATGATTTTTAAAAGGACCAAACAAAAAAACAAACAAACTAGAACGCGTGAAAAAAAATTACTTCATGTACTTTCTGGGAAAATATGTAGAGCAGTCATACACAGTTGTAGAGGGACGTCATGAACATGTATTAACTAATTGCATTTGCTCAACTTTTAAACCCATCCCATCTGTGGAAATGTCATAATAAGGAACAAAAATAAAATACATGTATGTGAACCTGAAAAAAAGTCTTTATTTTATAAGTAAAACTAAAAAGAAATGGTGTAATATTGAGAGAATGCACGTCCATTAGCGATTTACATTCAGATTGTATCTGCATGTTATAACATTGTCTAGTTATGTATAAATACGGAGTACTTAGAATACCCACAAAGTAGTACATCTCTAACGTGTACTATAATCAGGGTAGATTAGATAACCTTCCCATATCACCACAAAGCCATCCCTGCTCCTGGCCCTGTATTGATGGTGGTTTACAGTGATGGATTTAAGATAGTCTCTATATGCATAATGTATCTATGTAAGGTAAGATCAAATAATATGTAATATATGGATATCTTTAATTTTTTCATTTCTTGTGAATTTAAAATTGTCGTGAGTGAAATTGACTGTTTGTTGTTTGCAATGTAAATCCTTTGAAAAAAAAAAACTATGGAACTCATGTGATACCTTTCCAGATACTAGCCACATACGGAGTGAAAAGAATAATATAAATATGCATATTCTTTTGACCGATTAGCACACAAGATAAAACCTATAATCATCTTTCAAAAAAAAAAAAAAAAAGAAAAAAAAAGAAAAAAAAAAAGAGAGAGAGAGAAAAAAATAACCGATCGTTACGAACGGGACAAAATATTTATATAATTTATATTTTTTCAATTTTTTTCTAACGTATCAAGTAGGCTCGTTTGTCCGAAAATTAAAATTTGTCAAGCTTCAGTCTCGACTTTTTCAAAATTCTGATTCAGAACACAGACTGGTGATATAATTTTATTGATGTGTGTCACAACCAATGGTATGACATGTGATACGTGTTTAATCGTGACACATACAATATTTTGAAACACTCCACACTACGTTATTTCAATATAAATCACAAAAATTGAAAGTAAGCCAAGAGGAAAAGCTCTTAATTCATTGACCGAAATTCGAAACTTACAAGAAAACCCTACGAAACGAAATGTCCGAACTCCTCTGACGGAGAGCAAACTGTTATACAACAATTACCGAATGCAGTGCACCTTGCAGACACGTACATGTTTCGGATATTGAGTCGTCATCAGTGGTACCTCAAGCTGAAAAAAACCAAAATAATTCAGTGTTGCATCTTAAATTTTCTTGATATCAAAATATTATATAACCAAGAGTGAGAGATTCCAAATTTTGTGTTGGGCAAATGAAATGTATGGCGATGTTGAATTTCAGCTTCTATAGTGACTAGTGTTGCAACGATGGTCGCCGATGTTGCCGTTATCGTCGCTGAAACTTAAAAAGTCGCCGACTATCGATAATGGATTTGAAAATCGATTGTCGCTATTGAAGTTACTTTGACACGAAGTCCGCCATTTGGGACCATATTGGCTTTAGAAAGAAAAAGGAAGGCTTTCCTTCACAAGCAAACTTCAAGATTTTGTTATTAAAAACAAGAAGTGTTCATCATTTAGTTTATTTCCATGATTTTAAATAAAAATCAGATTCTTAAATCATAAGCGCTGAGTATTCTCACTCTAAAAAGATACAGAACATTGAACAATTTTAAGCAAGAAAATAGTCCCATTATTCCGATTGTGATATCGATTGTACTCCTCCGATAGTTTCCGATAATCGAAAGTAATTTTTTCCCGATTTTACAACACCAATAGTGACCATCTTGGCGTCCTATAATACAATAACACAATTATACTTTTTATTTACTTATGTCGTATCGTACATATCGTTAATCCCAAAAATTTTTATGTCAA
This sequence comes from Pinctada fucata, assembly GCA_028142955.1. NCBI lineage: Eukaryota > Metazoa > Mollusca > Bivalvia > Pterioida > Pteriidae > Pinctada > Pinctada fucata. Next base: position 59,455,574 of record AP027103.1, on the reverse strand, counting down.
ACAGTTGATCAGACAAAAAATTAAACAGAAAAAAGGAGGAGAAAAAACCCAAAACAAGAAAAAACAAGAAAAAAATGAAAAAAAAAAAGACAATAAAACGAAATGAATTAAAAAAAAGAATTAAAATGTAATTCTGTCCTGATTTCCTAAAATACATTAGATGGTTATACATCCAAGACTACAATTAAATAAACATTTACTTATTTTCAGATTTGTGTGTTATTGACCTTATCGGTCGTCTATAGATCTGCCGCCCAAATAACCCCTCCATATTGTAATAAATACACATCACAACTCCCATCAGGTAAGATTTAATTTTCCAAAAAAAATTCTTTTTATGCAATAATTATGGATTTAATTTTTTTTTATATTATATCAAATGCATTCTTATATAGGAAAGCATACTGTAGCAGTTGCTCATTTCAAGACAATCTGATAAATGGAGACAGGGTAATCCAGTCCTATTGATCAAATAGCTAATTACATAAAAAGGTCAATCCAGTGCACCAGTCAGGAATTTTCGGGTTGAAAGTAAAAAAAACCAAACAAACAAACAAAAACAAAAACAAAAAAATTAGAGTCGCCTCCCGGTAGGGGACTAAAAAACCTCGAAAGTTGACTTTAGAACCGAAGGCGAAGTAATGTGCCCACTGAACTCGAAAAGGAAGATAGAAAGCGTGAGGATATTCTGCTCGCTGAAAACACTTGTCTAAAAGAGCGGAAAAAATGTCACATTTCATTTCATACCGTATATTGTTTACAAGATACAAAAAAGTTTCATGCATATTATCTATCTTTAGATCCACCGTTCCCCCAGTTTGATTCCCCTACCTATCAGACGAGGATAGAGGCTAATCTTCGTGGAAACAAAGCTTCAGTGTCGGCTCAGGAGTATTTTGACAGCGAGAACAACCGAGCAACACTTATTATGTCCCAGATGGGACAGATGCCTGTTACTTATATATTTGATTATGCTGTTAACCAGTTGTTTACTATAGAAAGTAAGTACCGAAAATGAAGGACTTTTAAAGCATATTTTTTTCTTTGTTCGTTTAATTAGCAAGTAGCTACTTTCGTCAGCAAAAATGGAAGGTAATAGATATTAATACAGAAATTTTTTTTTTTTGAATATTGATACATGTCTGTTCTCAAAAATGTTCCCAATAAATTCTTTGACGTAAGCTTTTGATATTGTTGCAGCAATTAAACAAACTTATTATTGAATTATTATATATTTCTCCGACACTCCATCAATTGTCCAATATTAGTAATTCAATTTTGCGTTTGTTCAGATATAGGGCAATGAATTCTGATCTATATTGTAGTATTACTGTATTGTAGATGAATTATGTGCTACCACAGTTTTAATGAACGATACCAACAGTTTCTTATTTGGAAATGAAGAAATTGGAAAAACTGTGCACACATTTACCACTAATGGTGCTTTACATTTTATGAAGTCGAATGGTCAGGTAATATGATAATATACTAGTATTCCTAATTAGACAAACACATGTAATATGATAAGGTAAGGATACTAGTATTCCTTATTAGACAAACACATGTAATATGATAAGGTAAGGATACTAGTATTCCTTATTAGACAAACACATGTTACAACATGTGTATGATAAGGTTAGGTTACTAGTATTTCTATATAGACAAACATATGTTATATGATAAGGTAGGGATACTAGTATTCCTAATAAGACAAACATATGTTATATGATACTAAAGTAAGTCTAATAGTATCCCTATTCAGACAAAAGCAGGTAATATGATAATGACATAGGGATACTAGTATTTCTATTTAGACAAAAACAGGTAATATGATAATGACATAGTGATACTAGTATTTCTATTTAGACAAAAACAGATAATATGATAATGACATAGGAATACTAGTATTTCTAGTTAGACAAAAACAGATAATATAATAATCAGTGTTCTCCCCAGAAATTTGAGATAGCATGGTGCTAAGTCTTCGCGGCGCACCTTGCGTTGTGATGCGTCATTGCGCGATGCATCATTGCATACTGTTTCATGTGTTGTTGCTTTATAACTAAACTGTTCAAAATAATTTTGATAATGAAATAAATGTGTTAATAATACTACATTCTTATCTACATGCCAATTATCATTGAATTTTAGACATTGAGATCATTGGTGTTTTATTTGTAAAGAGAGATTCATGACAATTTTAAAACTCCATTAGTTTTGGGCCTTTTGAGAAAATTATCTTGAGACTGTCTCGTGACCACAACTCCAGGTAGCTTAGTGTAAAAATTTGGCATATTACACTGATTTGGAAGGAAATTCTGTGAATGGGCCATTTTCAATGATTTTCTAAAATATCAATGGGCCATTTCTTCAAAACAGTACCAAGTTTTCAATTTTTGCAAATTAATGGGACTATGGTGCATGTCCTCTGTCCTTCCTAATCACTGATTTTATTGAATATAAGCATGTTATGGAAAGGGTGTGACTGTCTAACCTTGAGTTCTGAATTTTTGGTAACAGGGCAGGTTTCACCTATTTAAAAAAAGGTTGAAAATTAGCTTTTTACAAATTCCTACTTGAAAAATTGGGTCCAAATATGGAAACATTTAACCCCTCCTCCTTATTAGTCATTGCAATATTGTTTGTGGTAATCTCTGGCAAAGAAAGCTGACAATTGTTCTACTTTGCCCACAGTATGGAGCAAACTTGCCCCCCCCCCCACGAAATCGATATCTATTTTATATGTCAATTGCATACAAAGCCTTCTAAATCTTGCTCAGACTCATCAATAAAACGATGATCCGTGCACCATGTTGTGTTTTGATGATTAATTTCATCCATCCGTCTAAACTTCTTATTAATTAGATTTAAGCTTATTTCAAAAAAAAAAAAAAATACGGACATTAACCGACTTGTTATTTATTCAAAGTAAAATGATTTTGCGCGAGCGAGATAACCTCTTTCTTATCTTGTAAAAGCGACAATAATTTTGTATGACCAAGATGGCGAGGTCAGGTAATATGTCGAACAGTAAGACGGATTAAAAACATATTTTAATGACATCTGATATAGCGTATTTCTATTTCCAATTTACCGTTACGCTGTAACTATATGACATGTGCTGGTAGACCGTCAACAAGATCTAGCGATTATACATGTAGATGAAAACGTTTTCATGAACTACGTTGTAGAATGGTCGTCTTTTGTTGGTCACTCGATAGACATTGACAACGCAGTTATTTTAAATGTCCGATAGATTGACGTGCGCCGTAGAAGCCAGACACGTTCTCAGCTCAGGTAAATAAAGCTTGCGAGGGTTACAAGACGTTTAACACCTCGGGGTGTATACAGCCGGTGCTAATTAACCGGGAATGCGGCGGTTAAATCAATCAATTAAAGCAAAGGGGTACACAAAATAGTTAATACACGAATTTTTAGGGTAAAAATATAGCATGGCGGCCGTAAAATATAGCGTGGTGCTAATCCCGATAGCGTGGCGGTAAATCCCGATAGCGTGGCGGGGCCGCCACGCTAAAACGGCCTGGGGAGAACACTGATAATGACATAGGGATACTAGTATTTCTAGTTAGACAAAAACAGATAATATGATAATGACATAGGGATACTAGTACCCCTATTTAGACAAAAGCAGGTAATATGATAATGACATAAGGATACTAGTATTTCTACTTAGAGAAAAGCAGGTAATTTGATAATGACATTGGGATACTAGTATTTCTATTTAGACAAAAGCAGATAATTTGATAATTGTCAATCTGATTATGCTCCCAATTTTACGCGACATAACAAAACTGGGAGCATGTAGAGATCTGGTTTAATCAAATTAGATAATTGCATAAGGATATTAGTATTCTTATTTAGACAAAAAAAAAAAAAAACCAGGTAATATTATAATGACAAGGATACTGGTATTCCTATTTAAACAAAAGCAGGTAATATGTTAATGACATAGGTATACTAGTATTCATATTTAGACAAAAAACAGGTAATATGATAATGACATAAGGATACTAGTATTTCTATTCAAACAATAACAGGTAATATGATAATGACATAGGGATACAAGTATTCCTATTTAGACAAAAACAGGTACAAAATGTAATATGAGAATTGCATAAGGATATTAGTATTCCTATTTAGACAATACCAGAAACAGGTAATTAATATGCCAATGACAAGGATACTAGTATTCCTATTCAGACAAATTCCTATTTAGATAAGTTAAGTACAGGTCTAAAATATTCTACAGAGTTTTCTCTCCTTTTACCATAGGTCATTACCTGAAGCCATACAACTAAAAATTAATTCCAGAATCACACAAAAGCTATTGATAATTAGGAACTAGTAAACTGAAAAGTCTATAGTATGAAATATATAACATACTTTAATGAATATTGTAAGATGCTTTGTTTCATATAAGAATTTTTCAATTCTTTCAATAGGGACTATGGTACTATAATGGTTGATGACGCCATCTTCCATCAATCTTTTCTCCATTCCTTTTTAGGTATACAAGGGGAATACAACTATAAGGGGAATAGACGTGGACCATTGGCAGTCATGCCTCACTTGGCCCATCATAGGGGCAAATTTTATTCTTGATTATTACTTCACAAGTAAGATTTTATGATTTATTAGAAAATTTGTCATTCATACTGAAACAAAAAATCCACATGAACAAAATGGCTTGCATAAAAAGAGAGGAATTTTACTTTATGATTTCTTTGTATCTTTTAAAAAAAGTTAAAACAGACGTAGTGTATCATGGAGTGAAATACAATGAAAACCCAAAATTTAGATACGAAAATCACATTCAATGGCCATACAAAACTTTGAAGAAAACAAAACTATAGAAATACACCAGAAACATTCTACAAAGAAGTAAAAGTGAATCCCCAATATAGATGAGATCATGTGCCCGGGAAGAGTAAGCATCTCCTGCTTGTTAGCAACACCCTTCATGTTAGCCTCTTTGTTGCAGGACAAAAGTGGCGGACGGTATCTGGATACGCCCAGGTACCAGTACGGGCTGTGGCCTATGGGCAGGGGCAAGATCCGGACAACAATATACATATGTTTAACCACACCTACGAATACTACGACTTTAGATTGGATATTACTGAAGATGATGAAATATTTGAGGTAGGCAAATTGTAATGCATTAAATATGATGACAAAAATAATATGTAAGAAATGACAAAATCAAAACAGAGAAAGTATAATGCATGTATGCACAAAATGAAAGTTACAGACTAAGTCTTGCGAAACGGGATCATTTCATGAAACCATTCTGAATAGAGCATCTAACTGTCGATAATCATTCTAAAATAAAGAGACAGTTCAGGATGAGCTAACCTGTCATACTACTATCCACTTTCTAAATATTAAAGGCTGAAAAGGCCAATTTCAGCAACCTCATTCAAGCAAAACATTCAAACCAATAAAACAAACGAAATCAATGTATGACCAGCAAAAAAAAATCCGGTCTGGGGATTTTTTTTGTAAAAATACAAAAACTACATATATGCACTGATTTTAAATCCATAAGGGTTTTTTCGAGCACATTTTAGATAAATGTAATTGGAATATAACTGTCCAAATATTTATGCTATCTCAAACATCTCAATCATAACTAAATATACATGATTTGTTGAAATATGTATTATTTTGTTATATTTGTTCTTATAGGTACTAAGGACTTTTCACAAAATTGTGAATTCCTTTGTATATATTGTAGACACCACTTGGAGTTGTGTGTCCTGATCGTATCAATACCAAAAAACTACCATCAATAGCCTCAGCTTACCACTACCGTCAGGAGATTGTCATACCAGACATGGGCACAGTACAAATGGCCGATGTACGACTTATTTTTATTCTCCTAATCCACATACTATAAACGTGGCTAAAATTTCGCGATAATAAAATCAAGACGTTACGCTTGGGGGAAATATTTGCGATATAAACATTTCTGCCTTTGTAAGAATGCAACAGGGTTATTTTCGCGTGGTAGAAATTTTCGCGAAGTACCTTGATTCGTGAAATACGCGAAATTATCCCCACGCAAAAAATTCCCCCACGCAAAAATTACCCCCACGCAAAAATTACCCCAACGCAAAAAAATCCCCCACGCAAAAATTACCCCCACGCAAAAATTACCCCCACGCAAAAAATTACCCCCATGCAAAAAATTCCCCCACGCAAAAATTACCCCAACGCAAAAAATTCCCCCACGCAAAAATTACCCCCACGCAAAAATCTCCACGTTTACAGTATATTCATACACATCATTTTTATGCAATATATCTATTACATATGAATATCTTTGTTTACAATTTTATTTGAGTCGTAAATACTTAAAACACATTTTACTCCAGTTTGTTACGAAAATCCCTAAAGGGTTCTATGAATACTTGACAAATTCGGTGATTTTCTCCATGTACATATTGATGTACATAACAGGTAAAATGTCTTGTTTGGTGGTGCTGACAGCCATTCAATCTCATATGAAAAGAAAAGATTGTGTTTTTTTTTCAATTTATAGGGATAGAAAAATTCACTCAAGTACTAAACTAGGGAGACTGACTATTTACTTGATGATTTTAGATTTATTACGATGCAGAGTATAAACTGGTGAGGTATGACTACAGAAACATCAGTCCAGCCCCACCCACGTATTCTGTCAATCCTATATCAGAGATACATGACTTCAATACTGGTGAGTTATCATTCAGAAATTATTCAACTCTGTTTTGTCTCTTTCCGAATCATTCTGGTTCGAGGTATCACCGATGGTTAACCATAATCCGTAATACAAATGTCTGGTGAACATCATATGAACTGATGTCCAGAAAGCTACATTCTGGCAGCAGATATTGGGTACTACAAAAAAATCTCTATAACATGAAAATCTCTACACGCATATTGTAGAGATCCCTATGGGTACTAACGGAGCGCCTCTTATTGCGGAATTATTTTTATACATTTATGAAAAATTCTAAATCTTTTTAAAAGCAAAGGAAATGTGATGATTTGAAATGTTTCATTGGTACATCTAGGAATCTGTATGATATTCTGACAACCCTGCTTCTGACATATAAGAATGGAATTTATCCGAAAAAGTTATTGACATAGAACAAAGCAAATGCTCCTAACACAGAATCACCATTTTTGGACCTCAATATCAGAATTGCAAACGGCTAAATCATATATATAAGCTTGTTTGACATAAGAGATTACTTTTGATTCAACATTGTAAATTGCCCTTGCATCACGGTGATGTTCCTAGATTACCGTCGTGCAGTGTTTTTATATCTCAACTCATCGATACGTTAGATCATGTGTTTATGTTTTGGATTTTCACAGTAGAAATACATGTATACAAATTACCAAGATGTATATAGGTCTATTTGTCCACCTTCATGAAGTAGTTAAGAGTTTGATTTTCTGGAAAGTTTACGAAAATACTCTCAGCTTCTTAAGAAATTCAGATCAATACCTACAACTGGGTATAGTATTTATCAACACCTCATCATTCCAGCCGGTTGAGTATGGTCTGTTTTTCGCATGCCCTTATTTTTTGATGTTCATTTTAATATTTATCATTGTTTTACTCGGGCCTTGTTTTTTGCTGTCTCTTTTGTGTTGTCACCCTATGAAGCAGAGGTTGCATTCTTAAGAAACACTGACTGATTCAAATTTAATATTATTGTATCATCCGTACAAAACAAAATTTATCCCGTTGTAAAACAAACGCCTTTTATACCGTGGATATAATCCTAATGTCACCAGACGGACACTCGGCATGGTACTGTACCAATCTACAGCCTTGTACCAACGCATCATTCAGGCTTGCACTCTGACCGACTGTGACGACGGGACTCCATGACGGGCCCTGTCCAAACCTTTTTGGAGAAGACAGGGCCCCGACCACCTGTCCTCTCTGAATGTCGGTCGGACTCCTCTGGTGATAACGTGCATGAGCTCGCTGCAGCCGGCAGAACACGGACTGCATTTCCTACCCTATTCATATATATATTAACATATATATCTGTGTTCCTTGGGCCCCTGCGTTGTGCTGTCTTGTTTGTATGGTCATCTTACAGTGAGGAGGTTATTTGATACAAAAATTGTGCGTTCTTCGAGACCTTTGGGTAACCGGAAAAGTGGGAGGGTTGTGCGCACGTAATCCAGGATAACTGCACCATCTGTTACTAATGTGGCTGATGGCCGTCCTAAAGTCGGCACCGATTGCCCATGGGACTCGTTGGTTTATGTGTTGTCTTTTATGTTCGATGTTTGATGTCTCGTTTGCTGTTCCATGTCTCTTGCTGTGTGTGCCTTCTCTGTCTTTTCACTCTGGGTGTTTGATGTGTTGCTGTTGAATATTTTGAATATTTTTCCCTGACATGGTCGCCATAGCATTTTCCATATAGACATAACCATCGACAGTGCATTATTTTAGATATTGTTTTCATTTTCGTGCGTGAACATCGACGATGGGTGCGCCTAGCCAAACAGGGAATGCTTACTCCTCCCGGGCACCTGGTCCCACCTCTAACTTGCTAGGGGCCCGTCGATGCTCAATCTTGTGCTCTATTGTGAGTGCTGTTGAGATTATCGTCACGATCTTCTTTAAGTCATTTGTGTCACACTTATGCATGCCCTTTGCCGTGTTGAGCTCGTAAAAAAGTTCCCCACGCTGGTTTGACAGTAAGTGTTTTGAATATTTTCCCCTGACATGGTCGCCATAGCACCTTCCATATAGACATGACCTCCGACATTGCATTACTTTACATATTGTTTTCATTTTCGTGCGTGAACATCGACGACGGGTGCGGCTAGCCAAACAGGGTATGCTTACTCCTCCCGGACACCTGGTCCCACCTCTAACTTGCTAGGGGTCCGTCGATGCTTAATGTTGTGCCCTATTGTGAGTGCTGTTGAGATTATCGTCAGGATCTTCTTTAACTCTGTTGGTACTGCAACCGAGTCTTGTTGGATATCCCCTCCTTTCCTACGATGAGGAGGAAATTGAATACAACAATTTTTCGTTTTTTGAGACCACAAAGTAACTAGATGAGTGGGAGGTTTGTGCGCACGTAATCTAACCAATTCCTGCTAACATGGATAATGACAGTCCTATCTCAGCACGGATGGCCCATTGGTCATCTTGGTTTATATTGGTCTTTTGTGCTTGGTGTTTTTGGTGTCGTCATTTGTCTCCCTTGTACCTTTGATGACTCTTGTTGCACTTGTCCACTCTGTCCTCTTTGCACTGAGTGTTTCGATGTTTTGCCATGGGTGTAACAACCGAGTCACGTTTGAGATCACCTTCTTTCCTTTATACTAGGAACCGTGTAAGTTCACTAGTAGAATTTGTTTTTGATTTGGCCTTTCATTACTAAATGTGTTACATGAATTTGTTTTATAGGGGTCCGTTATTTCAAAGACTTGGCGACAGGGAACTGTTCAGTTTATCCTATACCGGTGACGTCATTTGACGATTACGAATCTAAAGGTGCCATATACGCTAACGGAACCACGGGATCTGGTTACGTTCTACATATGAAAAATCCTCTACAATTCTTATTTCTGAACGGAAACTTTACCTATACTGGAAACGTAAGTTGATGTTTTTTTAAAGAATGCGGGAAATTGTTATAAATGGAAAATAAAACTAGGAACACACAGTTTAAAATCCATATGATAGCCGGTCACAAGATCTACAATTTTAAAAGAATCTTTAATGAGTTGAAATTCCAAGAAAAATAAATAGCAAAGAGGAAATTCATATGTACAGTAGTAAAGCAGAATATACTAGTATATAAGATCAATGAATGAATATTATTTCTCGTTATACCGGACGTTTGTTTCTTTTGTGCTGTCCGGAACAACGACTTTCTTGGTATATATATAATATTGTAGAGAAAAGCAAGAGGCGCACTATGTGACGTGTACACTGGTAGAAGGAGTGATTATGTGTTTCAAGGCCAAAAAAGAAATGCAACATTTTCCTACTACTTTTTATCGGTATGTCTTCATGATAATTCCTCAATTTCTTTCAAATACTGAACGTTTTCTGTGTATTTCAAATTGTGTGTGCTCTTGTCAGTTATTCAGACAGGGGAAGATGGATCATTTATATCATTTTCCAATGAATGCTTAGAATATTTGCTTTACAGCAATAATTGTATTTATCAATTTATTTCAGAAAACAATAAACTCATATACAGATGAGAATGGTGGCAACGCTGACACAATACCATACCAGCTTACCGTTACTGTTTTAACCGTAAGCGTATTATACTTAAGCATGTCCTAGGAACAACTTGTGAGAGTCGTATGCATATACCGGTTTTAACTGCATTTCTTTTATTCATAAATCCAAGAATTTCGCAGTAGACAACACAAGTTTCTGATGAATCAAAATTTATTTATTTCAAAATCCATGTAATAAGAATAATAAGCATTATCTTTTTATCTTTCAGTATACATTACTGAAAGCACAATGTATGAATTTTTGCAGTAGGTATTCAATGGGTAATGAAGGAAATTATGCCAAAAACATTGACATTAGGTGTATTCATCATTTCATATTTTTCTCTGTCATATGGTATTTTTAAGGTTTTATACTAATCCATTAATATTGGAATAAGAAATATTTTGAATTTTACACGTAGGAGTTATCTCCCGTTGATGAAAAATATCGGAAAAATGAATTACAGAAAAAATTATTGATGAACTTTTGATTTTCTGCGAAATTTGATAAATTTTTTTTTTAATTTTTAACCGATCGATATTTGATGCCCACTCCTTCTGTAGAAAAAATTAAGAAAAAAAATTTCCATGGACTTTAAAGGCATAACTTTTTTTCAATATCCAAATTTTCAATTGATTTTTACATTATAACAATGCTGTGATTTTAACTGTCAGGATTCCATAAATGGGTGGCCCAATTACAATCGCCCACTGTAATTTCATGTGGATTGCCCACTGGGATTTTTAAGATATCCAAATTCCACCTTCACCATACTGTACTTCTCATTACCCATTGAATACCTTAACCCCAATATTATTTTTCTATTGCAGTTAGATGGTAAGAAGGACGTGATGATATATTACAATTTTCTTGACTACAGTGCTGGACATGCAGACATTAGCATTTACGACGTCTCCACGTGCTACTCATCGGCAGCTAATTTACAGTTTCAAGTCAGATTTCCAGGTCATTATATTTATGGTTAATATTTTTTGGATGTGGTCGCTCTCTTGCAGCAAATCTTGATGGAACATTTCTGATTTTCGTTTTTAATATAATGTTCTCAAAAGTCAAATGTGTAAATTTTATTATATCAATCATGTACGATATTGAACTTTGAATTTAACTTTTCTTAAAATATTTTTCAAAGTAGATTAGTTTATATGTTATGTTTGAGGCCTATAGAATTGTATACAATCGTCTACAGGACCGTTTTCGAAAAGTAACGAAGATTACATGAAGACAACAGTCAAGTCTTTGTTTGCCAATGCCATGAACGTGTCGTACATCCGGGTACAGGATATCCGGATTGAGTTTGACAACTCGAATGTATACATCTCCGCCACTCTGCTGGATAGAGCACCATACGCTGGTGAGTGTTTCATAAAATGGAAATAAATTTACATGATGTAAATGAAATATAAGCAAAAGAAAAATAAAAAAAAAAACAGAGATGTTCTTATGTTCTTATTAGCAGTAAATTCGAGGAGAGGATAGATATTACGTCTTCAAATTCATAGCATCATTTAAAAACAGATAACCTTGCACCATGGACAACACATGCATGTTTCTGGTACTTAACCCTCGTCAGTGATCCTCAATCCAAACAAAACAAAGGCAAAAACAAAACAAAACAAAAATATGAACAAGGAACTTTATTCTTATAATGTTCAGCAAGCTCATGATGAATGAATGGAATCAGCATGATCACGGTCACGTGTCAATCATGAATTTAGAATTCAATTATTGAAAGAATGCCTTGACTAAGAATTCTTAATGTAACCCTTTCCTTAATTTCAGCACAGTTTAATTTCATTGCTGCTAGTGAAATAAAACAGCACGATGACGTAGTTTATGACCAAATTAAGAGTCCCCAGGATTGTGCGAAGTTCTGCGTGACGAACCCCGGTTTTGTTTGTAATAGCTTTGATTTTTGTGGTGCCCTTACAAAGGGAAACTGTAGATTGAGTAAGAGCCACATTGGGGATGGAACAGCTGTTCTGATCAACAGTACATGTGACCACTTTTCACGTATGTATATTTGAGTAGTATCTTTATTGCTTTATCTTGTACTAACCCTTTCCATCAGGTAAAAGAGCGCCAAGAATAAAATTTATTCTCAAGTCACAAAGATATTCCGTCTAGATCTTGCTTACTCGGTATTTTGGATCATTCTTATGCCTAGGAACAAACTATGTTTCTACCCTTGTATGATCCGTTTTCAGAATCATATATTACCTACATGTATATGAAAGAACCATTTTATTTACTACAAAGGTAACATAAATGGTCCTACAGTACAAGAACTGTCCGTGGACGTGGCGTACGCCAACCTTAAACAGAAAGTCTACAGTAAAATGCTCAGATTTCAGATTTTTGACGTCAGCCAAGGTGGGACAGTAAGTATAAATACTTTTCTTGAATTTAACGTATGTTACCTAAACTCAATGAGATGTTACATTTATTTATGTTCATTGCAATCAAGAAAAAGGGCATCTAGCAATTAACTTTTCCATGGCATCTCTGTATAACATTCTTAATCATGAACAATCACTTGATTCGAAGACATAAAGTTTGTTTTACAGAATATAGTTAATGCTTATAACACGGATTAATTTTAAATGCATGCACATATTTAGAATTTCTGTACTTTCAGATAACAAATTACTATGCCACAGACACAAAAATAACATTTGGTATGTAAGATGTTTCTTTGAAATATTAATTATGGCCAATGTTCATGAATGCCCATCATATGTATTTGGAACAAATCGTCCACTTTTATCACTTACTTCTTGAACGGAAATCAATATTTGAGATGAAATATAATTTGTGAAACTAATTTCAGGTTGGTTGGACAAGGTGTCCTTGCCAGGGCTGACCGGTCAGTTTTCCTATAACCTTGAGATAGTGGTCCCGAGCATTCAACAGGCATACATGTCAAACGTATGATCAATCATTTGAATTTATAATTAAGATGCTTGAATCATGTAAAAAATATACATATGTATCTTTTGTATATTTAGTTTATTTCATTAGATCATTACAGTGATAAATTCAAATGCAATGAATTTGGTCTGGCTTGTATGTAGATAATAAGGAAAAAATTGAAACGTTCCGTTATAATTACAGATATGGTATGATAACAATTACCAGTTAGTGCGGTATGATATGGTTAATCCAAACCCGGCCCCTCCATTGTATGATCCTAACCCCGTCACTGCTATACATGACTATAATACAGGTATCAACCTCATTATTCTGGCTCAAATAAAGAACTGTTGAATTTTCATATCTGAAGACAGAAAGACCTTTTCGTGATAATATTTTCATTTTCATCTAGCTTGTTTTCATTATTCAAATATTTGATTTTCGTCGGTTTGACAAAAGAGAACATTCTTGACAAAAATAGTTGTTCAAAATTCCTAAAAACTATCTTTTAAAAATGTCATGTAGGTCTTGCATACAATATTGATCGAACACTCGGTAACTGCACAATCAACGCCATATCGGACTCTTCCTTTGACGCCACATCGGACCCAAAATATAAAAATGGCGCCGGGGTCGTCATGATGAAAAATCCGCTTGAACTGTTTACTTTGAACGAAACATATAGATGGGCAGGACAGGTGAGTGAATACAGTTTGTGCCTTTTTTCTGATTTCGCTGTCCAGGTACATACTAGCACTTTGCTTCAGCTTATTTGTTAAGTTTAGGAAAAAAGTCCAACTTAGTCTTTGATTTGTAATCCTTGAAGAATATTTTTAACCCATTTTTATGATTTACTTATTTTCAGTTAGGGAAAAAGTACAACCTAGTCTTTGATTTGTAATCTCTGAAGAATTTTTTGTACCTTTTTGGTGAATTACTAATTTTTTTACTTTCCCACTTACTATCTCACAGAAAACGGTTCGTGGAATGACTTGTGATGTGTTCGAAACAACTACAACGAATTTCAAAATTGCAGCAATCAACAGACCAGTGACAAGCAAACTACAATTCTTCTTCTTGTCCGTTAGTACTTTTAAGCTTTCAATGAGTTAAAGAAGATCATCACGATTATCTCAACAGCACTCACAATAGAGCATACACTGTCTGAGGTTATGTCTATATATAGAAAGACTATGTGAGGGAACATATTCAAAATACATTCTGTCAAACCCCTCACGGGGAATTTTTTTACGAGCTCCACACAGCAAGGACATAAGTTTGACACTAATGAGTTAAAGAAGTTTCTCACGATAATCTCAACAGCACTCACAATAGAGCACACAATTGAGCACCGACGGACCCCTAACAAGCTAGAGATGTTCTTTGGGTCTATTCACTCAAAATAGGCATGATGAAAATAATACATATTTCTGTATCCCTTGTTTCCCTTTTAAGGAGATTTGTATATATCGTATGGAAACATTTAATTTAGAGATAGTAATAGAAACGTATTAGGGTTTGGTCGTCATACCATGGTAAATATATGTGTTTTCATGCTTCAGGATTCATGGGCTCAGCTTTCCAGTACAGGCACAAATCCTGTCAACAACCAACCGGTGAAACTGGACGTTTCTGTTGAGGAAGTAAGCCGTTTATTAAAAATCAACGTAACAAAAAGACATTGAAAGGAAAAATTCAAAAAGAAAATGTAAAAAAAAAGATAGATAAATAAATAAATAAATAAATAAAAGAAACAGGGAATGTACAACGTTTTTATTGAATTATTATTTATCCTATCAAAACACTGATTGTATATTTATTTCTCTTTGTTTCAGATGGGATTTTTTCTGACTTATAACTACTACAATTTTAATGAAGAAGATCCTGATCTGTCAAACTTTGATATAACACCCTGTTTCACTGGTTTACAACAGAGACACTTCGCTATTGTTTTTGCTGGTAATACTTAGCTTTTAGAATCTATAAATCTATAATTAATTAGGTTAGCTTACCTCATTGTTTTGGGAACCCCTAAGTTTGGATGAAATGACCGTTTCGTCATTTGGATGCTTTGTATTTATTTGGGGGGAGGGGGGGGGGGTCATTTGCATAACTGACAGCAGAACTGATATGCTGTACAAGCAAGAACGACAATCGCAAATACAAATTATTGTTGTTAACTATGGCAAAACCTACTATGTAAAAGAAAAGTCCGATGCTGAAAATAAGTACACTGAAACAGATAATATTCAGATGTTAAACTTCCTGATCGACAAAATTTTTGTGGTGTTTGGAGGAAAGGTCTTCCAATAGATTGTCGGAATTCCAATGTGGACCAATCGTGTCCCACTCTTTGCCGATATTTAGTTTACTCGTTCCAAGCTGAATTAATTCAATCTGTGGTCTCTGAAAGGAAAAGATAATTAGTTTCTGGCTTCAACTTCATTTACAAATATAAAAATAATGTGCTGTCCATCAGTAATCCAAAATTCGCGTATTATATTAGTAGAATCTATCTGTTTAAGCTTGAAGTCAAAGAAACTACAGAGACAAATAATTCAGCATCCTATTTGGAAATAATGCTGTCCTATGACACTGATGGTCACATGAAAACCTCACTCTATGACAAACGTGACGACTTCAGTTTCAGCATCACGAACTTTCCTTTTCTGAGTAGCAACATCCCTTCATCGCCTGCTTATGGCGTGTTCATATCCCAATTGATACGTTATGCCAGAGCAAGTAGCAAATATACACCTGGTCTCACTTCGGAATGTTATTCATTCCGAGGTTCGCAACCGTTCGAATGGGAATTCTGATGATTTTGCCTTGCTTTCTCGACTTTGAGACCTAATGACTGATAGGTACTTCTTTAATGTTTATATTGTCGTATAACATTTATTAGGTTGTTGAAATGAAATATTCATTTTGTTCAAATTTGCTGTTACAGCAGATGGCCGTCCTAAGTCGGCACCGGTTGCCCATTGGTCTCGTTGGTTTATGTGTAGTCTTTTATGTTTCATGTTTCTATGGTGTGAGTTGGTGTTCCATGTCCCTTTTGCGTCTCTTTCCGTGGGTGTCTGGTCTGTGTTTTTACATGGGTGTTTTGGGATTTTGCTGTGGGTGCTGCGACCTAGTGTTGTTGGAGATCCCCTCCTTTCTTCTGTCCACTTTCCATTTTTTGATAATTTACCTAAATTTTCAAATCGTTTTATATCCCTTTTGCCCCTAATTTTGTCGATACTGTTAATTTTGTTTCACCCTTTGTTTTTGCAATTCCGAATTGTCGAATATGAAGTTTTAAATGCAATTACTGTTCTTTAGACCAATACCACCCAGTACTGGACACCCGATCAAAGGCATTCATGCAGCAAGCACGACAATTTATGGCACAGGCCACTTTATCATCGTCACTACGATTCCAGAACTTTGAGGTTACATTCGACACAAGTCATATTTTCCTAATCGGAACAATCGTGGAGCAAGCTCCGTTTATAGGTAATAGTGACACTATGTGACTTCTTTTCCTTTTAGGGTCCGATACCATTGACTTTCTACTCAGAAAATAGAAAAAATAATATTATGTCATAATTAATATTATAACTAGACAAAAGAATATTGAAATTTAGGTTTAGGTCAATTCTTAGTTTATGGTGCTAGGACCAGAATACCATTTACATGAATATATAAATTTCTGGAATAGGATCTCTTATCTTATATATCAGCAGTCTCAGCAATATTTCCAATTACCAAATTCTAATTATTTAACACTGTTCAAATTGCTTAATTTTGCCAGAATCAATTGACTCCTCCACAAATGGAATACATTGGTTGGGTATATCTTTAACGTAGGTTCGGTTATGAATGATGATGATGTATGTGTTGTTTTAATTCATTTTGTATTTATTTATTTATTTATTTTTTGCATTGCGTTGAGGCGGAACTGTAAGTTCATATAATTAAGCAAATACAAATTTTTAATTCATGTTAATGTATGTGTATTTGTACGTAGACAATAAACTGCCATAAGAAGAAATTATTCATATGAGAACAATTTTAGAATGCCTATGTTTTGTTGAGAATCTTATCAAGTATTAATTTTTTTGCGATGTTAGATGACTTTACTATGGTACCTGGCCAAGCGTACCCGAATCAGAAACGAACTGTGACATTCCAAAAAATTCAAACGGCTGCCGCATGCGCAACAATGTGCCGGAAGTTGAACAACATATCATGTGAAGGTTTTGATTATTGTCCATCCACCCAAGTGTGTACTCTGAGCTCCTCTCACTCTGATCAATCTACGTCAGTTCCCAGTAAAACCTGCAATCATTATTCAAGTAAGATATTGATAAATAAATGATTGGTTTAATCAACAGCAATGCTTCGTTATTACTTTTGAATTTCCTTATTGCATTATTTGTAAAAAAAAAAAAAGATATGTTACTGTATTACTTGTTGTACGAATTTTTTTTTTAAATACATATAGAACTTATTATTTTTTTCAATCGTGTACATAGACTTTTGCTTACTTTTGGTAGGAATTTCTGTTTCTTTGAAAGCTTGATATACCAGGTAATACTCTATGTATTCTTCGTTTCCATCGGACTGACTCAAAAATTTAATTGTTTAATTTGCACTTCAATAATTTCTAATATTCTGAAAAATAAAACTTTTTTTTTCAAATTCCAGGAACCATCAACAGTTTGAACTCCATCCAACCTACAATCGATGGAATTCTAGTCACTATGAATGATATTGTCTACAAGAAATTATTCGCAATCACGATAAACATCGGTTCCAATCAGGTGAAATTCGTTTTTGAATCAACATATTCTAATAAAATCTAAATCTATTGCTCTTTTCGTACTTAAGAACTACAAAAATAAAAGTATTTTTTTCTAGGAAATTCTTAGGACAATTTATGACTTCTACTTTCAGAAAAAGACCTTCACCGCAACAAAAATTAGAGACGGTATCGTGCGTGATTCAAACCAGCGCTTTAGTTCAAGTGAGTAGTTTCATGAAATTGAAAATTCCCCTTTATTAATTAGATATCAAATACGCCTATATTACCCTTAGATTCTCATGTAATTGTTACAAGTATTTCATTTTAATATCGCTTCGAAGAAAACAAGACGATGGTCTATACACTCGTCGTTTGAATATCTCAATTACTTTCTTAATGAAGCTTACTGCGAAACGTTTTTAGTGCAAACATTTTCAATTCGTCTCAAGTTTTCATAGATGATGTTTGTGTGATCGGAAAAAAGCTGGGACATTCTTCCCCAAATGAAGATATCAGGAAAAGGGAATGATCTCCAGCATGACCACCCTGCACTCACCCAGCGAAATAAACCCACAAGAAAGTGACACATAAATGACATCATACAAACTCCAAATCGCAAAAAGACACAACAATATTCACTAGAACATCATACAAAACAATCGCAACAGACGTACAGAAATATTAAACATTGATGACAACACATAAAAGGAAGGAGACCAATGTGCACCCGGCATCAGGTAACATTTTCCAACATTTTATTTTTCTTGATTCGGACGTTGCTCCATTATGATTGATTTTGCGGGAATTCAGTCTTAGCAACCTGTGTATGTATGTTTATGGACATTACACAGTAAGGCCTAAAAAAAATTGTGTGTTTAGGCTAACAGTCACGAAAAAAATAGGTAGGGTAGGTCGGATTTTTTTTTTTTTTTTTTTAATATGGTAGGAAAACATATTCAGTTTGTGATGTGTATCCCAGCTTTAATATTTACAATATATGATAGGATGAACCATTAGAAAGCAGCTGTCAAACTCCAAACAGACAGATCTACCAGTCGGAAAAGGTAATGAAGTTTGACTTGATTGCTCTTGACAACAGATGGATATAACAGGAAATCGGCGAAAGGTTACTCTTGATCACCTGGTCTCACACTAGCTTTCTTTATACAAATATTGCCATTCCTTGCCAGGAATACTTTTTATTCATTTTTGCCACATATTTCATATGTACATAAATACCGGTATACACTTTATAGCACTTTGCTGTGTTGAACACATAAACTAGGAAATTAAATGGGAAATTTCCTATTTGTTCACCTTCTCGAGCAACATTTCAAATCAATTTTAATACACCAGCAAATTTTTTAGATACTTAATCCTCATCAGT
Organism: Pinctada fucata; assembly: GCA_028142955.1. Lineage (NCBI taxonomy): Eukaryota > Metazoa > Mollusca > Bivalvia > Pterioida > Pteriidae > Pinctada > Pinctada fucata. The sequence goes on along the minus strand of AP027103.1, from coordinate 59,436,185 downwards.
GGTACGGCATGCCAAAGGGATATCAGACAAGCCATATCTATTTCAAGTGTGCCCTCTAGTTTGACTTCTGTATGTTTTTCTTTATTTTAAATATGAACACTTATACTTTGTCAATGTGAACACATAAAGATATAGAAGATAATCCACTACTAAACTTCTGAATTTCATTGAACCTATTTAACTTTTTGAATACAGTGTCATACTTCAACATTCAGTGTGATTCAATATTTGGATTTTAATTCCACAATGACCTCAAGTTTTACATACAGACTGACTTGGAAAAGAAAATAAATTTGAGCTCAACATCCCTTCATGAAATACAAATCAATGCATTCATTTCAAACAGTTCTTTAATTCATTGAATTATATAAGTGTATTAATACATGTTTGAAAGTCTCAAAAGCAAGATGAAAGATGACAAAATTTGAATATGTTCCTTTTCATGAAAGGCTACCTTAGATATTTCAACAATTCTTAAATTTACCATTTTATGATTCTGTACTTTGCAAGTTTGAATGTATAGCATCTAGATATGAATTCCAATGTTTATACCATTGAATAATATTCATCTGATTTAGAAGTCAATGTATTACAGTGATGCAGTTCTAAAATTCATTAAAATTTCATACATCATATTTTATAGTGTATTAATACCTGTTTGAAAGTCTCAAAGCAATTTAATATTAAACGATACTGACAAAAAGTTTAATGTGTTCCTTTTTATGAAAGACTATCTTATCTAAAAATTATTTTCTATTAAAATATGCCTTTTCAATCCAGACAAAATATTTGGACACGAATGTGTCCTCATTAATAAATGAGAAATCACATTTGCAAATGTGAAACCAATTGCCCCATCCGTATCTATAAAGTATAAACATTTAATTTGTATTTTACTATTTCAAATTCTCACCAGTCACTGTCACAAGTTAAAAAAATTTGTTAGTCAAAAGTATTTTAAAAAATGTGAAGTTTTATAATCAGATAATACATGTACTAGTATAAAGTTGATATCGATATATGCAGTGAAACATCTGAAACAGGTGAACTGTGGAACACTAGGCCTGTAAATACAGGTCCACTTGGCAAGTTTAGAAGCATATATATTTAAACTTAGTTTTTGTGTCGCCTGCGAAGCACAGCGACACTTAGGGATCACTTTGTCCGTTGTCCGTCTGTCCGTCCGTCTGTCTGTCTGTCTGTCTGTCTGTCTGTCTGTCTGTCTGTCTGTCCGTCTGTCTGTCACACTTGGGTGTCACACCCCATAACTTTTGAATGGTAAGTGATAGGGCTTTGATATTTCACATGTGTATTCCTTGTGACAAGACCTTTCTACACATACCATAATTTTTGACCTCGTGACCTTGACCTAGATATTTGACCTACTTTTCAAAAAATCTTAGATTGGCTATATCTTTTGATTGGTAAGTGATAGAGCTTTGATATTTCACATGTGTATTCCTTGTGACAAGACCTTTCTACACATACCATAATTTTTGACCTCTTGACCTTGACCTAGATATTTGACCTACTTTTCAAAAAAATCTAAGACTGGCTATATCTTTTGACTGGTAAGTGATAGGGATTTGATATTTCACATGCATATTCCTTGTGACAAGACCTTTCTATACGTACCATAATTTTTGACCTCATGACCTTGACCTAGATATTTGACCTACTTTTCAAAAAATCTAAGATTTACTAAATCTTTTGATTGGTAAGTGGTAGGGCTTTGATATTTCACATGTGTATTCCTTGTGACAAGACCTTTCTACACATACCATAATTTTTGATCTCGTGACCTTGACCTAGATATTTGACCTACTTTTCAAAAAATCTAAGATTGGCTATATCTTTTGATTGGTAAGTGATAGAGCTTTGATATTTCACATGTGTATTCCTTGTGACAAGACCTTTCTACACATACCATAATTTTTGACCTCGTGACCTTGACCTAGATATTTGACCTACTTTTCAAAAAATCTGAGATTGGCTATATCTTTTGACTGGTAAGTGATAGGGCTTTGATATTTCCCATGTGTATTCCTTGTGACAAGACCTTTCTACACATACCATAATTTTTGACCTCGTGACCTTGACCTAGATATTTGACCTACTTTAAAAATAATCCCTTTTCTACACAAACCATAATTGCTGACCTCGTGACCTTTACCTAGATATTTGACCTACTTCTAAAAAAAATCTTAGATTGGCTATATCTCTATTTCACATGTGTATTCCTTGTGACAAGACCTTTCTACACATACCGTTATTTTTGACCTCGTGACCTTGACCTAGATATTAGACCTACTTTTCACAAAATCTAAGATTGGCTCTATCTTTTGATTGGTAAGTGATAGGGCTTTGATATTTCACATTTGTATTCCTTTTGAAAAGACCTTTCTAAACATTCCATAATGTTGACCCAGTGACCTTGCCCTTGATATTTGACCTTCTTTCAATGAAAAAAATCAGCTTCGCAGACGACACAAGCATTCCTTGGATTGCTATTTTTAATGTTAAAGAATGACAATCATTGGTCTGCCAAACACTGCTTTCAGGGCAATTTTAGTAATGACGTCAAAATACATCAATTTCGAGATCCTGTTCTATTTCAGACTGACACCTGAGGCTAACCAAAATTTAGCTGAGCTAGTAGAAATATTGAAAAGTTTCAGACTAAAGGAAATACCTATAAACAAATACCAGTATTCTTTTGGTCTGACAACTTTGCAATATCTCTGTTGTAAAAGAATCTATACAAGAAAATATTTAAATTCATCTTCGGGCTTGTGGCTGAAAAAAAAATTACGGAAAGACTGCTATAATAGTGAAATTTCTTCGATATTTTATTATGCAGTTTTAAAAGGTGCCCCACTTTTTGCCAATGGCGAAGATAAAAGTAAAAAAATCTGGTTCATATACATTAAACAGGATCTCGATACTCACGCATGAAAGGTGTGATGTTGGACATTTGACAATCCCTCAATTTATACTGTGACATGACGAGGGTTAAGGTATTAAATGTATGATAGATTTATGGTGCAAAACCAGAATTTTTATCGATCAAGTAATAGCATATATAAAGTATTGCTTGCCTTTGCACATTTTTATTTATCGTCATTCAACTCAGCAAGAAACTTGTGGCGCAAACATTGGCTGATTTTTGAAATTTAAATATTTCACAGTCAAAACATACCGGAAGTAGTTCATCATACCCCTAATACCTTAAGTACCCGAAACCTGCATGTCTGGTCCATGCTGCAAATTTATGTTTTGAATGATGCAATAATTGAAATTGAAGACATTTAACTTGCATAAAAGCACTCAAATCAAACACTACACAAAAGCTTCACACTACTTTATTCAACTGTATTTTTATTATATACACTCAAAAAGAAATATAAATCTATTGGTCAATTTTACAACAGTTGCTGTGTAACACAAATAAAAAATAAAACCCTTGTCAGGATTCACTACTTATTCCTTGTGGAAATAAAGGAATAAGAAAACAGAGACTTTGGTTTTATTCTTTGTGTGCGTAATGCGGCAACTGTGATTTCATGTTACATGTATATGTCAGCACAGGAGCCTGTGGTTTTATTCCAGAAAATAAAATATTGTTCACTACCACACAACTCTGTTATTCTTATAAAAAAAGACATTTTTTATAAGAATAACAGAGTCGTGTGGTAGTGAACAATATTTTATTTTCTGGAATAAAACCACAGGCTCCTGTGATGTCAGAGCCAAGTGGACATACAAATGCAAGGAGTACACATTCTAAGCCAAGTGTTCAAGTATCTCAGATCAACCTGTGTTTATATTTGGAAAATTGAAAGAATTGTCATATACCTCGAACGCTTTTTACTAGGGACCGTGTGATTTGTGGTGGACTTTGATGCATCCATCAGGACTTGGAATGCATTTCGGGGGGTTGAGCCTGTTGTTATTGCGTTGTTGGTGGAGTCCTGCTGGCAGTCTTCATTAATGGGAATACACTGCAGGCGGATGTATTTGGTTTGCGGGAATGTTTTAAACACGACTCCCATTGGGGCCTTGTAAAGGTCCGACAAGACATCGTCGTCTAACTTTGACCATGGCCCCTTTTCATCGCCACTTAATGAGATTTCTAACAGAGAGTTTGGGCAGACAAACTTGTCTTCAAATGATTCAAATGTTTCTTTGTTCAAAACCACACTGATCAGCCTCTCCTCTCCCCTATGATCACATTTGCGTCACCAAATGTTGACTACGGTCACCCCTGCCATGGGGAAAGTTTATAGGAATCAGCCAAAACGCTTGAATTCATCCTTGGTAGAATGGTAATAATAAAGCGTTTTGAAGACACAGTGAATATGGTTTAGAAAGTAGTGAACTACTTGACTCGTACAAAAACGGAAAACGAAAGTTGGACTTTTTCGGCGAAAAAATTAGGGTCGGCGTATTTTTGCAGGTAGGGTCGGGTTAGCCGAAACACACCTATTTTTTTTTAGGCCTAACCCCAGAAATATAATATGAACAAGAGCTTTTCAAATTGTTTCATTTTCTCAAACAGGTGGGGTACTTTCGCTTTTCAATATGACTCAGAACAGTGTAATATACCTACACAACGACGCCTTCAAAGAAGGTCTGTCAGTGGACCAGTGCGCACGCGCGTGTCTAGTAGAGCTGCAGTTTGACTGTCAGTCCTTTGACTACTGTTATGACAAGGGGGACTGTCTCCTCAGTAAAACACATCCTGATGATGTTCCCAACTCCGTGCAGAAACACGACTTTTGTGATATGTACTCACGTAAGATTATTCATATTTGTACCTGTTTAACAACTTCGCTAGATCACATAGAATACTCTGATGTCTTTGAGAATAGCAATAACATTAATTACATAAATCAAAATATAAACCAGAAAACACGCGGTATTATAGGCGAACTTAAATGGAAAACTAAACTTATGAAAAACACAGAACAAGATAATTTCCTCCTCTTATGTTAGTGTTCCACGTACTACAACGTCGTTCGTTTGGGATGTTCTCCTAATCTCCATGCCACGTATTTAAAAATCAAGAACTACTAGTATTTATCAGTACATAATTGTCGAATGATATTTTCAGGGACATACCTTGCACGTTACAATGAGGAACCCGGTCTGACCTTCTACGTTCCAGCTGACTTGACCTTAAATAATGTCTCTAGTGAAAATCTATGTGCAAAAATGTGTAATCGAAATAAAGCATTCAAATGCAAGTCCTTCCAGTTTTGTGCTAGCACTACGCAGTGTTCACTTTTCAAAACTCACAGATTAGATCTACCACAGTCCGCCGCGGCAAAAAATGGAGTGTGCTCATTCTATTCAAGTAAGTACGAATTTTTTTCAAAGTTAACAACTACGTTGGTGAACATTTGAATACCAATTTATGCATTTTCATTAGTACATGAATGATGTTGCACAAAGTCTTTGATCTTCATGATTTTAATCAACTTTGTTGCTTGAATTTCTCCTTACTATTTTTTTGTGCAGGAAAATATATCGATGATTTCCAACTCATGGGAAAGAAGACAATTCAATTTACGCAATCGATGGATTTCAAAAATGTGACTCCGTCTGAATGTGCAAAATTATGTGTAGATATGCAAGCCTTCAATTGTAAAAGTTTCGCTTATTGCGGAAATTCTACTCTATGCCGATTAACACCAGCTCATCCTCGACTCGGAACTAAAATAACAAAGAGTTCTACGTGTGATTTGTATACAAGTAAGTGATGTATGATGCTGAATATTCAGTTTTTCATTGTTAATAGCTGTTTGATAGGAAAATAGGTTATCTGAACGCTTGCAGAGTTTGCAATCAGAGTGTTCGATATTCCATGTCCTCTTGTTTTTTGAAATGTGGATTTTGATTTTCTTCTATATTATTATCACCATCAATGGCACTCGAGAACATGATAGAATTAAAAGTTGCACTACTCTTTATGTCTGATAAATCGGCACCAATCTTTTCGTATGTATTCTTCGAAATGACATTCTTGGATAAATATTTCTACGATATGTCATATATTCATTCCATAGTTGAATGAAAAAATGAATCATTTCATTTTCTGAAAAAGAAGTAAAGTCCTCCGCAGGGAAGTTTATACAATAAATAACACTAAATACTCAATATCCGCAAATTTTCGACAACCCGGCCTTTATCATTTCATTTTCTTTCAGGGAAATACTTCTTTCCTACCTCACGTTCGTCAAAGTCACAGCAACAACAGTCGTCGTCTAGTTCCTCATCGTCAGGCAAATATACTGCAGGTATCCAACATTTTTCAAATATTTTATTTCCTGTTATTCATATTATTCTACAAACTATAAATAGCGACGCTCTGATTGGCTGATAACGTCGTCGACGCTCCTGAAGAAATCACCATATACCACGGTCTACAAATAGACCGGGATTACCCCCACTAACTTCTGCAAATGGCGACTTTATTTATTGTGAATCAAATATGAAATTATAGAATAAAATAGTTATGGACTTTTAACTCGGTATATATGATGTGATATTGACTTAATGTGAAAATATTGACATCGGCTTCGCCTCGATCAATATTCTCAAAGTAAGTCAATATCACATCATATACACTGAGTTAAAAGTTCATAATTGTATATTGTATCTTAGCATAAAGAATTCTTTAACAAATGACTTCCTTCTTAATTTACTTAGTTCTAAAACATTCTTTTCGCGAAGAAAAAGCATACTGTTCTAAAATCATGTTTTCAAATTCAAGCGAAGAAGAATATTTATTTATGTTCGCTTAGAGATTTTGATATTTTTTAAATTAGAAAAATTCTCTGATTCATTTGAAATGAAATAGAAAAAATCAAACTAAAATTGATCTATTCTTGAATTCCAGGTTCCATGGCAGCATTGGGTATATGTATGTTAGTAATAGGTATTGTTATTGGTGGAGCATTGTTCTTTGTTTATCAGCGTAAAAAAGACAGAGAATCTACTGAATATTTCGGAATGACTTCTTCTTCCTCCTCAGCTTCAAAGGGAATAGAAAACGATACATATGACAATGATTCAAACAATTCGTAATACTAGCATCTACATGTATGGAAGTTTTGTTGCATCAATTACCAGATGAGAGTTATCTTTCTTCGGTAGTGTGAATATCAAATCGAACACTTTGCTAGAACATGTGCAATACTCAGTTTGTTCAACCGTATACTATCATTTTCACATCAACTCGTTGTTGGGTAACTGACTGTGTTGATATGAAAGCATGAAATGAATGGGTACCGTGTTTTCTCTATTATACCGATGTTTGTTTCGTAATATTAATGCTCATGATTTTATTTGTTAAAATGTTTTACTTCATCAAAGTATCATACATCCATTTTGATTATTTGCTTGTTGTAATTTTTATGTTTCCCATCAAACCAAAATATAGTTTACTGAAACGATTCGTAATTTATTAATAAAGAAATAAAAAGAGTTCTTTCTTCCCTTGATATAATATTGACTGACCTTTTTTCGTTGTTCAACTGATAAAGCAAAATATACATTTCATAGAAAGAAAGTTTTATCCAAGCAGACCATAGGAAAACAAAACAACGAAATGAAATGATCAGAAATTAGAGGTCAATAAATCTCCGGGTTTTTTTTAAGCCTAAGTTTAAATGTCTCTACTTCGAATGTAATTAATCTTCTTGGTTTCCAGCTTTGTTAAATTATGAGCATACTCTTCTACATGAAACCGTAAAAGGCATGCCTCATACTATATCTACCTCATATTCAGGGGAAATGAAGTGTTCATAACAGACAATCCGAGAGGAACAATTGATGCAAATTAGCATAGTTCGATATCTTGGTAAGGTTGTTGTCCATTTTCATCAGTAGATAAAGAAACATTCACAGCTAGTGAACTCTTAATTTAGGGAAATAAATTCAAATATGTAGTAACTCTTCTTAACTGGTCAATCTCAGTTGATACGCTATACCAGAGCAAGTAGTAAATATACAGACTTTGTTCTGAGAGCTAGGCGTCTTTCAGATAAGTTTCTCAGACTTCAAAGCAAAGTTTAAAAAAGCAATCGACAGAATATTTGCCTCTTGGTGTCACCATTTTACTTTAAATGATCTTAAAATTGGAATAAAACAGAAGATATTTTTATATGTTTGTGACCGACTAACCTCGTCACTGAGGAAGTTCTACGGTCGATACGGGAACTCGTCATACATTATGATGTTCCACTCTCCAGAATGGTGGACTATATTCTGTCTTAGACCAATTGAACCGTCCAACCACCGAATAAACTTGTATCTTCCGAAATAGAAGTAACTGGACGTGGCAATTCTACCGAATTGAAGTGACGGGTGTTGCATGCAAGCAGGAGATGCTTACTCTTCCTGGGCACCTGGTATCGCTCCCATTTTGGGAATTCGCTTCTTTTCATATGATGGAGGGTTTTCTTTGTTTGCTTTGGTTCTTGTCTTATCCTGATTTTGTATGCCTTCGGTTTATGATTTTCTGAATTATCGATTTTGTACTGTGTATTGGGATATGGTCATTATCCATATTTGTCACCCTACCGGCTCGCATGAAACTTTCATAGTTACATGGTTAAAGTGGAAATGCAGTCCGTACTCCAGCTGTAACATTTATGTTACCCTAGGTTTACACTATGTTCCCGGCGACCTAGGCAGTCACAGCGGCCAAAAACGTAGCACATCGTATGATTTTTGGCAGTTTTTATATTGGTATTCAAGTTCTGTTCGGTCTCGTTACGTTTTCGCACGGTCTATCAATGTATCCGTGACGAGCCGCGGCTCCTGAATCCCGGAGACCTGACGGCGCACTACGTTTCAATCTACGGCTTGTAACGGACGTTTGTACGTTTCCTCACGACCTGTCAAGTTCTGATAAGGTCTGTCACGGTTTGTTACGATCCAATCAAGTTGGCTACGTCTACCAAGATCTGTCAAGGTCTACTACGATTAACCGTGACCGCCGGGGAAAGGAGACACAAAAAGTTGCATAAAAGGATTTGGGTTGTTATACTTCTTGTGTGACCGTGCGTACCGTGCCAGGCCGTAGTAGAACTTGAAATAAAGCGTAACAAGCCGGGACGTACCGTGACTGAATGTGACGAAACGGCTAACACATTCCTTAACCCCCGTTTACACTATGTTCCCGGCGGCCACGGAGGCCACGTTTCAAGCCACCGTGGACGAAACGTGATGACCGTGAGACAACGTAGGGGAACGGGATCGACAAACGTAACTAGCCGTGGTTGCCGGGGCTGACGGGGCAAATGTTTAAACTGTCAAAACATTTGTCATGGCAGCCCAAGGTGCGGATGGCCTACTTTAGAAACCGTAGCTAAACGGGTCGAACGCAACGCAACGTGACAGAACGTAACAGACCGTAACAAAACTTGGGACAGTGTCCGTAGCGGAACGGGAAGCAGAAGTATGACTCGGCAACTTACGATCCTTATGAAGTTGAGTTACGGTCTGCCACGTTTATGTCCCGTTTAGCTGCGGCTGCTTTAGGGCAGATGTACGTTTTATCAAGGTGTGCCACGATGTCTCACGGCGAGCTAAGGAATGAGTTAGCCGTTTCTTCACGTTCAGTGACGGTACGTCCCGGCTTGTTACGGTTTGTTTCAAGTTCTACTACGGCGTGGCACGGTACGCACGGTCAGACAAGAAGTATAACAAACCAAACCCTTTTATGCATCTTTTTGTGTCTCCTTTTCCCGGCGGTCACGGTTAATCGTAGTGGGCCTTGACAGAACTTGGTAGGACGTGGCCAACTTGATTGGATCGTAACAAACCGTGACAGACCCTATCAGAACGTAACAGGTCGTGAGGAAACGTACTAACGTCCTTAACAAGCCGTAGGTTGAAACGTAGTGCGCCGTCAGGTCCCCGGGATTCAGGAGCCGCGGCTCGTCACGGATACCTTGATAGACCGTGCGAAAACGTAACGAGACTCAACAGAACTTGAATACCAAGATGAAAACTGCCAAAAATCATACGGTGTGCTACGTTTTTGGCCTCCGTGACTGCCGTGGTCGTCGGGAACATAGTGTAAACCTAGGGTTAGCTCGCCGTGAGAAATCGTGGCACACCTTGATAAAACGTACATCTGGCCTAAAGCTACCGCAGCTAAACGGGACATAAACGAGGCAGACCGTAACTCAACTTCTTTGGGATCGTAAATTGCCGATTCATACTTTTGCTTCTCGTTCCGCTACGGACACTGTCCCAAGTTTTGTTACGGTCTGTAACGTTCTGTCACGTTGCGTTGCGTTCGACCCGTTTAGCTACGGTTTCTAACGTAGGCCATCCGCACCTTGGGCTGCCATGACAAATGTTTTGACAGTTTAAACATTTGCCCCGTCAGCCCGGCAACCACGGCTAGTTACGTTTGTAGATCCCGTTCCCCTACGTTGTCTCACGGTCACCACGTTTTGTCCACGGTGGTTTGAAACGTGGCCTCCGTGGCCGCCGGGAACATAGTGTAAACGGGAGGTTATATCTTTTCTTGTTATGTTTCAAAGAAGTCTTATTTCGGGAATGAGGGATGTTTAGGTGGTTACATTATACTCATGTATAATGTAACCACCAGGCTTGCCAACAGGTGATGCTTACTCCTCCCGGGCACATGGTCATACCTCTAGCTCGCTAGAGGTCCGTCGATGCTCAATTTGGTGTTCTATTGTGAGTAGTGTTGAGATTATCGTCAGGATCTTCTTTAACTCATTTGTGTCACACTTATGCCCTTTGCCGTGTGGAGCTCGTAAAAAAATTCCCCGCGAGGGGTTTGACAGTAAGTGTTTTGAATATATTCCCTGGCATGGTCGCCATAGCACTTTCTATATAGATATAACCTCAGACAGGTAAATGCATGCATTTTACATATTGTTTTTTTTTTTCAATTTGAAGGAATTCTCTCTAATTGTACAAAATATACAATAACTTATAGATAAGAGGATGTGACAGAATTTCAACATGAATACAAGACTCTGCAAGCAGTCAAAGATAGGAGGGAATCTCCAACAAGACTCGGTCGCTGTACCCACAGCAAAATAAAGCACAAAAAATCAAGAGTAGACTAAGACAAAAATAGACCAAAATGGGTCAAGGAACCCCATATACGACATCAAAACGCAAGGCAAAAAAGACTACATTTAAACCAACGAGACCAATGGACAATCGGTACCGACTTAGGACCACCATCTGCCACGATAGTAGCGAATGGTTAAAATTTCAACTATTGAAATCAATAGACACAACATCAAAGACTGACCACATCGGCTGCCTGTACGCGGTTGTTTTTTTTTTAGACCAAATCCTTACCTTGGACAGAGATCGATTAAGATTCTTATGAACATCCACGGAATCTCCATAGCCAGATCAACTCATTTAAATAAAAAGTAACTTAGAGTATTATAGAGTAAGAACAAGACATTGTCAAGGTATACCATGATATCTCCATGTTACTTTTTTTCTTTAACCGATTGTCTGAAAAAAGATGCATGCGTAAAGATAAAATTTATCATGAAATACAAGCTGTAAACGTATTAAGATAGAATGAAGTTTTTTTCTGAATTCGACAACCATGGTGGTCACCAAACTTGCTCAGGCATTTTTGACCTCTACTGATCGATATCAAAATAGATAACCTCTAACCTCAAAGATTGATAACCACAACATTTGCTATTTATATAATAGATCATCGTCTAAAGTCAGCAAGTGATCCATTTATGTGTTCATATTACGTGTTCTATTTGTAAGTTGGTCCTTAAGATGCATGTGTTTGCTTCGTTGTTTTGCGTGTGCTTGTTATTTGTCATAATATTGTGCGTTTGTGTTTCTTTGTTTTCACGATATCGTTGCCTTTAATGAGAGATTTTCATGGCATCGTTGCCTGTAATGAGAGATTTTCCTTATTCTTATTTAAACAGTTTGTATTATAAAAAAAATAGCAATCCAAGGAATGCTTGTGTCGCCTGCGAAGCGGCCTATTTTTAAAAAAGTTGATCAAATATGTAGGTCAATGTCACTTGGTTTAATATTTGTACATTTATAAGTGGGAAAGTCTTAGTTAAAAGCTATGGTCAATCATCTAGGTGAAGGTACACATTTTTGGGAAAAAAAGAAAGGACTCATCATAAGTAATACATGTTTGAAATATTAAAGTTATATCACTTATCAATAAAAAGATATAACCAATCTTGGGAAAAAAAGAAAGGACTCATCATAAGTAATACATGTTGAAATATTAAAGTTATACCACTTATCAATAAAAAGATATAACCAATCTTAATTTTTTTAAATGTAGGTCAAATACTTAGGTCAAGGTCACTAGGTAAAAATATATGGTATGTGTAGAAAGGTCTCATGACAAGGAATACACATGTGAAATATAAAATCCCTATCACTTACCAATCAAAAGATATAGCCTATCTGATTTTATTTTTGGAAAAGTAGGTCAAATATCTATGTCAAGGTCACTAGGTCAAATTTTATGGAATGTGTAGTAAGGTTTTATCACAAGGAATACACATGTGAAATATCAAAGCCCTATATCTAAGATGTCTTGTCCATGCTGTAAATTTATCTGTTCTACAACGATGCTAATGAATATGAAGACGTTAAACACTAACCAATCAAAAGATATAGTCAGTCTTAGTTTTTTGAAAAGTAGGTCGAATATCTAGGTCCAGGTCACTAGGTCAAAAATTATGGCATGTATAGTTAGGTTTTATCACAAGGAATACACATGTGAAATATCAACGCCCTTTCACTTACCAATCATAAGATATAGCCAATCTTAATTTGTTTTTGAAAAGTAGGTCAAATATCTAGGTCAAGATCACTAGGTCAAAAATCATGGCATGTGTAAAAAGGTCTCATCACAGGAATACACATGTGAAATATCAAAGCCCTTTTACTTACCAATGAAAAGTTATGGGGTGTGACACCCAAAGTGTGACAGACAGACAGACGGACGGACTGACTGATTGACTGACGGACAATGGACAAAGTGATCCCTAAATGTCGCTTGCTTCGCAGGCGAGACAAAAATTGCAAGTGATGTTACAAAGAAGTAGTTTTGGGATCGTTCAAAAAGCTATGTAACTTATATGAAGTCATCTCCGTTAACCCAAACACTCTCTTTCAAATTTATGTTTTCCCATCAGTTCTTAAAAGATAATGTCTGATCAAAATATCATTTGGCTGGCAATGATTTAAAAATAATCAAGAAAAGAAAGAATTTGGTAATCAAAGCATAATTGCAACATGTTTTATGTGTTGAAGGGTACTTATGGATGATATTTTGATGAATTGTGTTACGCAAACCATTTATTTAAGCTTGTTTTTATCACTTTGCTGGAAGCACGTGCCGTCCTTTAAATAAGCTCATGTGAGTCCTCTTTTTGACGTTTGGTCAATGATTTATTCTAATATGAAATATGGTTGTTTCATTTCATTTGGCATGTTGTTTTTTTCACTTCGGAAGGTTATTCATTCCGAGGTTCGCAATGGAGATTCTTACTATTTTGCCTTGCATTCTCGACTTTGAGACCGAATAACTGATACTTCTTCGATGTTATTTCACAGGACTGAAAGTTGTCATTTCATAAGAAGTGTTAACTGATGATACTATAAAAGTAGAAATTCCGGTAATATTGATAGCGGTCCATTTTTGTAAAATATGAAGTCGAAAAATGCCCATCCGGTATTGACAGCAAGAAGCCCTAATACCTAATACCTAAGACGTCCACTTCGAAGAACATATAAATGGGTTTCTTCAAAGAATAAAAAAGTACACCAGTTCAAATGGTATGAAGAAGCGCTCATTTGTCTGTACCTATTTATCCTTGCATCTAGCTATTTAGCTTTGAGTCTAGCTAACGGTTACATAGAGAAAATCATTACCTACTCATCATGGAGACATTGGAAAATTGAAATAATAGCGAAGTCAGAAATTAGCGTACATGCCTTATTCATTATCGCAGCGCAAACTTCGACATGTGCCTCGCTAAAATAGATAAATAAGGAGTAAATAATGCCATAATGCCACTTATTATGTATGTCGTCTGCAACACAAGGGTGATGTATAGGGATCACTTTTGCTTTTTGCCGGCGTTCATTTGTTTATTCGTCCATCTGTCTTGTAAAAACAAAAGAGGAAGTGGTAAAAGAAAGGAGGGGATCTCCAACAACACTCGGTTGCAGCACCCACGGCAAAACAATTCCTGAAAAAGACAGAGATGACACGCACAGCAAGAGATGCAAAACGGACAAGGAACACCAAAAACAACACAGAAATATCAAACACAAAATACCACACAGAAATCGACGGGACCAATCGGCAACCGATGTCGACTTAAGACGGCCATCTGCTATTCCAGTGGCAAATGGTATTGTTATCCGGATTACGTGCGCACTACCCTCCTACTTTTTAGGTTACCAATAGGTATTGAAGAACGCACAAAAGTGGTGTAAAATAACCTCACTGTAAGATGACTATACAAACAAGACATCATGACCAAGGGCGCGAGAAACACACAGATGGATATGTAAATTGAAATAAAAATAAAAGGCGCACGGAATACAGTCCGTGCTCTGCCGACTCTAGCAAGCTCATGCATGTTATCACCCGATGAGTCCGACCAATATTCAGAGGGTAGAGGTGGTCGGGCCTTGTTTTTTTAAAAGATGTTTGGTTAGGGCCCGTCATGGAGTCTTGTCGTCACAGTCAGTAAAATTTTTAAGAATGCGTTGATACAAGACAATCACCGTAGATTGGTCAAGTACAAAACCAAGTGTCCGTCTGGTGACAGCAGGATCATATCCACGGTATAAAAGGTGTTAAATGATTCTAACGCAAATCCGGTGGTTATTCTGTATGCCTTCGATTCTTCTTATTGTTTATAATGTCACCATAAAAGGCAGGTTGTGAAATACCCATAGTAATATACCCCGTTGCTTGTATGAGCCCGAATTTCAAAAGAAGTTGACAATATTTTTGTAAAATTCCCAGAAAGTCTTTACAACATGTAGTTTGTGAAAGCGAAAACCTTGACCTAAACGTTTCTTGGTAATTTGTAGTAACACTTTTCTTTATAAAAATGGTTATTGGTTAATTACTTGGCATACGTTGTACTACCATCAAACATACAGGGATGGTCAAGCTTAATTTTAACCACTGCTGATGGAATATTAGTTCCAGTTCCATGGGTCACAGCAACTTCCTCTGCTCAAAATATAGGCATATCTTATATGGAAAAACAGGACAAATATAGGATTTTTTAAAGAAAAAAAAGAGGAAAATTATAGGACATTTCAAACTAAAAAGCAAAAGTTAAAAAAGCAATGTACCGAAATGTTTGCCTCTTGGTACATGTATCACCATTTTACTTTAAATGATCTTAAAATTGGAATAAAAAAGTAAATATTATAATTTTATAAGTATATAATAAAGATAGGAAAGGTGACGAGTGAAGCGAGCCGAAATTTTTTTATATGTCATACTATTGGCAGAAATTGGTGCAAATCCATAGAGCTATAGATTAAGCAGCAAAAAAAAAAAAAAATGGAAAAGCAATTTTGTGGACATTAGAGGGCAAAATATAGGGTTCTCCAACGCTTTCGAAAATTTCTGTTACTAAAATTTCTTGAAATTTCTAGAACGTGGGTCCTGTAGCATCGTATCCCACACATCATCCTACGTCTTTCGGTATATTTTTGAATATAATAACTTTCACACTTTGGCTTTATTACATTGTTTAGATCGGGGATCACCTACGAGGGTTAAGTATCCGAAACGTTCATGTCAGGACAATGCTGCAAATTTATCTGTTCTTAAATGATGCTATTGATTTTGAAAACGTTTAACAATTATAGGACACATTTCTTAGATATAGGACTTTTATATCTTTTATGGGGAAAAAATAGGAATTATAAGACAGATATGACCCATGCTGTTCCCATAGTTTCATAGTGTTTCGGCACCCGACCATATTGTGTTAATTCTTCGTCATCAAAGTTGATAAATTATTCTTAAACTAAGGGAATCTCTTTGAATGCCTAGCTCTGTCACTGACAGGTTCTTTGGCTTGGTTCATAATAGATCATGTCCAGAATTTCGCTCTTCATATATTCATTATTTGGATTTCTTCGGCCTCGGGAATCTGATGAGACATTATTTTTTTAAATGCGCATATGGTGCATTGAATGTTTTGCAAATGAACAGGGACATAAACAATGTATTTGAATATTCATAATGATAAAATCAACTTCCAAGATAATGCAGACATGTGATAAGCGATAAAGTCTTTTGATAGTGATATGTAATTTTAAAATGTTATTTTTGAACAATCATCCTTAATCATTGTGTTTTTGGCGTCTCGCTGTTGGTTTTGTAACAATGTCACGGTAGAGATAACAACATTCGATTCCTTTTTTTCTATATAAGTCTTCCGTTGAATGATTGACCTGGTTAGGTGGAATTGATACCAATATTAACAATCAGTGATTCCTATGAAACATCTGTAGGGTTAGGGCTAATTTTGAAAAGAGGAAATATACAAAACAACATTTCCTTCATAAGAAATATCATAATTGTTAATTTGCTTGCATAGCTGTTAAACGTGTCATAGTTGTTCTGATGCTATTGTTATACTATACTTTTTCTATCTCGCGATAATTTGTTTCATGAGAATGGTACCATCTGTTTGCAGATCAGGCCTAACTTGTATCAAACTTATGTCAAACTTTTCCTCAATGTAGAATTTCCTTGAGAACATTCTAGGTTGATAGTGATTCAAAGAAAGGAGGAGATATCCAACAACACTCTGCTACAGCACCCACAGCAAAACCTCAAAACACCCACTGAAAAAACACAGAACATACACACACAGAAAGAGACACAAAAGGGACAAGGAACATCATGCTTAAACACCGACGGCGGGTGCGGCTAGCCAACAGGGGATGCTTACTCCTCCCGGGCACCTGGTCCCACCTCTAGCTTGCTGGGGGTCCGTCGATGTCCAATTTGGTGCTCTGTTGTGAGTGCTGTTGAGATTATCGTCAGGATCTTCTTTAAATCAATTGACACAATAGAAACATAAAAAACAAAAGACCTCACATAAACCAACGAGACCAACTCACACCATAGAAACATGAAACACAAAAGACCACACATAAACCAACGAGACCAATTGGCAACCGGTACCATCAAAGTCATCTTATTTTGTATTCCTTCCATTAGGTGAATGATTTATGCAATATATCTCGAGGGATACCAAGATGTTTACAAAACATTCTGCCACCTTGCTTAATATTCTTAATTTCAATTTTAAGGTCAAAGGAGCATTCCTCATCTTCTTTCAATTTTAGATTTTTTTCGGATGAATGACCTTCCATAATGACAACCCTAGGGTTATCAATATCTAGTATGTTCTCTAGTAACCATTTGGTAACATTACAACATCATTGTACAACAGGGAAATTGTATAAAAATTTCAGTATGTAATTTTTTTATCTTGTAAAAGTATTAAAAGCGGAAAGAAAATGAGTCAGTCATCTTCTGGCGAAAGTCAGCGTCCGTTGATGTGTCTTTATTTATGACTTTCTACGAACATCCGATTGGTTTTTCTGAACGTTCACATTGACCAAATTGATCCCCGGAGGAACGCCTGTCGTCCATGATAGAATTTATCAATTGGACCTCAGGCAAGAAGCCCATAGAATGCAACAAAACAAACTTACATTATATTCCATAAAGGGAGAAGTTTTACACTTTCACCTTGTGCAATTTGCATGATAATGAAGGTATATATCCTATGAGAAATGTTTCTTATATTAGTTGTGTTTAAGACTAGCGCTGAGAAAACATATTGTAATGGTTGTTTTGTCTGAGAAGCGTCTGATGATTGGGAACCATGTCGGTAGTTATACCAAGATAGGATATATCATGACATATCAGATTATCTTGACTTCTCTGACTAAATAAAAGGTGGGTTTTACACTTACAAACGGGAATCAATAGTTTGGTCTCGCGTTGTACTCCCAATCGACTGGGGTTCGTTAATCACATTTAGCGCTTTATTTGGCCTGCTTTCTTTAACGTATCACCGTTACTCCGTGTGTGTGCCGTTCAGAACGGTGAAAGCAAGCATGATTGATCGCATCCATTAGAGAGTCAAATGAACTCTTGTTGATTCCTCTACATCTCCCAAATGTAACAAGGGGTTACATCGACTAAACGTCCATCTGAAGCAGAGTTAGACATGCAATTATTTAATTTAAACACAGGGAAAAATTGATAGATTTGCTAGATTGCATGGCGTAAATTGAAATTGTTTCACTTTCAACTTTGTTACGGTTCCGGTTTTCCTCTCAGTTGAATAATCCATAAATAACTTCGTGACTGAACCAATTTGATCTTGAATTTTTCTCTTAGTTTACTTTAAGACAGAAACCCGTATAAGAAGTTTAAAGAATGAAATTCATTGAGTTATAAGTAATGGAATATCTATCAAAGGCAAAGATAAAAATCGTCAGTCCGAACGCCATTGTCCAAAGAGCATACCATGTATATAGAAGTTAACTCCAAAAAAGAGATCGAGATCAAGTGCGCAGGAAGAGTAATCAATTCCTTGATTATCAAACCCAGTAATTCCACATATGGGTCCGCTCACCAGTTTCTCTTACCCGGTCACGCGGCGCAGAAATATTGCGCAACCATACATGATTTGACGTCATCTCATTTTATTTCTATATATTTCACATTATTATTCTATATATCAATCTGTTCGTTATATCTACAGCTTTTATAGGATACTTATCTCAAGGTCATGTTAAAATTGCTATACATAATAAATACCACACATGTTTGCTACAAAAGGTTTAGAAAATTGGCCTAAAATTCATGGTATTTGCCATTTTTCTGTGTATTGTATCTGGTCTCCGGCAAAAATTTCAGAAATAATGCTTATATTTCCTTAAAGCTATTATCTTACACTTCATTCTAGCAAAATTTTAAAAATTTCCTACACATGTAACTCAAAAAATGTGTAAAAACCAAAAAACTTCATATTTTCCCTTATGAAGTCTTGTAAAACAGGGAAAATCCGGTACGCCTTTTAAAATATCTATATTTAGACTAAATAAGTCATGTGACCTAAAAACTTTATTGCTCTTACACAAGGCAGGCATATTCTACAATATGCATCTTACCATCATAGACTATCTTCATACAGGTCTTCTTAACCCACCTGTCAAAACAACTCAATTTCCCCTATTTCAGCTTTTCCATCCTGGACATTCTGGGTTCACTCTAAAAACCGGTGAGCGGACCCTATATTTAAGTTTTTGAGCATGAAAATAAGCTCTTAAATATCAATAGCGAAACATACATGCACGATAGTCACATAGGAATGTAGTAGACCAAAATCTCACGAAGACAGAAATTAAAAGAGAGAAGTATGAATGTAGTATCGGGGCATCGTTCTTGTTGTACCAATGAGTGACACTAAAAGGCGCTATGTTATATATGTTTTATGTGTAGGCTTTTTTTGTTTGGTGATGTGTCTTGTCTGGATATCCTTGTCCCTTTCTGTCTGTTGTGCTTGTCTAATGTGTGTTTCGCAGAAGGAGGTTTCGGTGTTTTATCGTGGATGGTGCAACCGGGACTTGTTGAATATTCCCTCCTTCTTATATAGCCATCAATATAATCAATTATAGAATGAAATGAAATAAGTATGAATCGCTTGTATAAAAATAGTCGAAATATTGATAAAGAATTGGATTGCCTGAAAGGGGATCTGTGGTTTTCTTTTTATAGTACGGTAAATGTACACCAACAGAAATATATATGTGTATCCATGTGATAAAAGTACATGTAGAAACAAACTCAATTTCTTGTTATAACTGACATTCGAAAGAGTATGAATATACCTCCTTGTTTGTACCGTAACCTTACAGTTGGAGGTAATTTACTCTTGAAACAAATGTGTTTCTGTTTAGAAGAAAGGAGGGGATCTCCAACAACACTAGGTTGCAGCACCCACAGCAAAACCCCAAAACACCCAATGCAAAAACACAGAAAAGAGACCCACAGAAAGAGACGCAAAAGGGACAAGGAACACCAATTCACACCATAGAAACATTAAACATTAAAGGCAACATATAAACCAACGAGAACTTTCTTTTTGAATAAGTTTTCAGAAGGTTGTTTGCTAATGATGCGAATTACTACGAGGGTTGATTGATATGTTGTGTGTCTCGTATTTAAGGATTTGAATTTTATCAGACATTTTGCATTATTTTTCTACATAATCCCCTTCAGTGTCTATATACTTTTGCCATCGGCGTTTAAGGGCTCAATACCACTTTTAAAGAAATTCTTATCTTGACTGGTCAGAAACCCATCCATTGCAAGTATATGACGTCATCATCGAACTGAAAGTGGGTGCCAGAAATATCTACTTTCAGTTTTGGGAATAGATGAAAGTTTGATGGAGCAAGCTAGATCAGGTGAATAAGGCGGACGCTCCATCAAATTAAAGCCACAATCATGAATGGCAGCCATGGCAGTGACAGACTTGCATCGTTAACTAGTAAGCTTTCCGCGGCGCTTAACGAGGCCCTGGACAATAAGATAACTCAAAAACAGAAATAGAGATTTTGATTAAATTCATATCATAATGTCATTTACTTATATACAAGAGTTTGGTGAAAAATGAATCAATTTCACCGCTTAGTTTTTCGGGGGGACCATCTCAAAAATTTCCTTGTTTTCTCCATATGATTTCATAGAAAAACAAGATTTTTTGCATTATAATTGCAATTTATAAAAAAACTGAAATAGAGAATTTGATAGGATTCTCATATGTTGAAAAGAGAAACATAAGACAAAATATATCAGGTTCTGTGGAAGTTTGACCGCCTGTGCGAGCTTCAGGGAACATCTCAAAATTATATTTTTACATATTTGCCTTATATTTTGAAATAAAGACATCATAAAGGATGAATATGTCCTGATAGTTCTTGTTTACGGCATATAATATTTGTTAGTATATATTTCTCTAGAAAAAGACAACAAAATTCAATCCTGAAAATATATCAGGGGTGATCTCAAAGCATATTTTGCAATTTTACACATAACTTGTACTCTGTCTTTATCAGTACAATTGAAATTATAAAAAAAACTGAAATAGAGAATTTGATGACATGTTCATACATTGAAAAGTGAAACACAAGCCAGAATATATCAAGTTCTGTACAACTTTGACCGCTTGGTTGAGCTTCAGGGAACATCTCAAAATCATATTTTTAGCATATTTGCCCTTTTTTTTTTTAAATAAAGACATCATAAAGGATGAATATGTCCTTATAGTTCTTGTTTACGGCATATAATGTTTGTTAGTATATATTTCTCTAGAAAAAGACAACAAAATTCAATCCTGAAAATATATCAGGGGTGATCTCAAAGCATATTTTGCAATTTTACACATAACTTGTACTCTGTCTTTATCAGTACAATTGAAATTATAAAAAAACTGAAATAGAGAATTTGATGACATGTTCATACATTGAAAAGTGAAACATAAGCCAGAATATATCAAGTTCTGTACAACTTTGACCGCTTGGTTGAGCTTCAGGGAACATCTCAAAATCATATTTTTAGCATATTTGCCCTTTATTATGAAAGAAGGCCTCATAAAGCATGAACGTGCTCGTATATTTATTGTTTATGGCATATCATATTTGTTAGCATATATCTATCCAGAAAAAGACAGCCAAATGATATTGCCAAATATGTAAGGGACCATTTAAAAGCATATTTTTGCAATTTTACACATAACTTGTACTCGCAGATATAAAGTGAAATTTTAAAAAAAAACCGAAACAGAGAATTTGATGGCATATTCTTATATATTATAAAGAGAAACATAAGACAGAATATATCAAGTTTTTTCAAGTTTGATATCCAGCCGTTTTGTGTGAGCTTCGGGGAACATCTCAAAATCACTTTTTTAACATATCTTCCCTTGATTTTGAATAAAGAACGAATGTGCTCATATAGTTATAGGGTTTGTTCCTGTCATACTTCCTACTCAAGGTACTTTGAGTAGGAAGTGTGACAGGAACAATCCCTATAACGAATTTATCATACCGAGAACCATTTCGTAACATACTCTGTGTAATTCTAACGTTTGAAAATTTTAGTGACCTAACTCGGCGTCAAGGTAGGACACAATGTGACCGTAATACTGCGACGTCATTGGCTGAAATTAGTTTGAGGCGTGATAATACGACGTATCATATCCCTCTCGGGAAAGACAGCCAAATGCTATCGTCAGAATTTACAAAATGTATGTAAGGGACAATCTCAAATCAAATTTGTGTAATTTTAAAACATATAACTTGTACTTGCAAGTCTCGAAGATAAAATGAACAAAGCGTTTTTCTCTTATTGCCTTATCTTTTGTCCAATTTGATTTAAGGAATCATTGTAATATTTTTTTGGTTGATCGAGGTATCAACACCAAAAATTGAGGGAAAACCGCATCGTGCGCGTAGCGCAAGATGCATACGTTTTCCCTCAATTTTTGGTGTTGATACCTCGATCAACCAAAAAAATATTACATTGATTACTTATCATTTCATTTCGTCGCTTTTCAACGTTTATTTGCAGCTTTGAAATCGTGTTGCTAACGACGTTGCTTATGACGTTACTAAGCGCGTACTTCCGTTTTGTGTTGATACAGGTATCAACAAAATTTCTCGTCCAATCAGAATCGTCGTTTCTTAATGATAATAATGGAAATTAAATGATTCAGCAATATCGCTGTCTATATCACTATTCTAAAACTTTAATACATCGTATTTTGGGGGAAACGTCTGAAAAGTTACATGGATTACTCACATATCACACATTAATCTTTAAACTTTGCATGCTCCCCTTGCAGAATCGCGTACTCGACAGGTCTCGGATCTATATAAACGTTTCTATAGGCGTTTTAACTATACTATAAAGGCGGCCGAACCCAAAACCATACTCTCCCGTAAACGACCCCCCTCCCTAGTATCAGTGACCCTCCCCCTTCCGAGGGAGGAGTTGATGTACTTAATTCATCCTTCTCTAGACGTCCACAAAGAAATCACCCTAGCTACGCCACTGTCAAGATTAAGTATAGTATTGCATGCTCACGCGAAATTGCAAAAATAATTCGAATACGATAAAAGATCATGGATGGATACATGTACCAAATGTAAAGTAAAATTCAAAAGAATAAGGAAAGTGGAAAGGGGCTACCCCCCCATGCGCGGGAATAGATTGGGTCGAGTTGTTTATGAGCGACTCCTATTTCCCCTTTTCCCGATTATTGCGCATAATATTTTTAAATTCATAAAATGGACCAAATGAGTTGCAATGACCGAGCTGGACCACCTCTCACCCTCTCTGATATATTTCTATTCCATGCGATTTTATCCGACCGCTGAGCTAAAATGTACGTTGAAGACAATGATACGTCCATCATCGTGGTAATAATCATTTATGGCATGGAGTATGCTGTAGGACAAAGTATTCTCTGGTTGAACCGCACTATATATTGGTAAGAGTTATCTCAGGGGCGGATACAAGATTTGGGTTTAGGGGGGCGTCATGAATATAAAAAAGGCAAAGGGTCTGGGGACCGCTTCCTCCCTCCCCCAGTGGGTCCAGGACGAAGTCATGTTTTGGGTTCCTTTGACCACCAGAATGGAAAATGTATATAATTCATACAAAAACGTTGAAACTATGTATTATTGAATATATCTGGCGAGCGAAGCAAACCAGCGAACTTTCTAAAATTGTTTTAGAGAGGGTTGGGGTACACAACCCAAATGGCATCCCCTTTGCTGCAAGAGTACATGTTTGTTGACTAAAATCTTAGTACATATGTCAGAAAAAGACCGTCCAAATAGTCACAGTAAAGTAAAGGTATGAAAGGCGTAGTATCACTTTATAATTCTGGCTATTTTAGCATGAAATGGTCATGCTTAGCAAATGGTGTGAAGTTAATCTAAATTGAGTTAGGTGGCGAGCGGCAGCGAACCAGCGAAAATTTTCCGACATTCGACTCAAAACAGCCTGAAAATGAGTATACACATAAAGGTTAAGCCCCCAAAATACCTTACTTCGACGATTTCAGAGGGGGGGGGGGGGGGGGGGGCGTGCGCCCTTTGCGCCCCCTTCAAAATTTGCTCATGTATCTATACTGAAATTAACCCCCAAAAATGAAGAATCGGAAAATGTATATATCTCGGAAACTTCTATAATTTATAAGTAAATGTGAATTTTCGCTCCGGCTCAATTTCAGAGAATGAAACCCTGAAAATAAAATGCATACTATATATTTATACAGATACTTTTTCTGATTGCAGGACCGGAGCGCCTCGTTTCAATGAATTAATGTACTTTATTTAATATGTTATATTTATAAATTGCTCATGAAACCTTGAGAAAAAAAAATCATGTAGCGACTTTAATCTGAGTACTTCCCCCTTTTTTCCCCTGAAAAAAAAAAAGAAAATGACATAAATCTATGTAAAATACATTTGCTTACCTTCATACGTATTACGAGGATATATTTAAAATATACTTTAAATAATTCAATATAAAACTTTAATAATTGAATATGTTCTACTCGATCATAAGAGGTATGCAGGTTCCTCGCAAAATTTTCTAGTTTAACAATGCCATCCGACCTCATGAGAGCAAAAAAAAAAAAAAAAAAAAAAAGGAAAAAAAGAAATTAAAGTAAAATGAAGATTCGTCAGCGTTGTTGATTATGAATTTGCGAGCAAGGTGAGACGATTTACTTGCTGCAATTTGGCTGATAATTCTCTCGATGAGACGAAAAGGAACATCAAGCCATTTCTGAACAAAAAAAAAATAATGATGAGAAAACACGTGCTTCCGTGCCGTGCATATGACTAGCTAGCAACCCCTCCCCCTTCCCCAAAGCATTGGGATTATGATACGATGATTTATGATGCAAAAAAAAAAAAAATATGTGTACATAGTATCAGGAAAGTACATGTTGTTGTTGTTGGTTTTTTTTTTTTGTTTGTTTGTTTGGTTTTTTTTTTGTTTTTTTTTGTTTTTTACAAAATTAATGAATTAAAGATTGTTTTGATCGATGAAGTTCTATTTATTTTTCTATTTTTTTTTTCTATTTGTTTCTGGTTTTTTCTAAAGGCCCCCGTTATAGAGTAAAATAACTATTTAGTGAGAGGAGGTGCACCAAATAATGATGATATTAAAAACCTTGAGTCCATCCTAGTCTGACGATCTCATCATCTAACCATGCTTTGCATTAATCTTCGTTTATTACGAACATACACAGATTACTAGCCTATTGATTTTTAGCGCGGCGTTAAATGCTTTGTCGCGTCATTTGATTGTGACGTCATAGTATGACAGTGCGTTAGGTGCAATGTAGAGATAAAAGATTGAACCGGTTACGGGAATGCGCGAAACGATGCGCACACGTTTTGTCCAGGGCCTCGTTAAGTTTAATATTTTCCCGTAAATGCGTCAGGAGCGAAATATACTATGTGCATAGTATGTGCTATTGACTGTGATGTTGCAAGTGTATGGCCGTCCTTAATCCACCTGTTTGGGTACAATAGTACTTTGATTTTCATTTTCGATATGTCATTCACTTGTCTCGTTCAAGAACATTGGTTTTCTTTGTCGGAGCTCATTTCGTTATCATTTCCTTTCTTTACATGTATAGTTTTGTTCGTATGAACAACAGGAGCTCGATGCCAACAACCCTCAATGACACCCGCCCCTTCGTATTATATCTATCTATTCTACTGTAGGTATGGAAAGTAGAGGCGGATATTCTTGTGGATCGTTGGCATCGTGCTCCTGTGGTATGAACTAACATGTAAGCTGCGAATTTGATTTCACCTTACAAAGGAGTCACTGTGAATCTCTTTTATATCTAAATATAGTGTCGTAGTGTATAAAATAAATTGTGCTCAATATTACAAAAAAATCATTTCATACAACTCAGTGAACTTATTTTTTATAGCTATGATCTTTCACAGTCATATGACAATTTTCATACAACACGACCGAGTGATACGCCACGGTCACCTCTAGACTTCCTGAAAGCTTTCCAATCAAGATGCCACAACATCTGTCGCTGACAATGCCTCTATTTACCAATAAGCCAGAACACTGTATCACTCAGAAAATCAGATTGATTCTCTTCTCCTTCAAGATTAAGTTCATATTGTCACATCTGACGTGAAATATCTTGAACAATTGGCACTTTGAAGCCGTGTTGTGTACAGGACGTTCACGACATAGACATTTCCCGCCATTTCCGGCGAGAAAATTTAGTGCAATAAAACTAGGGAGAAATAAAACAGTATGAGCCGTAGCAGCAAAGCAGTGGGAACATTCCTCATATATTAGGCTCCATGAACGTATTTTAATAAAGAATTTCTTGTTTATATCATGACTATCCGAATCTCCTTTATCTTTGAAGAAATAAATAAAACACAACTAGAGAGTTGGTCTGATACAAGGTCATTATTAAAAACAAAACAAATCTCGAGTGAGACCAAGTGATAAAAAAGAACCAAAAACCCTATTCATGCCATACTCATCTTTAGAAATATAATTTCAGCCTTGTTGGCAAGTTAGTTACTGTTTTTCCCTTTAGATTAAACTCTACAAAGGAGGGCAATTAATTACATAGACATTAACAAAGAATGATTTTATTCAACAACAAAAATACAATTGTACTTTTCTTAGAAACACACTTGCTTCCAATACAAATAAAAATCAGTACTGAGGCAATTGAATTTTTGACAAAACGGAAGTGTCCATAATCTGACCCTTAATCCATTGGGCTATTTAACGGGCAAAGTTGTATCGATTCGAATGAAACTGCGAAGTAAAAGTATATCGCAAACACACACACTTTCTCAACAATATATCTCTTGCTCTTTGAAACGTTCAACGCATTTTTACGATGATTTTGACTTGCATAGGTAAATATCTGTTGTGAATAGTCCCGTCTTGCAATTTTTGGATGATAGAACTTCGGCGGAGTTTTTTTTAAGTCTTATGTGTGTAAAAAGATTGACTAAGTAAAATTATCTGTGTCGGGCTATTACATAGATCATCACCCTCCAACTTCAGATACTTGAAGATTCTATTTACATGTACCTCACTTTTTGAAGACCTTTTAATTGAATAACCGTTCTTTGTTATGTTCTAGAGACTATTAATATGGTAATTCTGTTGTGTTACTAGAAGACCTAAATTGTCCGTTACCAGAAATCCGGTTCCAGCTAATCGTCCTTTGTCTTCTTTATACGTTTGTTGCATAATTAGGAAATGATTGTCTGAATTTTGTGCTTTGGATGTATATATTATTTGTATGTGCTTTTAGAAAGGGACCAACGCCATCAAAAATGACATCGAGAAACAAATAACAAAAACATTTGGTCCATTTTCATTCAAACTTCAGTTCCTTTTGCCTGTAATTCGTTGATTTGAGCTAGCTTTTCCTCTAACTGTGCCTTATCCCTGAGTGCTTCGTCTAGGAGATTATTCAGCTCTGTATCGGAGGCTCGCCACATTAGTAACAAGTCATCCTTCGTAATATCATTGTAATTAAGCGACGTCAGAGCCTCCCGTTCACATTTAGTTATCATAAGAGATTTTCTCTTTAAATGGTTTCTGTGTCTTTGATTTAAAGGCAGTGACGTTTTTCTAGGATTTGATTGACACAGGTGTTGACCGTCATATTTACTGTTCCTATCATGCGTTAATTGATTGGAGGAAATAGCTCTCATTTCAGATACGGGATCACAGCTATGTACAATATTTCCATTTGGCACTATGCTATTCGTCTTTAGACCGCTAAAGTCTGAATCGTTTGAGCTAATGACATTGGAATCTAGAGGAAATTCTCCACTAGATCTGAGGCCAATTATATCACTTCTTTTTCGTACTTTTGCGAGTAAAGGAACTTCACATTCTGTCCTTTCTGCTTTTGTCGTATGACGTCTATTCCTTGCACGAGGATAAACATTATCCTCCCCCACAACAACTTCACTTAAACACCACTTTTTCTTCTCTGCCTCTCCATTTTTAGAATTTTCTTCATCTTCGTCCAGATCGTCTACAGAGCTTGTTTCACAGTCCTGTGTCTGACTTTTAAGGGCGTCAAAGTCTATATTACTGGAAAGCTCCTTAAGTGAGATTTCAGTTATACACGGGATATCGCCATTTGTCGGTGAATCATCCCCGAAGAGATTGTTATTCCTCATTTCTTGCATCCTGGACATAAACAATAAGATATATTAATCACTTTTAATAGAATTCATTCAGGAAGAAAGAATATCATTACCCCATATTCATCCAAGAGAAAGTTACTATTTATCATGGATAATAACATAGATACAAGGATCAGGATAAATGGATTTTTTAGGTTGCTGACAACCCTCTCATTCTGTCTATATACATACCACTTAGCTTTTTCTACAATATCCAGAAAGTTTCTGTTCAGTCTTTTTGTTTTCGCCATGTCGGCTAGTTTATTCCTCTGAAAGGTAAATCAAAATGAGCTGATTACAGTTCCTAAGGGAATCAAAACTAGCACAAATGTCAACTTTGTTAAAAAAAGGAAAACATTATTATGACAAAGTTCTCTCATCTCTTCAGTGAATGAATGAATTCTGCTTCGGTCAAATTTGGAAATTTTGACTTTAATGAGTCTCTTGGGGCAAGAAAATCTTACTCTGATTGTGCTTTTTTGAAAGAGTCTGGCGAATTCTCTATTTCTGACTATTCCAATCATTTCCTTGGCAGACTCATGCGCACCAATCAACACTTCACTGGTTATGATCCGGTGTAATCTCTGAAAGTTATAGATGTAGTAGTCTTTATATGGGTCATAGAAGATGATAAATGGAAGCTAATGCATTTACCAAAAACATTCCATAAAAGGCTGGGCAACCTAATGACGTTTCATTCCTAGTCAAGTACGCGAATATACATAGCTGATTTCAACGATAGAATTCAAGATTTTAACAATCTTCATGATTAAATTCGACTCGTTTTAATGATAAAAGCATCAAAATACTGAAACTTATTGTAGTTACTCTTCCAAATTTACATTCTGTTAACATACATGTATCTAATAGTACCTGGAATATGAAATTAGTACAGTCAGTCAACTCGTTTAGAAAACTACATGTAGTATAACTATTTATTTGACTATCTCTATTCTGATGAGAATTAAGAGTTTTATTGATGCCTTATTAATTCTGGTTAAGTTTTATGTTTGGATTTTTTGTAAAGTTGACAACCCCATCTTTAAAGGTGACTTGGTGAATTACTAGTATAATCAATGATAAGTTTACCTGACTCAAGAACATGATATGTAAGCTTCTCCACCGACTGCCCGTAGGTTTACTCCGTATAAACGGCACCACCCAGCGGAAGACGGCGTATTCTACAATGACTAGACCTATACCAATGATAATGCCAAGGGATAAACAAAGGAAAAGTCCGGCATGATGTGTAACCTCCAATCGGAACCCCTCTGTCGTAATTCGTTGACCGAAACATTGCTCCTCATCAAAATGGATGTCAATGAGGTCTTCGATATATCCTTTTCTGTGATATTCTTTGATCTTATCTGACAATGGGACCTGTAAAGATATGTTGGTTTGATCAGGACATTTTCAATAACACCGTACCATACCACATTTGGTAGTACTGTGTGCAATGATGTAAAGTTCCGTTTCCCTGTAACCGAGCATAAAAGTATACACTGTATGCAATGTATTTTCACATACCTCGTAAACGTGAGAACAAGTGTTTTGACGCCGAAGCAAACACTGACACTCTTTAGATATGAGAGGGAAAGGTCATCAGAAAAATAAAGAAGTAAGAATATCCAACAGGACAACGAAGCTGTTATCACAGCGGAACACAAACAAACGAGGCGGGAAAAATAGGGGAATACGTAAAATTGCCAAGTCAACAATCAGCAGAGAACAATCACAACAAAAACCCAACAATCTAGGCAAAAAAAAAAGAAGAAATAAATCGCTAAAACATAAAGAAAGAACAACAAATACAAAGGAGATCAATGACTAGCATTACATGGGCTGATTAAAATGAAAACGGAATTCTTTGTAAATGGCGCCATCGAAATGAGCAAATAAACAAACAAATTACAGGTTTGGATAAATAGAGCATCATCCTCGTTTGAAGTCGCTGTCTCAAATAAGGTAATCCAGTACGATGGGGTGGGATGTTGGTTTACAGAACACATGAATGAGTGTACATGTGTGCACAATGCACTTATATTGGTAGTACCATCTACAATAAATTCCGTTTTCAGCATTTTCAATATAGTCATTGTCTCCCTCTACTTTATCTGTTATTTCAAAGGTATTTTGCCTTTTTCTTTCTTTCTTTTTTCTTTCTTTTTTTTTTCTTTCTTTTCTTTCCTTTTCTTTTTGGAGATCTCATTTTGGTATTTATCACTCAGCCTTTCTTTGTATGTTGGTAAACGACTATATTTAAATTGCTTAAAAGATAAACTTCATTTCAGAAGATTCCTTTAATTAATATTTTATAAGATCCTGGATTCATCCAAGAAGAAATCGTTAAAGCACAATTAAACTGAAAACATAAAAGATCTTACATCTTTTCAGCTAGTTATCTCGTTTCTAATGGCAACTTGCTATTTACGAATATTGCTTATCTCAAAACTCATGACAATTTCCTACCTAATTTGATATCTTTTAGAAACAGAATAATCAGTTATCCAAGGGCTTTGTAGTTCTTTATAGACGCTCTCTGATGTTAAGAATACTTAGAATTGGATATTGGCTTACAAAGTCCATAAGGACGTATCCATACTGCACAAAGTAAGATGGGGATTACTAATTCTAAATAATGCTGTAATACTCTTCCTCTAGTCGTTACCGCATATAACTTGAAAAAAAGACCGTTGAGAGTTTAGAAATACGGTGTTTTTTCTTGTATTCACATTAATTTCTTTATGTCGGGGGATGGGAGTAAAACTGACATGAAGAGAGGAATTTCTATTTGTTTATTTCAAAATCTGTAAGTTATTATCTGATTTTTTAAGTTCCATTTGTATTTGCGTTCATCTCCTCCCCCCCCCTTTTTTTTTTTTGAGAGAGAGAGCAAAATGGGGGGATTCAAGTGTTTAACGTCTTCAAATTCAATAGCATCATTAAGGAACAGATCAATTTGCAGCATGGACCAGATATGCACGTTTCTGGTGCTTAACCCTCGTCAGTGATCCTCAATCTAAACAATGTAATATAGACAAAGAGTGCGGTTATGTCCAAAAATGTATCGAAAGACGTAGCATAATGGGTGGGATATGATGCTACAGGACCCACGTCTTAGAAATTCAAGAAATCTAGATAACAGAATTTTTTAATGTGTTGAAGAAACGATCAACCGAATTTGATCAAACGTGTATGTTCCCTCGGGGACTCCTGGTCCACCAGCAGTGACACTCACCAGGTGCTACAAATGTTTAACGTCTTCAAATTCAATAGCATCATTTAGGAACACAGACATACTAATTTGTTCATTAAAATTGATTGCACTTTGTCTGATTTTTTAAAAAGTTTCAATTTAACATTTCTTACTAGAAACTTTCTTTGAAACATTATCTATCTTGAATTACTTTCTTTTATGTGGAAAGGGATTCCCTGTCGCCTAACATTACTTTTTACAAAATTGAGGAAGTATCTATTTGGGATTTCAAGGTTTCTCGATTTAGGATGTAATTAAGGATAAATGTGAGTCTGGGACGATGGCATTTTGTCCGTCACCTATATACAAATGTCGTCTGCCAACACAATCGAATTGTAACCAATCAGCGGCAACGTATCTCTATCCACAGTCAGAGCTGTTAGATAAATCACCTTCAGTAAGACGCATAAATCAAAAATAACTATCAGCTTCACTGTCCCACAGATATGATTAAGAACATTTTATTCTTATTTACAGACATAAATTCCATTTAAAGTACATATTTTACATAACCTCATGTCAATGTTAGACTTTTTTAAGATACAGTGTGAGAATCTCTCTTTTTCCAAATGTTCAATCTTTCAAAATAATATTGATTGATTGATTGATTGATTCCTGATGTATAGTAAATTTTTGAGTAAGGAGAAAAGAAAAGGTACCCTTGAAATTTTAGGCAAACATCAATATATTGTTTTTTCGGCTACAAGCTGATTCGTGTTTCAGGGAATCCTCGGTTCGAAAATTAATGCTATAAATAGACTCCGAGAATTTTTTTGTTGTTCGATATATCAACAAAATTTCTTAACCAATAAGAATCTTCGTTTCTTTAAAATAACAATGAAAACTAAATTATTAATTGATAATTATACCAGTTTTTGTTTTGTTTTTAAATACTTTAGTTTTTCACGTATTTTCAGGCTTCATATGATCTAAAGTGGGTCTGAATTTTAAGAAATAACAACTAGCTAGCCGTCGTTATTCTTACGCACGAACCAATCAGATTATAACTTCGCCGCTTCGCGGCTCGGTGATAAATAGATTGGTTCATATGACACAGGGAATTACTGGACAATAAACCATGGCTAGCTAGTTGTTATTTCTTTTCTAATATTCTTCTGCAGACGACAATGGACGGTGCTTAGCGGACTGGCAGTTTGTTGGAGATTTTACACCAGGCGCGTGAATAGGCTGAGCTTAGCAGACTGGAAGTTTGTTGGAGATTTTACACCAGGCAAGTACATATAGGAAGTAAATCTCAAGTCTTATTAGAATAAAAGTTAGTAACCAATTGACCTGAAAAACGATGATAATTAAAAAGAATCAAAATACGGAAGTTCGGGGACAAAATTTGAGTTTATAGGGATATAAGGTATTGAAAATGAAGAACGAAAAAAAAACGGAATTTTCCTGTTAAATTATTTGTTGGAAAAATGAAAGACACCTAAAAAGTCCCTACGAGTCAAAATTGGAAATGGAAGTACAAATACCGGTCAGAAGTTCAGCAAATAAATCACACAACCAATTATTCTATTTGACAAGAAGATCCGAAAAGAAAACAGTCTAGTACAACATTGTGTATGAGGAAAATTAAGGAATGTACCTTTAATGGAGATCCTTTAGGAAGGCCGATACCATATCCATCCTCACCAAAGGATTGAGATAGGATCCGCAGCTTACATTCTGGATCCAGCTTTACCCGTGCGAAGTCCAATATAGGATAGTCACCAAGGTACGCATCGAGATTACGTTTTCTTGAAAACGAAGCAAAGAAAAACCATTAATGAAGTGGGATATGATACACGTTTTTTGGGATCAAAAGGTATAAAGATATCAAATACCTGTACAACAAATGAAGACTAACGTGGTGTCCGTCCTTGCAAGAGTTGTGGAACTATGTGTGAAAATGGTTTTCCATTTTGCACCACTTCGTAACATAATTTTAACTCAGAACACATTTTTCAAGCAGAAATTTTCTTTGTAAAACTTAATCGCAAAAGATGTGCATAATTTGTTGACTTGAACTAGATTAACGTTTTTGTGAGTGTTCAGTCGTGTTCGACAGAAATGCATTTTTCGAATTGACAAGCATGTAAGTTTTGATACCAGGTGAAAAGCGGAGACTGCTTGATTATGACTTAATTGTATATCGACGCATTGGGGCATATATATTTCGAGATACACATGTAATACTTTTTCAAAAAGTATTTCGATCGAAGGTCATGATACAAATATGTCTTTGTTAAAAAAAAACATTCGGCATATTCTCTGAAGCTACATTTAGACGGCTAATTTGCAAGCTATCTATTGACTATCAACGACCTTCTATGTGACTTATACTTATTGTTCAGTGTCGATCCTCTTTTCATACAGATGAGGAATAGAGTATTCGTAAAATAGGTGAAATTGCATCATATGCGGAATGATTTTTTTTTTTCATTGAAAATTATATTAGAAAAGTCGATTCAACTTGTTGAATCTTGATTTTTATTCAAGATGACAATTGCATATTTGATTAGATTTTGAAGACAGAAGTTCCAATGCTTTATGGTTCTTGCGTGGAAAAACCATCACTGTTTGTATTCTTACATGAGCATTTCTATGGCTTGGTCTGACGTTGGTACCAGATGATGTTGGCTTGCCCTAAAAAGTCGGGAACTAATGTTACGCACGAGTGATTCCACTGCACTTCCGCCTAACACTCCGACTCGGATCTGTAATAACTGCAACGACATAAAAGAAATGTCCGTATATATAGACCAAAAATAAAATATATTAGATTCTAGCCTCCTATCAATTTTCCATTGTTCGCGTTACTTGATGTCTCTGAAGCATAAACTTTGTACAAAGTTTGCTTACAGGAATTAATTTGCTAAGCTATCATATTCACAGGAAACAACAATAAAACATTTTTACAATCAATGTTTTAATAACCTTTGCGATACTAAAGCCGGCGATAAAATCAATCAATAAATAAAACAGAATACCACTGTCTGTCACTGACTTACCCGGGAGTCAAATATGTCATTGTAATTAATTCCCGTGTGTTTACCCGCAATGAACGCTGCCAAGTTCGCTGTGTAACTAGCTATGATAAAGATGCAAGCAAAAGCCCAGAAATTTTGCATAACCTTGCTTGGCCAAGATTTTGGCGATTTTGTCTTGACTGTATGACCACATATAATGGACCAGACCATAGTTAAACCCGATGCTAAAGTATAATTTTGTTTCCTTTTCCGACCCCATGGGTTAAGACCAAAGGGACTGTTCCATTCGAACACCGCCATGCTGATAGCGGAAACCGTGGCACTAATCAAGATTCCTAACCACACAACGTATGCAAATGGTTCAAGGAACGCCAAGAAATGAGTCTTAGGGTTCTGTTCTGAATAAAGAATGGTGAATCTTGAGAAATAATATGGATATGTAAAGTCTATAGCTTTCATCCTACTCCTGGTAATGCTAAAAGCGGCTACGGCCATGTGTGCGGTTCCCTCCATCAGATCTTCGACCATTCCATTCCAGGATCCATTATTATCGTCCTTTCCGTAAGTCGTGTCGTGCACAATATAAAGCGTATATGAAAAATCGAGATCACTTGCTAATCTGTTAAGAAGGTCAATTGCCAGACCGCGACAGCAATGGATCTTATACGGGTTGCTTCTATTGACGATGCCATTTTCGTAATCACGCAGAATTCTTAAAGTTGATTCTTTGTCTGTCACGTCTGCCTCTATTTTCAAACAAATTGTATCAAGTGTGCACTCTCCACTATAGTCCTCATTCGGCTCTTCATCAATGACAAAAGGTTTCACTGGATTTGTTACAATTCTGTACCTAATTTTGCCATTATTCATATGGCTTGATATCTGCTCGAAAGGCCATAAAATTCCAAATGGTCTAACTTCTTCTTCCCTGATAAAGCCGACATCTTGCCATGTCTGGTGGCGACCTTCCTGTACTAAACCACGAATTCTAAATGACGTAGTGAGTAAAGTTCCATCGGAATCAAATTTCACATGTCCTGTAAGTCCATCATACGTTGTACCGAGTATTTTGCTGAAAGAAAAATCATGGAGTTTGGTGTATTTTTCAGAATTTTTGCAAAATTATACATGTATGTTGTCTATATTTTAAAATATTTGTGAGTTGTATATCAAAATTATTTACTTTGACTAGTCTATTTATATTATAAATATTTTTGATTTATTTTATATTGACAATGTGATTAGAATGAGTGAAAGTGTTTAGTTTGAAAATATTTTTAGAACAAATCACATTATCAATTTAGGCCAAAGAATAGGACATTTATGTATATAAACAAAGAAGATGGTATATGTCGGCCGACCAATGGTCCTAGCGTGGCTCGAACCAGCAACCTTTCGGTCAATGGCCTGACATCCTATCCACTAGACCATGGCGCAGACTATAAGCCAAAGTAATTGAATAGGAAATGACGACACTGAAGTGATCGCAGCGAAACATACACGTTTAAGACGAGAAATAAGGGAACAAACAGACAAAGTCAACGATAACAATCTCATCACATAAGACCTAGCTTCCATCTATGTCAAGGCATGAATTAAGTTCCCCGAGGGGTTTGACAGTAAGTGTTTTGAATATTTTTCCCTGACATTGTCGCCATAGCACTTTCTATATAGACATAACCTCAGACAGTGCAGTGCATGTACTTTATATATTGTTTTCATTTTCGTGCATGAACATCGACGGCGGGTACGGCTAGCAAACAGGGGATGCTTACTCCTCCCGGGCACCTGATTTCCTCTTTTTCGGCCTCGAGCATCACTGATGATACATTACTTGTAGAAGTGCGCATATGGTGTACTAAAATTTTATACTAGAACATATATTTCAATATTGAAATTATGTTCAGTCATTCGATGAGGAATTGTACTGAGTTTCATACCAGAAAAAAAAATCTATATAAACAAGATAAATCAAACGTGAAATTTTTGATTAATTTTCTGCCATCGAAGATGAATGCAAAAGAATCGAGAGAAAAACCCTCTCCTCTCAAACTTCTCAAGGTGCCGTCATTACTTCAAGTAAAATCAACCACTTTGTTATTTATTCGTTCACTGAACTGAAGTTCGATCACCAAGGTGATTTTTTATATCTGTTTTATTATTGTTGGCTTCTATTTTACTATGATTATAAATGACGTTTTTATCCCGTAATCTTAAATTAGATTATCGACTGAAATACGGATGAAATAAATCAAAGAAATATCGACATACGTATGCATTTTATAGGATTCTTTGAAATAAAATTGTTTCATTTTATTGTTTTCCTACCATGCAAAGAATCCGAAGATCATTTTTAAAAGAAAAACATTGATAAATAGTTTTCAAGGAAATAAAATTCTTATTGCAAGGACTGCATCTCTTTTTTCATTTTTTTCAGTGAAGTATCGCACCATTATTGCGCTCAAACTTGATCGATAAAATACTTTCTATTAACTTTTTTGAATTGTTTATTTACTTGTTTATTATTCATTGATATATGTTTATAGAAGGTATAATTAAGATTTGGTTGGATTTGTAATGATTTGTAACAATAATTATTATCGTGCGTTTCATGTGTCTTTTTTGTGTGTGTGTTTTAACATTTTCTCCTGGAAGTTGTAGAGTTGGAACACTTCCGTATTATTTTACTTTGCATTTGTCCATCTTTTACTCTTTTTATAATTACTCTATCTTCTTCTTATTATTATTCTCATCTTTGGACAATTCTATCCACAAAGCAAACATTGAATAACGCAAATATAAAGCTTTTTTTTTTTTAAAAAAAAAAGGTAAACAGATCCTTGGCCAGAAAGTCCAGTCAGTGATTGAGGAAATTTGAAAACAAGCCCTGACCATCACTCCCCCATACATATAGATCCATGCATGAAAAGATACTGAGTAAACATAGATTTATTCTAAGGAGAGATAATTATACGCTATGGGATTTTTATTCGAAGACAATCGTATACTTAACCAGAAATTAACAATAGTTAAGATGTTTATATGTTTCCATTTGGATCGAAATCCTTGAAAAAAGAGACCAAAATAGAATCTTTATAACCCCTCGAAATGAATCCTTTCACAGATGAAAATAGACTTGCAAAAGGGTTTATTTAACCTTTGGCACTCCTTGTAAGTCACGCATTGTACATTACAATAAAGAATTGCCATGAGTATATGAAGTCCAATACTTTGCAATCATATAAACAATATCGAGTCATAAATACGCGAGAAAACGGAAAATGGAATGTAGACATGAAATGTCTATTGATTACATTATCAAGCTGCAGAATTCCTTTCAAGTTTTTTTTTTCTGTGACACGCTTTCAGACAAAAGTGACACCAAGTATTTGTCATCTTACTTAATACTTACAAACGTAACTAACCATTGACTAGTTTATTCGAATTTTACGAAAGCTTATAAGTGCCATTTTTTGGAAAGAAAAAAAAATTAAAAAGTCGTTCTAACAAGATAAAAAGTCGTTCAAACGAGTTAAAAAGTCGTTCAAACGAGATAAAAAGTCGTTCAAACGAGATAAAAAGTCGTTTAAACGAGATAAAAAGTCGTTTAAACGAGATAAAAAGTCGTTCAAACAAGATAAAAAGTCGTTCAAACAAGATAAAAAGTCGTTCAAACGACTTTTAAAAGTCGTTCAAACAATATAAAAAGTCGTTTAAACAAGATAAATAAGTCGTTCAAACGACTTTTAAACTCGTTCAAACGACTTTTAAAAGTCGTTCAAACAAGATAAAAAAGTCGTTCAAACAAGATAAAAAGTCGTTCAAACGACTTTTAAAAGTCGTTCTAACAAGTTAATAAGTCGTTCAAACAAGATAAAAAGTCGTTCAAACAAGATAAAAAGTCGTTCAAACAAGATAAAAAGTCGTTCAAACGACTTTTTAACTCGTTCAAACGACTTTTAAAAGTCGTTCTAACGAGTTAAAAAGTCGTTCAAACAAGATAAAAAGTCGTTCAAACGACTTTTTAACTCGTTCAAACGACTTATAAAAGTCGTTCTAACAAGATAAAAAGTCGTTAAAACGACTTTTTATCAAAGCTGTCAATACAGTGTGTAACTTTAGTATTGGATCGATACATGCTATAGTATTCATTGGGACTTTAAACCTACATGTATGTTGATATGATGCATACGAAGCATACATGTACTAGTATATCATACAATAAGCAATACATATCTACTGATACATGTATATATGTAGAACCATCATCATGCAATTCTCTTTTAGAGAGGTCAGGGCGGTGCTGAGAAGAAATTAGGCAGGCATGGGAAGGGGAAATGGTTATAGGATCGAGGGGTCTTTGACTGAGACGGGACCATGCCCTTTGAAATTCTAGGCACAAAATTAATATTTACTGTCAAGTGGTTCTAAAGAAAATATTATAAATGCTCGGGCCGTGAAAGATCCGCTCTGTCCGTAGATACAATTCTAAAAGGCCCATTACATGTACGTACAAAGGTCCGAATTTCCCCTTTGGTTATTATGCTTAAAACATCGCATTTAATGAAAGTATGTTTATTATAGCTATGTACATTTTAATAAAAAAAATAATAGCGCCCCAGCAATTCAGTTTTAAAAAGTCGATAAAAAGGCTTGAAATATTCCCCAAAAGGATAAACACATGTTAATTCCAGGGGCGTAGCTAGGCCTAAAAAGATCAAAGGTAGACCAAATTTCTATCAAAATTAAAATGCGTCAAAATTATCTACCGCCTTAATCTTATACCGTGGATTTATTTATCTTGCTGTCACCAGAAGGACACTCTGCATGGTACTTGACCAATCTACAGCCTGACACCAGCACATTCTTAAACATTGCATTCTGACTGACCACGGGACACCATGACAAGTCCTGTCCAAAACAGGGCACCGATCACCTGTCCTCTTTGAATGTCGATCGAACTATGCAAGAGCTCGCCCCAGCTGCCAGATAAAGGACTGTTTTTTGTTTAAATTGTTTTAAATCCATTCATACATATTCAACTGTGTGTTACTTAGGCCCCTACGACGTTTTGGAGTCATACATACATGTATATACAACATTTCTTTGAGATCTCTGGGTAACCAGAAAAAAAAAACCGGAAGGATTGTTTGCACGTGCACGTTATCCGGATAACCACATCATTTGCTTAATTTCTGATATGGGAGATTGTCGTCGTACCAGTGTTATATACATGTAGTAGTCTTTCTCCCTAGCCATCTTTCCCCCCGGAAAAATGGCTATATAGTGCCCCACCCCCCCCGTAAAATCTACTATATAGAAGTTTCCCCACCCCCAGGGGAAATTCTGCTATATTGTAAATTTTCCCCCATGTTATAGTAGATCTTCCCCCGGGGAAAAACTGCTATATATAGCCATTTTACCCCCCTCGAATGAATTCCGGAATGGTATTTAATCCATGTTGTAAAAAAGCACGAAAATAATCCTCCCATTCCAAACACAGCATAACTAGGGAGAAGATTTGAAATAAGACTTTGGCTTTGACACTGACCTTGAGATTTGACAGTCCTGCAGACTGGCAAGCTCATATCTAGATAAAGAGTCCGACAGACACACAGCGACAGACAGACAGACAGAAAACCCAAAGACAGACAAACAGGAAGACGGACAAATACAAAGACAAAGATATATAGAGAGTCACAAAGACAGACACAGACATACATAAGAGAATCTTACAGACAGACACACAGACAGACACACACACACAAACAGATTTACTCACTCGTAGACAGACATGAAAAAGACAAATACACATGACAATGATTTTCAGTATCATCTCCATTTTCCACAGCATTTCAGAAGAAAATTCATTGACAGAAGAAAGACAGACTCAGGGATAGACAGACACCTAGACAGAAAAAAAACCAGACTGACTCAAACATACACCCTCTCACATATACTAATACGCAAAAAGATAAATACATGAAGAAAGATACAGACAGAAAAACTTCCAGATGCATGCACAGACAGACACACACAGAACGATATACAGACACAAAGAAAGATATACAGAGGCACTTACCCACAGACACTAATAAACACACACAGATAGACAGATACACCTAGCCAGATAGACGCATAGAGAGACAGATTGGCAAACAGACTTACACAAAGACAGACACGACAGACATACAAACAGTCAAACATACACAAATCACAGATGCACTCTCAGACAGACAGGCAGGCAGGCGGACGGACGGAGAGAGACATACAGGGATACAGACAGGTAACTAAACACACGCACAGACAGACAAGAAAGTTTCTTTTATTGATAGAAAGGAAGAAAGGAAAGGACAGACATAAAGACAGGCACAGACAGGTAGACAAACAGACAGATACACAATGTTTAAACATGCAGATGATATAAGACAAATTGATTGAGCATTTCGAGTTAGGTCCATATCATAACCATTGATGCAAAATACATTGTAATAAAAAAGATAAAATCCAAACCAGTCACGGTAGGGGGAAAAATCTGCTATGGGGAAAGACTACTATATAGCAGTTTTTCCGGGGGGGAGCTACTATGGGGGAAAGCTACTATGGGGAAAAACTACTATATAACACCGGCACCGATTGCACTTTGTCCCTTTTGTGTCTCTTACTTTCCTTGTTTACTCTTTGTTTTAAGATTGAGAGTTTTGGTGTTTTGCTGTGGATGCTGCAACTGTGTCTTGTTGGAAATCCCCTTCTTTCTGTAGGATCGGTTTTGATTATTGAATATACTCGTATCTTATTATTGTCTTCATTGCTAGACGGTCTCAATCAAATATCTAAAATGTTACAAATATAACAATTGGTCCAAGTAAAGCAACTTTTATGTTGTCAAGGAATGTGGCTCTATGGAGTGTCAAGCTATTACAGTCCGAGGGGGGAGAGGGGTTACACACCAATTCCCTTCGCTGTAAGGGTATACTTATTTATTCAGTTCATGTATATATCAGGAAAGACCGGTCAAACGGCCAAAAAGTAAAGTTGAGACGTTATCATAAATCTAGATCAAATATGCAAGTATATAGACATCAATCAGATCTAGTTTTGATCTTGTATAAATGGTAATTTCAAAAGTCGTTTGAACGAGTTTTTATCTTGTTTGAACGAATTTCTGAAGTCGTTTAAACAAGTTAAAAAGTCGTTTTAACGACTTTTTATCTTGTTTAAACGACTTAAGAAACTCGTTTGAACGAGTTTTTATCTTGTTAGAACGATTTTTATAAGTCATTTGAACGAGTTAAAAAGTCGTTTGAACGACTTTTTATCTTGTTTGAACGACTTTTTATCTTGTTTGAACGACTTTTAAAAGTCGTTTGAACGAGTTAAAAAGTCGTTTGAACGACTTTTTATCTTGTTTGAACGACTTTTTATATTGTTTGAACGACTTTTAAAAGTCGTTTGAACGACTTTTAAAAGTCGTTTGAACGACTTTTTATCTTGTTTGAACGACTTTTTATTTTGTTTGAACGACTTTTAAAAGTCGTTTGAACGAGTTAAAAAGTCGTTTGAACGACTTTTTATCTTGTTTGAACGACTTTTTATCTTGTTTAAACGACTTTTAAAAGTCGTTTGAACGAGTTAAAAAGTCGTTTGAACGACTTTTTATCTTGTTTGAACGACTTTTTATATTGTTTGAACGACTTTTAAAAGTCGTTTGAACGACTTTTAATCTTGTTTGAACGACTTTTTATCTCGTTTAAACGACTTTTTATCTCGTTTAAACGACTTTTTATCTCGTTTGAATGACTTTTTATCTCGTTTGAACGACTTTTTAACTCGTTTGAACGACTTTTTATCTTGTTAGAACGACTTTTTTTTTTTTCTTCTTTCCCAAAAATGGCACTAATAAGCTTTCGTAGAGTTTTGACAAAAAAAAAAAAAAAAAAAAGATTTTGCATATAAATAAGTGATTGCATATCTTTAAAACGAGCCAAAAATTATGAACTGAAAAAGAAAAAGAAATCAAACCTTCAATTTGAGAATTTAAAAAAAAAGCGAAAAGGATCAACATTGCCTGTGTATGTTCAACTGCAAAATTCAGACCATGAATTTGATCACAAGATAGGTTTTTGTTTCAATATTGTAATCGTATCAAACTTCTTAAATTGAAATTTTCCTCAAATTTGAGAATTTTCCTTAATTATTTGAGAGATTTTTCCTCAGTTCGTTTCGTTTGAAACATGCCTAACTTGCGGTTTTTCTCAGAATTGATATTTTCCTCAGAGTTTAGAGAATCCTCAAATTAAGTGCAAGGAATTTGCTTTTGAGATTCTGCTAAAAATGAGTAGATATTTTCCTAACATATTTGAGTGAGCCCCATACCTACCCAAATACTTGAGGAGATCAGAATATCACGAATTAGGTGACACCAAGAAGAACTTAGGCAAGAAAGAGAGACAAACTACATTAGTAAAACATGAAAAAATAGCTTTTCTTCAATTATAAAACTCGGATTTGAGTCCCTCAACCTGAAATTTGCTTATGGATTCCTTCAGCTGAGTTTTCCTAAAAATCGTCTTGTAAGAAAATTTCTCAAATCATTTGAAGAACTCCTCGATTGAGAAAAGTATTTCTAAAATAATGACTTGTATCACCATATAGTTATCATGGCGCGGAGTTAAATATAATCGGCACATTTTTCACGCCATCCTAAATAGATTTACTATTACTAACCTAGATGCTCCATCATAATTCTATTCAAAATGGACATTTGAGTACCTTTTCTTAATGTTTTAGGGTATATTAGAATACTCTACTTCCTCAAAGTCGAGGGACTACTCAAAACTGTTTACCTTGTATAAAAGAAATATTTAGATTTTCCTCAACTTGAGGAGAGCCTCAACTCGTCCCTCATATTTAGATTTGAGTTTTCACAATACAAGAAGAGGCTTTTTTTCAAAGTTAATATTTTATTAATTAAATAATGTTATTTGTTTTCTTTGTCCCAATTGTCTTCTGTTCTGTCTATATAGAAAATGCTATGGCGATCATGTCAGGGAAAATATTAAAAACACTTACTGTCAAACCCCTCGCGGGGAACTTTTTTATGAGCTCCACATGGCAAAGGGCATAAGTGTGACACAAATGAGTTAAAGAAGATCCTGACGAAAGTCTCAACAGCACTCACAATAGAGCACCAAATTGAGCAATGACGGATCCCTAGCTAGCTAGCTAGAGGTGGGACCAGGTGCCCGGGAGGAGTAAGCATTCCCTATTGGCTAGCCGCACCTGCCATCGATATTCTCTTGCATGAAAATTAAAAGAATATATAAAATACATGCACTGTCTGAGGTTCTGTCTATATAGAAAGTGCTATGGCGACCATGTCATGGAAAATATTCAAATCACTTACTGTCAAACCCCTCGCGGGGAACTTTTTTATGAGCTCCACACGGCAAAGGGCATAAGTGTGACACAAATGAGTTAAAGAAGATCCTGACGAAAATCTCAACAGCACTCACAATAGAAGTGATTCTACGAACATCTCCTCAAGTATTTGATGTAGGTAAGGAGCTCCCTTAAATATTTGAGTAAAATAAAATCTCTCCTCAGTTTGAGTAAAATCTCAAATATTTTTTTCATACAGGCAGTTTTTAGGAGTGCCTCGACTTTGAGGAATATCTCAATTTCGATGAAAAATC
Organism: Pinctada fucata; assembly: GCA_028142955.1. Lineage (NCBI taxonomy): Eukaryota > Metazoa > Mollusca > Bivalvia > Pterioida > Pteriidae > Pinctada > Pinctada fucata. The sequence goes on along the minus strand of AP027103.1, from coordinate 59,391,876 downwards.
TCATCTTTGAGGAAAACTTCAAGTTGAGGTAGTTTAATACAAGACAAATTGAAAAAAAAACTCATATATTTCAGTAAAATACTCAAATTTGAGGAAAACCTCAATTTGAAAAGTTTGATAAAAGTGAGGATAGAACTTCAGTTAAAGGGAATCGCCGAAATTTCAAGGAAAACTCAGCTGAGGGAATGCTCGAGCAAATTAGAGTCTGAGGGATATCTTGGTTTAAATAATTGAGATGTTTGATAAAAGTGAAGACAAGAAGTTCATTTGAATGGAATCGTCGAAATTTCAGGCAAGATGATTTGAGGAAAACTCAGCTGAGGGAATGCTCGAGCAAATTAGAGCCTGAGGGAAATCTTGATTTCGAAATTTAAGAAGTCTGATACAAATGAAGCATGGGTTTCGAAGTCGCGATCTGAGATTTTGATTCTGAACCACGGGGTTGGGGAAAATGGTCGGGGTCAAAAGATCATGTCTGTAGTTCTCTTAAATCAACCATTGATTACAAACCTTTTACGGTGCAACATAATACGGTGTGACTTGTAGTTGTGCACCTGGGTTCAAAAACAACAGCTAAACTGGCAGCGAACCTTGATTGCTTGCGTCCTGCCAAGCTACATAAAATGAACTATTACGTTTCCGATTAAAAGTCGAAAATGTTTTTACAAGTATTCGATAGACGACAACGACGAACGATGTAAACCAATTTTATGCACTAGATACATGTTTCGGATCAGTGATACTTGATATTGTCGTCAGAATCGTCTTTTAAATAAATGCCATGATGATTTTCCGACACAGCCAAATGTATATTAGTAGCGCCATCTACTATTATTTCTTGAATTTAAATTCGTGCATTTACTTTCCAAAGAGTGCGCGGCTCCGAGTTTTGTGTAGAGTCGATTCATAAAATCTTGAAGAAACAGTTTATTTCACTCTATTTTCCTAAATAATTCACAAAATTTTAGGATTTACATTAGGCGTTGCTTCCCCTCATTTTCTTCTCACGTTGCTTATAAAAAAGATGCTGTACTTTGTCATCAATTTTCATCAGCAGAACAAACATCGTGGTGTGACTCCCCATAATTAGAGGCTAGAGGCGCTATCAAATTTATGAATTACACAGTTGAAATACAACAGGGGAGAAAAAAAAATTTAGATTTTCATATTACAAGTTTGCAATTGAATATTTCTTGATTGATTATGAATAACACAAAGGAAAATGTCACGAATAAAAGTAAATTAAAGTTTCATTATAAGATCTGGATAGAACATTATTTGGCGGCCGTGTATCAATCGCCTCCAGCCACGGTGCTTAGAGACTCAGAACGTGAGAGCGACTGGTTCCTCTATTCTGATGTTATGTCTACGTAATCAGGCAGAAGATTTGATTCAGAACTATGTTGTTGTTGTCGATATTGGATAACTAGGTGCTCAATCAATTGTGACCTATATACGCTTCTTTTTATGACCTATCGACAGATCGTGATACAAAGAAGAAATATTTCTTGCAATTCGATGCTTCTGATGATGAATTTCTAGAACATATGATGCCTTTTAAAAGTTTGACGAATGGAAAAAATTCTCCAGTAACATCACATGGTAAAGCAAAGAAGAAAAGGGTCCCCAACAAGACAAGGTGCGGTGGAAACAGCGAAGTACACACGCAGTTAATATCAGACAGCGCAAGTTACACAAGTCAATTTTTAGTTTATGGTGCAGAGCCCTTGTGTATTGCAATAAGTAAATCATCGTCAAATGTATGCTGCTATGATTAGATATAGGTCTTACTGATTAAAAAAAAGTGTTGTGGGTTCTTGTACGATAATTTGAGGTTTCTCAAATGCTAACGTGTTTCACTATGGTCATTGCAAGGGATGCCAAGCACACTCTTGGATAGTATAGGCGTGCGAAAGCCCATGCCCTTTATTTTCAATACAGAAACCAGTCTGCAAGTAAGTCATCGGTAAATGACGGTAGCCATCGACTAGAATGTTTAATTTGGTAGAACTGCCATGGGTAATTGATGCCCTGACAGAGTCAATATCTCCGTACATTTCCTTGTCACCTAATGCTACTCCCGATGTCTTTATTTATAGGGTAAGGACATTTTATCACATTATTACGTTTGTTAGGACGTATTTCATCTGTTTAAGTCTCATTTGAGCTTAAATAATTAATCGACGGCAACTTATCGAAGTGACTCACTTTGGGAAAGAAAGGAAGATCAAGAAAAATCCCTTCATTACAAGCAAATGTGAAGACACATAGAAGGAAAATTCAAGACAAAATTTAAAAAAACGAAATTGCTCGCTGAAGCAAACTCAAAGATTCCGATCACTTCTGAGAAATAATATACAACCAGGGCACTATTGTTCCTAAAGAAGGTCTGTGATTGATCTATTCACATGATATGAAATTTAAGAAGTGTCCATCTGTAAATACTTTTTCGTAGATTATATATCGGGCATAAATGGACACCCAAAGATTTGTTTACGTTTACCCTTTATAACAGTGCCTACCTTACTAAAAATAAAGAACGTTCGACTTACTTGTAAAACACACTTCCGGAATAAATATTTACAGGACCCGGATTTTCACAATTGGTTTGGACTCTTGCAATTAATCTTTCATTTTTCGAACATCCTCGGAATGCTTCAACAACAACAGACACACTGTCTCGAAGAAGATCGGTCATATCCGTAGCTTCATTCATCAGAAGGACCAAACTTCCGAGAGGATAAAAATGTAATACAGAAAGATTCCTGGTGTAAACTGTCTCTGTTAAGAACCATCCTATAGTTACTGTCGTCTCACTTTCTTGAACCACCTTAAAAATCCTAAGAGCAAATTGAGCACTAACATGAAGAAGAATAATCCTGTTTTGATTGTTGATGGCGGCCATGATGGAATTATTCAAAACTGAATACGTCATATCCGGTGACAAGGGTACGATATGTGGTCTCCATCGTCCGGATTTAGTCTGATTTTTAATCTCCTCGTACAATCCATCATAAAGAAATGTGTCTTCAATAAAAACAAGGAATTCAAACCAGAAATTAGCGTTGAAAAATTGCATTATTCCAATTGCCATATGAGTCATCGAATGCTCCATTTGAACATGAAACCTGTTATGTACCTGAAATAAAAACGGGTATTTGAAAGTCAGTTCATGTCATTCTATCTTTGATAAGTGTGCTAAAGAATTGAAACAGAGGAATTGATAGCCTAATGTCAACAAGTGTACATTTCTATCGCATATTTTCATTTGAAAATGATAATGGAATTCATATCAAATGTAACTTAACAAACAAGACTACATAGACCTTAAGTTAATGATTTTTCGTTTGGCTGAATGTGATCTTTCTTAATCAGCTGTTTGTGCTCATCGTGATATCACTTCGGTTCACATGGTAGACTTTCGTTTATTTGCATGATTTTCTTTTTTGAATCGTTTGTATCCTCTTTAGTTTATGTTCTTTAGATTTGCAATTTTCGTTATGACCGCCGTTTAATTTCACTTAATTTTGCAATTTGATCACTAGAAATAATTTTTAAGCAAAAGTCGGAATTCGAATGTCGATATAAGAAGTAACTATGATACAGATCTAATTGATTGAAAAAAAAATCAAGGATATATTTCATTTCCATCTTAAAACTTGTTTTTATTGTCTTATAGGCATAAGAAGAAAACTTTGTATGAAAATGAACCAAAAACTCCAGTCCTGCAACAATGAGGATAAAACTTTATCAAAACCTGAGGCCCCTGCTGTTCATGGTTTTTTTTTTTCTTAAAGTTGGTCGGACTTTTGAAATAGACAAAAGAATCAACGGTATCAATGTTCAAAAAGAAAAAAATACATATGCAAGCATTCTCGCTGCAAGAAGATGCAAGCTAATATATACAATCACTCGAATTTCTCAAAGGGCAACTTTTATTCTGTTGTGGTCAAATTTATTTTACTCCATTTTCTTGTATTTTAAACTTCGAAGTAAGAACTCACATTCGGAATATTTTTCTAATCATGCAGGAATGATATTTGTTTTAGCTTGATAAGCATTTGTAAATATTTCACTGTTATTTAGTTTTAATGATTATTTTAACGAATTTGAATTTTGCCGCGCACTTTGGTAAAGCACTTCCGCTTGTACTTTCAGTTTGCAAAACATAATAATGGCCAGTTACAAAGTTTTTATTATGTTAATGCCTGATTATTTTTGCTTATCAATTATCTTTAGTAAGTAATTTTTTGACTTAATGTGCAAGGCAATCTTTTTCTACATAAATTGTTAACTTTATTATTGTTTTATTCACTTTATTATGTGTCTATGTTATGTCTGTTTTAACTTTCAAATTATTCGGTTCACATGTCAAAACTCAGTTTAAATTTTATGAAATCATTTATAAGTATGTTTGGTGTTATAAAATGGAATATGTCATTTGTTTACATGTTGATTATGAATTTTATATGACTTTACAAGCAAATGCCAGTGAATAAACCCGAAGAAAAATCTACAGAAAGTTTTTCTTTCAATTTTTAGTCTTAGTCAAAGCCCATCGGCACAGACCAGATCACAAAATCTACCACAGAGCAATTCCACTCAGTGGACAACTGACATACAACAAGTCAGTTTGTCACACAATTTCTATGTACCATACATGTATGTGCATTTCAAATAATGCCTCATCGATGATAATCGAATCCGAACTAAGAAAATCCAAATAGTGAATATATGAAGTGAGAACTCCTAGACAGGACCTAAATTCATGTCAAAGAAAAAGCTCAGGACAGAGGTTTGCCTTCAGATTTATACACCTGAACTTTAGAATAATTTATCAAATATATCAAATTATACATATTTATCACATGATACATCCGTTATGCAGTTTCATAAAGCCATTTCATAAATATATGATATGATAACACGTTACATATCGCTCTGCTTGAATGCGATTGGTCAAGTTTAGAATCTAATCACATAAACCTTGACAAATGTGACCTTTCAAATATCGGTCAACTGTTAAATTTCAGACCCTGAGTCAATATTATGAAACTCGTTGTGCGTTTTATATCCCGTCGCCAAGGCTTGAGGATATAAAACTTGCAACTCGTTTCATAATGCATCGTATGAAATGAAAATTCATTTGAGATCCTATATATATTTCAAATGAAGCGGTTAAACTTGGCAAACTATATTTTCGGGGACTAACAGTCCACCAGAAACCCACCCAATGGTTGCAAAAGAACCAACTGATTACAAAGTTTTGTCTACTTTCTGACGAAATTTATACAGGTCCCAAATAGGAAACCAATCTTCAAAGGTGACCAAGTTTCAGCTTTTATTAAATCCTACAGCAAGATTTTAATGAACAAGGCACTGTATCACATACAATGTTCTGTTAGAGTGGATGTGCTACAGGTAAATGTATTCGTTTTTACCAAGTATTCAATAGATTGATGGATACGATATCGCATGTTGGTTATCGCTGGAATCTTTTATATGTTTGTTTGTGTGCATGGTTTTATTTGTGGTTGGGGGGTATGAATTCCTATGAAACACTGTGAAAGTTTTAGCTTACACATGTATCTCCTTAGATGAAGCATGAAGACAAAGCGAGAGAAACGGTATTTGGCAACTGATTACATCGCTTCCAAACATGTCATATGTTGTTACATGGAGAGAAGGTATGGTAACACTGAATGAAAGCATTCAAGATCACGACTAATACAGTACAAGCTTAGTTTTAAAGATATTGATAACTATTACTCGCGTAATAAAGGAAGTGAAGGTTAAAGAGCCTAATGAACCATTGTAATCATCAGATAATACAGATATTAAAGTAAACTCATCGTAAATACTGCAAGTCAGAAGGTATAAGTAAAGGACATTAGAGTATTGATAATTAGCACTGATGATACTGTACGCCGTAAACCTAACCCCGAAGGTAATGGGACAATAGTCAAATCAATAAATTTATACTGATGAGGGGACAATTTTCTTCAAATATGATGTAAAGGATACAAGTGAACAGGGGACATAGCCGTAATTAGTGTTCATGTCTTTGCCATCCTGTAATGTAATGAAGCTTATTTATGAATGTTTACAACTTATAAATATCACATGGGGTGGTAAATATCGATACATTGATGGGATCATCGGCATTGCAGGTGGCTTTATACAGAATAATGGAAATTGTAGGATGACAGGTGCTTTTAAGTTGCTTGCACTTCTTACTATGCGTTGAAGACATTCATAATGTTCACTCTTATATATATGCAAAACCAATGTAATTTCCTGAGATGAAACTATTGAAAGGAACGTGTATTCATTTCGCATGAAAACGCTCGTGACGTAACGATGCACAAGATCTAAAAGCAAAACATGCAGCGACGGCTGTTCTAACCTGCGAACTGAACCCGCGGTGACCTGAATTTTTAACGTAATCCTTTTACCTAGAAAAAATCGATTTCAGAAAACAAAAATGAAACAGACAACTGTGGTGCATATATATAGAATAAATGTCAAAATTTGTGTATTGTTGCGCGTATGCAACACACAGCAAGTGCATTTATAACATTAACGATACGATATATGCAATTGCTGTGTGTTGCATACCCGTAACAAAACTTGAGACACTTATTCTCTATCATGATATCCAAAGGATAATTGGCAAGGCAAAACTACCCTTCGTTAGAGTAAATATGGCACAGATATGTCACAAATCTCCTTACAAATTTAGATACATTGCTAATTCTAGCAACCGCTCAACTACAATTTTGTCTAGAATTCTGACGTCAGCACTCACGGCGATAAAGGAACAAGTAGCAAAATTTTGTGAAATTGTTCTAAACAGGAATGATGTAAATTTATTTTGATCTATTAAAAATTCAGGGGATGTGATTGACAAAATGAAATCTAGAAATTTTCAAGCCAATACGATTTCTTCATACGAAATTTCAAATATGTACACCACGCTTCCTCACGACAAGATTAATGATCAATTGTCCAAACTCATTAAACGGTGCTTTAATCGAGAGGGGAAAACTTATATTTGTAAATTTGAATCAAAGGGTTTCTTTTCTGCTACAGAATACAAATCATGGACATGTAATGACCTGTGTAGTGCCTTGTCCTTCCACTTGGATAGCATCTATGTAAGATTTGGTGAGAATCTCTACAAGCTCGTTGTAGGGATCCCTATGGGTACTCATTGTGCGTCTCTTGTTGCAGATTTATTTTTATACACCTATGAAAAAGAATTTATCCAAAATCTTCAAAAGCAAAGAAAACATGATGATGTGAAATGTTTGCATTGGTACTTCTAGGTACCTGGATGACATTCTTACTATCGACAATCCTGTTTTTGAAAAGTATAAAGATGTTATTTATCCACAAGAATTGACTCTAAACAAGGCAAACGTTACAAACACAGAAACACCATTTTTGGACCTAAATATCAAAATTGTCAATAGAGAAATTCATACAAGTGTGTATGACAAACGAGATGATTTTGGATTCAACATAGTAAATTTTCCCTGCCTTGATGGTGATGTTCCTAGATTACCGTCATACGTTAATTACATTTCAAAGCTCATCCGGTATGCTAGAGCATGTACCGATGTTTTGGATTTTCATAGTAGAAATTTACAAATTACGAAGAAACTTTTAGGTTAAGGTTTTCGCTTTCACAAACTACTAAAGACTTTCTGGAAAATTTACGAAAATTATTGTCAACGTCTTTTGAAATTTGGACCCATACAAGCAACAGAGTATATTGCTTTTGGTATTTCACAACCTGCATTTTACGGTGACATAATTAACAAAATAAGAAGGATCAAAGGTAGACAGCATAATCATCGAAAATGCGTTAGAAACGCCTTTTATACCATGGATATGATCCTAATGTCACCAGACTGACACTATGCTTGGTACTTGACCAATTTACATTCTTGTACGAACGCATTCTTAAGACTTGCACTCTGACTGTCTGTGACGAAAGGACTCCATGACGGGCCCTGTTCAAACCTCTTTTGAGAAGACAGGGCCCCGACAACCTGTCCTCTCTGAATGTCAGTCAAACTCCTCATACATGAGCCGGCAGAGCACGGACTGTATTACGCACGCCCTCTTTTTATATTCATTTACATATCCATCTGTGTTGCTGGGGCCTCTGCGTTTTACGGTCTTGTTTGTGTGTGGTCATCGAACAGTGAGGAGGTTGCTTTACACCATAATTGTACGTTCTTCGAGGCCTCTTGGTAATCGGGAAAATGGGAGGGTTGTGCGCACGTAATTCAGGATAACCACACCGTCTGCTACTCACATGGCAGATGACCGTCCTAAGTCGGCACCGGTTGCCCAATGGTCTCGTTGTTTTATGTGTGGTCTTTTATGTTTCATGTTTCTATGGTGTGTGTTGGTTTTCCTTGTCTCTTTTGCGTCTATTTCTGTGGATGTCTGCTGTGTTTTTTGCATTGGGTGTTTTGAAGTTTTGCTGTGGGTGCTGCAACCGAGTAATGTTGGAGAACCCCTCCTTTCCTCTGTGATACAAGAACAATGGAAACACCTTCAACATGATCACATTCCAGGGATAAAAAATACTACCTTCAGAACACTTCAACAACAGATGGGCTCCTCTCAAATCAAGCAAACATTCCGGAAGTCGGCAACAACAGGACACAAAAGGAAAACTACTTAAGAGGACCAAATAACCAAACAAAACAAGCAAACATTCCGGCAGTCGGTAACAATGGGACAAAAAAGGAAAACTACATTAAGAGGACCAAACAAACAAACAAAACAAGCAAACATTCCGAAAGTCGGTAACAACGGGACAGAAAAGTAAAACTACTTAAGTGGACCAAATAACCAAACAAAACAAGCAAACATTACGGAAGTCGGCAACAACAGGACAGAAAAGGAAAACTACAGTAAGAGAACCAATAACCAAACAAAACAAGCAAACATTTCGGCAGTCGGTATCAACGGGACAGAAAAGGAAAACTACAGTAAGAGGACCAATAACCAAACAAAACAAGCAAACATTCCGGAAGTCGGCAACAACAGGACAGAAAAGGAAAACTACAGTAAGTGGACCAATAACCAAACAAAACAAGCAAACATTTCGGCAGTCGGTAACAACGGGACAGAAAAGGAAAACTACAGTAAGAGGAACAATACCCAAACAAAACAATCAAACATTCCGGAAGTCGGCAACAACAGGACAGAAAAGGAAAACTACAGTAAGAGGACCAAATAAACAAACAAAACAAGCAAACATTCCGGAAGTCGGCAACAACAGGACATAAAAGGAAAACTACAGTAAGAGGACCAATAACCAAAACAAAACAAGCAAACATTCCGGCAGTCGGTAACAACGGGACAGAAAAGGAAACCTACAGTAAGAGGACCAATAATCAAACAAAACAAGCAAACATTCCGGCAGTCGGTAACAACGGGACAGAAAAGGAAACCTTCAGTAAGAGGACCAATACCCAAACAAAACAAGCAAACATTCCGGCAGTCGGTAACAACGGGACAGAAAAGGAAACCTACAGTAAGAGGACCAATAATGTGCCGAAAATTTTTCAAGAATATTAGCGAGATTTCATGGTAAATTCTTCAAATTCAAATTATTTGTAAGACCAAGATTTTTTTTCTGTCACACCATAAGCAAATCTATTTTTCATCAAAATTGAGAGCAAAAAAAAAACACAAAGGCCCCTCAGAATATCAAATGGACCGAGCCTTAGATTAACATGTCCTTCGTGTTTCTATGAAGCTGAGTTATTGCCTCCGTCTGGTTGTCTCGTGATAAAGTTCTGATGTATATTTTGCAAGACTTTGTGAGACTAATCACTCTGATTTTTGGAATCTCATTTCGGGGGTTTGTGTTTGTCACTTTCATTCACTGATTGCAAACAAATGATAAATCCAACACTTTATAGGTAAATCCGTGGTATCAATTTCTATATGCAAGAATTTTACGAGAAGGTATCGCCTCTCTGAATCATTTGGCTTTAAGTACCCTTGGTGAGACTTCAAACCAAGTGTTCAGTATTTATCAGTATTTGAAAATGTTGCCCAGAACGATGTTCCCTGACTTCAAAATTGAAACATTTCGCCTTTCTTTATAAAAGAGATTTCGGACCGACCTAAATCAGTCAATATCCAACCTGTAAACTGTTATGTTAAACGTCTTCAAATTCAGTGGCATCATTTAAGAACAGATATATTTGCAGCATGAACCAGACATGCACGTTTCGGGTACTTAATCCTCATCAGTGATCCTCAATCTAAACAATGTAATATGGTAAAAAAAATGTAAAAAAAATTATGTCCAAAAATGTACCAAAAACGTAGCAGGATGCGTGGGATATGATGCTTTAGGACATTTCAAGATTTTTTGATAACAGATATTTTCGAATGCGTTGAAGAGACAGACGATCAACCGGAACTTGGCTACATGTGCCCTTGGGGACTGAATGTCAAAAAAATAAATACTACGTTGACCTTAAGACCTAACTTTTGCTCGTCATTTTTGAGTCCATCGTACATCAAACCATCAAGGTACTTCTAAATAACTGTACATTTGCTTCTATGGCATTTTATCGTCACTCCTGATTTCCAATGACCTCACTGAACAGTAAACTTGGGGTTTGGACTAGCGACAAGAAATCAAACTATTTTGCCATTTACTCCTCGTAACGACGAAATAACTTTTAAGAATTTTTTTCACAAAATATCAAATTCCTGTGTAGCTAAGTCTTTCATGGGTTTGTTTGTGTTCTAGTTTGTTTGAAATGTTGCATTTATAGGAGATTACGAATATAATGTTCTCGCAAAGCACGTGTCAAATCTTATATTCGTAGACACATAAGTTGCAAATATATCAAAACATTAGTTTCGTGTGCATGACCATTACCATCCCAATCTGATGATAGTACAACACAAATATACGATGAAACACATCTTTATAAACTTCTTTTACAAACCGAAGAAAAATCTTTCATTAATAAATAAAACCATTAAATTTATCAATTTCATGCTTAACCACGTAGAACAGTTCTCAGGAAATACGAGGAGTAATTCGATCAAACTTATTATTGTTTTGAAATTCGATACGATGTAATTCGGAAAGCTAATTATTGATTAAAACACACAGTTCGATTAGGGGACAGAAAAATCATCCAAATACCAATGTTGTCATGTGGAAGCAAAATCATACAAACCATTGTTATGTGAATTCATCTTACAAGGGATACGTAGAACTGTCAACGGGCTTTTTCGTTCTGTGCATGATGTACTTATTAGAGTTTGTGGGAGGGTTCTTATCAATTTCAGTTTCAATAAAATTACATTCTATCAAGGCTTTGACAAAAGAAAAAAAAAATATATATATATATCGATTAGTTTATCCCTTTGCTAGAATACTTATATGTTGGATAAGAGATCTGGAGCATCAAAATTGGTTTGAACATTTCTTCAAGAAGGTCAAGAGTTGGAACACTGTGTTCTAGTATTAACATCGAGATATATGTTCCATTGTAATAATTTAATTGTGCCATGAGTAATGTTTCATCAGTGATGCTGGAGGCTGTAATAGAGGAAATACAAATAATTTTAAAAATTGATGCCAAAGAACCAGCAAGTGACAGAGCTGTGTCATAAATTAGATAACATTCAGTGTTAGAATAATTTATCAAATTGTGATGGAGAACTTAAAATATATATTACAAGTCGAGTGCTGAAAGACTCTGAATCTATGGGAACGATGTCCTCGGGGACAGACAGTAAACTCGGTGCACCATATGCGCGTTTCAATAATATGGGTTATCAATAATGTTCAAGGTCGAAGTAGTGGAAATTCAAAAAATAAATATAAGAGGAGAGAAAATGTATTATTCAAATACATCATATAAGCATGCTTTGAAGATTTTTTTTTCATAATACGTAGAACTGACTTACAAGTAATAAAGAGGGCAGATCATCTGCAAATCATTTATACAAACTAAATTATTACTTGTGAGAATCAGATTTGGTATTAGGATCTAGGGAATTGAGGACATGAAAACCCCATACCATTTTATTTCTTTTGGCGCCATTGTTGCCTTGTTATCCGCGTCTCTATGAGAGCATAAGACTAACTCAGTAAGAAGTTTGGAGAGAATTGTGTTATTGATCCCAATATCACAGCCTGATTCCCTTGCAGATTCTCTTATTCAAGAAAAAATTTGAATAACAAAGTTTATTATACCGCCAGTAAGATTTTTTTTTTCTTCGAAATTTTCTCACTGCAAGTATTCATTTTCCTAATTTACCATGAAAAATATCGGCCTAGATCGATTACAGGGACGGAGCGAGGAGAAATTCGGGATGGGAAAATTGTTTTTCCAATCAACAGAGACAATTTGTCACTATATTACCGGGAAAGCCCATATAGCGTGCAAAAATGTTTTGTTGGAGATGAGTGGACTGAGGATCTGTGTTTATCACCTTCAATCTGTCATTTACAGCTGTCATAAATACAAGTATTGGTGCTTTTTGTTTCCTGTAGCTCGGGAACAAGCAAATTTCTTGAGAACATTACCAAGTCCTTGTCATTTTAACGAGGCCTCGCTTGATTTATATCAATATATATAGCCTTTGTTAGTTAATGATATAAAAATGTTATATGCATCAAAGAAATGAATGGTAATTCAGTATTATCATTATCTTTCTCTGTAGGTTTCCAGATAAGCATTAAATCACATTTGGAATTAATGAATGATTGTTACATTGATAATGACATCATCTGGATATATCTATAAGTCTAAAAAGCATAAAACCGCAATTTCTAGAAAATTAACCAAAAATGCATAAGTCAAACGTAAACTTGAAACTATATTTAAACAAAAACAAAAAAAATCTACGCATAGGAGCAAATCATTCAGGGGTCATGTATAGGAAGATTGGACATATCTTTCTTATAAATATCCCTGCTTCAGCACAGACAAACACAAACCCCTGATCATGGTTAAAAAAACCACATTAATTGAGCATACAAAACTAGGAATACAAAACATCCAAAATATACTGCAATGGAGCAAAAGTGAATTCCAATAGCGCTGAGATTATATGCCCGAGGGAAGTAAGAATATCCTACTTGGTAGAAACGTCCGTCGCTTTAGCACTAGAGTCGTATAATAAAGGGAGATCGGGTGAGTAAATACCGGCATATGTGTCAAACTCGATGTTCGATGTCAATCAGTTAAACACAAATAATTGCACGTGGCATTCTGAGCAAAGGGGCGCATGCACGTATAGGCTCCTACTTTTACTTGAACTGGAATCACTCGGTTTGTTGATATCTCTGTTGGTTGACAGTTGGTTATCAAGCAGAACGTTCGCTTAATCTATACGGATTGGAAAAAAAGGAATATCTTCCTGTAACAAAGCTGTCTGTAAGCGGTTTGCTGTTTATTTCCTTTTTTCTTGTCCTGAGAGTGTATTCCGCTGTTGGCATTGTTGGGGATCTCCGTATTGTTACTATTATTTTTCTTTCTTCTTTTTTCTATGCCTATCGGTCGATATTTTTGGATTCTGGTTTAGCTTTGTGTTTGACTTTCACTAGCTGATTGCAATCAAAAAATAAAGTTCAGTAGAAAACTTCACTTGATATGCTAATCGATTTTGCGTCAACAAACGAAGCAAGTTTTTGGGGTTTTTTTTTTTTTTTTTTTTTTTTTTTTCGTTTGACTCGATTGTAATTGATTTTATTGAAATGTAAAACCATCAATATGTCCTTTTAAACCCCTTAGGAAATTTTTGTCATTGACATTCCGATCGATTTCTATCACTATTCTAGAATGCCTGCTGTCTTGTGAGGGATGATAAACTGTTCTACGAGAATCAAACAACTCTGTTCATGTGTAGAAAAGAACTGCAAATGTTGAAATCAGCATTATAAAACCTTTAGGATTTTTTTCTTTCACTCACAAGTGCATTATACAATTAATGTGCCTTATGTTAAAAATAAAAAGACTTCTAAATATCCAATTTTTCTTACTACTAATTTCGCGTTTTACAATTTTACATTTTGATACTAGTATACTCTTGTCTGAATCTTAAAATTACGTGCCTGGGTTTTTTTTTCTATTGATAAAGGACTATTTGATAGTTTTCCGCAATTTTGACATGCTTAAACTGAGACTCAAAGTATATGAAAGTTACAACGAATGTTATAACTCGTTGCCGTATGGTCCACTTTCAGAGCACGGACAGTCGTCTTTCGTATGCCTTCTGTTTTTATATCAATTTACATATCCATATGTGTGTTCCTTGGGCCACTGCGTCATGTTGTTTGTTTGTATGTTCATCTAACAGTCTCTTTCTGTGAGTGTCTGCTCTGTGCTTTTGCATTGGGTGTTATGGGGTTTTGTTGTGGGTTCTGCAACCGATTGTTGTTGAAGATCTCCTCCTTTCTTTCATAAGTAATGCATTACTGTTCCTGATTTTATCATGATTTTGTATGCCCTTCGGTTAATAGTTTTCGAATTTTCCATTTTGTTCTCTATATTGGGATATGGTTCTTGTACATATTTGTCATTCTATATTCACGGTGGGTAATCTAGCAACGCAGAACAATCGGCTTTTTCTGTATATTTGTGCAATATAGATAATTTAGAACAAAAAGGGGATTGTGATGCAGTGTAAGAATGTAATAGATATGAGTTGTATATAAAATAAGGTGAATATTAGCTTTTAATAATGCATAAAATCGATCGGCGTTCTACTTTTACTTTCATCTATGGTTGTTTTTTTTCAGCTTTATTAAAATTTATTATTCTCTTATTTTGGATAAATATCATAGGGAAGGCAACCTTACACTGCATCACATTCCCCTTTATGAGGTAAATAATCTATATAACACGAAATAATAGAAAAACCGAATGTTCTATCGATTGAAGAGAATCTATGATAGAACTCAATTAAGACGGCATGCTTATATTAAATGATGACTACAGTAAACTTATAATTGTTCGAGTCATTGTGGTTTAAGTATTTCATCATCAAAATTTTCGATATTCATTTATTTATTTATTTATTTATTTATTTATTTATTTATTTATTTATTTAATTTTTGCATCTTAGGTTTTCTATGGTCCCACATTCGAACGTTGTTCATCTGCATGTTCATCAGTTTTTCTTAGTTGAAATACGGAGCGAGGAAAAGAATTCTTTGTTACAGAGTATCTTGTTTCTTCGACCACACCAGTAAGGAACTTAATTTACATTGGCTTTTTTTTTTTATAAAATTTGAATTTCAGAATTTTACTTTTGTATCTGGTCTACTTCGTTAAGAATTTCTTTGATTTCAAGGGGTTGAGATCTCTGCATCTTCAATTTTCTCCTGTATACTTGTTGGAAACATGCTTCTTGCGAATACAATCGAAAGACGAAGAGTCTAACTTTCATTCCAGGACAGCATTTTGGACAGAATGCGGTGCACAAAAATACTCGTTCGAATCTTAACCTTTATGGCTTTATTTTTCCATTTGTTTAAACATGTATTCCTTTCCAGCCGCAACTTGAATTTCTGTATTTGTAACTTGAGTTTCTGTATTTGTAACTACAGTCGGTAGAAAAGGGTCTGTATTTTGTAAGCCATCTGTTTTTTATATCCATTTACATATCCATCTGTGTGTTTCTTAGAGCCCCGTCTGTCTGTTTGTAAGTTCATCTAAGGGTGAGGAGGTTATTTTACACCACAGTTGTGCGTTCTTCGAGACCTCTGGGTAATCGGAATAGTGGGAGGGGTTTTCGCACGTAATCCGGATAACCACAACGTCTGCTACTTGCGCGGCAGATGGCCGTCCTAAGTCGGCACAGGTTGCCAATTGCTCTCGTTGGTTTATATGTTGTCTTTGTGTTTGGTGTTTCTGTGGTGTGAGTTGGTGTTCTTTGTCCCTTTTGCGTCTCTTTCTGTGCGTGTCTGATCTGTGTTTTTGCATTGGGTGTTTTGCTGTGGGTGCTGCATGCTAGAGTTGTTGGAGATCCCCTTCTTTGTTTCAGTACCACTTACGAAGACTGAATTTTTGTGCACTACATTAGATTTTATCACTTTCTAACAATATGGTCGGATAATTTTCTTTGCTCCTAGAGTTCATAAACTCTATAATATGAGCTAGTCAAAATCCTCCTAAATATAGGAGATTAACACAATTTCGCCATCCAATATTTCTGGCCCCTTTTTCATTTAACTTCTGAAAAGACCAAAGAGAGAATATGGACCCCCCACTCTCTTTTACAAAACAGATATCATATCTGAAATTAAGAAATAGGGGCGCTACATTTTATTGTTTCGACTTTTTAAATCTTTTTGGCTTTTAGTACCATCGTCGATTCATTATAAGAAACATGCAAGAAAGGAGGGGATCTCCAACAAGACTCGGTTGCAGCAGCGACAGCAACATACCAAACATCCCAAGTGAAAACACAGAGAAGACACACACAGCAAGAGAAAAGGAACAGCAAACGAGAAACCAAACATCGAACACAAAAGACCACACACCACACATAAACAAACGAGACTCATGGGCAATCAGTGCCGACTTAGGACGACCATCAGTCATGTAAGTAACATATGTTGTGGTCATCCTGGATTGCGTGCGCACAACCCTCATCTCTACCGGTTACCCAAAGGTCTCGAAGAACGCACAATTGTTGTGTAAAAAAACCTCCTCACTGTAAGATGACCATGCAAACAAGACAGCACAACGCAGGGGCTCAAGCAACACAGATGAATATGTAAATATATATAAATAATGGGGTAGGGGCGTACAAAATGCAGTCCGTGCTCTGCCGGCTGTAGCGAGCTCATGCATGTTATGCAAGTCTGGTGCATCGCATTGTGAATCATCGCACTGACGAGGGTTTAGTACCCGAAACGTGCATGTCTGATTCTTGCTGTAAATTTATCAGTTCTTAAATGATGCTATTGAATTTGAAGACGTTTAACATTTGAACTACTTGGTGAGTGTCACTGCTGGTGGACCAAGAGTCCCCGAGGGCACATGTAGCCAAGTTCGATCAACTTCGGTTGATCGTCTGTCTCTTCAACGCATTTGAAATTTTCTGTTGCAAAATTTCTTGAAATTTCTAAAACGTGGGTCCTGTAGCATCATATCCAACCCATTCTGCTACGTCTTTTGGTACATTTTTGGACATAATAATTTTCATACTTTTTGGCCATATTACATTGTTTAGACTTAGGATCACTGACGAGGGTTATGTACCCGAAACGTGCATGTCTGGTCCATGCTGTAAATTTATCAAGTCTTAAATGATGCTATTGAATTTGAAGACGTTTAACATTCTACCACGGGGCTGCTCTCTGGCGGAAGGACTTGAACGTTTCGATTTATCTTTTTATTCTACATGTAAATTCGATGTTAAACAAAAATATAAGAACAAACATGTCTAAAAGAATCTGAACTTCCAATCATCAAGATTGAAATATATGTTTTGTTTTAATAATTTCGCTGCACCATATGCGCATTTCAACAAATTGTGTCTCGTCAGTGATGCCAGAGACCGAAATATAGGAAATCCAAATAACAAGTGTATGAAAAGCGAAATTCTAAACTTTATGTTGAAGAACCAACTAAGGACAGAGCTATAGCTTCAGGGAGACACCACTTGGTTTTATTATCAGTATTCCACTGATTAACCAACCGAGAAATCCGACCAACGCAACTCACGCGAAAAACAGAACTACATGTATATGTACATTTCACCTTAAATGCAATGCTTTGTGCAAAAAAATAAGCTTGATTTGGATATCCACAAACAGCATTATAGAACGTGTCTAAATCAGAGAGCATATATTCGGAGAAATGCGGAGCACCAGACGTGCTTCGGATAATGAATCAGCATCTGTTTTAAAGTAAAAATCATTCATTAGGGAAAAAATCATTGTACGGTGCCCCCTTCCTTAATTTCGAAATTCATTTATTTAATTTGCTTAGAAAGGGTCCAAATTTCCTGTATGGACTATTTAAAAGCTTGCTATTAAACAAATGAAAAATGTGACCAAAATCAATTGAGGGATGGTGCAAAGATGTTGATCTCTTATATTATGATAATAATTTACAATAAAATGACTTATTCATGTTGACTGATTTTCACATATATTGTTGAATAAATTTAGAATACATACTTCAATATTCAACTTAGCTTTTGGATAATATAAAGAAATTGTCATTATGTTAGAGTTCTAGTAAAAAAGCTGAGTTAGGAATTCTGATATTGATTGCCAAATAACAATGGTCATGGAGATGGGCCTCGTTTCATCTGTCTCTTTCCATAGAACTTAAGGAGTTTAGTATCGAAAAAAAGGAATTGAATTACAACATCCAGTCCTGTCAATGAGGAAAAGGACAGAATACACAAGAAGTAACTCAGAGGAGACAGGAAACTCTTTGAGAGTGTTCGAATAGTCCGCTTTGGATTTTGATTCTGAATGTGATTAATTCAAAGACAAATTATTGTGATAACCTCTGAAACAGTCGGCGTTCTTGTTTACTTGACTTCTATTTGACTCCTCGGATTTCGGTTTATACCATTGATGGCGTATAGAAACATTCCCTGGGCTATTATCTGGTTTTACAGATGATATAATTACAACACTATTTCCATTTTTGACATCTGAATATGGGCATATTGCAGAAGAGAGTTACGAGTTATTGTAACTACTTATACGTTTATTCACATTCGTTTACATTTTCATTTATGCTACTTGGATACTTATTTGAGAATTATGGGTATTCCTTGTTAGCATAGAGCTGAAAATTCATCTGAAAATAGGCAGAACATATAAATGAAAAATATAGTGGAAGCAAGAAATAGAAAAGTAACGGTATGTTTTCAAGAATCGACTGACACATTCATCGGAACATATTTTTTCCATTTTCTGTTCGATGTTGAAGAGGGAAATTTTGTTTTCATCAAATATTAGCAATAGAGGCAAAAATCCTTTATGTTCAGTGGTAAATTTTTGCAATCAAGATTAGAAGGGAATACTATCGATTCCAAACGGCAGTAAAAACTAGAAAGGTTTCTTGTTGCGGTTGCAACAAGAGTGTCTTCCTCCTATACAATTTTTGGTTTGGAAATATGAAGGACGTAACATTACATGTATTTATATTATATATTTAAGTTTTCAAATAGCAGTAATATTAAATTTTCAAACCGATAATTGTTGGTGAGCAACCATTTGATTTGGGGGGGGGGGGGGGCAGGAATTCTATTGCCAGCCGGTAAAATTTTTTCAGCAATTTTCTGAGCAGGCCATTTTTTTCAGCCATTACCAGAGTCGGAGAAAAATTTTCGCCGGTTCTTCGGGCCGGATTTAAACAAATTGTCAAATGTTGTGAATGTCTGTGTAAGTTAAACTCCCCGCTGTTACAGAGTATGAGTTAATAACCGTTCCTTCAGATGTCTCTTTGCAATTAGCGAATTTCAGACAGATTGTATGATGTTTAAATAGAACCTTTTCTAGATTTTTGTGCCTATGCGTATTAGGTCTCTGGTAGATACAGCTATGTGAACAGTTTGTATTTATATTAATTAATTTTTTGACTTTAAATTGTCTGGCACAAAGGGCCAGCAAAAATTTCCATATCATGCAATGTATCCTTACTTTTGCATGGTCCGGGAAAAAAAATTGCCAGCCCTTTGGGCCGGAATATTTTTTTCAGCATTTTTCAGAGCCGGGATTTTTTTTTTTGCAAATTCTTCCTGCCCCCTTCCCCCATAAAAAAGGCGAGCTCGTAGCTGTAGAACCAATTTTCTTGAGAAGAGAAATGGTAATAACAAGTTACGTTCAATATATATATATATATAAATACCATGAGGTTCTCGCTGTGTAGGTTCAAATTTGGACCCCCCCCCCTTCCCTTTTTTCAAAGTTTATTTTGAATTTCCATCATGGCGACATCGTTCAATATAAACAGAACTGTTTTCGAAAAACGAGGGGAGGGAAGAATGTTGGAGAAATTGTTCATCAATTTGTAAATAAACCAACCGAAAATTATGTTCGAACGTTTGCTAGAATTAGAAATTAAACTTGATGTTCAAAATATAGTTATTGAAGTTTAGAAACAGGTTTGTAGGTTAGAAATCGGAATCAAACTACCACTTTTTGTGTGTAAATTCTGGTTTGTGGCTGATCTCTTCTAAATTAATCAACTGTTTTAAAATCAAATTGTGTATATCGAAATGAATTTATGAAATGCATATTCATCATTGCCGTGAAATCGGAATTTGAAAATCTCAACACTGCTTTTCTTGAGTCGGATTCGGACTACCAATTTTTAATAGTGTGCGCCCGATCTGTTGGCGTGAAGGTGTATCGAAATACCCAACTCAAAATTTCGATGCTCATATCTTTTCAACAGTAAGAGATAGGAAAAATCAGAAAGACTAAATAAGACAGATATATGGATAAAAAATAATAATATTGAAATTTTTAGGAAACTTCATAAGCTTAATTTTTGTTTACTATTATAAGCAAAAAAGTGTCTTCCTCCTATGAACTTCTGAATTTGGAAATATGAAGGACGGTGAAGGACGTCATCGTAATAAATCGTTACAGTGTGCATCTAGCATTTCATATCTTGCATGGCTGTCGACTTTCAAAAAGAATGGAAATTGTAGATAGCAAAATACGAGATATTTAAGCTTACAAATAGCAAAACATGAAATTTTCGGTCCTTTTGAGTAATTCGACGCTCCCGTCAAATATTTGAATCTACTAAAAAACATGATAAAAAAATAACAGAGACCAAAAATAAAAAAGACCAATCTAGCTTTTACTCCAAACGTAACGTTGGAGAACTTTCATTGTCCTAGCTTACAGGGTTCTTGAGAAATCGCTGATCCAATTTTCCACGGTTACGAAAACAATAGGTCTTCCGACGGAAGTCGGAAGACCTAATAATTGAAGTGTTCCCACTCGTACACTACTTGAGCAACTTTATTTTTTTTACAATTATCATGCACTAGAAGTAAGACTTGTTCGTTCTGTTCTCCAAAATTCACTAAATTCGGTCACTTTTGGTAACTGAAGCATTTCTGATACATAGCGTTGTATTTTTTCTTCATTTTTCTAAACCCCCCCCCCCTCCTTTCGCTAAGGTCAAACATTACCCCAGAGATACATATGTTACACTTAAGTGATCTTGTAAGATAGATTAATAATTTTATTATGCATATTCGCTCCATTATTTTTTTTCGCCGGAGAAGTTTCTCTCACTTTTTTTTCAATTATCAATATTGGAATATATGTTCTATTGTGTAAAAACAATTCAATCCATATTTCAACAAGTTATGTCTCATGAGTGATGCTCGAGGCCGACATTGTTCAAATCTAAATGATGAATAATTGAAGACCAAATCCTAAACTATATGCAAAAGAACCAGCTTAATACAGAGCCATGTCTTCGAGGAAATGCCACTTAGTTTTGGAATTTTTTTTTCAAATTTTCTGAGAATTTATAACTAGTGTCGAAAGACTGTGAAACTAGGGCTAGAGGAACGGTGACCTTGGGACTAACAGTCCACCAGCTGAGATACAAAATTAGTGGTTGAAGGTATCAAAATTGAAATATACGAGTATTTTTATTTATGTTCTATTGTAAAAGCAATTTAGAGCATATTTCAACAAGCTATGTCTCATGAGTGATGTTCGAGGCAGACATTGTTCAAATCTAAATGAAGCATAATTGAAGACCAAATCCTAAACTATATGCTAAAGAATCAGCTATGGACAGAGCTATCTCATCAGGGAGATACATGTACCATTTAGTTTTAGAATGATTGGGTTTTTTCAGATTTGCTGAGAAATTACAAATATTATATTCGGTACGCCAGGGCATGTACCAAATATGACGATTTTATCGTTAAGAGCCAGACTGCTTGCAAGTAAGCTAGTACTCGTTCAGGGTTATATTAACCAGCGGCTGAAATAATCATTGAGGAAATTTTTCGGTCGCTACTGGGGTCTTATAAAAGCATATCCGAGATCCGTTTTAAAAATTGATCAGTGACATTCTGAATTGAGATTGAATGACTGTCAACATCACCAAACAAGACATCTTTTTCTTATATGTACATCAATATGTACATCGAGACAGTCACCGAATTTGAAATGTTTTCATGGAACTGTCACAAACAGGAGACGCTGACTCTCCTAGGGTACCTGGTCTCGGAATACCGTTATTGTTTATTCCGGAGTTCGCAACTGTTCCAATGGAAATTTAAATGATTTTGCCTTGCCTTCTGGACTTTGAGACTGAAAAACTGATGGGTACTTCGTCGATGTTTACTTCACTTGGTTAGATGGAATTCTTAAAATGAGTAATTGTCATGGTGATAATTATTTTGTTTGCTTGTTGTGGATACTAGTATCTGTTGTGGACTTTTTTCAGCTGCAGGCATAAAAAATGTAAAATCCCTCCCCATCCTAAAGTATACGAAGTTTTGGTTAATAATTTCCTCTTTTGTCATTTTTTTTTCTGGTTTAATGGTCATTATTCTTTTTGTATTGTAAAACCTTTATCATTACACCTACAGAACACCACTTGACTTGTACCACTGATGATTTATCATCCAAAACACGTATGTCTGGAAATCATCCGAAACACGTTTGTCTGGAAATCATCCGAAACATGTATGTCTGGAAATCATACGAAACATGTATGTCTAGAAATCATCCGAAACACGATTGTCTGGAAATCATCCGAAACACGATTGTCTGGAAATCATCCGAAACATGTATGTCTGGAAATCATCCGAAACATGTATGTCTAGAAATCATCCGAAACACGTATGTCTGGAAATCTTCCGAAACACGTATGTCTGGAAATCATCCGAAACACGTATGTCTGGAAATCATCCGAAACACGTATGTCTGGAAATCATCCGAAACACGTATGTCTGGAAATCATCCGAAATATGTATGTCTGGTGCACTGAATTTATCCTTTTTATGTCAAGCATGCAAGCAGAAAACACTTCTTTCTTCTAAACTCATTCATCTGACATATTTTGATTTCTGCCAACCTTCCTAGCTGATACATTGTACCTTGTATCCATCCCCTCAATTTCATCTCATAAGCCCCACACTTTCCTATTAATCACACCTCTGATTCACCCTACACCAAATTTGAAGCGGTTCACTTCAGACGGAAAAGATCAAACAATTCCCCGAGAATGAACGTTCAAAGAGTTTTTTTTTTTTATTAATTCCATCACTTACCCTCCAACGAATAAGTCAGAGATGAATATCGCATGAAATATGCTAACGCGCAATACATGTACGATAAATGCACTTTTTTGTGTTGTATACCCGTGACAAAACACAAATTAAGACACTTACTCTCTATATGGTGATTTTTCAATAGTGACATGTGACATGAATAAATGTAGACAACCCTATCTTTTCTCCTGTCTGTTAATGGATTTTAAGCGGAAAGAAAATTGGTTTACAAAATGACGCATTCTTAGAAAATGTAAAAAAAAAACGAAAAAATAATTTTGGAATATGCATCAGAATTGATTGTCTAAAAAGCAAAAACATCTAAGAAACATCCCATTTACATTACTAGTAATTGTTAGCTTTTTGCGTAAAAAAACTAAAGAAACAGAAGAATCGGATACGATGTAGCTCAATATGCCACACAACTATACTTGGAAGTCAAGTCATCAGTATCCAAACGCCGGGTAATCATTGCCAGGAAGAGAAATTGTAATTAACACATTGAATGACCTATCAAATGTGAGAAAAGGACAAATGGAATGATGTATTCTCTTATGAGATACTATCACTATTGAATCAATTTTTACTCGAATATGAAAGAAACACAATCGAGTCTTCATATTTCATCTTCATAATTAAATATTACAAAGATCGCTTATTTTGAAAATACTTTTAAATGAGTAAAAATTCTGAATATATGCTTATTGATATGATCTTAGAGAAAAGCATTCTTCGATCTCCGCAAATCTGCACATTTATTTTGCTTATTTCTATCACTTTACATCAGTATTTCTCATTCATAACGTAACGATAGACTTTCCATCGCAACATGACAGGCCTTCATAATTCCGTCTGTCGCTAGTATCAACTTATAGTCGTCAACCGCAATAAAACATATTTCAATACCATTATCAAAATTGAAAAATGTATGTTCTACTGTATAAATTTCATTGCACCTTGAATTTCAATAAGTTATGTCCCATCAGCTAGGGATGCATCAGGGATAGACAAAACAGATAAAATCCAAACTATGAATATATAAGAGCGAAAACCTAAACATAACCAAAACTTTATACAGACTTCAGGGAATTATCCCTAAGTTTTAGAATAGTTTATCAAACTTGATTACGGAGAATTTACAAATGTATTTCAAGTCAACTTCCGAAACATTGTGAAACTAGGCTAACGATATCCTCGGGGACTCAGTCCAGAAACAAAGATACCAACCTAGTCATTATTATCAATATTGAAATACATGTATATGATTTATTGTATAGATTCCGTTGCGTCATATGCACGTTTTAAAAAGTAATGTCACATCAGTAATGCTTCAAGACCGAAAAACGCCATGCCAGAGAAAGCTACAACTCTAACGACTACGTTCTGATGGGGATGAGCAAAGTCTTCATATTGAACATAAAGAAGTATAAAGAGTCCAAAGAATAAATGATTTGATGAGCTATTTCCAAACTTTCCAAAACATGCACGCCAAAAAACCTAGCCTAAAGACATGACTTTTAGTTTTAGAATAATTTACGAAAAAAGACCAGGAATCAAAATCTATAACTCAAGATAATCCTTCAATTATCTGCCAAATTCCTCAGCATATCACCTATGGTTTTTATTTTCAAAATTCTACTAATCATTAGTTAACCTTTGCCATATTCAGTGAGAGGAAATTAGCAGAAATCGATGAGAAGGAAATCCAAAATCTATCATATATAGACCTCTTGCCAAACCTCTTGACTAAATACCCACTCCTTATATATCTTCAATGGTTTTTGGCCATTTTTTTCATTTCATAAAGCCTCACTGACGAGGGTTAAGTACCCGAAACGTGCATGTCTGGTCGATGTTGCCAAATTATCTGTTCTTAAATGATGCTATTCAATTTGAAGACGTTCACATTTATACCACTTGGTGAGTGTCACTGCTGGTGGACCAGGAGTCCCCGAGGGCACATGTAGCCAAGTTCGATCAATTTCGGTTGATCGTTTCTTCAACGCATTCTAAAAAATTTCTGTTATCAACATTTCTTGAAATTTCAAAAACGTTGGTCCTGTAGCATCATATCCCACCCATCCTGCTACGTCTTTCGGTACGCCTTTTCGACATAGTAACTTTCATACTTTTTTGGCATATTACATTCTTTAGATTTGAGGATCACTGACGAGGGTTAAGTACCCGAAACGTGCATGTCTGGTCCATGTTGCCAATTTATCTGTTCTTAAATGATGCTAATCAATTTGAAGACGTTTACATTCTAAACATTCCCTATAGAAGATTTCAAGCCACTCAGGCTTGACAAAGATAGAAAATCAAAGTTTATTAATTTAACAAGGGCCGGGACACCATTGGCTTGTCAGTATCATTTTTACTTAAAGAACCACTGATGGTGATTCATGTCCAAAACATGTATGTCTTGTGCACAATATTTGGGATTTTTTGTCCAGAATGCTACTCTTTGGCAGCACAGTTAGGGCACTTTTTTATTATTATAAACGTGGGATTTATGGCGCGGGGATTTCGCGAAAATTCCCTCACTCGAAAATAATCCTACTGCAATCTAACAACGACAGAGACGTTAATATCGCATATATTTCCACCTAGCGTAATTCCTTAATGTTGTAATCGCGAATGTTTTTCCCAAGCGAAAATTACTACGTTTATAGTATTACTTTGAAATAGCTATAACACTTCACATTTCTGCAATCGCAGAATCAACTCAATATCGATGTACTTGATTTTACATTATCTGAGATGAAATTTCAAACAGATGTTACATTTATTGATGGAAATATGACCCAGACATCGAAGTGTACATTAGCATCAAATTTCTATTATGATGATCAATTTTACATCCTAAATGGATGCAATTCAAGGTGGTACAACCTGAAGGTGTAAATGGTCGGAAATAAGTTAGGAAAACAACAGCTTGGTATATCTACAATAGCTACCTGTGTACGCATGTACAGATACGCAAAACACATGTCACATGAACTGTAGGATACAGCTGTACACATCTTCATTTTACCTTATACGCCCGATTGCAATTATTAATAATTTTAAAATTGCATTGTTTCAAGAGTTCTTAAATACATATATTGTAAGTTTCTTTAACATGTGAGGTCATAGATTAGATTTAAATTAAACATGAAAATGGGATCGTGCAAAAGTTATACCAACATTATAAACGTGCCTCTCCCTAGCATAAGCAAAATACAATCAATGAATGAAAGTAAAACACAAACTCCGAAATCAGATTCCAAAAATGAAAATCAAAAGGATTACAAATTCTTGAAAAAAATATATGTCAGAGACGGAGACAATAACAGCTTCGTAGAGACACGAAGGTCAACTTATTAAGGGATAAGGACAAACTGTTATTCGCCATACTGGATTGTATGTAGTGTATAATAGAAAACCTTTCCTTAGGCATGGTCCATTTGATATTCAGGGGGGGGCTTGGGTTTTTTGTCGGAGCAAAATTATTTTTTTCGCCCCGGACCGGAGCAAAATTATTTTTTTCTGACAAAGTTGGAGCAAGGAAATTTTTTTTTAAAAAAGTGATGCGCATATTTAGAATATTTGTGTTTTATCAATAGAAATTATTTATATTTTTACTCAAAACTCTAAATATTAATATATTAGTTTATTTTTATGCAAGTATTCAATTCACTTTTAAAGAGAGATAAAAGATTTTTACAATACAATTCTCAATATTTTACATAAGGTACATGTATATAACATGTATAAGAGGGTCTGAGGGGAAGGTCTCCTAGACAATTTTTTAAATGTTACTAAGAATTGTAAATTGGTGAATAACTGAAGTTCTCCTTCCAAGCTTACAAGAACATGACTCTATGGGATACATGCAACATATGTATTAACAGCAATACATAAATATTGATAATATATTGAAGCTTTTAAGGAAGCCCTTTTTCATTCACATACATGTATAACTTTTGATATCTTCAAATATTTGACCTTAAAATGCTATTAGTGAATAATGTTTTGATAGAAAACTATGGCGAGTGAAGCGAGCCAAAAATTTTTGATACAATTTTGAAAATGCGGCGAGCGAAGCGAGCCGGAAAATTTTCAAGAATTTTAGCGAAATTTCATGGTAATTCTTCAAATTCAAATTATTTGTAAGAGCAAGATTATTTTTTTCTGTCACACCATAAGCAAATTAATTTTTTTCATCAAAATTGAGAGCAAAATTATTTTTTTCGAAAAAAACCCAAGCCCCCCCCAGAATATCAAATGGACCGTGCCTTACACCGAGTCATGCCTCCGACTTCAACTATTTTAACACCAAGTATTCTCAACCTCAACAGCTACATTTCCCATATTTTCTATGGAAAATTACATTAATATTTTAAGATAAGAAAACTTTTAAATTCATGCACCGAACTTCACAGCTGCACCTCAGAAGAATTCATGAATATTACTATGTTAAACGTCTTCAAATTCGATAGCATCATTAAAGAACAGATAAATTCACGGCATGGACCAGACATGCACGTTTCGGATAACCATAGTCAGTGATCCTCATTCTAAACTATGTAATATGACCAAAGAGTGTGAAAAATATTATGTCCAAAAATGTACCGAAAAAAGTAGCAGGATGGGTGGGATATGATGCTACAGGACCCATGTTTTAGAAATTTCAAGATTTTTTGATAACAGAAATTTTCCAATGCGTTGAAGAGACAGACTATCAACCGAAGTTGATCGAACTTGGGCTAATGACTCTACATCTACAAACATTAGTCCTTCCGTCTCAAAATCTTATAAATCTCGTGTTATACAACACGGGGTCTTTTCGAACACGAGGTTTTACAGGTAGCCATTTTCACGTGCCAAGCCGCCCCAATAAAGGTAGAAAAAAAGATTCTAAAATTCCTTGGGTAATTCACTAGAATTTCGACGGATTACGATTCATATATTTCAAATTATTTACATGATATATATTAGAAAAGTCGGATAGTCTTGAGAATTATTGGTGACAAATTACAATTGTGCAACATACCGACCTTCATTTGAGAAAGTATTGTCAAAATTGGAGGACAAATGTTTGTAGACATATGATCATAGTAGCGTTTAAGGTAAGCTTGTAGCCTAGTTCGATCAACTTCGGTTGATCGTCTGTCTTTTCAACGCATTCGAAAATTTCTGTTACCAAATTCCTTGGAATTTCTAAAACGTGGGTCTTGTAGCATCATATCCCACCCATCCTGCTACGTCTTTCGGTACATTTTTGGACATAATTTTCACAGTCTTTGGCCATATTACATTGTTTAGATTGAGGATCAGTTACGAGGGTTAAGTACCCGAAACGTGCATGTCTGGTCCATGCTGCAAACTAATCTGTTCTTAAAATGATGCTATTGAATTGAAGACGTTTAACATTAGTATTAATCATGAATTCTGCAGAGCTGTAGCTGCACAGTTCGGTGAACTAAGTTCAAATGGTCGTCGTGAAAATATTGATTCAGTTTTTGCTGAGAAAGAAGGGAAAATGCAGATGTTGAGGTACAGAAAATTTAGTATTAAAATGATTAAAATTTGGGTCTTCATACTGCAGAACGGCAGATTTTCACGTAAGCTTCACGTCATATCCAATATGGCCGATAAACTTTTGTCCATACCCCTTAAATCTCCAGTACAGTACAAGCACGGAATGCATTGTACGTGGCGCTTTAAACAAGGTACCGTGCTACTTAATTGGTACCGTTCAAATATATTCAAAATTCACATGAATACAAATTCAACGTAAGCATTGCATGTGAATACAAATAATATGAAGAAGAAGAAATGCATCAGTGCAGAGGTTGCGAATATAATTTGTTAGGATTTGATCTTAAATATCCTTCAAGCGTTGCAATATTTTGTTTTATTCTTTCTAAAGATGCAGTACTCAATGTAATGATATTCAAGATGATAAAGACGATACAAAATTCAAGTAAATGATTGTTTACTTTGGATTCCCAAGGACACAGCAGAGTACACATGCCTGAGTAAAAATCTCAAGAGTGTTCGATTTGCATTAGAAGGTCACTGGTCCAAGTGATAGATCTTTGGGAATGAAGCGGAATCAAATTTAGCAGAAGATGAAGCACCAGTCTTTTACTCTCCGTAGAAGTATTTGTCATGACAAATAACGTAACACGTATTGAATAACACAAAAAACTCATGTAGGAACGCCAGGGTTTGCCGTGTGTTGAATAATGAATTAAGAAGACGTATACATGGAAAATCGCAAATTATAGATGTATATGCATTGCTGCTTTATCTATAAGATACACATTTATATCAATCAAAACTTAATCCTTGATGACTTCAAACAAACAAGATTGAAGAAATATTCGTTCAAATGTTCTTTCAAGACAAATCTCTAATGACTGAAAATAGCATAGATCCGCATCCTGTAAAGATAACTTTTTTTCGCTCATTCAATGAAAAAAAAATGCCATTATCAAAATAGGAAAGGCAGTATACTTTAATTATTCTACATACATGCATTAGTAAACGGAAAATGATCTTCTGTGATGCTTCAATGAAAACAGCTTTTTACGAACTTTGTTTACAAGTGCAGTCCAAAATCAGATTTTCGCCATGACAGATTACTTATCAGAAAGTGTAACATCCGTATACATTTACATCAATGTCAGAATCCACGTGACTTATTGATTACTTATTTGTTAACTCTAATCAGCTACAACCGTGCTAGTGGTGCAATTCCTGGTGTAAGATGACGATTTAACCGCACGAGATAGACAGTTCCATTAGATTTTAGGTGTGTGTGCAGATTTTTATGTGACCATAGTCGAAGTGATTCAAACTTACATGAATACTTGATCGAAAGATGCACTCAATCTGAATATTATATGATGATGGAAGATATTCCTTCATAAAGTCAGACTCCGACAGTTAGTCGTATGTGCGCTAAGCAATTATTTAGGAAAAATGGAACTGGTTGTTACATAAGAAGCTATATTCAGTAGCTCTAGGACAAATAGAGCAGACATCGATACTCACACGTGCCTAGCAGACGTGCTTAGCAGACATCGATACTCACACGTGCTTAGCAGACATCGATACTCACACGTGCTTAGCAGACATCGATACTCGCACATATTATGCATAGAAACTCCAATTGTTCACTTTCATGTTTCTATTAACTTTGAGGAAAGTATTGTCTTTCTGGATATTTTTATTTATTATAAAAATCTGCCATTATGACGATTTAAATCGTCATAATGGCAGATTTTTATAAATCGTCATAATGGCAGATTTTTATAATGAATAAAAATATCCAGAAAGACAGTATGTTCACTACCAGAGGACCCTTCATTTGTTCTTTCCTATAGGAATGACATACGTACTAATTTCACCTGGTTGTTTTTTCTCTCTATCTCTTTCATAAGGGAGCAACCATTTGATTTTTATGGGGGGGGGGGGGGGGCAGGAAGACTTTGCAAAAAAAAAATTCCGGATCGAAATTTTAGGGAAACAAAATTTCCGGCCCGAAGGGCCGGTGAAAAAAATTTCCCGGATCATGAAATTGCCCCTCACCCCTCTCTTCCAACCTTTCCACTGCCCAGTAAACACTTTTTTGTGTATCATAAACAAATTATAAAAAATGGAACAAACTTTAAGCAATTTGGAGTGAATAAATCAAATTCAAAAGTCATTAGCACCATATAGCCTGTCTCCGTTGAGTATCATTTTAGTAAACAGATTATAGGCACCATATGTCATTCAAGAAATTAAAATGAAGTGATCTGCTTGCAAGAGATAGTCTCATTGTGTGTTTGGTGTTTAATATGGCCGAAAAATCATGCTGAATTATTTAAACTTTCAATTCTAATTTTAATTTTAATTTTCAACATTGGAAAATAACCAAAAAAAAAATAAATAATCCGGCTCGAAGGGCCGGCGAAAAAAATTTTCCGGCTCTTAAAATGGCCGAAAAAATTTTCCGGCTGGCAAAAGTCTTCCTGCCCCCCCCCCCCCTAAAAATAAAATGGTTGCTCCCTAATTATCATTTCATGACAACAAATAAAGATATCGTTAGAAATTATGCTTAGAGAATAAAAATACATGTACTAGTAGGACGAGCAGACCAAAGAATAAGACAAACAAATACAGAAACACTGAGACATCAGAATATTACAGTACAGCGCTGAAAGAAACTCATGAATTCTGCTTCAATAACCATTTTTTGATATAGGGATTTTGCATCTTTTTCAAACAATATTGTTGTATATGAATTAAACTGTAAATAAACCTTCAAAATAATGAAGATACCGAAAGCACTAGGATCGTTCGTGAAAATTCCGTTTCTGTATGAGAGGTCTGATATACATGTACCATCATCTGAGGAATATATCAAAAGTTTTTATCTTCTTGGCGAGGTTGGACGAGGCACGTTATGGAATACAATATTCATATTTGATCAGTGTGCAAATTTGTAGATGATACCCGATACTCTGAAGAAGATGGACCCACCACAATATATCAATTCTTCTAAGGCTTAGTTTAGGTTCATATCTTCTTGCATTAATGTCGATTTACTTTTCGATCGTATTCTCTTTTGAAATGAAATTATTCTACATTTTTAGGTTAGTGTGTGTGGTCAATAAAAATGATTCCGCGTGAACACACATCATTGCATCACACATCAAAGTCGAACACTCGGTCAATATTCATCGCGAAATCCTATTTGCAGACTGGAAAACAGTTAATTTTCCATTTCTTGCAGAGTTTTATAACTTAAAATGTAATGTCAAAAATGTCTTAAATATCCGATAAGGCGAGAAGTATTGTTTCTCAGTAAAATGGCTTTATTCCCTGCTACCAAATGAATAAATAATGAGAGATGTCACCATTGCCAAGCAACTCCGCTGCACTGAATGCATCAATGTTGTGTTATTGAATTTAATGAGCTCCCATTTTATTTTATTTTTGTTTCAGTAATCACATTTTTCAGATGATTCAATTCAAAATACCGTCTTGGGAGATCAAATTCTAAGGTTTGTCATAAAGCTATGTGACATGGGACATGGAAGCGCGGGATTTATTCTGAGAGTTCATTGATACTATTTGCAGTTCTCTAAATTTTCGCGACTACAGTTTTAGTACCTCATTATAAACTACAATTTTTTAAATTCGCGTCAACTATTTTCGTCTTCAAGAAACGGAATCTCCCAGTCTCATACATCTCATTGAATATTCAAATATCATTTGCAGTTTTGAGTTTGCAATCAGTTAAAGTTAGAAGAATAAAGACAGTACTTTGACGTATACATCAGTGTTGGGAATCGGATGGAACAAATCGAGATCGATTAATCGAGGAAGTCTTTCGATTTATCATCGATTATAATAGGATTCTTATATTATACTGCAAAACTGTAAAATACTTTCTGACTTGTCCATAACTTGCTTTTTTGGCTGTAAATTTTATCGAAACTCGGCAAATTGTATTAGAGTGCTGTCCCAAGTCAATGATATCAGTTTTTAGTACGATTTATCACATGATACATCCGTTATGCAGTTTCATAAAGCCATTTCATAAATATATGATATGATAACACGTTACATATCGCTCTGCTTGAATGCGATTGGTCAAGGTTGGAACCTAATCACATAAACCTTGACAAATGTGACCTTTCAAATATCGGTCAACTGTAAAATTCAGACCCAGAGTCAATATCAATGATTAAAATTGTTGTTGTTAAATAATTGTTGCATTAAAATACTATTCAAATTTGAAATACTTTTCTCTTACGCACAGAATATCGAATACGATGGGGACACTACTTCTCATGGCGTAGCAGACGACTTCTAAATCACGGCGTGGTTCGCCTCTACAGTTCTCGGAAACGTTGATTTCACGTTAGAAATACACATTTTTAGGCAATATCATGTGATAAAAAGAATCTCAAATGAATTTTCATTTCATAGAATGTATTATGAAACTCGTTGCGCGTTTTATATCCCCTCGCCAAGGCTCGGGGATATAAAACACACAACTCGTTTCATAATACATCCTATGAAATGAAAATTCATTTGAGATCCTATATTTATGAACTGTTTCTCTTGCCAAAATACAGTTTTTCTGATGCAAATATATCGTTTTTTTAATGTTTTAGATTTCACGGTTATAACGGCGATTATCAAAATGTTTTAGATTATCGTAATTGAAAGGGTCTGGCGACGACGTCGGCACAACATTAGTGTACAGTATCAGAATGAGTATTCAAGCATCTATCAAAATCCATCTAGTTTTTGTGAGTTTTGTTTTTGCGTTATTTTGGATTGTTTCTTTACTTATAATCAGAATAGAATTGTCTGTAAAGTAACACAATTGTAAGATGCTTTAAATTAAGCGGATGTTTGCTAGTTAGCTAAGTGGGTATGCTTAAACTTCTACATCCCTGTAATCTTTTTAACATGTAAAATGATACAGTAAAAATATACTTGATTTTGAAGGGCTTTTAATTTTTTTTTTTTTTTTTTTTTTTTTGTTACCTACCCTTTGGTGTAGATCCTTCTTATCCGTCACATATCCAAGTACTGGGATTCCTAGAGTTTCCGTTACTAATGAAACCGAATTTATGGTGTCTCTAGATCCAAAAACAATAAATGCTATAACGTTGTTGGAAGAAATAAAACTGCAAAGTCCCTGAATATTATCATGCAAATTTTCCATTGACGGTATGGCCCATCCTCGAATATTCAAATTAACACTGCTCTGCTCATTTATTGTCTGTTCAAATATTCCGCGAAATCTCTCGTATTCCGATGGTTCAAAAACCGCACCAATGGTTACATTTAAAATCATCCCAGCACCAGAGAAAGAAAACATAAACGATGAAAGAAACACAAGAACGAACATTGCTTCCAAATATTTGTCGTTCCAGAACTCAGATAGATCGGTCATGCATGAAGCTGGTTTGATTTTTTAAATCTATTTATTTTTACGTCTTTTGAAGTTGATTTACAATCCAAATGAAGAGCGGCGACATATGTCACTAAATTGCATCCTGTTTGTTTTTAGCAAACATCAAACATAGATGCTGTAACCGCGCATGCATATTTCCCATTTATAACTCGTTACTCTTTATTTGTAAACTGTTTCCAAATTTGAACTTTAGAATAAATTTTCGTAGAATATATCACATCCTTTTAGATCACCTTGTAATTTCTTTATGAAACTGTGTATAATATCCATAACACTGAAGATAATAATGAAAACGACTCGGCAGACCTTCGTATTGATCCAAACACTGGGATAAATATATCTTCTGGCAAATTCATCGATGTGTTTTTACGATTTATACTTCCAAAAGCTTACACTCGTTCGCAATTTTTACCAATTTTATGAAATAGGTAGTCTTTGCAACACTCCATGTGATGTCCTTTCCAAAATTAAGTTCTTTACGCTCAGACTGATATATTTTACGATTTTTAGTCGGAAATTTATATATTTAGCTAATAGCCGACCAGATCAATCTGTAGGGTTAATTCTTCGATAAATTGTATATGAGACTCATAATGTCCATCTAAGTTACAATGAGGAAAAAATAGACAGCTTTTTTACTGCAGGCCAATGCCAATCTGAAACTCAACTATCGACAAAATTACACATACCATGTAGATGCACGTGTTGCCTTCTATCGAATATTGAGTGTAAATTGGTATCCCACGCCTAATAAGGTGAGAAAAATGGAGGAAAAAGTTTCTCACATTGAAGAAAATAGTGAAAGGAATCATTGTTTTATATTTCCGTGTGATTTCTTTTACTTTATTGCAAAACTAATGTTAATCAATCGTTAGCCAGTTTCTTTGTCTTTATTTCTTCCATCATTGTAACTTAGGTGGACAGAAAGACCACGAAAGACCATCCTAAGTCTCCATCAGCAACAGTTGTCAAAAAACAATAGATCAAAGGCGAAAAGAACCTCCTATCCTACATTGTGTCTTATTTTCCATATGATACAGATGGTCATCTAATTTTGAATCTTACTTTTAATGTACAAAGTAGGTAACGACGTTTATTGGCCAGTTTCATAAATACTTCATACATTTAGATAGTATCTCTTTTTCAATATACTACAATGAGACGTGGTCATTCTTGATTTTGACATGGACACTTAATCATAATCCACATATGTTATTGGCATAATGGGGAAAAGAGGATTCGTTGAATTGTTTTCTTGTCTCAACTTCCATTCAAAGATAAGTCTAATTGTTCCGTCCACCGGTTTCGATACTGCGCAAGCATGTAGTTTGACGTCATATTCACTTTATTTCTACTTATCAATCTCTGTCAGATCTACAGCTTTCATAGAAAACTAATCTCAAGGTCATGTTGATTTCTTATACATGATAAATCTGATATATTTGTCAAGAACGTGAACTTTTACTTTAGTTTTGCCTAAAATCCATTTTATTTATTTATTTTTATTTTTATTTTTATTTTTATTTTTTTGGTGTCTTTGAAAATATGTACATGTCGCGGAATAAAAGGGTTCTCTGGAGAGTCGATATGTCTACCCCTTGAAACAAATTTACCGAGAACGATAAATGAAATTTACAGCATAAAAAAGGACTCGGATGAAACATATTTGGAATAAAGTACTGGAGCCAACATCGACAGATCCAAAGATACCTTCCTTAATATTTGTTGCTATCGGAAAGTTACTGATACATCCTTTTACACTGAGGACAAAATCTTCTAGCAAGCCCCTGCATGTCAATACAATTGGTAATTGAGTTGTTTCAGCCTATCTACTCTAACGTGTTTGTCTAACATTGGGATGAAATCGCTGATTTAAGTGATTCTGACATGAAATTGCAGCCTTATCAACCATCCCATGCCAAGGAAACAAAACGAAATGAAATGATTTTTGTTAAAAACTGATGCTGTAATTTAGTACAGCGACATGAGCGAAATAAGAATTCGTTTCATCACAACATAAATTCCGTTATGGTTATAACACTACAAATGTCCTGATCTTTGATTCTCGAAAAGCTTTCAGGTTGTTTGTTATTGTGTAATTGCAAAATGGAACTAAATGGTGTATGAGAAATAGGAAAACACTCAAAGCTGATAGATGATACCCTAATCTTGTCCTTTCTTTTAGACTACATTTTTGTAAGATTTGGTGAAACTCTATCCAGGCAAGTTATTGGAATTCCTACTAATTGTGCGCCTCTCGTTGCAGATTTGTTTTTATACACATAAGAAAAAGAATTCATGCAAAATCTGCAAAAACTCAAGAATTTGACGACTTGAAATATTTCAACGGCACCTCTAGGTATCTTGATGATATTTTGAATATTGATAACCCACAATTTGACCATTACAAAAAACATTATCCACCTGAGTTAACATTGAATAAAGCAAACACAGATGATATAGCTAGACCATTTTTGGATCTTGATAACAAAATCAATAATGTAGAAATTCAGACAAAGCTATACTACAAAAGAGAAGACTTTGGCTTCAAAATTGTTAATTTTCTTGGCTTGATGGCAATGTTCCAAGATTGTCATCGTACGGCATTTACATTTCTCAGCTCAGCTTGCAGTTTTGGATTTCCATGATAAAGATAAGCAAATTGCAAGAAAAAAACTTATCAGTCATGGATGTAAATATCTTAAACTTGTAAAATCTTTTTGGAAATTTTACAATAAGTATTCTGAACTTCTTTCAAAATGTGGGGCAACTCCAGCATCAGAGTAAATATCAATGGGAATTTCATTGAGTTCATTTTACGGCGACCTAATAAACAAAATCAGAAGGATCAAAGGCAGATCAAACTTCAACCAAAAATGTAGGAAAATAGTCGGTCGCCTGCCTTGCCAAGGATGTGACCCTAAAGTAATAAAAAAACACTGGGCATGGTACTGGACCAATCTACAGTTTTGTACCAGTGTCTTTCCCAACGTTGCACACTGGCGGGCCTCGTTTAAATCTCGTCAGAGAAGACTGGGTCCTGATTCTCTGTCCTATCTGAAAGTTGGTCAGACTTCTCGGGTGATTGATCTTGAGCTCAAACAGCAGAGCACATACTGTTATACACATGCCAAAGAATTTTTAATATCCATTTACATAGAATCTGCGTTACGAGAGGCCGCTGTCAACTTTCAGTGAGAAGTTTTATATTTATACATCAATTGTGCGTCTATGGAGATCTCTGTGTGTCCAGATAAGTTGGAGGGTTGTGCGCATTTGCTTATAGCAGATGACCGTCCAAAGTCGACGCCGGGTGCACGTTGGTCTCCTTCCTTTTATGTGTTGTCATTAATGTTCGATGTTTCTGTACGTCTGTTCCAATAGTGTTATAGTGTTTAATCAGTATATGTCCTAAGTTGTTCTTTTTCTCTCAAACCATAAACGGGAAGACATATGAAGAACTGGCATACTGCTTTGATTTCTAAAGCAAACTTTTAGCACCGAAAAAAACTAATCTTATACAAGATAATAATATCATGTCCTATAACTAAGCAAGGACGCTTTGTTGAATCTTCAATTTTCATTTCGATTCAAAAATTTCCTTTTTGTCATATAACAGTCACAGTGTGCACTTTATCATCTGTTGTGGAACCATTACCAATCTATATTTTCAATTGGATATTTTCTTTATATTTGAGCAATATATAGGATTCGTCAGATTCTATGTTATTTTGAGTAATGTAACAATAAGCCACGAGTTTGTCCGATAACTGTGTCTCTGACGATCTTATTATGGGCCTGTATGGTTGTGGCAGAGAAGAAATGTTACGCAAGAGTACGAAAGAGGAAGCGAACGTGACTCGAGAATGGAGATTAGAGATGGATAAAAAGAATAGAATGAGATAAACGCATGTCGTATGATTTACATGTAATTAAATTCTAAGGAATTCATAGAATAAAAGAATATCTGCATGGAAATAAGAAAATAACCTTTTTATGGCTTTGTCTGAGCAGAATCAACAAGCATGATTTGCATCAATGCACAATCCACATTTTTATAAATGTAATTGAAATCAATCTGTTAAACATTGTTTGTTTCAAATTTGGTAAGTGACTGATTTTCCAGTAGATTCATTGGGCGGACAGACACCAGACATCACATTTGGCGATATTTTCATTGTGACGACAAAATAGAAAACATTACAACGCATAAAGTCAGTGCGATCAAATATGACATCACAATTCAAAATTTTGCCAAATGATGTGATGTCTGATGTCTTTGCATATGAAATCAAGGTTTAAAACGGTCATTAGTATTTTCTGGAATATTGACTATTGACATTCTTCCAATGTTATATTTTGCTTTAAGGAAGTCGATTAAAAACTCGATTTATCCTGTTAATATGAGTCTGAATTTTCATAAGCTCCTATGTACTTTAGAGCCGCTCTTAGAAAATAATTTGAAATCTTTAAATTTTCAAACTGTTCGGACGCCGCTGAATGGTTTCTTTGAATTTATTTTAGCTTTAGGAACCCCCAGTGAGTGAAGATCAAACACAAAACAAAACCAAAACAGAATCCAAAACTCAAAACAATTGGCGTACAAAATAATTCAAAAAACAAAAACAAACTTAAGAACTCAAACGTTCTGCAGTTTTCAAAAAAGTGAGTAAAAGGTAGATGTCCGCGTTGAAAAAAGAGTTGAGAAAGAATGAATTTATGAATACCACTATAAAATATGGCTAATTTGGGGTATTTTTTCAGTACTCATCAACTACAATGAATTAATGGAGGGTTTCATGCGTCTTATTTTAAGGAACCGTGTTAAAAAAAACCAGAGCTTTTCATGAGGTGAAATCAGTCTAGGGTTTCCATTCAATATGTTTTCAACGCATCATATCACAAATTATCAAAGCAACGCAACATGTACAAAACAACGCATCAAAGACATAGAATGCAACTAACACAACAAAGACACCACACAAAAAGGGCAAAATCATTCACAAATCATGTCAAACTAGAAAGGTTTCTTGTTGCGGTTGCAACAAGAGTGTCTTCCTCCTATACAATTTTTGGTTTGGAAATATGAAGGACGTCACATCACATGTATTTATATTATATATTTAAGTTTTCAAATAGCAGTAACATTAAATTTTCAAACCGATAATTGTTGGTGAGCAACCATATGATTTCGGGGGGGGGGGGGGGGGGGGGGGGGGGGCAGGAATTCTATTGCCAGCCGGTAAAATTTTTTCAGCAATTTTCTGAGCAGGCCATTTTTTTCAGCCATTACCAGAGTCGGAGAAAAGTTTTCGCCGGTTCTTCGGGCCGGATTTAAACAAATTGTCAAATGTTGTGAATGTCTGTGTAAGTTAAACTCCCCCCTGTTACAGAGTATGAGTTAATAACCGTTCCTTCAGATGTCTCTTTGCAATTAGCGAATTTCAGACAGATTGTATGATGTTTAAATAGAACCTTTTCTAGATTTTTGTGCCAATGCGTATTAGGTCTCTGGTAGATACAGCTATGTGAACAGTTTGTATTTATATTAATTAATTTTTTGACTTTAAATTGTCTGACACAAAGGGCCAGCAAAAATTTCCATATCATGCAATGTATCCTTACTTTTGCATGGTCCGGGAAAAAAATTGCCGGACCTTTGGGCCGGAATATTTTTTTCAGCATTTTTCAGAGCCGGGATTTTTTTTTTTTTTGCAAATTCTTCCTGCCCCCTTCCCCCATAAAAAAGGCGAGCTCGTAGCTGTAGAACCAATTTTCTTGAGAAGAGAAATGGTAATAACAAGTTACGTTCAATATATATATATAAATACCATGAGGTTCTCGCTGTGCAGGTTCAAATTTGGACCCCCCCTTCCCTTTTTTCAAAGTTTATTTTGAATTTCCATCATGGCGACATCGTTCAATATAAACAGAACTGTTTTCGAAAAACGAGGGGAGGGAAGAATGTTGGAGAAATTGTTCATCAGTTTGTAAATAAACCAACCGAAAATTATGTTCGAACGTTTGCTAGAATTAGAAATTAAACTTGATGTTCAAAATATAGTTATTGAAGTTTAGAAACAGGTTTGTAGGTTAGAAATCGGAATCAAACTACCACTTTTTGTGTGTAAATTCTGGTTTGTAGCTGATCTCTTCTAAATTAATCAACTGTTTTAAAATCAAATTGTGTATATCGAAATGTATTTATGAAATGCATATTCAT
Organism: Pinctada fucata; assembly: GCA_028142955.1. Taxonomy (NCBI): domain Eukaryota; kingdom Metazoa; phylum Mollusca; class Bivalvia; order Pterioida; family Pteriidae; genus Pinctada; species Pinctada fucata. The sequence continues at coordinate 59,351,380 of AP027103.1, read as the reverse complement.
CATTGCCGTGAAATCGGAATTTGAAAATCCCAACACTGCTTTTCTCGAGTCGGACTCGGACTACCAATTTTAGTGTGCGCCCGATCTGTTGGCGTGAAGGTGTATCGAAATACCCAACTCAAAATTTCGATGCTCATATCTTTTCAACAGTAAGAGATAGGAAAAATCAGATAGACTAAATAAGACAGATATATGGATAAAAAATAATAATATTGAAATTTTTAGGAAACTTCATAAGCTTAATTTTTGTTTACTATTATAAGCAAAAAAGTGTCTTCCTCCTATGAACTTCTGAATTTGGAAATATGAAGGACGGTGAAGGACGTCATCGTAATAAATCGTTACAGTGTGCATCTAGCATTTCATATCTTGCATGGCTGTCGACTTTCAAAAAGAATGGAAATTGTAGATAGCAAAATACGAGATATTTAAGCTTACAAATAGCAAAACATGAAATTTTCGGTCCTTTTGAGTAATTCGACGCTCCCGTCAAATATTTGAATCTACTAAAAAACATGATAAAAAAAATAACAGAGACCAAAAATAAAAAAGACCAATCTAGCTTTTACTCCAAACGTAACGTTGGAGAACTTTCATTGTCCTAGCTTACAGGGTTCTTGAGAAATCGCTGATCCAATTTTCCACGGTTACGAAAACAATAGGTCTTCCGACGGAAGTCGGAAGACCTAATGATAAAAACTAATCGACAAGGGTATATAAAACGGACAAAGGACACATACACAACGCAAAAAAAAATCACAAGCAACGCAAGATTGCCGATTCTAGTCTACAGAATGAGGCAGAGCCTGCTGTAGAGAAATAGAATAGGTCATATTGTCAATAGCCGAGTTATTTGCAGAAAGGCACTATGAGCGATAACTCTAAAATCAAAGAAAACTAAAGCTCTGTACATGAATTTGTCTTCAATCTAGAATCATAAAAGGTTGATAGAACAATTCAGTGTGTCACCTTATTGTTAATTTGTTTATCGATATATTAATTTCAAGTATTAGTAAACGACTCCAAATCCTGTAGAGATGGTAAAGAATCATTGGAGGGAAGAGTTAAATAAACTGATTCTAAAATTTAGTATTCAATGAATTTGTCGCACTTTAAGCATCTTTCCAATACCAGCGTTGGAAAGTAAGCGATAACAGAAACGCAGTCTCATTGAACTATGTTACAAGCTTCACATTGCAACTAAGAATTATATAGAAAACGAAGTGTTTTAACTATTTTGCCATAGAGCTGACTTTTGGACAAATATTTTCCAATGTGATGCACCAGACATACATGTTTCGGGTCATGATTCCTCATCAGTGATACTTCAAGTCAAAACGATTAAAAAAGGAGAAATCTTGTTGAAGTTTTTTACATGGACACCCTTTATAAGGAAGTTCCTATGTTGTACAACAAATCTAATGAAGAAATACGAGTGAAGACGGACTACAACCATCCCCTCGTCAAAGAAGACATGGAAATAACTTATCCTCTTATCATAATGGCGTACGTCATTCTTTTGTTTAAGGGTTCCTACCTTCGACTGCTTGGTTTGGCATGTACCCTTATTGTCTTGTTTTGTCACGTCACCTTGTTATGAGGTATTTCATTTATACAGCAATAGACTCCCTTTCAAGTTTCAGTAGACTTTTTTTTTCTTGGTTTTGTGAAGACATCTGTATACCCAGATAAGTTGAAGGAGCTTCATGCTGCGATGTTATATTTGTTTGTCAAACTCGTTGGCCTTTAGGTGAGTGTGCTTTAATTGTTCGAGTGAATTTGTTTATGCACTGTGTGTGGGGGGGGGGGGGGGGGGAGGTCATGTTTAAGATCTGATTAAAGTATGGTAATTTCGTGACTCTTTTCGTGCTCGTCTACTTTGGGGTTTTTTAAACATAGGGGCGTTTTGATGTTTTGCTGTGAAACTGCAACCGAGTCTTTTTGGAAATCTCCTCCTATGCTTTGGTTCCTGCAACGAAATCTTGTTGGAGAGAACAACGTCAGCTTTTTTCGATGGAGTTCAGTATTTCCATGGTATCATCTTTTATATTATGTTTCCTGATTTTTTAATTAGTCTTGCAAGTCGGACTTTCTTTGGTTTCTGACATGGGGTTATGTAGGAGATCGTTTATTTCCGTGAGGATCTTTTTCGACAAGATGGGTATCTTTGACCACATCATAGTACTAACTTTCGTCAGCATTTTCCGTATAGATTTTCATTTAAATTCCTTCAATGAAACTTAATTGTTTATTTCATATCTTCATACGACTTTTCTAATATGTACAGCACGCTTCCTCACGACAAAATAAATGATTGACTGTCCAAACTCATTAAATGTAGTTTTGATCGAGAGGGGAAATCTTATATTTGTACTTCTGAATCGAAGGGTTTCTTTTCCGCCACAGATTACAAATCATACAAATCATGGACATGTGGTGACCTGTGTATTGCCTTGTCCTTCCTTTTGGACAATATTTATGTAAGATTTGGTGAGAAACTCTACAAGCAGGTTTTAGGGATTCCAATGGGTACTAATTGTGCGCCTCTTGTTGCAGACTTATTTTTATACACGTATGAAAAGGAATTTATCCAAAATCTTCAAAAACATTTCATTGGTACTTCTATGTACCTGGATGATATTCTTACTATCGACAATCCTGTTTTTGAGAAATATAAAAATGTTATTTATCCACAAGAATTGATTTTAAACAAGGCAAACGTTTCAAACACAGAAACGCCATTTTTGGACCTAAATATCAAAATTGTTAATGGAGAGATCCATACAAGTGTATATGACAAAAGAGATGATTTTGGATTTAACATAGTAAATTTCCCCTGGCTTGACGGTGATGTTCCTAGATTACCGTCCTATGGTATCTATATTTCACAGCCCATCCGGTATGCTAGAGCATGTACTGATGTTTTAGATTTTCATAGTAGAAATTTACAAATTACCAAGAAACTTTTAGGACAAAGTTTTCGCTTTCACAAACTAGTAAAGATTTTCTGGAAATTCTACAAAAATTATTGTCAACTTCTTCTGAAATTCGGACCAATACAGGCAACAGAGTATAGTACTTTGGTTATTTCACAACCTGCATTTTATGGTGACATTATTAACAAGATAAGAAGGATCAAAGATAGACAACATCACCATCGAAAATGCGTTAGAAACGCCTTTTATACCTTGGATATGATCCTAATGTCACCAGACGGACACTAGGCTTGGTACTTGACCAATCTACAGTCTTGTACAAGCGCATCCTTAAAACTTGCACTCTGACTGACTGTGACGACGGGACTCCATGACGGGCCCTGTCCAAACCTCTTTAGAGAAGACAGGGCCCCGACCACCTGTCCTCTCTGAATGTCAGTCGGACTCCTTGGGTGATAACATACATGAGCTCGCGGCGGCAGAGCACGGATTGTATTACTACGCCCTCTTTTTATATCCATTTACATATTCATCTGTGTTGCTTGGGCCCCTGTGTTTTGCGGTCTTGTTTGTGTGTGGTCATCTGACAGTGAGGAGGTTGTTTTACACCACAATTGTACGTTCCTCGAGACCATTGGGTAATCGGAAAAGTGGGAGGGTTGTGCGCACGTAATCCAGGATAATCATACCTTCTGCTATTTCCGTGGCAGATGGCCGTCCTAAGTCGGCACCGGTTGCCCATTGGTCTCGTTGGTTTATGTGTAGTCCTTTGTGTTTGATGTTTCTGTGTTGTGCGTTGACGTTCCTTGTCCCTTACGCGTCTCTTTGTGCTGTCTGCTTTGTGTTTTTGCATTGGGTGTTTTGGGGTTTTGCTGTGGGTGCTACAACCTGGTGTTGTTGGAGATCCCCTCCTTTGTTTCAAGAAACGAACATAGAGTAAACAGTTATTTCAAAGAGAATATTTATTTCTGAGATCGATATATATGTGGGAATCTTTATTGCGAGCATAATTCATCATAGATAAGAAATAAGCTTTAATGTTTGGTCGAAACAAAAAACACATCTACAGAGAATCTTGGCATAGACTGAAATTTATTCACAAATTATAATATCTCTAATATCGTTCATTCATCTCCCATTTATTCTTTTAATTTTTCTTCTATTTCACCAGTCTTTATTGCCAAATATCGTTATCTGTTTCATTTCAATTCATTATTATCGGATATCACCTTTACCGTATTCAGGAGTATGGAAAAAATGATAAACCATTTATTTAAACGCGCTTTTGGTTTAGTTCAATATGAAATTGTGTAAATAGACATCTGAGCGCATATATATTATACACACTCACAACGTCAAATTATTTACAATATTTGTGAAACAGCATTTTGATATAATAAAGGAAAGTACGGTCGAAAAACCCATATATAACAGGATTTACGATAGGAGCAATTAAGTAGCTCGACTTTAAAAAGATAAATAATTGAAAACTTTCAAATGACAAACCTTCAAGAAAAGTATCGTTTTCTCTAGAAATAGCGACAATTATCCCTGTCGGAATGCTAGAAACCATACCTACAAATGCTATAAGGATAAACATGATAGAAAATCTTATTTTGTTTCTTCTCCGAAGAGTTGTCTGTATTCTCAAACGACTTGCACACCTAGGTTCTGTATCATTACCAGAATTTTCAGCATTCGGACCTTGTACATTTCCTTGTACCATTTGCATGATTGTCTTTTGTTTCATTATCTTTATTATCTTGTATCCAACCAAAGAATAGAGAATGACTGTCACCGCCACAGATCCAAAAAGGACGGCACCAATGAATTTTTGAAGTATCCTAACTTGTGATATCCAGTAGTCCGACAAGGCACACTGATAACACGTTACGTGGCCCATTTCTACTTCAATTTTCTTTCTGGTGAAGTATACAAGAGCAGGCACAGAAAATGCTGAACTGACAACTAGAATCAAAATCAGTGAGATTTTTTTCCTGAATCTCGTCACTTGCCACTTGTGAGGGACAAACACCATACGATAGCGCTGTATTGATATCAGACACTGAATTCCAAAGGATGTCAACGAAGCATAATATGTTACAGATTTCTTAATTTTGCACAATTCTGTACTCGGATAATCGTAGTGATAACGATAATCGATTATATACGATACGAATGCGATTATCAAAACACAAGTATCGACCCAGGCGATTATGTAAATGAAGAAACGATTCTCCCTCTCATGACTCTTCCTCCGTTTATGGACAATTATGATAAGAATGTTTCCTAACAGCCCAATTATAATCGCTAAACACACGATGGTCGTCAAAGGCAACGTCTTATGCTGGTATACCTTTTTGAGATCGTCAACTATAAAATGTCCTGCCGAAGTGTTGGTTTGCATATTTCAAAATTCAGTTAACGTAAAAATCGAAACCCAATCCCTTAAAAAAATTGAACATTTTTATTTTACAATCGGGAAGTAATTCATAGAAACATTTCTTACTTGCACTTTGATTCAGCATGTGGAGGAAGAGATCAAAAATCAAAATCAAACTCTTGCTACACCGATCTGATTATATTTTTCATTTTGAAGCATTCTTGCATTGCTCTTTTTAACCTTGACAAAGATAATTACTCTCATTTATGTCCACAAATTATATCCATGTGTCGTTAACCTAACCGTTAGTCCAAACTGTGGTTTTGACTCGCCAGACTATGACAAATCTTTATCCTGTGCAGCGGGCGAAAATGAGTAGTCAGACATGAGTCAACGGGAACTTTTTTATTTGCTTCATGCGAGACTTCATGAAAATGTGTAAAGTTATGGCGAAACAGAAGTCGAATATGCATCTGCCAAATAGACCCATTGGCAAGGACGTATATAACTAAATATATACATCCCTGCCATTGCTGGCAATTTTATTTGATGGAAAGGCTACAAATCGAAGACCTAATGAGTGCTAGCTTGTGCAGTGGTTGCACAGAAGTTGAAAATGCGTAACAAATGTTAAACGTCTTTAAATTCAATAGCATCATTTAAAACCTGATAAATTTACAGCATGGACCAGACATGCACGTTTCGGGTACTAAACCCTCGCCAGTGATCCTCAGTCTAAACAATGTAATATGGCCAAAAAGTATGAAACGTATTATGTCCAAAATGTACCAAAAGACGTAGCAGAATGGATGTGATATGATGCTACAGGACCCACGTTTTAGAAATTTTAAGGATGCAATAGAAAGGACCTTGTGTACATTATTTACTTGCTTCTTGCGAGGTTTCCCGAATTTATGTGAATTTGTTGTGAAATCCAAAACTGTCTGCCAATCTTTAACAGCCATCTTTTTTGACGGATCAGACAAAAAATAAAAAAAATTGTTAAAGAACTTTAAGTATTTGTAATGGAGAGGACGTGATTGTAAATTTAAGAAAGCACCTCGAGCGTGGCATCCCCTCGAATCTGAAAATTTTATGCTAATCAGAAAAGGATTTTAAAATCAAGTCCATATATAGTGACCTCGGTCTTTGACCATTGACTTTGAAAATAAATGGTAAATAGTAAATATCAAAACCCGATATCTCAATAGAACATTTTTTTTACATTCAGGAAGTAATAAGTCTAAGTAAGGGAGAAAAGCCGAAAACTATCCATTATGTCAGAGAAAGTACTGATCGAGGCCAGTCAGGACTTACTTACAACTTAATGGACAGCCACAGGTGAACTTTGGACGAAGAAGGAATATCACATCGAAAGAACTGTTTAGACAATAGGATGACGTCAAAGTCATGTTTTAAACATTGAAACATGACTGAATGTTGTATTTTGGTACATAATATAGAGGAAGAGTCTTAGAGAACAAAAATCAAAATCAAACTCTTGAAACACCGATCGGATAATACTCGCCGATTGTGGTTTTCCATTTTGTAGCACTGATGCATTCTTCTTTTTAGCCTTGAAAAAGATAATTACCCCCTACAATTTTGGTAGTAGACCATCGTCGGAACCCACGGTCGGTCACGCTAAACTCCGACCGTGGGTTCCGACGATGGTAGTAGACCTAATGTGTGCGTGTGTGCGCGAGTGCAGAGAAGTCGAAAATGCGCAACATAATATTGAAAGATTTGTGGGGCGCATAGCTCAGTCACATTTTTCAATCTGAAGATCCCAGGTTCGAATCCCGTTGAGGGCGGACTTTCTCAGAGGTAATTTATCATCTCGCCCCCACCTGTTCTCTGACTCGGAGGGAACTGAAACGGCCTGAGTGGCCTCTCGGCAGCTGCGGCTGAGGAGATTGCCTCGTGTGATGGCACGTTAAAGGCCGTTGGAAATACGGACCACCCACTGTAGTACATAAATCACACCTTCCCCGCATACACTGCATACACTTGCATACATAGTGAAAGGTACCTTGTACAGAACATGGTGAACGAGTGGTGAGTTGTGAGTGTTACGGAGTAATGAGAGGAATTTGAAATATTGTCTTGATATATGATGTCATGTTTAACAATATGTGATCCCCTCTGGGGAGTGCTCCGATAAGCGGAGGCTTATACCAAGGAAGAAGAAGAAGAAAAAAGGACCTTCAGTACTTGCTTCTTGCAAGGTTTTCCGAATTAATGTGAATTTATTGTGAATTTCAAAATGTTTCAGCTAATCCCTGAACAGTCATCTTGTTTGACGGATCAGACTGAAAATCAAATTTTTGAATTCGAACTCGAAGTTTTCTACAAGTTTTTTATTTTGTTTTTTTTTTCCCTCAAAGCACTTGTAATGGAGACGTTCTAATTGTGCATAAAAAGGCAAAGCAAGCATAGCATCCCCTTGCAATTGCGTGTTCTATGCTATCAGCAAAAGGATTATAAAACAGTCTATAAGGATTTTAAAATAAACTCTATAGTGACCTTGACCTATAATCATTGACTGAAAATCAATTGTTTTCATCCTCTTTCAATAGTGGAAGTTTTGGTGATCCTATGATGATTGCTTTGCCTTCTATGCTGTTAACAAGGATTTTAAGCCAAAGACCACTTTGATATTGACCTTTGCCCCTTGACCTTGAAAATCAAGAGGATTCATCCTCTCCTCTTGGGGAAACATTTATGGAAAAGTTTGATGATCCTATGAAGACTGCTTTGTCTTCTTTGATGTTCAAAAGAATTTTAAGCTTTAAAGTCCATAGTTACCTTGACCTTTGGTCCTTGACCTTGAAAATCAGTAGGGTTTACTCTCTCCATATTTGATGCTTCATATGATGTTTCAGTGGCAGTTGCTTTGCTTTCTATGCTGATCACAAGAATCCACACACATACACAAACACACAGCAGCCATGCCATATCCCCACTGCAAGAGAGCTGCGAATGGATAATTAGTTTATGCCTATCACTGAAAATCTGTTAGCAGACAGACAGTGGACAACCTGCTTTGATATGCTCATTTGAGCCCTGCTGGCCACATTTTTACATCTGCATGTACCTTGCAATTAATTTTGGTAGATCTTGGCCAATGCCAATGTTAATACTCATTGAAATATAAGTACAGTTCCGTGTAAGAATCAGGCAGCTTGACTAAATAGAGCAGTTTAGAACAATTTCATTTTCTATATTTGTTGCAAATTTGAGATACAAATATTTCAATGAATTATGAAGAATTAGTTGTTTCTTAGAATAGAGAATTGTCCAAATTGGCATATATCCTAAACATTTTATGGAAAAAATATCTCAAGTTTGCAACGGTAGACTTAGGTAATATAGGGGTTTTTTTCAGTTTCTTACAGTAACTACATGTATAGCAATTCAATCGTTCATCATGAGTTGCCCCCTGCCTGAGTTTTATAAATAACTGTACTTAATTTTGGTCCCCATCAATCAAGGTCACATAATCATGTATTTGGGATAAACAAAATATAGCATCACAAGTTACTCACATGCCATATATGATTGAGAGCTGGTGATTCATCCAATGAATGAGTTGTAGCCAATGTCATTATTCAAGAACAGGTTTATTCACTGTTGCATTTTACACCCTATATATGTGACCTTGAAGGTGACTTTCACTGACTTTGCCTAACCATTCCTGCTTGTTTGATGGAGTAAATTCACATAAGTGAGTTACAGCTTTATCATGGGTCATAGCGACATCCTTTACTCAAAATATAGGCATGTAGGTACATATCATATACATAAATTAAATGAATAATGTTACCTTTATACATTTCATTTATTTCCTTTTTTAAAAGACAATGAAAATGTTACATTATTCATGAAAATCTTCTACTACCCAAAAAAGTATACATGTACACTAGTATTTAGTTCAAGGTTTATTTTTTATCGAGTATACAGAAAAAAGAAATTATAGTTTCCTCAATTCATTTTCAAAAAATACATTTGAAATTTAAAACAAAAATAATTATGGCACCAATTTATTAAATTTGGACACCTAAAATCATGGGACAGTTGCAATGTAAAACTTAATTGTAGACTTTCACTAATTGTTTTTTATTTTAATGGTATTTGCTTTACAAATAAACAATGACCCATATGAAAAAGAGCATATCTCACAACAGAATGAAGAGGTATCAAATACCAATAGGTAAACAATTTCTCTTTGATTCTCATCAAATTTTACTCAGATTTAAAGGATTAACAATTATATTTATTACAATTGCTTCTTCTTCTTTTTTTTTTTTTTAGATATTTTTCATCGAGGGAACATAACTCCTAAGAATGACTCAAACTTATATAACTCTTATTTTGACAGTTACTAGCATGTTGCGAAAGTTTGCCAACTTTGCTAAAGAAAAAAAATTATAGTAACAAAACGTCACAGTTTTTACATTCATAGTCCATTGAATATTGTAAAAACACACTCATGAATATTATTTACATGAATGACATATAAAACTCAAAATGAAAAAGTTACTTCATGAACAATTTATAAAATGAAACATTATATTGCAGGGTTCAAAATTCTTAGTCATCTACTTGTCACATGAGAACTAAGATTTCATTCAGGCAACCTTCAATGCTTGCAATAGCAAAATAAGCTCATCAGGAAATTTTCACACATTACCCTCCTACAATGAATTTCTCAACCATGCAACCAATGTACATGTATATAAAAGAACATGATCACTTCTTGAACAATACATTAATTCAAAAATATTTCTGCCCAAAATAAAACCCCCAAAAAATAGATTTTAAAGAATTTTAAATCACTAAAAAATTTTATTCTTTCAAAGTGACCTTCACCTCTGACCTTGACCTTGAATATACTCCATCTGTTGACACATGTATTATGAATTTAAAAGTTCCTTTAAATTTGGTTTTTTGACAAAATTGGAATAGCTACAAGTCTGAGAATATGATGGACAATAAAACCTTTCATTCATTCTTTTGTTCATTTACTTAATCACTCACTCAGTCTCCCTTCAATCATTCATTCATTCCATCATTCATTCATTCATTTCTTTCTAGGAAAGTTCTGTAAAAGTTCTGTTCTCTAAAATACTTGCATCACTTTACTTGTACATGTAAACAATCTTAGATGTACTGTACTTTCATATCACAATATAATTCTTGCATACAAAATGCCCAAAGGATCTCAAATTATTTCACCTTTCTTTTCAACTAGTATATTTCATCTTTGCTATGTAACATGTATTTATGCACGTATATGGTAGAAAAAAATTACATAGCTTTAGTCATATTCCATAATTTGTTTCCATGTGTCTAATCTCGTAAGGATGATAGAGTTGCCATATTTATCATGAAGCTGCCACTTGTGATAATGGATCTTCCAAATATGATGATAATGCCTCTGCCTGAAAAAAAGAAGCCAACTTGAGGATGTATTCATAAAACATGAATGACCCCATCAGATATCTTTGTCAGTACAAAAACTGTTACGTTAAAAAAGATCAAGTTCATAGGTGACACAAGCTTAAGGTCAAAACTTTTGGCAAGGTCTTGCAACCAGGTGAAATATGAGTAGTATGTGAAACATGAAAATTTTATCACTAATGATACTAGTGTTAAGGTCAAGATTAACATCAGTACATTGGTCTGTCTGGGAAGGCTTTATTATAATGAAATAGCACTGTTCAAGAACAGGAATGTCGCCTGTTGCATGAATGACTTAGAAAGTGACCTTGACCTATATTGGGTACTGAGTCTCATCATGATTTACCATCCCTACAAGTTTGAAAGATGTCTGATGTATATCAAGTAATTTATAGCCAAATATGTGAAAGTTTCACTACCAGACAGACGGACATGATCCCTATATGTCGCTCTTGCGTTGACGGCGTCATAATAAACAGTGTTGTCTGAAGATAAAGAAAGTGTATTTCTTACCTTTGCTTTCAACATTCCAAATCCTACATTTTCCTTACTGCATAAACAAAGTAAGAGATTTGCAACCCTTGTTATTGCAACTTTTCCTTCCTGAAATTAAAGTATGCATACAAATTTTGTGAACAATATATATTACAAATATTAGTGACTCCTAACATTTTTTTTCAGATTCATTGAATCTCCTTACATGTACAATTATCTGTTTCCATTATCAATTACAAATGCAAATAGTCTTTTTATATATTTGTTTTTCTCATTCATATCATTTTCAACAATATCGCCCTATATAAATTTTGCTGGGAAATGACTAGTGGAACCTGAAATGAGGAAATATTAAAAGAGGTTAACTATGATATGATTTTTTTTTTTTTAAATATTTGTGTGTTTTTGACACTCTCATAATGATGTATTTTTTTACTTGAACCCAAGGACAGTAGTTCAAAATTCTATGCCCCATAAATTACTAAAGATTCTGTATGAATTTTACTCCCTGCTCTTTCTAAAATTAGGTTATTCCATTTACATGTACATGTGTATCATCCCTAAGTACACCATGATTCAAGTACCTGACATTCCAGAATGATAAATTGTAATTTATCTTCATTAAATGCTGCAGCTCCATTCTTACAGTAAGTTGTCCATATGTTGCTGGCAATGGCTGCAGTCACAGCTGCATCTTTATCACCATATCCTGAGTAGGCAAGCAAAGCCCCCTCATTGTTCAGCAATCTATAACAGAATTTGCATCAGTAATTGACAGCAAAATTATTGATTTTCAAGTAAATTATATGTATTGCAAGAAAGTATATTTAATGAAAATAAATACATTATGATCTTGCCTTTAAAAAAGCAGTATCAGTAATAGCTACACAATAGTAAATGGTCGCATTGTTAGAATCTCAAAAACAGATTACTTCATGATATGCCTACTGTCCGTGCAGCTCACTTTGGATACTGGATAAACGCAATTTTGAATACTTTGTCATGCAAAAATTTAAATGAAATTTTGGTATAGGATATACATGTTGTATATGGTCTTGCGTTTATCATGTTTATGCAATCATTTTATACAGACACATGCAATACTTTTTTGATGGGGGGTTTTCAATGTTAAATTTCAGCGTGATGACTTACTAAGCCGAGTTTAACATTGAGCCTATGGAGTGCATCACGACGTCATGGGAAAAATTAGCATGGGAAATCGGCCATCAGCATATAGAACTTGTTTTGTCTGTTATAATTTGATTGCATGCGTGTCCGACCACTACTGTATCACTTATATATTAAATTTACGACTAAGCGAGATCTTTTGAATGGTATCCATTAAAATTTTTGTACGACAAAGTATTCAAAATCATGTTTTAACCAGCAGTCTGTGCTGATACAGTTTCTGAAGCGATCATGTCACGCGGACAGTACTCTGACATGTACAAGTAAAGAACCTCGCACACACAGGCAGTTGTTTTGTTTACCACACTTTTAAAAATCTCACAACCTCATCACTTATTTGGGTAGGGGAGGTTGGAGAAAGGGGGGCGTGGTCACTAAAAAAAAGTCTGTGTCCACAGAGTCAGAGGCAACTCGCAAAAAGCATAGATTTATACAAAGACACTTTTTATCTTACAATGTACTTTGCACTCCCCCAGTATTTGCTTGACTTAAAACTTGGGTAAGCGCTTTTGGTTTTAACATTTTGACACAAAACTTGTCGGAATGATAAAGTGAAAGTACAAAAATTCTTCTGCTACACTTCCGCTCATGTGATTTTTAAGAGACGCGTTCTGATTGGACAGACAAAAACATATTTGAGGTCATGACCCCAACTTACTCATTTCCTCAACGATTTTCAACGAGGGATGGCTAACAAAAAGAAATTAGCAGAGGACGTTGTGGAATACAGATTGTTTCCTGATTTTAAAAAGAAACCATCACAATCAGATCTTGAAGATTATGTAGATTTATTCCTGGCCTTTGTCAGTCCTCATCTTGTTGAGTTTATTTGGCAAAATGAACCTTTTAATCTTACTCCAATTTTACAAGGTAAATTTCTTCCTTGATGTCATGATCAGTTGATCACAAAAAAATTATCATGCACCAGAATGTTATGATGATCACTTCTTTGTGAGTTAATTTTTAAATGCGAAGTAGCCAAATCGAGGAATCAGCAACTGCCCGACAATTAGCAACTTTGGCGTACAAGAAGTTTCATATATTGTCCATATATGATGTCGCAATCAAATGGCACACCAGAAGACAAAATATTGTTTGACGGACCATTGATTATGAATCATCATAACTTTGTCTGCAAGGAGGTATGATGTCGGTTGTGATCCGTCAATTATATGTTCGGAAATTAGGTTGCAACGAATTCTTTGCCTCTTCTAACATCTTCACGTACATCATATCTTTAAGATAGTTCGGGTCTACATGTAAATACGGAAAATCACAAATAGATCGTAGAGCAAAGGTTGTATGGATATTTTCACACACTTTATGATTGTTCATACATGTAACTGTCTTGACGTCATCAATTTACTTGGGCAGAAAAGCCACTCATTGTTTCAGTAATGGACTGTGACTTAATTATGCTTTAGTTAGGTGACTGATTGCAAATTAGAACAGACGAGCTGTATTTGCGATCTTGCTTATATCTGTATATTGCTTTGCGACTTTGTTTCGACATGTAAGCACTTGAAGTAGAGTACAGTAGTTGATGAACTTGATCAAAGCTACAGTTAGTCAAGGACCTTCAAGGTAGTGGTATGAAGAATTTAAGAGACTAATAGTAGTATGACTACGGTACCTTGTAAGTTACAAGTAGTAATATTATGTTGATATAAGGAAGAAATTTATCAAAATCATTCTTTTATGAGTACATTACTATAATTAACTTACTGTCCGCGCAGCTCACTTCAGAAATCGGAAAATTGAAGTTTTCTCTACTTTGTTGGCATATTTTCCAATTAAAATTTATACAGGGGGATAGATCTCAAACTCTCATAACTAACGGTGTACCTTGTATGATATATGTTTGTACGACCAATAGTGATAGTATGCTCACAATGAAAGAAAACAATTTTAGATAGGGAGTTTTCTATGTTAATTTTAGCATGACGTCATCGACGTTCTCCATAGACTCAGTGTAAAGCATTGCCGACGTCGGGCTAAAATTAACATAGAAAACTCCCTATCTAAAACTATTTTCTTTCACTATGAGTGTAATATTGGTCGTACAGACATATATCATACACCGTTAGTTATGAGAGTTCGAGATCTATCCCCTGAAATAAATTTTAATCTCAAAAATTGCCGACAAAGTAGAAAAAATTTAAATTTTCTGATTTCTGAAGTGAGCTGCGCGGACATTAATTTTATTTTCCAGACAGACAGTTTCATATTCTACATGTACAAATATATGATGATAGTTTTGATCAAATCTAATGTAAATCACTTCACAGAATTTATGGTCTATATCATGCAAATCATGAAATATGTCAATGAAACTGTCAATGTTTAAGGAAGACTCACTTTAAGGAAGGTATGGCTAACAACAGCATTTCCATATATTAATAAATCTTATAGGTACATGTATATGCCAACAACTTTGTGCATCTTGCATCACTTTTACTCTATGGCGCATTATTAATATTTCAAGCACACCAAACTATCAGATAGACTACATACATGTATAGTCTGCTCGTAAATGAAAAAGAAAATAAAGAACTATAATTTGACATATACATTTTTGTATGCAAGTAATGATGTATGAAGGATCTTAGTTAATATAAAAGGCATAAAAGAATATGATTGACTTCTTGAAACATGCATGCAGTCAACTTCACTAAAAGCAAGTCTTACTGTATATCAAATTATCAATTATCTAATTATTGGAAATAATCTAAATACATGACCATGATGACAGGCTGAGATTACTTTTAATTAAGTCAATTTCTCTATGCTGCATGATTTTCCTCTCATTCACATTATTTACATGCATACGGTACACAAGTATATGTATGAACTCCTATTAAAAGTATTTTCACATTCCCTTGTGATATGCAAATATTATCCTGCATCTTCTCTCTAATAATTTATATATATGTATAAATAAAATTTATTGATAATTTCAAAGTATTACTGAGTACTTACACAAAAACTCAACTACATGTAATACTGTACATGCATGTCACTACATGTATTTATATGCACACTGAACATGGTTTTAGATAAGTAACGGATCGTCATGTTCACATTTTGTGTCGCCTGGGAAGCATAGCGACACTTAGGGATCACTTTGTCCGTCCGTCCATCCGTCTGTCTGTCACACTTGACCTTTCTGCACATACCATAATTTTTGACTCAGTGGCCTTGACTTGGATCTTTTACCTACTGTTTAAAAAAAATTAAAATTGGCTATATCTTTTGATTGGTAAGTGATAGGGCTGTGATATTTCACATGTGTATTCCTTGTAACAAGACCTTTTTATGCATACCATAATTTTTTACCTCATGACCTTGATCTAGATATTTGACCTACTTTTTCAAAAAAAAAATTGGCTATATCTTTTGATTGGTAATTGATAGGGCTTTGATATTTCACATGTGTATTCCTTGTAACAGGACCTTTTTGAACATACCATAATATGTAACTTTATGACCGTGACCTAGATGTTTGACCTACTTTTTCAAAAAAATTTATTTGGCTATATTTTTAGATTTGTAATTGATAGGGCTTTGATATTTCACAAATGAGTTAAAGAAGATCCTGACGACAATCTAAACAGCACTCACAATAGAGCACAAAATTAAGCATCAACGGACCCCTAGCAATTGATATTTCACAATTCACATGATTATTCTTTGTGACTAGATCTTTCTAAACATAACATAAGTTTTGACCTCGTGACCTTGACCTAGATATTTGACCTACTTTATCAAAAAATTAAAATTGCCTATATCTTTTGATTTGTAAGTGATAGGGCTGTGATATTTCACATGTTTTTTCTTGTGACTAGATCTTTCTAAACATACCATAATGTTTTACCTCTTGACCTTGACTTTCGCAGGCGACACACACATTCCTTAGATCGCTATTTTAGTAATTTATTATGTACATGATGTACCAGTACATGTACTTATTCTAATGAATGCCATTACCAAGCTTGTCAATTATGACTTTCAGGTGACCTGCCTCCTCATCTGTATGGCAGAACAAACTTTGGAGACAATGTAGAAGATGAATGGTTTATTGTTTATCTCCTGTCATCTCTAACAAAGAAATTCTCTGGCTTAGTTGTCAAGTAAGTATACATGTACATGTATGTATGGCAGTGTAAAATATGGCAGTGAAATCACAAGTTCTCCATAACACCCTCTTGCCCCCCCCCCCCCCTTCTAGCCTTACCTTTCTCTTTGTTCTTGACCATGGTATTACATACATGTATCAATAAGGATGGGAGTTTTGGGTTGTACTTTCCATCCTCACTTTTTATTTATTAAATGAAGCTAACATTTGAAACATTGGTGATATAATCCTTATATATCAGATTAATATTTTTCCTTGTGACAAGTTACATTTGATACAGGAAGACTTTACATTATGTATAGGATAAAGACCGAGTTGAGGTCTGTATGAAGGTTAGATGCCCAAGGAGAGAACAGGGTGGTGTTTAAAGACCGAGGCCGAAGGCCGAGGTCTTTAAACGCCACCCTGTTCTCTCCGAGGGCATCTAACCTTCATACAGACCTCAACGAGGTCTTTATCCGACTTACAAACCGCAGATTTTCTTCAATTTTCCGAAAAATAAAAATCTAAATATTTATTACACCCCTGCTTTTCAAAATGAAATTGACCATGCAAATTATCGGGTGGAAATATGCAACGGTAACGATTATTAGGCCATAGAAGTAAAATAATTTGTTATACATCCCGATAATTTTCTGAAAGAAATAATAGTGTAACAATGAATTCTATTTCCATTAAAGTTTTTTGTATGAAAATATGTGATTGCATTATTGCAAATAGAGATAAGGAAAGATTTTCTAATCAAGTGAGGATAATATTTCTTTATTTTGTTCATCAAGTTCCTCAATATACATGTATTTGAAAAGCATTTAGAATGATTGGAATTCAAGAATCGCAATAGGGATCTAGATTGATTTGAAATGGCATTTTGCGGTTTTCGGGATAGAAGAATCTATTCTTTTTCAGTTAACATTTCTTATAAAAGGATGTCTTTAGCGGACTTTAAACGCAATATTTTCTATAATATGGCCGAATATTCATTATAATCAAAACAATTCACACCCGCGACTGAGATAATTTTCTATTCTCCGCCCCTCATTGTTTTTTATTGACCTCCACACTTCATTGAACGTTCATAAAACCTCGTATATTTAGAATCGTCCGCGGTCTTTATGAAATAAAATGACCGATGAATAACAAAAGAATCACATTTGAAGGTTTGTAACAATGATTATAACCTTGACCTTGGTTGAATACTTAAAATATGGCAAATCTTTATAATATTAAAAGTGAATATAGGGCTCTCATATTTCAATATTGGTTGTCTACAAACCATACCATACAGGCTTGTGTAATTATTACATTAAAAAAATGGAAAATTATGAAATCATCAAATGACAGAATTAAAAGGTGTTATCTTTCCTCTTTTCTGCATCAACTTCAAGTACTGTTTTTCACGTGGGGGTAATTTTAACGCTTTTCACCATTGTATTATTATCATGGAAATAACTCCCATGTGAAAATTACAACCAGTATTAAAGACTAAAGAGAATACTCCCGCTTTCTCCATAACCACCCCCACCTGTACTGTTGCTATTGTCATTTCGCGAAAAAATTTCCCCCAGAGAAAATGATTATGTTCACAGGAGAAGAAATATACATTTAGATAGTTCAGATAGTTCTTAATATATATCTAGATAGTTCAGATAGTTCCAGTGATGTGTTTTATTTTCAAACAAAATTCAAAAACAAAGAGGCAGAGAAGAGGTTATACTGCACATTTATAATACATTTTTGTATTACAGGGTGAATGACAATGACGAGGAATTCCTCCTGATAGAGGCAGCAGATGCTCTACCAAAGTGGGTCACTCCAGAAACTGCTGAAAACAGGGTTAGTAATAGGAAAAAGATTTTTACAAAGTATGTAGCCTCCAATGCACAAAGGTGACATACATGTATAGACATCACTTTATCTATAAATCTATCTGCTAGCCTGATTACTGTACTTATAACTTTCTTGTTTTAAAATATATTGCTTCAATCAGACTTGTTGGGAGAATCAAGAATCAACAGTCATCAAGGCTAAGGTTACCTCAATGTCAAGGCCACATATTTATAAAGGAAACATGTTTGTGAGCATTTACATGTACCATATTGCACAAATCTTCAATCTAACTTCAATCTAATTCTTTTTCTAAATATTTAACAAATATTGCAGTTTTGGAATGATAAAAAGTTCATTTGAATTTTCCAGGCAATCAAGCGGCACTATATTTCCTATAATTCCTATAAAATCCCTATATTTTTTTATGTGCCCTATTTTCCATATATTTTGGCCCAAAAAGGTCCATTTCCCTGTATTATCCCTATAATTTAAGATTTCATTGGTAGCAAATTTTGCTCTGAAATGATAATGTAAACTTTAGCCACTGAGTTAAATAATAAGCCACATAATACTGCTGTAAATTCTAAAAATTTTCTGGCTCGCTTCGCTTGCCAAAGCTATATAAAATTGACTGTGCCTCAGGGTATGCAAACTATGATTTTGAAAAAAAAGCAATTTACTATTGAAAAAGACCTTATAATTTCCCTATATGGTGCTCCAATTGCCCTATAATTCCATGTTTTTCATGAAATTTGGCCCAATGAAAATCCCTATCCACTTGAAAGCCTGATTTTCCCAAATTTTGGAGACTGGATAGATTAGCCAGGTGTAGATGAATATTCACATTCATTTTTAGCTCACCTGAGCAAAGCTCAAGTGAGCTATTGTCATAGCGCACCGTCCGGCGTAAACTTTTCAACATTTTCGACTTCTTCTCCAGAACCACTGAACAGATTTTCATGAAACTTGGTAGAAATGAAGTACTCATGGTCCCCTACAAGTGCTGTTGTTTTTCATCCGGATCCATCAATAGGTGGCGCCACCACAGGCAAAAGTAGGTCACAGGGGGTACCCTCCTTTGACAAACTTCTTCTTCAGAACGGAAGCACCTATCGACAAACCAAAAGCATCAGGATGATCTAGAGATGTCCTAAGAAGTGTTGTTATTTTTGTTCCAGTCGGAAGTCAAATTTTTGACGCCTTTTCGGACTTTGTCAGAAATGCACATTTTTGCACTATTTCTTTAAATAACTCAATAAGTGTATGATTTTACACATTCATTTACTGCATATTTATCATATTTAAGTTATTAAATGCTTTGATAAGTATTTTATTCTAAAATTTTAATTTTCTGTTTTAAAAAAAAAAAAAAAATTCTTATGTGAAAAGGAAGGGGGGGGGGGGGGTTGATTTTCATGCATATTCAACTTCTTCTCCAGAACCACTGAACAGATTTGCATGAAACTTGGTAGGAATGAAGTACTCATGGTCCCCTACAAGTATTGTTGTTTTTCGTCCGGATCTATCAATAGGTGGTGCCACCAGAGGCAAAAGTATGTTACGTGGGGTACCCTCCTTTGACAAACTTCTTCATTTCTGCACTATTTCTTTAAATAACTCAATATGTGTATGATTTTACACATTCATTTACTGCACATTTATCACATTTAAGTTACTAAATGCTTTGATTTGTATTTTATACTAAAATTTTAATTTTTTTGATTTTTTATGAATTTTTTTTCTAATGTGAAACGGAAAGGGGGGGGGGGGGTGATTTTCATACATATTCAACTTCTTCTCCAGAACTGCTTAACAGATTTTTATGAGTAATTTTTCAATCATGAATAGATATGTTTACTGTGCACATGGACCCAAGGCTTGTGGGTTCAAGTTCTGGTACTTCTTTTATCTATATCAGGAATTTTAACCCTGGTAACTTTAGTTTCGTATAAGAGGGGGAGAACTCATATAGTTGGTACATGTATAACAGCAGAACTCATGTATGCAAGAGTTGTCTTTCATAAATATTGATATATGTTTTTGAGGTTTAAATTCTTGGATTATCGATTCATTTGAATGTTATATATTTTAAATTATTAAATAAGTATGCAAAAGGAAACTAAATAATTCAAAAAAGATGAATAAGTATTTTCATCTTGTGAAGACTTAGATATATAACTGAAATTAAAATATTGAGAGCAGCTCAAAATATTAATGTAAAAACAGAACTCTACATTTACATAACGTAGTGAAAGGAGGGGGAGAAGGCTGTAATTTATTAGCAGGATTTTGCTTTAGCTTCTGTATAACTGTCTCTCTCGGGTTACTTAGATTACTCAAAAAGAAGGGGGGAGATGATTTTCATACATATTCAACTTCTCCAGAACCACTGAACAGATTTTCATGAAACTTGGTAGGAATGAAGTAATCATGGTCCCCTACAAGTATTGTTGTTTTTTGTCCGGATCTGTCAACAGGTGGCACCACCAAAGGCAAAAATAGGTCATGGGAAGTACCCTCATTTGACAAACTTCTTCTTCAGAATGGAAGCACGTATCGACATACCGAAAGCATCAGGATTATCTAGAGAGATGTCTTAATAAGTGTTGTTAATTTTTGTTCCACTCTGAAGTCTGGTTATTTTCCTCTTACAAACTTCTTTTTGTTTGATATGCTTAGTTTACGTAGTTTTCAGGTGAGCGTTGTGGCCCCTGGGCCTCTTGTTATTATCATTTTTTTATCATTTATTATACATGTAGGCATATCATTCTGTTTCTTCAAAAAATCATTTATCTTCAGAAAAAGTTGTAACTTGGCTGATAATGACAAATGAATATGATGTTAATTAAGAACATATTAAATATGATACTGTATAACAGACAAGATTTATAATGAATCAATAGGTGTACCTGTACAATGGAGAGCTACATATCATACCAATCCCCCAGACCCCTGCTGAGATAACCACTCTACCTACTGGCACACCCTCTGTAGAGCAAGCCATTCAGTGTGTAAAGAACTACAACTCTGCAACTCGTGCTAGCAACAAAGTCCAACAAGAGATTTCTACAAGAATTAATGAGTATGAAATCTTCTTTTTATTAGCCGAGTTGCAAAACTCGGCTCTTAATTTGATGTGAGACGGGCGGGCGGGCGGGCGTCTGGGCGGGCGGGCGGGCGGGAGGGCGTCAACAATTGGTTTCCGGACTATAAGTCAACTACGAAAGAGGCTATAACAATGAAACTTCATACACTTACTCACCATTAGTCAAGGATGAGCCCTATTGATTTTGGGGTCAAAAGGTCAAAGGTCAAGGTCACAGGACTCAGATGATTGAAAATGGTTTCCGGACTATAAGTCAACTACGAAAGAGGCTATAACAATGAAACTTCATACACTTACTCACCATTAGTCAAGGATGAGCCCTATTGATTTTGGGGTCAAAAGGTCAAAGGTCAAGGTCACAGGACTCAGATGATTGAAAATGGTTTCCGGACCATATTTCAGCCTGTATTGCACCTATAATCATGAAACTTGCCAGAAATGTTTCCCTTGAATCAAGGATGAGGCCTATTGATTTTGGGGTCAAAAGGTCAAAGGTCAAGGTCACAGGACTCAGATGATTGAAAATGGTTTTCGGACCATATTTCAGCCGGTATTGCACCTATAATCATGAAACTTGCCAGAAATGTTACCCTTGAATCAAGGATGAGGCCTATTGATTTTGGGGTCAAAAGGTCAAAGGTCAAGGTCACAGGACTCTGTTGATTGAAATTGGTTTTCGGACCATATTTCAGCCTGTATTGCACCTATAATCATGTAACTTGCCAGAAATGTTTCCTGTGAATAGAAAATGGCCACTTTTGATTTTGGGGTCAAAAGGTCAAAGGTCAAGGTCACAGGACTCTGATGATTGAAAATGGTTTCCTGGCCATATTTTAGCCTGTATTGCACCTAAAGTCATGAAACTTGCCAATAATGATTCCCATGAATCAAGAATGACCCCTATTGATTTTGGGGTCAAAAGGTCAAAGGTCAAGGTCACAGGACTCCGATGATTGAAAGTGGTTTCCGGACCATATTTCAGCTTGTATTGCAATTATAATCATGAAGCTTGCCAGAAATGTTTCCCATGGATCAAGGATGACCACTATCAATTTTGGGGTTAAAAGGTCAAAGGTCAAGGTCACAGGACTAAGATGATTAAAAATGGTTTCCCGACTGAATTTGAGCCTGTATTGCACCTATAATCATGAAACTTGCCAGAAATGTTTCCAGTGAATAGAAAATGACCACTTTTGATTTAGGGGTCAAAGATCAAGGTCACAGGACTTAGGTAATTGAAAATTGAAAATTGTTTCCGGATGATATAAGAGGGTGTATTGCACCTATGATCATGAAACTTGCCAGAAATGTTTCTTATGAATCAATGATGACCCCTATTGATTTTGAGGTCAAAAGGTCAAATGTCAAGGTCATAGGACTCAGATGATTGAAAATGGTTTCTGGACCACATTAGAGCCTGTATTGCACCTATGATCATGAAACTTTCCAGAAATATTTCTAATGAATCAAGGATAACCCCTATTGATTTATGGGTCCAAAGGTCAAGGTCACTGAACTATGATGATTGAAAATGGTTTCCAGACCATATTAGAGCCTGCGTAGCACCTATAATCATGAAACTTGCCAGAAATGCTTTCCATGAATCAAGGATGATCCCTATCACTGATGATTGAAAATGGTTTCCAGATAATATTTGAGCCTGTATTGCATCTATGATCATGAAATGTTCCGGAAATGTTTCCCATGAATCAAGTATGACCCCATGTGATTTTTGCATCCAAAGGTCAAGGTCATAGGATTCTGATAATTGAAAATAGTTTCGGGACTATATTTGGGCATGTATTGCACCTTTAATCATGAAACTTGTCAGAAATGTTTTCCATGAATCAAGGATGACCCCTTTTGATTTTGGGATCAAAAGAGCAAAGGTCAAATTCATAGGATTTGGGTAATTGATTTGGTTTCTGAATTATATATGAATGTGTATCAACCTGAAACGTGTCTGTGATGCTTCCCATCTGTCGAGACCATTCAAGTTTTGCAACTCGGCACTTTGCATCTTTGATGCATTTTAAGCTTATTCATACTCTTTTAATATTTCTCTATTTCGTACCAAATTTTTCAATAAAAAAGAACTTTTATGATAACTTGATTCAATGTTTTACATGTAGATTTAAATTTAACTAAAATCTTAAATAAAGAAATTAAGATTTGATTTAATTGGAAATAAAATGGAAACTTTTATTTTCAGATTTCCTGCCCGTGCTTCAGAGAGCATTCACCATGCCCATTGTTACATTCCTGCTAATTTAGCTGCTGTATTGGACAAGAAACCACATCTAGTGTCTGCCGGGGTACGGGCATTCTACTACAGGGATCCCATAGATCTGAGGGTAAGTAAATCTGATATCTACCGGGGTACGGGCATTTTACTACAGGGATCCCATAGATCTGAGGGTAAGTAGATCTAGTATCTGCCGGGTACGGGCATTCTACTACAGGGATCCCATATATCTGAGGGTAAGTAGATCTGATATATGCCGGGGTACCGGCATTTTACTACAGGACTCCCATATATCTGAGGGTAAGTAGATCTGATATGTGCTGGGGCACAGACATTCTACAACAGGGATCCCATAGATCTAAGGGTAAGTAGATCTGGTATCTGCTGGGGTATGGACATTCTACTACAGAGATCCCATAGATCTGAGGGTAAGTAGATCTGGTATCTGCTGGGGTACGGGCATTTTACTACAGGGATCCAATAGATCTGAGGGTAAGTAGATCTGGTATCTGCCGGGGTATGGGCATTTTACTACAGGGATCCGATAGATCTGAGGGTAAGTAGATCTAGTATCTGCCTGGGTACGGGCATTCTACTACAGGAATCCCATAGATCTGAGGGTCAGTAGATCTGGTATCTGCTGGGGTACAGGCATTATACATGTATTACAGGGATCCCATAGATCTGAGGGTAAGTAGATCTGGTATCTGCCGGGTACAGGCATTTTACTACAGAGATCCCATAGATCTGAGGGTCAGTAGATCTGGTATATGCCGGGTACAGACATTCTACTACAGGAATCCCATATATCTGAGGGTAAGTAGATCTGGTATCTGCCGGGTACAGGCATTCTACTACATGAATCCCATAGATCTGAGGGTCAGTAGATCTGGTATCTGCTGGGGTACAGGCATTATATTACAGGGATCCCATAGATCTGAGGGTAAGTAGATCTGGTATCTGCTGGGGTACAGGCATTATATTACAGGGATCCCATATATCTGAGGGTAAGTAGATCTGGTATCTGCCAGGTACAGGCATTTTACTACAGGGATCCCATAGATCTGAGGGTAAGTAGATCTAGTATCTGCTGGGGTACAGGCATTATATTACAGGGATCCCATTGATCTGAGGGTAAGTAGATCTGGTATCTGCCAGGGTACAGGCATTCTATTACAGGGATCCCATAGATCTGAGGGTAAGTAGATCTAGTATCTGCCAGGGTACAGGCATTCTATTACAGGGATCCGATAGATCTGAGGGTAAGTACATGTAGATTTGGTATCCTCTGGGGTATGGACATTCTACTACAGGGATCCCATACATCTGAGGGAAAGCATGCATGTAAGATAAAAACAAATGCTGTTTATAAAAAGCTGAATTTAATGATCCCTTGTATTACTTCATAAACATGTTTTACTGTATTACATGTACTTCTTCAAAGTGTAGCTTTAACATTTGTCTTTTGCAGTCATGTAGAACCATGCAGTACTTCAGACCAGGGACAAGGGTTGTGAGAAGGGTGAGTACAAAGTAATAGGCTTATGAATTACAGAAAATCTACTTCATCAAGTATATATTAATTTTACGTTTTCCTACTTTTCATTTCAATGTTGACTAGAATGAAGTTCAAATCCTTTGCTGATAGTATTCCATCAAATTTTCATATTATCTGTGAAACAAAGCTTCAATATTCAACTAGGAGTATTAAATATATATTTAGCATGATACTAATGAAAGTATTAAAAGTTTCTAAGCAAAGAGATTGAGCATATCTTTTCCTCAAAGTCTGTGATTACATGGTACAAATATACATGCAAATTGTTTAATAATTGTCTTTCTTTCTTTTACATGTTTTATACAGACTTCTTCTATTATTTCATAATAATAATAAATATCAAAACATAATCTTATATATGTATATACATGTACATGTATAAATGATTATTTTACAGGTCAAGTTTACAAGATGTCTGTACTCACAGCTCCTCCAACAGAAGTTTGTCCCAGATAAACGTTGTGGATACACATTACCTAGTACACATAATCCTAAGTACAAGGCACATGATCTGGGAATGAAACTTGTAAGTATTACTTTCTTTGATTATACATGTAATTTTTAAAAAAATTATTGTTCTGTCCCTTTTCGCTTTGTTGGGATACTCTAGAGGAAAGTAAGAATTTTCTGTTAATAATCAATGCATTTATTCAAGTTATTGATCTCATTTGCCATCAGATGATACCAGAGGTCAAAGGTTAAGGTAACAGCAAGGAATAGAATAAATACTTTGTGCCGAAGAGGTCAAAGATTATTTACTGTTACATTCATATATTTACATATGCCCATTCATTTGTATAGAAATTACACTGTGATAAGAGTATGGCTCAATTTGAACTATGATGTCATAGTAACTTGCCTTGATTAGAAGTATGACGGTACATGGTAACAGAGCCTTAGCAACAGAGTTTTAAATGTATCTAAAAGTCATTTTTAGCCTGAAAAAATGGATTATTATATATATAATAACTCATTAACTGTCTTTGGAATGTGATTATACTGTGATGACCTACAATGGATCCAGGAATTATGTTTCTCATTATTCCTGGATCCATTGTAGGTTATCACAGTATAATCACATTCCAAAAGACAGTTATTGTACAAATATTAATGTATTCATTGCATACATGTATGGTAGGAGTTGTCATCTATTTGAAAAAACGTCAAAATTTTCACCCATCTTCATCTTCTATATTAGATTGGACAAGTATTGCTACATGTACATACATGTATATTTCATTTGTAGTCTGGAAATTGTTTTATCCAAATGTAAATGTAAATACATTCTAAATCCATATTATTTTTGTTATAGGCCCATGGTTTTGAGATTCTATGTGCTAGATGTTCGGCAAATAGAAATGGACATACAAATGGTCACCTATCACCGACCACTGATGTCAGATGGCAAAGATTCCTCAGTGTGCTAAAAGATCAAGGATTCTTCAGGGTGAGAAAATATACTGTGTTATGGTTAATATCCATGAGAATATCAGGAGGAAGAGGTGTGATGGAAAAATATGAAATGAGAAATGATATTTTATCTTGACAATTTGTGAAATACATGATTTAGTACAGTGAACTAATTTCCTTTCTTTTGAAAGTGTGAAAAAATAAATAGTTGTAATTCTGATCAAAGACACATAAAAAATCTATTCTAAGAATATACCATTCCCCATTTATTTGTTTTTTTTTTAATTTGATCAAATGAGCAGACCAAAAAAGAATGTAACAATTAAAATGCAGTTACGTCCAAATAAATTTATCGTTCATCAACCCATTACACCAGTAGCTACAGGATGTAATTTATCAACCACGATTTTGTTGCATTATTTCCCAGACAGTTGTTATTGGTCATTTGTCATCATACGTCTTTTCCAAATCAATAGAATGCATTAATGCATGTTCAAGGCTAGATCATGCAGACATTTTAATCAATCAATACCATAGCCAGTAATTGTTTCATCCTCTTTGCAGGGGGAGATGGAAGGATCTAAAAAACATAATGAACTTCTGGAGAATGCCAAGGAATTCTACAGGAAGCAAATGAACCATAATGCAAGGTAAAATATTTAGATTCAGTCATTTATAAACTCTGTACATGTATTTGATTGAAGAAATACAATTTTGATCTTAATACAAATGTATAAATCTTCTTGCATTATACTTTTATAAATGTGGTATCTTTTTATGTCTCAAAATTACAAATTCAGAGGTACATGTATATAATGTCGGACTGTCTGTAATATTTGGACATACACATAATTTTTGATGTGTGAGGGATAGAGCTAATCTTATCACTGGTAGAAAAAAAAATATTTGACCTAGTGATAATGACCTTGAGTTCACATCCTGTTGAAAATCAATTGTATCTCTTCTATACCATCCAGGGACATCATTGTCAGGATTGTTTCACAGGAACAATTTTTTCATGAGATGATTCATTTTGCAAGTACATGTATCTGTATTACATACAGATTGTAACAAAAAAAAGCAAGAAATAATGGCATTGTGCTTTTAATTTCTATTTTAAAATCAATTCTTGGGTTTATTTGTCATTATCTAATTTCACTTTACAAGTTCAGTTGCTCAAACATACATGTACATGTAAATGAATGCTGATCAGTGTTAAGTGATCTTGAATGAAGTGATGAAGCCTATCTTCAAAAATTCTTAAACATGTAGTGATGTTGAAGTAGTTACGTCATTTATATGTTGTAAAATCTACTTTGTGCGTCTATTCATGTTACTTTTATCTTTCTTTTCTTCTAGCCATAAAAGTGCTGGTGATGACGTACTAGATTTACTACAAGAAGTCACCTATGACATTGAGGCAATGAGGAGAGCCGAGTCAGAGTTACCTTCCCCTGATAGTAAATTCTCATTAATATTCTTTGACACTTTGCTCATCAATATCAGGCATATTTGATACAATTCAGTCTGAAAACTTGGCTCTTAGCTTGCCTTTAGCGCATAGAAATCTGACAACTGTACATAAAGAGTGCATGTCTAGGGTCAAATGGTGGAAGTATTCATGACTTTATATTGTGGTGTAACAAACATTTGTGTTGTACACAGCATTGATTCATTGGTTGAATAGATTTCTACCCCAACATGACCTCCTGTGGATGATTGATTGTCAGGTCTCCAATTGAAGTTCATTCAAAATTCATTGTAACAAATCTACAAAGTGTATCACATATTGGTATATGCCTGTTTCATGTAAACAATTTGTTGCAATATGAATAAGTATGTTCTCAATAGCAAAAGATTTTAAAAGAGAAAATTGTGAATAAAGACCCATTTTGAATAATTACAAAGAACTTGCATTTCATCATGTAATATTATTGCCTAAAAATGACTCACCTTTTACAGATGATGACTGGATGAATATTACACCCGAGTCATTAGAGGAGATGCTGATAAAGAGGTCAGGAGTCCATGTGCCTAAAGGTCAAACCAAGGACACATTTGACCTAAGTAATATGGCCAACAGTATGAGGTCATTTGTGGACAAAGTGTCAGCTGTAGATGGTGCAGAGTTCCCTGGGTATGTACATGTACATGTATAAGTGTAATACATCATATTCTTTCTATTCTTGTAAGTGTTCTTCTCTCTTATGCTTTTACCAGCAAAATCATACTTTGAATGATTCTTATAAAAAGAGTAGCTTTACAAGTGAAAAAGCCAATTGTTTTCATATATGTCTCTGAATTTAATCAAAACTCTGGTTGTTTTGTTCGCAGAGAGGAAGATGAGGAGATACAGTTTGACAGTACCGGTTTTATATCAGCCATGAACAAAATGTTTGGTATGTTGTATTGTAAAATTACTCAAAATCTCTCTTTATCAGTCTCTTGCATACAAAACTTATTGATTTTGCATAAAAAATTCTTGTCCCCTTCAGACACAGTTAAGTTAGACAGAGATGTGCAAATGTAGCATTACTGCTATGTAGTCATGTGCATATTGATTTTAAAAACGTTTTAAACTGAATTGATGACAAAATACTTGTTATTTACCATTGAGGCATAGTAAAATATTCCAAAATAAATGAGCATGGGATGAGAATGAGCCCTAAGATTTTCAAGGTCAGATTGAAAAAAAACATTTTCAACATGCTACTTCAAGGGAATGCTCCCTTTTACATGGCCCCTGTTTACTAGTATTCTGACTTTTGAGAGAAATCCATATTTCAATAGTAATTAACATATACTACATGTAAAGTTATATCAATTTGTCTATCACTTACAATCTGATATCTCCACCATTGTAGAGTTTGAGGATCACAATGATAGCGATTCCAGTTCTGGTATGGACGAGTACGGATGGGATGATTCTGATATAGATGTTGATGACCAGCCACCGGTTGTACAGACGGAAAGACGGAAACAAAGCCTCAAATCCTCACGGGATCCAAGTATAAATGACTACATGGAGCTGATGGACAGAGAACTGTCTGCCACCAAAGTTGGGAAAAGCTTTGAAAAAGACTCTTCAGCCACCACAACCAAGCCACAAGAGTCTATGAAGGTAAATAATTTAAATCTTTTTGCTTCGAAGATTAGTTTTTAAAAAAAGGATGTAACATACTATTGATTAAAGGAAAAGAACTGAAGTACATGTATATTAAAACAAATGTAAAATAACTACTCACATATGAAATTCAGGGCTTAGGCATTTAGAAAAACATCATTTAATATCATTTCTGAAAGGTCAAGACCATTTTTAGGAAAAAAACTTCTACATCTAAGTACTCAAAAGGAAAGGTGTGATATTGGTTTTCAAAGATCAAGGTTGTTCATTTATGTACGTTTATAGTTTTATACTGTTGTGATTCATTATCATGGAACATCCATTTCACTTATTGTCTTGTGTGTTTTCAGAAACCAGATACAGCCAAAACCCAGAAATCCAAAAGTCGAAATATCGATGATGAAGATGATGATTTCAAGCCAGTGGACATTGATGTGAATACTGTTAAGAACATTTTAGAATCTCTAAATGCCCAGGCTGGGCTCGCAGGCCCAGCTTCTAATATCCTTCTCTCCATGAAAGGAAACCTAGCAAAGGAGTCTGAAGGAAGTCAGACTGCAGTGAAGTCCGAATGCAAACCTTCTAGTCAGATAAGGCGAGGATCACAGCCAGTCCCTGCCCCAAGGAATGTTCAGATAAGCCAAAGGCGTACCTCTGATCCCCACACCCTCCCATCAGCTGTCAAACCTACAGATTTACCTGTTCCACCACCTCGTAGGAGGACAACACCCAAAACCCTGAACACCAGTGTTCAAAGGCAAATCTCAAAAGAAAGCAATATCTAACATCTTTTTATAAACCAAGTTGTATTCAAGAGGCAATTTTGCATCACTTTTTATAGAATTAGTATTTATAGATTTATTACATTGTTAAGATTGTCATAGAGTTTATAAATAATCAAGCACATTTACTGTAAGGTTTTCATGCATTTTCTTAAATCAAGATTTTATAACAAAGTCATTCAATTATTTTTAATGCTTCAAGACTTTTTGTAACAATTTTTGTACTGATGGCTTTTACATGTATTTCTGAAAAAAAGTATCAGGAATTAAATGTGTATTTCCCTGTTTATTGAATTGGTCAACATATATACTTGTAAACTAAAAAAAACCCTGTAAAATACAAGCTTGTTAGTGTAATGTTAACAGATTTAAAACTTAGCTAAATTAATTTTTCATCTGTCATAGATAAGACAAATGTACATGTATTTAGTGCCAAACTGAAATGCATAATAGCAAAGAGATTCAGTAGTATTATATGTACTAGTCCTGCTTATATGCTAAATGACTTGTGGTGATATACATAGAAATCATTGAAAAAAGGGAATTCTTGATAAAAGATTTAGACAAGTTAAAAAAGAATTGCACATGATTATTCTATAGTCAGGATTGTGTCACAGTAAGATAGTCAGGAGTCTTAGGTAGTATAGTGCTTCTTGGTTATGTAATGTATCTACAAAAAAAAATTAATTCCGTAGGCCTAAGTCATTTAATCAATACATAGCATATTCGCTTCTCCTAATACATGTACATTATCAGCTGGTATGAAGATGCATTATTATTGCAAAACCAATCTAGGCTTACACGTAAATGGGCAATATTCCTAACGAGAAATAGTCGAGATAGACAGTACATAGATATATACTTTGTAGGTGGAAAATAGTTTTTCTTTATTATGTTTTTGCAAAATTGCTGCATGAAGTACGGATAGTTTGGCTTACAGTAGATACAAGTACGTGTCAGAATGTAGTTCTGTATAGAATAGTGGTAGGCTGTACCCATTTCTATTACGGTAGTAGAGTATAAAACCAGTACACAATTTTGTGCAATTAATAACTCTTTATTGTGTGCTACATACATATTTCTGTGAGATTTTGTGTAAATATTTAGAATATGTGCCATATTGTGTTACTTATTATGAATTCCAAGTCATATAATGTGACCCTTACACATTATATGATTTTTTTTCAAAATATGTATGTTTTAGTTGCTCATTCATATCCTTGCAGCTACATTTAAAAGCTTTCTGTTCATCAATTTTTTTTGGTCACTTATTGTTTTGTAAACTTGACTCAAAGGGATTCTACTGTATATTTTCTAGTGCATTACAGATGTAGATCAACCAAAAAAAAATCTTTCATTGCAATCTTAAATTTATTAACTTGAATAAAAGAAGGTACTTAAAGCTTATGCCTATTTCTAAACAAATGTTTCTCAATATAAAATAATATTATAAAATTTCAGCTTGAATTTCTTTAATGATGCCAAAACAAAGAGTATTGAGATAGGACAACAATTCGAACGAATGATGTAACCTGATCAAAATATGTTGTTTTAATGGAACTTTTTGCCTATCAGGGAATATTCTCATGACGTACATGTACATGTAGTTCAAATGAATCTCTTTATTTAATCTTAGGTTCATTAAATTGCCTATTTTGGGGTTCCATTTAGCAGGTTTAAGATATAACATATAAATTCCATCCACATACATGTATAGATGTTGGTTGCCCTAGCATAGAGATTTTAGAGTCTTAGAGTTTTTTCCTTAGTTTTGTACAATTTTTTCATTTCCAAGTTAAATGATAATAAATGTTTAAAAGTCAAAGGTGAGCACATATTCTCATACACCAAATCAGCAGCATTTTCAATCTTTGAAATTACTAGTAACCATTTATGAGGAGTGCTTTTATTTGTGACATTGGTTACATGGTGACCAGATTGTGCTTGGTGTCATGGTTACATCTTTATCAACTTTTTTTTTTATTTCCACTCTTAATCTGAACAATAAAGTTGTCCTACAAACTTACCTTAATGACACCATATTCATTTTACCAGTACCCACTCTAATATTGGTTTGCTGTCAATCATTTGGTTAGAATTCCCTCGTCTTCTCTTAAAAAATGTGGTAAATTATAAATATGACATTTAAATTTCTGACCTTGTATACATGTATTTTTTGGACAGACTGTGTTTGAGGTCATGGTTACATTTATTATCAACTTTAGACACTTTGTTTTGAAATGTGCACGTGTGCAGATGATTCGATTATTGTTTGAATAAACTTTCTCCATATTCTTTTAAAGAACAATATGTGTAAATCATAAATGGCAATAGTTTTACAATACATAATGTCAAAGTTGTCTTTCATTGTTAGTTTCTATGGATGATTATGATATTTATCCATGTATTTGTAAACAGACTGTGTTTGAAGTCAAGGTTGCATTGATTGTCAACTTTATTACGTGTTGTTTTGAAATCTGGAGATGATTTCATAATTGTTTGATTAACTTTTTTCATGTTCTCTTTAAAAAAAATGTCTTGAATCATTAATATGACAACATTTTCTTATTACAAAGCAAACTTCTATGATAATGACATTTTTTTTTTACCTTGTTTATTTGGTGACCAGACTTTGATGGATGTCAAAATTACATAGACCATCAACTTTATTACTTGTTGGTTGATATGTGGAGATGATTTTATCATTGTTTGATTACCTCTCTTCATCTTTTGTGGAAAAAAATGTGGTGAATCATAATATGACAATAGTTTCATGGTACAAAATACAAAGGCTACCTTTCATTGTTATTTTCATTTAATGATTTATTTCTGACCTTGTTTATAAGGTAGCCAGACTGTGTTTGAGGTCAAGGTTACACTGTAATAAGTGAATATAAGGTCGCCATCAGTTTTATCGTGTAATACTTTTAATAGTGGAGATGATCTTATCATTGTCCGGGTTATTAACTTCCATAAAAGAACATCAAAAAAATTTAATATAAAACTTTTCAATTAAGTTCAATGTCTCCTATTTTTGTTCATCAAGAGTCATAAAATAAAATATAATGATAAATGCAGTTTAATATTTATTCCTTAAAATGTATAAATGAGATGACAGACATCAAAATTATGTTTAATATTGATGACAGACTGTATAAACTTCATCCATCCTGTTTCATTTATATCAATATAAAATATAATGATAAACACAGTTTAATATTTATTCCTTAAAATGTTTAAATGAGATGACAGACATCAAAATTATGTTTGATATTGATGACATCCATCCTGTTTCATTTATATCAAAATAAAATATAATGTTAAAACACAGTTTAATATTTATTCCTTAAAATGTTTAAATGAGATGACAGACATCAAAATTATGTTTGATATTGATGACAGACTGTATAAACTTCATCCATCCTGTTTCATTTATATCAAAATAAAATATAATGATAAACACAGTTTAATATTTATTCCTTAAAATGTTTAAATGAGATGACAGACATCAAAATTATGTTTGATATTGATGACAGACTGTATAAACTTCATCCATCCTGTTTCATTTATATCAAAATAAAATATAATGATAAACACAATTGAACAATTCTTCCTTAAATTGTTGAACATCAAAATTATGTTTAATATTGATGACAGACTGTATAAAGCTCATCCATCCTGTTTCATTTATATAAAAATAAATATAATGATAAACACAGTTTAATATTTATTCCTTAAAATGTTTAAATGAGATGACAGACATCAAAATTATGTTTGATATTGATGACAGACTGTATAAACTTCATCCATCCTGTTTCATTTATATAAAAATAAAATATAATGATAAACGCAGTTTAATATTTATTCCTTAAAATGTTTAAATGAGATGACAGACATCAAAATTATGTTTGATATTGATGACAGACTGTATAAAGTTCATCCATCCTGTTTCATTTATATAAAAAAAATATATAATGATAAACGCAGTTAAATATTTATTCCTGAAAAAGTTTATATGAGATGAAAGACATCAAAATTATGTTTGATATTGATGACATACTGTATAAAGTTCATCCATCCTGTTTCATTTATATAAAAAAAATATAATGATAAATGCAGTTTAATATTTATTCCTTAAAATGTTTAAATGAGATGACAGACATCAAAATTATGTTTGATATTGATGACATACTGTATAAAGTTCATCCATCCTGTTTCATTTATATAAAAAAAATATAATGATAAACACAGTTTAATATTTATTCCTTAAAATGTTTAAATGAGATGACAGACATCAAAATTATGTTTGATATTGATGACAGACTGTATAAACTTCATCCAACCTGATGTTGTCATAACCTTGCTGTCAAAGTCCTTCCATATTGTCCAAGTTGGGTGACAAGTTAGTGAAATGATGTCAAATAAAAATATTAAAATGGTTATTCCAATGTAACATTTTCCTTGATATTGTTTTTAAAAGTTAGATGGCAGACATCAAATCTGTGTTTAATATTGATGACAGACTGTATAAACTTCATCCATCCTGTTTCATTTATATCAAAATAAAATATAATGATAAACGCAATTGAACAATTCTTCCTTAAATTGTTCAAATTAAATTATAGTTGAACATCAAAATTATGTTAAATATTGATGACAGACTGTATAAAGCTCATCCATCCTGTTTCATTTATATAAAAATAAATATAATGATAAACACAGTTTAATATTTATTCCTTAAAATGTTTAAATGAGTTGACAGACATCAAAATTATGTTTGATATTGATGACAGACTGTATAAACTTCATCCAACCTGATGTTGTCGTAACCTTGCTGTCAAAGTCCTTCCATATTGTCCAAGTTGGGTGACAATTTAGTGAAATGATGTCAAATAAAAATATTAAAATGGTTATTCCAATGTAACATTTTCCTTGATATTGTTTTTAAAAGTTAGATGGCAGACATCAAATCTGTGTTTAATATTGATGACAGACTGTATAAACTTCATCCATCCTGTTTCATTTTTATCAAAATAAAATATAATGATAAACACAGTTTAATATTTATTCCTTAAAATGTTTAAATGAGATGACAGACATCAAAATTATGTTTAATATTGATGACAGACTGTATAAAGCTCATCCATCCTGTTTCATTTATATATAAAAAAATATAATGATAAACGCAGTTTAATATTTATTCCTTAAAATGTTTAAATGAGTTGACAGACATCAAAATTATGTTTGATATTGATGACAGACTGTATAAACTTCATCCATCCTGTTTCATTTATATCAAAATAAAATATAATGATAAACGCAATTGAACAATTCTTCCTTAAATTGTTCAAATTAGATTATAGTTGAACATCAAAATTATGTTTGATATTGATGACAGACTGTATAAAGCTCATCCATCCTGTTTCATTTATATAAAAAAAAATATAATGATAAACGCAGTTTAATATTTATTCCTTAAAATGTTAAAATGAGTTGACAGACATCAAAATTATGTTTGATATTGATGACAGACTGTATAAACTTCATCCATCCTGTTTCATTTATATCAAAATAAAATATAATGATAAACGCAATTGAACAATTCTTCCTTAAAATGTTTAAATGAGATGACAGACATCAAAATTATGTTTGATATTGATGACAGACTGTATAAACTTCATCCATCCTATTTCATTTATATCAAAATAAAATATAATGATAAACGCAATTGAACAATTCTTCCTTAAATTGTTCAAATTAGATTATAGTTAAACATCAAAATTATGTTTAATGTTGATGACAGACTGTATAAACCTCATCCAGCCTGTTTCATTTATATCAAAATAAAATATAATGATAAACACAGTTTTAATTTATTCCTTATAATGTTTAAATGAGATGACAGACATCAAAATTATGTTTGATATTGATGACAGACTGTATAAACCTCATGCAACCTGATGTTGTCGTAACCTTGCTGTCAAAGTCCTTCCACATTGTCCGAGTTGGGTGACAATTTAGTGCAGTGAACGTCAAATTTTAAAAATAATAAAACGGTTATTCCAGTGTAACATTTTCCTTAATATTGTTTTTAAAAGTTAGATGACAGACATCAAATCTGTGTTTAATGTTGATGACAGACTGTATAAACTTCATCCATCCTGTTTCATTTATATCAAAATAAAATATAATGATAAAGGCAATTGAACAATTCTTCCTTAATATTGTTCAAATCAGGTTATAGTTGAACATCAAAATTATGTTTAATATTGATGACAGACTGTATAAATCTCATCCATCCTGATGTTGTCGTAACCTCGCTGTCAAAGTCCTTCCATATTGTTTTAAACTTCATCCAACCTGGTGTTGTCATATATACATCACATAATTTTTCTCCCTCAGTATGTTTAAGTTTGGTGACAATTTAGCATCATGAACATGAAATTATTATTTTTGCAATTCATATTGATAACAATCTATACAAACTACATTTAATTCAATTTTGGTATTGGCATACTGTCTATATTTCATCTTTCACCTTCCATATTGTCCGAGTTTGGCGACAATGCAGATACAAAAGGTTTTTTTTTCATATGTCTCTTCAAACTTATTTCATAGTAGTATAGAATACCAGCTTGATGTAATCATGCTCTCTCCATATTGTCCAGGTCAGGAGACAATGTTATGTCAAATCAACGTCTAGAATTAATGATGAATTAATTGAAAGATTGTGTCAATGTTTATCATCACACACATTTTTATAACATTTCACACATTCTTAAACAAAATTTTTGATTTTGTTGCATAAAGTTGGTGCTTATTTTTGTTCATTCAATAGCAAATAATTAGCAAAAACCATGCATTCCCCTGTTAATTCATTCCATATGTACATCAGTATATACTCCAACCAACATGCCGCATAATCTGCTATATATTTTTTTTTTGCACTTTTTTTATGCTCAAAACTATGAACATGAACTATGAAACTATGAACATCTTGTAAATTTAGCGATATACCCATTCACATAGCGCTACATGTAAGTATACAATGTAACTCTTTGGTGCATTATATTTTGTAAAATGCATTATATTTGAACTTCAACAAGTGCTTTTGTTAAGGATAAAAAGTTTGGCTTTTGTAATTCATAGGGGCAAAATTTATCAAGATTCAGATTTAAGTGCACACAAGTTCAGTTTTTTTTTCCTTTCAAGAACTATTTCCTCAAATCTTGTACACATACTAATGAATCTGATTTCAAATTTTCATTGACTCATACTTGTGCACGAAATGTGTATTAGTCAACATAATTGAGTCATGGGAAATATGAAAAAGATTGAATTTTAGTGAAGGAGGATGTTTATCAATAGAGGGTCTTACATTAGCCCTTGCATTATGACTCAACTTTTCTATAGGTGAAAGGAGGCATTAACACCATATCATAGTAAATAGGTCAATCTAACTAAAAATGTCTCCAAGCTGTTTAACCATCAAAACTTAATATCAGGCTAATTGTTACTTGTGAAATTGTCTGAGCAAGACAGTATGATTAAGCGTATCAGTGTTTGATAAATTCTAACATGTACATATCAGAACAACAAATTTTGTACTCTAAACAAGATGCTGATTGAAAGATGCTAATATCATGGCT
Organism: Pinctada fucata; assembly: GCA_028142955.1. Taxonomy (NCBI): domain Eukaryota; kingdom Metazoa; phylum Mollusca; class Bivalvia; order Pterioida; family Pteriidae; genus Pinctada; species Pinctada fucata. The sequence goes on along the minus strand of AP027103.1, from coordinate 59,313,079 downwards.
ATCATGAATTTATGAACATGTACCACAGAAAGTTTTGTTGTTACTTGAAAATAAAATGTAAGTGCAATATACATCATAAGAGTCATGGTTTTGATTGAACACGACATATTCGTATGATTTCTCTTTATGTTTTTGTATTTTACTGCTTAAGGTTACATACCCTTGCACATTTTTGCATAGACAGGTAATAGTAAATGCATTTTTTGTCAGTATTGTGAAATATGATGTATGCTTTTTTCTTCTTTTCATCAGTTTGGTAAACACACATTTCTTTTTCTTTTATCAGTTTTGTAAAATTTATATAAACTACATGTACATGTAGGTGTATACATGTAATATTTCTTGTATCTACCAGTACCCATTTTTGTTTTGAACGGTACCTGCAAGCTTAGATTAGAAAATATGTACAGTATATCATAGTCTGCAAATTAGCTTTTTTTTCTAATACAAAAGTTCTTGTATAAAGCATATACTATATTTTTTCCGTGTTTTACCCACTTTGTTCTCTTGAGAGGACAAAACATTGTATTAGATCACACAAGGAAGAAGAATTGATCTTCATTGTAACATCAATAGCCACTTAATTATTACTCAGCTTTAAGAGGTACATATTCATTTCAATAATAAAGCAGGAAGACGCATCTCATTCTCACCAATGAATCCAAGTTCATGCAATTTTGTTTGCAGGGGTTGCCCAAAAAGTGTGCACTTTCAAAACCACAGTACTAATCACAGAAACCAATCTGATTTACATCATATAGGATGATATGACTTTGTCTGTTTTTGTTGTCAAAGTTGTTGGTTCATTTTAGTATAGTTCACATATTTGTCAATTAGAAATACATGTCAATTTTCCATAGAATCCCTTATTGTAAATCACCAAATTCTTGTTTGGAAAATTATGAGGAAGAATAGTTTTGCATTAATCACACTTATTGTTGTAAAATTCATTATCAAAATGAATGGTTGTGCCAAGCAAGGTATTTTTGACATTTTATTTACTTTTTTTCAGTTATGTATATTTTTTTTCATTTTTTATTTCTTTTTTTTTCTGTTTCTGAAAGACATTTCTATTAAAAGATTCATCACATTTTGACATCTTTTCTTTTTTATTTAATTGAAACATTTTCATGCAAGGTGGGTTTCTGAGATTTAATCTGTTGTTATGACAAATTTGTTTTAGCCCCCGACGCCTAAAGATTAACTGGATTTATATCGTAGTTATATGGTATGTATACTGTTCCAAGTATAAAGGTGATATTGATTGAAAATGGTTTCTGGATGTAATGGAGTGTGTACGTATTTGCAGCTATAATGTGCTTGAAATGTTCACCATGACACAAGGATTTTATGGTCAAGGTCATGATAGAAAATGTTTGTTGGGTCATTACCAAATGTGTATTCACCAGAACATAATGGAGTTCATTCATCATGAAACTTAGAAGTGTCACCGTGAGTCAAGGATGTGCAGTATTGATTTGGGGTCCAAAGGTCAAGGTCAGTGGACTTCAATTATTGAAAATGGTTTCATAATCATAACGGAGTGTGTATTGCACCAATAATCAGGAAACTCGCAAGAAATTTTCCCCATGAGTCATGGATTAGCATTATTGGTTTTGGTGTAAAAAGTCAAGGTCTTGGAATTTCGTTGAATGAAATAGTTTGCAAGATCATAACCGACTATAGTCTGAAAATTCATGAATGATGCAGAATGGGGACTCTTGTTTAAAAATAGTTTAGCAAGATATTATTCAAGTTTTGTAAGTCTGCAAATTGCATCTGTTATGTACCCTTGTCTTCTTTTGCGTTTGATGTGAGGAAAAGGTCTGATGATTATCAAGGTCGAAGGTCAATTTGGAATCGGTCAAAATCCTAGTGATTATCTCATTACTTACAATATATGTACCCAAGGCCAACGGTTAAGGTCAAAGATGGGATCTGGTCAAGGGTAATTGGTACGTTTGATATGTACGCTATGCTAGGGGATACTGTTACTACACGAGTATTTCAGAGAGACATGCCCGCAATACAGTTGTAAACTTCCGTGTTTGTAGAATCACAAATCGTACGAGGGCATTCAGGAAGGAAATTCAAAGGATGTATTTCTCTTAAAAATATTGATAAGGAAATTGAGTATTTGTATAGTGTACTTAGCACAATTGTTTTCAAAGCAGGAGACGGAGTTGTTTATCTATTCGTACCATCTCAGACATCGTCAATGAAATCGACTCAAAAATCTCTTATGTTAAAAAAACCCCCAACAACAAAAACAAAATTCCAATAGATGTGTTGCATTCATCGGCATATCGCATGTTGCCACGGTAATTTTGTATTGGTCCGATGTGGTTTACAACCCAAATCTGCAATTTGTATGCAAAGAAACTAAAATTATGAATTATGTTAATGTTCACCTTTATTTTCAAAATTTCGAGTGTCAAGCAGTAATTTTATAATGAAGTCGTACGCTATCCTGTACACCATCTCGACTTCACATACATGTATGCATACTAGTACAATGTATTATATTTTTGATATGCCATATGGAGTATGGAAGATCATTAAATAACTCGTCAGCCTAAACGACTTCCATTGCTAACACTTAGCCAAAGAGGTTCCAAGTAATGTATTATCTTACTTTCATCTGTCCGTAAACTTTTTCACATTTTCGACTTCTTAACTGCTGCTCAAAATTTTACGAAACCTTACAGGGAGCAAGTACCCGGCCCGGTCCGAGATGCTCTTTCAGTCAGTGCATATTCGACATCAAAATCTGTTGTATCAGCTTGTGTATGTACTGGTTTTTTTTTTTTTTTCTCTCGATTCGATCCTTCAATTTTAAGAGGGTATGCGTTAACAACTACTGCCACGGGGAAAAATGAATTAAAAGGAAGTGAGTACTCAAGTTTTGCTGTCAAGAGGTTTTTATCCATTTTTTCCCTGTTTACGACGTCCGTAAAAAGTGGATTTTAGTTCGTCAAAAATGAACGAAAAGTTTTTCTGTCAAAGTTGTTTATCCGATCCACATCACGTGTGTCGCGTCCCTGTATTATTAGTTACATAGGAAGTTAGTGACCTGATACGGAAAAAACATGGTGTGAAAAGAAAACCCGTATAGGGCGAGGCGACGCCGAGTCACTTACATGTACTTACTATGTAACGAATTTATCACGCCTCAGACCCATGAATGCATGCATCCACGGAAATCGGACGCCTGATACGGTTTTTTAACGGCGTCACGTGGCAACGATTTGTCCAATAAGATTGCGACAATTTTGTATGAGGCGTGATAATTCGCCTTATGATGTCCAAAACGCTAATTGGTCTTTTGGAATATGGATAGTCAATGGATCTGCATTTTAGGTATGCTTTTATCAGCAACCATTGCTTAGACTTTTCAAACCTTTAAAATTTCAAGTTTTCTTTCACAACTACACCTGCCATGATATGGAACATGGACACGCGACGTAGACATCATTCGGCCATTGTCATCTTGTATACGTCAAGAAATATCATTGTCTGAAAGCTTTTGCGTCTTGCCCAACCAGCTCCTGAGACTGTTTCACAGGTTGAATGCATCACATGAGGTAAAAAGTCAGAGGAAAATGAATAAGGAAGAAAAATATCATTCATAATAGAAAATTCGGGTTTACTCGAGAACGATATTATCAACAATTTTAATATGAAATGCACGTCTTTATGAACACTTTGTCTCTATTATATCCGATGACACCAGTTGTACTAGTACATGCTCCCTACACCAACATTAGAGCTACGACTAGTAATTTGTCAATGCTGTGTATCCTATCGTGACCTAACAGCAATCGTACCCCAGCCCCCAAGGCATCAATATTGGCGTGGTCATTGCCCTCTAGGTCCCTTACGTGAGCTGTTCCGAGTATTCTGAAAAAAAAATCATCATACTTTCAAAATTAAATATTTGTGTTATTTGGTGATTAATTGTATAATTAAGAAATAACAACTAGCTAGCCGTGGTTTATTGTCCAGTAATTCTACGAGTCGCATGAACCAATCAAATTATCCCCTCGCCGCAAATTCCACGAGTCGCATGAACCAATCAAATTATTACCGAGCCGCGAAGCGGCAAGGTGATAATTTGATTGGTTCATGCGACTCGTGGAATTACTGGACAATAAACCACGGCTAGCTAGTTGTTATTTCTTAATTATACAATTATTGACTTTTGATGAGGTCTACTCGTGACTATACAGACCTGGTCAGGTATTGGTTGACCGTGGCCGAAGGCCGAGGTTAACTAATGCCTGACCAGGTCTGTATCAAAATTCAATAGCTGCTTGATTAAATTATCAGGATTTTATTAACATTTGCATTGTTATGATACGCGAAGTCAAATATCTAACACTACAAAAAATCAACGCGCGCGCTAATCCCGAATAGACCGCCGTCAACTCTCTCTGAGGTACACTCTATCAAACAGCGTTTCCACCAATCAGAAATTAGCAAAATCGGCAATAGTTCCAGATCATTTAATAATTGATTATGTTTTATTTCAATCGTATATTCATGTTTATTTTAATGCGACCTTGGTCGGTCTGTCTGTCTGTCTGTCCGAAAAACTTTAACATTGGACATACCTTTTGAATTGATGTGTATTCCTTGTGACTTGACCTTTCCATCAATACCAAAAAAAAATCACCTCGTGACCTTAATCTTTGACCTACTTTTGACTTTGGACTGGAAGGTGATAAAGCTTTGATATTTCACATGTGTATTCCCTGTGACAAAACTTTTCCGTTGATACCAATTTTTTTATCTTGTTACTTTGACCCTGACCTTTGACCTATTTTTGAAAAAAAAACCCATTAACATGGACATAACTTTTGACTGGAAGGTGATAGAGCTTTCATATTTCACATGTGTATTTCTTGTTACAAGACCGTTCCATCAGTACCAGTATTCTTGACCTAATGACCTTGACCTACTTTTAAATCAACTTTAACTTTTCACTCACTTTGTATTCCTTTTGACAAGATCTTTTCATTAAAAAGATCAAGTTACTGTGACCTTGACCTTCTTTCGGAAAAAAAAAAAATAACGGCGGCATTCGTGTTTCACAAACACATGCTTTATTCCAATTCCAACGCATTTAATTTACCAAGGATTTTCCAAACCAGTTTGATCTTCTGTGTAAACCCTGCTATTTTAACAAGAGACCACAAAATCAACAGAGTTAATCAACTCCCTGCTTGTTGATGAGACAATTTCCAGATTTGTCATTCGTAAAATAAAGCGATTCCCTTCAATTTTGGCCAACATTTATCGAGGATTTGATTATTTTAAGTGGATACATTTTAACCACTCACGAGTCAATACACAGATACAGGAAACTGTTAAATCTATGGATTAATATAAGCTATTGAATTTTTTTTATGACGACATAAGCACCGTCGCAGCGAAAAAAAGGTTTTCCTGTTTACGTGATTTTTTTTCTACGAAAATATTTGGCAGACTTACAATTTTAGTTCCTGAATCATAGAAAAGTTCCGAGAAACTGCAATGTAGTAAACAAGATTTTCTTAAATCACTGGATCTCGACATCGCATGTATATCAAACACCTTCAGTAAACCGCACGTAAGCAACGAACAATTCGACATTATAAAGAGATTCAAAAAATGGTTGTCAGACCATAGGCGGAAAGATCGTCCGGTTATTCGCATACGAATAATTGCCAGGTGATCTTTCGGCCTATGAGTCAGACAAATTCGGCCATTCAAAATCATCCAGAGGCTATGCGTCTACTTGTAAAGTGTAAATTCAAGTTTCCACCCACTCTATTCACTCTCGACTTTGACCTACTTTTGAGAAATTTTAATCTACTATAACATATTGAAGAATGATTTCGTATTTCACATAGGTATTTATTCTTTCTTCTTCTTCTTCTTCTTCTCCTTTTATTTATTTATTTATTTTTTTTTTTTTTTTTTTTGAAGATTTTTGGTTCAAGTTGTTCATAACCGTTTTGTGAATAGCATTGTATTAGCAAGCTCCATTTGTTCTAGTTTCATAACCGGTTGGCAGCCTGAAACGTGCTAATAAATGTTTTTGAAACAGCAGCGATGGTTTCAATGGGGTATATTTAATATATGGCTGTATTTCATCAAAAGTACCTTCGAACGATTTCACATCCAGCGAACCCCGCCATTTCTGAATGGAGGTTGTTAAGGTATGTTTCATGGTCTCCATGGTAACACGTCATGTGCTCCAAGTAGGTAGTCACTGAATGAAAAAGATCACTCATTAGAAACCATTCATCAATCTTCATAATTTATGAACAATACTTTTTGACGTTTCTTTTTTTTTTTCAAGTTTTTCATCAATGAACATTCTACAAAATGACATTACTGGTAGAAAAAAAAACCCCAAAGATATTGCTGAATTTAAACTTCAACGAGAGTGTGCGTCACTTACCAGTAAGTTTACACATGTCTATCATAGAATAAGCAAACTTCCTTCTTTGGTCGTGGTCCTCCGGATTAGACATGTGACAATAGTAAGAAAATATGTAGTTGGCTATCAGTATCCCTATGTCAAACGATGGCGGTCCCATGTATCCAAACTCCAAGTCTATCATCTTCGTTAATAAAGAAATTTAAGAAACATTTTAATATGATATGTGTATAATATTTTTCCTTGACTTCAGAATGTATCTTGTTCTTTTTAAATTTCAAAACATAGAGAAGGGAAATGATATCATGCAGGAGATGCTTACTCTCCCCGTACATGTGATCTTAGTTGCCGAAAAAAGGCCCGAAAATGAAAGTGTAAAGACAGACAGTTGCACAGACAGACAGACCAAGAGGAGAATACCGGTACCATGATATTCCAATTAGACTTTATTGAAGGAAATTAGGAAAGCTACGTTTTCAAATTGAAGTGAAGAATTACTTTGCTATCGTCTCCATGGACCATGATGGACTCAGTGTGTAGATCCCCATGGACCAAACATTCCTTCTTTTCAAGGAAAATCGTCTTCATCTTTTCGGCAGCGGATATGACGTCAGGATTACTGTATACGATGTCGTTACCACGTTGTTTTACGCTCTCAGTGCTGCGATTAGTCGGGTCATCTCTGACAAATGGCTTTGTAAAAATGTATTGCTCTGTTAGGGACACCAGCTCAGAGTCTCTGGAATAAAAGGTATACATATATATAATCACTACAGTATATCATAAAATTTTAAAGATGGAGAATTGTTCTCCAAAAGCTAATTATGATCAATATAGAGATAATTAAAGATCAAGTTGGATGAACGGAATTAATCACCCATGGAACAAAGAGGAGGATAGTGTCCCCGCCAAGACACATTTTAAAATACAAATAAATATATACATGTACAAATCAAAGAATAAAGGTTACCACCTACAACATTATGAGAGTGATTTTTGATGTTATCCGGATTACACGGCAAAGGGTGTTGCTTTTTTATCAAGAGTGAAAAAAATGGTATAGATATATTTTATTTTTCTTTACTTATATTACTTTGATAACTTACGCATGTAGATGAAATTCATTCATCACTCACTTAAATTTCTGCAGCATGTTCTTAAAGTCGTCATCGCCCACGGTGGCAGCGTGTGATCCTCGGTGAACTATCGCTATATCACGTGCTACTTTCTGTATGGCCTCTGTGCTGCATCTTCTGTCTATCAACTCGTCCCTAAGTCGTTTATAGTCTTTGAGGTCTTCCATGCATACTGTTAAAAAAAGAACGGAAATGACGATTTCACCAATAACATTTAAAAAAAAAATCCAAAATAAAATAAACTTTCCCCTTTTAACTGAAAATAATCCTTATATACAATGTACCTGCAGTATTTACGAAAATACTTACGAAAATTTTTAGTGATTTTTCCAATATAAGCTTAAAATGTTTTTCATTTTAGATTGTATTGTGCTATCTCATATCATTTCTATAATTTTATTAAAAATTCAGAAACAAAACTTTGCGATTTTTAGTTTATAAGAGGAACTAAGCGATCAAAAGTTACGAAAATTCTTTTTAAAAGTTTTTCGCAAGTATTTTTGTGAAACAGTCTGCTGGAGTCCCCATGAAACTTCAACAACCATCTAATGATCGAGAAACAGTCGATAATACACTGAAGAAACATTATATACATATCAATTGAATTCGCAAGGATTGAGCAATATAAGATATAGTCGAAAAGTGATTATGTTCTTCTCTGGATTCACATAATATTTAGTTAAATACCATTTCTAAACTGAATTCTATTCGTAATTTTGAAATCGTAATTTATAATTATGTCAAACGAATAGTATGCCGCATACTTATACTTGAATCTCTGTCGTAAAAATATGGCTGTGGGATACTTCCAGGCGCTAACTGATGGAACATTTTCATGGCTCTGTACTCTACATCACCTCTGGTTGGGGATAAGGGGTGTTCTGGTCCTAGACACTAATATACAAATACCAGTAACTTTTTTGTAGTAACGTTTGTACTTGCCCTTACAGTGCAGATATACTTAATAAGAATAATTAATATCATATTTTTCTTCCTGTTTTGTCTTCAGATTACATTTACATATAGTATAAAATTCAGATCGCATATAGTATAAAATACCGTAAAAACTGTTTAATCTTTTATTTACAAAATTGTACGCGGTCTTTAAAGCCAACCAAGCTGATGGTCAGACAAACAGACACCGGACAAAAATACCTTTTTGGACGACATCAAAATCTTACTTTAACAAATGGAGGGGCATGTTTGATGATGACGCTTTCCTTGTCGTTGGCATCCTTCACTCTGATGACGTAATTAAGGTTTCCGTCACCTATGGACTCTAATCTCAGATGGTCAATATCAACAGCAAACTGAAAATTAAATGAAAGTGATCGCGCAAACGGTTCAGGAGATATAGCCCGGACACGATGTGTGACAGACGGACAGACGGACAGACGGACGGACGACGAAGGCAAAACCAATATGTCTCCTCCCAGTTGGGAGGGGGGAGACATAATACGACAGTGACACATGGATCGCACTTGAAATATTTGTTCTAAGTTTGTCCGACAGGTTCCAGGAGTCATCGAACGAGAAGACCTTGCATGATGTTGCATGGTACAAACACTGTTAATCTCTTTGGCGACCCCATACACTTGCCTTTAAAAGACAGAAAATTAGAAAACTACAAGAAACAAAATTTGTCGTAATTATTGAAGAAATCTTCAGCAAATCTTGCTCTGACCACAGCGGAACACACCCACATGCTGCAACGAACACCAGACAAACAACAAGGGACATCGAGGTGTGCAACACCCAGAGCTTGAGAACAGTCCAACAAACAATGAGGGACAACGAGGCGCACAACACCCAGAGCTTGAGAACAGTCCAACAAACAACGAGGGACAACGAGGCGTACAACACCCAGAGATTGAGAACGGTCCAACCAACAACGAGGGACAACGAGGCATAAACACCCAGAGCTTGAGAACGGTCCAACAAACAACAAGGGACAACGATACATACAAGATCCAGAGCTTGAGAACGGTCCAACCAACAACGAGGGACAACGAGGCATACAACACCCAGAGCTTGAGAACGGTCCAACCAACAACGAGGGACAACGATGCATAAAACACCCACAACTTGAGAACGGTCCAACAAACAACAAGGGACAACGAGGCATACAACACCCAGAGCTTGAGAACGGTCCAACCAACAACGAGGGACAACGAGGCATAAAACACCCAGAGCTTGAGAACGGTCCAACAACAAGCAATGGTTTGGAACGGATACCTGTTTATAATATCAAAGCGTACTAGTTACTGATAAACTATACTAGTCTAGTATTTGTTTTGTAAAAGAAAGGAGAGAGAAGTTTAAAAATAGATAATGATTTCATTTGTGGAGAAAAAAAGACCCAGTTCCAACGGGCATTTGGAATTATTTGTCCGTTTCAAATACAATGTACGTTTTTCCTGGTTTTATATAATTCATGATATATATATATAATCGTGAAAATGAGGTTCAATATGGTATAGCATATGAATAATTACAATCATTGAACCTTATTTTTATAATTGGTTTGTTGAAATTTACAAAATGAAATACCTTTTAAAAAATAAGTTCTCAAAATGTATATTCAATATCAAGAATAAGTAACTTTAAAAAGACTCAAAACATACGGGAGTTCTTTTAAAATTAAAAATTTAATAAAACGGTATTTTCCCCCATATAGCGCCTCTTGTTGTTCATTTACCTCTGCCGAGTAAATACGAAGTGAACCGACATGTCGGATCTCTCGCGAGAGACGATCTTACCTTTAGTTCTTGTATTTCGTTTGCATGGTTCTGAAGCACAGGCAAGAGTTTAATGAAGTCGCTTTCATAGTCCGTAGCCATACCTAAAAATGATAAAATAAAAGTGTACCTTTATAGTAAAGAAATGTAGACATAACCTGGGAAATACTCCCCTTACTGATAAAATTAACATAACACGAGGGACCACGCGGGATCGCTTTTAAGTTGTTATAAACGCCCTGTGCAAGCACCAGTGTTACATATTACCTTTTGATAGTGATTTTTTGAATCTGATTTCTGGTTTTGATATCAGTTGATGGTTTTTTTTTCCCAGTTTTTCATGATTTTTGCCTAGAAAATGAATTTTTACCCCCAAAATATCGCAAGTGCCATATTTAATTACTGTAATATAAGGCTCGGTCACACTGCGCTTTACGGCTTGATCACGACCAAAACATGCCCAAAAAGGTCTCCCGTGAAGCAGACGTTGTTATCCGCTTCAACGCGCTACAGACGATTTATAGACGTGGTAGGACGCGGTAAAAATCTGAACGGCGTTGGACGCGGAAAGGAGTTTTGAACTGCTCAAACTTTATTCCGCGGACAACCACGGACGGTGAACGTGGTAAATGTAAACGTCTTCAAGTTGAATAGCATCATTTAAGTACAGATAAATTGGCAACATGGACCAGACATGCACGTTTCGGGTACTTAACCCTCGTCAGTGATCCTCAAATCTAAACAATGTAATACAGTAAAGCATGAATACTACGAACACGCATACAGCGAATTGATGCTTTTAGCGAACTAATTTGAAATCCCCGGCAAATTCCCTTAATAAAGATAGCAATATTTGAGGCTTAATACGAACACGGCTATTGCGAATTCACGGCTATTGCGAACCCATTTTGCAGTCCCGACGTGTAAAATTACTATATAAACACCACCTCTATAGAGAAGTCGGTGAACACTGTGCAAACAATCATTATCTAATTAAATGATCATTACCGAGCTCACTTACCTGTGATTGTTTTGATAACAATTCAGGTACATGATGTTTGTGACCAGTTTTAATTTTTTTTAGTATGGGAGGACATTTGTTGATAATGTTGACGCGTAAAAGAAAAGCAATTTCTATAGACACTAAATATGAAATACAAGCAGTTGATAAAGGGAATCGACAGTCTGTCGAAGAAGAAAGAAATCGCACAGGTATTTGAAATCCTACCAAATACTCTAAGTACGATAATTAAGAAAGTAGAGAACCAAAGGTACATGTGCTACACGCAATACGCATTTTATAAAATGCATGGAGGCAAGTCTCTGTTTTCTCTGTCAAAAATGTTTTCACTAAGCTGGATTCAGTGATAAGGTAACTTTAAAAGATTACAATGGGTTTGACCATGGCGACGACATTCCTTTGGCTAATCTCTTTGTTGACGATGATGAAAGTGACGACGATGACAACGTACCGTTTGCTCAATTGATTGAAAAGTAACAATATAAAACTGGTACAGAAGGGGAATTGCCATGTGTGCTGGACTTCGTTACCGTAGATGATGATGTCATTGCTACATCTGAGATGACAGATGATGACATTGTGGTGTCTGTTAGCGATACAGATTTTAGCGACGACACGATGATTCGTACGACCCAGTGTGAATGAAATTGACTCACAATTCCGTGATATTGAACGCTTTATTGAAGCTAAGGACTCTGTGTCAGACAAAATATTTCACTCCCTTGCTACAATTAAAGCTTTTGTTCAAAATGTAAAGGGACAAAGTCAGCGCCAATAGAAAATTACCGACTTTTTTTCTGTTAAACTCTTATCATTGTATTTCAACAGTACCGAATATAAAGTGTAAATACGTTTGAAGTATTTAAATCTGGGTTTTTTTCTGTTATACCTTAAAATGCGTTGTTTCTTTAATGACACGAATAGTACAAAGTTTTTATGTAAATTCAGTAAAATTCGTTATATGCATTGTACGAACTATGCTTATAGCGGACTGAAACGTGAGGTCCCTAGGACTTCGTAATAAGCGTGTTTTACTGTATGCCAAAAAAGTATGAAAGTTACTATGTCCAAAAAGCGTACCGAAAGACGTAGCAGGATGGGTGGGGTATGATGCTACAGGACCCACTTTTTAGAAATTTCAAGAAATTTTGATAACAGAAATTTAGAATGCGTTGAAGAAACGATCAACCGAAATTGATCGAACTTGGCTACATGTGCCCTCGGGGACTCCTGGTCCACCAGCAGTGACACTCACCAAGTGGTATCAATGTAAACGTCTTCAAGTTGAATAGCATCATTTAAGTACAGATAAATTGGCAACATGGACCAGACATGCACGTTAAAGACGTGCAAAACACGCGAAATACACGTAATAATCCGTGTTTCGGCAGTGATTAAAACTTGGGGAAGACGCGAATGCTATAGCGGTCTGTCACGGCCACAGCACGATCATTCGACGGGTGTTTCGCGTTGGTATCACGGGTGATAGCGTGTGTACAGCGTCTTATCACGAACGCTTTTAGCAGTGGAAGAGCCGCCGGCGGTCTTACCCCGTACAAAGCACTATCATGGCAAAAAATACCACGTACGACCACGTCCAGCAGATTTTTGAACGTGATTTGGACGTGGAGTGCAGCGTGACGGGGGGCTTTAATATTTAATATGGATTCTCTGTAAAAACCTAAAACAGCTGGCCACGGCATGTCATGGATTTTGATGAAACTTTCTGCAATTATCATACTTAATGTAAAAACAATGAAAACAAACCATATTGTTATATTTGAACAACGGTTGCCATGGTAACGGGGTCAATCTTTTGACACCCCCATAAATATGAGAGATAAGACATATTGTGGCATTCTGTTGCCATGGAAACCATGGTCAAAATTTACTTTATGAACACAAAAACTTTTCTTTGTAAGTTTAACTCTGACAAGAATAACTTTTTCGGGGGAGGGGTTTATCAGGTAGTTGTTGATATTCAGTCAAATTTTGTGAAAATTTAGCAAAAATAAGGTCCAATTTTAGGGTCATTTTTGGCCTGTTTTTGATCATTTTGAAGGTTGAAAACCATTATTCGGTGAATGTTATGGGTATTTAACATCACCTTGCCAAAATAAATGTCTATAGCTGGGAAAAATCAAGAAATAAAATCTATGGTGAAACTCACCATTTTGTCATGAATGCCAATCAAAATCCGTTGCTATTGCAACTTGGAATCCATATTACCATATACCGCATATTTAAAAACAATGTTTTTCCTCATGTTTGAGTCCTATGATTATGAAATAGCATACCAGTATACAAATTATATTTATCATTATCAATTGACCTTCAAATCATTTCAAGGTCATCTGTCCAAATCTCAAGGTCATTTCAAACTTTAGACTAAAATTAAGACAAAAATCAGGATTTCCAATTATTTTAAATTGATTTCTCTAACTTCTTTCATTAGATATTTTGATTTTAAATATTTACAGTTGAACAACCGATCAAAAGAAGTAGAATTCATCACAATTTTGTTAAATTGTATATCACTTCTATGTATGACATACTTTCAAAAGGGCATAAAATTGCGATTTTCTAAAATTTTATTGTAAAATATGTGACATTTTTTGGGGTCTTCATTGGACTCTGATAAATGTGATATACTCATCCCAACAAATAATACATTTATCATACTTTTACCGATAATTGATTGTTTTGCCAAGGTTCCATACTGTTTACTGTTAATCATGTCTCTTTTAAGTGAAAAACCACAAAATTTGGCCTGAAAATAGCATATATTTTTAAATGACCTTGAAAATTGAGCAAATGAGCTTGACATTTTCTCAAGGTCATGATAGCATCAAATGGTCTTTAATACATCTACATACCAAGTTTTGTAACAACAGCAGGCATACATCTGTAGAAATTAGCTTTTTACTTATGACAGGTATTTACACCTTCGTACCAAATGTTGCCATGGTAACCTATTTCAAAGGCATGTAAACAGAAAAATCTCACTTCTAGATAAATTTCCTTCGATTCCCATGAGGTCCTAGGATAATACTCTTCAGGAAAAAGTCAACTGTATTTCAAATCTTGTGCAATTGCATTATTACTCTTGTCAAAAGTAAGTAAAATATAGGTAAAATAAGGCCTAAATTGGCCGAAAATGGATCATTTTTGATAAGCAATTTTTCTTGAAATTTAAGTGAATTTACATGACACACAGAAAGAAGGAGCATCGAAAAATCAAATTGTATCAACTTAAGAGGATTTAGATAATCTTTTCGGAAAATTACATATACATTCATCATTGGTTTCCATGGTAACGGGATGCATAAAAATGCCTTGTTTAAAGGTGTTTTTATACAAAACCTTGGTAACCATGGCAACGGAATGTCGGAGAAAAAAATGGAAGGTCTATTCGTTCTGGGGACATCATATTTACCTTATACACAAAAGATATCCAAAATCTGAGACATGTCGTGGCCAAACATGTCTGATTTTTTAGGTTTTTACATAGAATCTATATTAAATCATCCCCATGGCAGTACATAATATAAGGCACTCCACTATTTGTTTTTGACTTTAAATCACTGATATGCCCACTTCCCGTAGGGTGGTCACCGTAAATAAGAAGGGGGGGGGGGGCAGTAACTGACGGTATCTTCTCTTCTATTTAATGTATTTGATGAAATTTGAAATGGGTCATTAAGTACCGTTCCATGTAAGAATCAGAAAATCCTTATATATGCTTGGCACATGCAATGTTATGAAACTTTACCAAAACTGGATAAGTTATTCACATTACAAGTACAAATAAATTCCTAAAGGGAAAAGGGTCAATTTTTTGTTAATTTTGAATAAATCGCAATTTCAAATTCACTGTAGAAGAAGTTTTTCCTTATGTTTTCTATAGAAATATACCCAACTTTGCTTGATTGTATGAAAAAAAGGCAACACCATTTTACGAAAATTCTCTTAGAATGGTAAAGTTCGAGATCGATTCTACGACAATTAAAAATAAAATAGTATGAAAAATCATAAATGTGATCGTTTTCAGTAAAGAAATATTCAACTTTTGTGTGCCGAATAGTACTAGAGTTATCGTTCTTAATGGAAGAGGGCGTTGTTACGAAGGTAAACAATATGGCGGCACCCTGTTCCCGCATGTGTTTTCTGCAAATCGGAGTGCAGTTTCTATATATTATGTCCTCTGGAAACGCAGAGGGTGAAATTATATGACTGTGATAAATCGATCTCATCGTATTTGAAGCAGCGTGTTGGTCTGAAATGTGGCACGGGAACGATTTCAACGCGGAAATATCTTCGGAGGGCATGCAATCTCGTAAGAGTCGTTTGTTTACGGATGGGACATTTCATTTACAACAAAAATCTAACCGTTTGCCCAGGCTATAGGGAGAGACTTGGCATTTACTGTAGACAGCCATTAATGTGCCAATAACCAGGCCATACAGGGAAGATGAAGCCTTTCTAATCAGTAAACATTGACATGGCAGAGTATGATCGACTCTAGTCTATGAGAAGAGTGACTGTCCTGATTCCTATTGCCAGTAGGGACCGGTAAGATATACATTCACAAAAACATGGTCGATATTTGATTTCTTCTTCTTCATAAGTCGACAATTATAAACTTTAACTTGCGCAAAAAAAAATTTAATTATTTTATTCAGTGGCGGATTCAGGGGGATGCGTAGGGGGCGTCCACAACCTCCCTCCACAACCTCCCTCCACGGCACTGACCAAAACTTTTCCAAATACAGGTTTTGGTCATTTTGGTACAAATTGGCAAAATTTGCCCCTTGACCCCCGGCAAAGGGGGCGCTGGATCCGCCACTGTTACATGTATTAATTGGGGTGCTTTGATGATAACCCTATACAACTTCTAGTCATAGAGTGTATATATATGCTCAGTAATTTACAAATCGTCTGTGAAAATCAAACTGATTTGTCTTTGAAGATGTGAAATCACTCATAATATATCCACTTGGATACATTGTACTGATTTTATTTACAGGCCCATGTAGACAGTGGCATATGCATTAAGACGATAGATCTACATCTAAGTTGATAAATGCTGAGCGCAAATTACAGGTCAGTTAAAATTAATTTCCAGCACTATTCTGTAGTAGAGGTTAGCCTACAGAAGAAATAGGAAACTGTATATGCCAGACTTAAACCTCATCATGTTCTAGGTAGATAATTTATTATACATGCAGTTACAGATGTACATAGATATGTACATGATGTGTCAGTACAACATGTAACAAATTACAATGATCTTTAATGAGCTTAGGTTATATTTACGTATTACAATAATACTGTATTATTTGTATATCGTGATTCGGATTTGAAAAAAAGATAGGTATCATGGTATGCTATACTGGTGAACTGCATGCTCTTGTAGTCAATGAAACAACTGTTGTCCTCACCAGGAATCAAAGTTAGGTCACCGGCTTAAGAGGTGAGCGCTCTGACCACTGAGCCAAAGGTTAATCTCCAATAAATTGCCAAGTTATCTGGGCCCTATATATGGCCACTACACCGGATGCTTCTGTAAAACTTTCGTTAATATTTGACACATTGATGTATCATTATAACATACAGGTTTTGTCTAACAATTTTTGTCGGAGTAAAATATGGGTCTTGTCTGACAATTTTTGACGGTGTAATTGCCCTTGAACTTCGAAAATTCATGAAAATCTTGATTTCCAGGCATTTTCTATTCAAAGGTTTGATAGATTCAAATTATATTTGATATACAAGTGTATTGTGGTAATATACAGGTCAAGTTTGAATATATGGTTCTGGTCCAACAACATGAACAACAAGTTTTGACACAATTATTGCCAAGACTACTTAAGAGTGAAGGCTGCCAGCGGGGGCATTTGTGCCGCCCCTACGTATCTACTTTAACATCAGTTTGTGGATACTGTTTGAAATACATAAATAAAATTCAATGACAAATTATGCGCACTTATACACTGTCACTATGGTACATGAAAAATGAGTAATAAAACACGAACGTCTGTTTCCTATATGGTTATTGGAAAGTGCAATACGAAATAGATTCAATTGTACTGCAGTGACTTCGTACTATACAAATGGTACTCTCAAAAGATCAATAAACCAAATATTCGGAAATGAATTGAAAAGTGGTTTTGAATATGTATTTTGGGTATTTGTCAGCTTTAATGAATAATATAAAGTTGGCACCACCCTCAGGGGCAGATCCAGGAATTTAAGGGGGGGGGGGGGGAGAGGGTTCCCCAAAATCCTAAAGGAGGCGAAGGGTCGGGGGCCGTCCAGGGGGTTCTAGGGTCCGAAGCCCCCAAGGCAAAATAATTTTTACACTTTTGAAACTTAAAACTCATCAATACTTTGATAGATTGTATGGAAAATAGCAATAATATTGACAGTGGTAGTCAGGACTATTAATCAAATATATTGTAGAATAATTCCTATGCTTGTCACATGTAAAATTATGTACAATCATGTATATCTACGGTAATATGAATGCCAAATGTTCATACCAGGTATTAATGTGTGATCACAATGCATGCTGGGAACAATTAAATTCTCATATAAACACAAAGTGCGTACTATGTATTTCTTTAAATGGGTGTGGTCATTTTCTCCTATGTAACTCTAAGTAATCTTGTGAGCACCAATGCTCAGAAAGTATAATTGATAGATACTTAATTCTTCTTCCATTACATTAATCATTCTCTTGTCTTGTATTTTATTTTTGCCCCTAATCCCCAGGGTCTTTGAAAATGAGAGTGTTACTAAGATTATCTAAAGCAAACAACCAATAGAGCTTCAGTCTCATCAGAGACTTCTGTTTGTGTCATACTATCATGGTAATTTCATGGCTTATTTTTTAGGAATCACAGATAAGCTATCTATCTCAACATTCAAACTGGAGTGAGACTTCCAAAAATGTGTTACAGGAGAAAAACCTAGAGCATTCTAACAGCTGTTTCTCCATTTGAGTGACCAAAATATGTGCCCTCTTCGTTCCCAACTGAAAACAGAATGGACATCAGTATCTGGCAGAACACAAATGTACTACAAAAGGACAGCATTTACTGGAATTGATTGCTCCAAGACTGATTGCCTAAGGAGAACTGAATTCAACCCAACTTGTCCCAAGGGTCAAGATGACGTGATTGCACTATATAAAAATGTACCTAAATTCAGACAACAATACATGTATATTGCAAAGTCAACTTTTATCAGTTTTGGCCAATAGATACTCAAAGAATGATATTGATGAGCATCATCCCAACATTTCAAATTACAAATATAAATATCAAACTAAAAAACTGTTAAGTTACTGAGACTTCTGGACTTTTGTTTGAAACTGTGAAAAAACTTCAAATCATGTTTCTTGTTATATTAATTGCCTTCATTCAATAAATGTAAGTGCTTCTCTTACATATCTCATGTACTACATATATCTTTATATGCAAGAACTTTGATATCCTTCATCATGCATTGAAGTATATGTAATCTGATCTATTTGATTTGATGATATCTTTTTTGAGCTTGTTTTCAATCAGACTGTATATATATTTCATAGTTTGACCTTGAGGTTTGACTTTGACCTTGAAAAATGTACATGTAATTAGGAGTTAATTTCTACTGTACAAATACTATATGGCATTTTACATTCAAACTTTGCATAGAGAAAGGAAATAAGAAGTTGACTTTTTTCAGGTATTGGCCTTGACCTGGCCATTTTTCCTTGACTTTGAAGATGCAATTTTGAATTTGACTTTACCATAGTCACGTACCGATAATATATTGCATATCATATTTAAACATTGCATGGAGATAGATCTAATCGAGTGGATGGGATTTCAGGCATTGACATTGAGATTTGACCTTGAACTTTGAATTAGACTATTTTGTACCAATATTACATGGATATGAAACCAAGAGTATTTTATTCTCCAATTTTAGATAGCATATGAAAATTAAACATGGAGGTAGAACATGATAATTGAGCTTGATTTCATGTATTGTCATTGACCTTGACAGTTTTAATATGAACTGGACATACGCCATTACTCAATGCAGTATGACTTTAAAACTTCTCATAGAGGTAGAAGATGATTAGTGGAACCAATTTCTGGTACTGAAGTTAACCTTGAGGATTGACCTTGTCCTTGAAGATATGATTTTAAATTTGACTTTTAAAAGTGTGTCAAAACTATGTAGATTCTCACTTTGAAACATTGAATGGAGATATTATTATTGAACTCTGTTGCTTTCAAAACACTATCTGCTGAAAGAAATTCTGCCATTACTACTGTCTTTAGCAGTGTCATGCTTCCCATTGTGATCTTTATGTTTCAAATGCTCAGTATACTATTACATGAAAAAATCATTTGAGATCCTATATATATATATCATTCAGTAGTCATATAAGATCATAGAATTTACATTTATGTGAAAGATACTTTTAAATTCGATCAGTTCCTTGATAATATGTGTTCATTTAGCAATAGTATTCACTAGTAAATACTGATGGAGGATGTGGAAGCAACTATGAGGGATCACTATGTTTTGTCTCTCTGTCTGTCAAATAGTCACACTTTCACATATTTTGATTAACCTAGCTTAATATGAAAGACAACTGCAAATAAAGATCAAGGTTATTTTCAAGGTTCATTCACATATATTAATCAGAGGACATATCTATTCTTATACAAAAAATGTAAAAATGGTTGCTATGGTAACATTATTGAATGTATTTTCATCACATATTACAATACATAAGATAAATGATTACTACTTCTTTGCATTGTTCAAGTCCACCAATGTACCGGTGAAAACATTGTATTAAGTTACAAATTAATTTATCTTTTGGTTAAAATATGTACTATATTTTGTCTTGAATGATTCATTCCTTTTTGGCACTAACTTATGAAAATGATAAAGATTTCATTTTCATACTAATTCATTTAACTTTCTTTCCATTTTCCTTCTTATAGACCAAAATTAGCAATATTTTGTGTGAAAAAGACCAGCTAATTCTTACATGTCTTATTGTTTTATTTTGGTTGCTATGGTAACCATTTTCTAAATTTCGACCTAGATTTCATATCTTTCACGTAATTATACATGGAATCATTGAAGACTGATGAGAATATATATGTTTTTACATTTAATTAAATTATTTTTGCCAAAATGCTATAGTCAGTGTTGTAGCAACCATAAAATTATTGCTTATTTTGGTAAAAAATCAATTTTTTTGATTTTCTGTAATTTTCCTCCACGCAATTTTTCATACTATTTTATTGCTATTTTAAGTAGAGTAAAGTGCATTCTTTATCGTATATTACTTTAAATTGTGTAATCTTTTAGCCAATTTTTTAAAATACAACTTGAAAATTAGCATTTTTGATGAATTTCTGAAAAATCACAAAAATCGAAAATTGGCATTTTTCAGATTTCTATAATTTCCATGTTTCGTCACCAAATATCCAAATGTTGTATATTTATATTAAACCAAGTTACATGCTTTACCATTAATGAAAGTTTTATATAAATTGATTATGATAACATTAAAAAGAATTAAATTCAAAATGGCTGGATTTTGCTATTTTACTACTATGATAGAGAGCCCAGAGCTCAAGAAAAAGAAATCCCGTTTCCATGGTTACCGGACGTATAATAAAAAAATGAATAACATTTGTTTGCATTAGGGTAGAAGTCAATTAGGTATGTGAAGTTTCAACAAAATCCAGAACCTTGATGTGCCAAATTATTTTGATCCTTACATGGAACAGTACTTAATAAGATCTTGTGTATAATTTTATATGTGTCCACTTAGTTCTCATTTTTCTATTGTTCAGCCAATGCTGTTTAAAGATAAACTATATGCAGATTGTATATGGAGAATCACGGACATTTATGCTCGAATAACACAAACATGTCTGATAATTGTGGACTAAGTTTGACTGTAGATGTATATAATGTCCCGATGTTGTCTTACATAAAGTAGATATCTCATAAAGCCTCCGCAAGCCGTACAAGTCACGAGTAAATGCTTGAAGCATGTTGATTTGTTAGAATGATGTTAAATATATTAATAAAAAGTATAAAATTCTTTCAATCCTTGGACAAGACTTTAGTGTCGACGTATAATGTGTTTTTCTTAAGCTCATTTAAGTACGTTTCCTTTACTAAGACATACATGTTCTAAGTACTTGAATAATTATCTCTCTGTGCCTGCTTGGTAATGGATATTGTATATTCACTTCCTGTTTCTGTCGTAGCATGACAGACATTTTCTTCCTCATCTATCCCCATCACTGTACTGGAGAAAAAAATACAGCCAGCTGTCGCCGGACACGATGGCTGCAAGAGAGCCATCTTTCGAGGAACTGCACCAACAGTTCTTGTCCGAGGCCACTGTACAGATATCCATCATTTCTGTATACATAATAGTGGGTGTTCTCTGTAATGGAACCATTCTTATAGTGTACTTTTGGAAGATGAAGGGGCACATCAATCAACGATTTTTCGTCCCGTATTTGGCCTCTGTGGATTTACTTTCTTGTGCTTACAATGGAAGTGGGAAGATTATACTCTATCTGCAAGGACTCAAGTTTGAATCCGATCCGTTATGTAAATCTGGCCATGTTCTTGGTTTTATTCTAAACAGTTTCTCGTTTTGGCTTCTCTTCACGATAGCTTTACAGAGGTTTCTTCTCATCTGCAAAATGGATGTAAATTTCTCACAAGCGAAAAAAGTTTTGACGTTAGCAGTTGGTCTTCTGCTAAGTGCTGCTTTTGGAATCCCTCGTCTTCTATATGCCGGAAAGTCCGAATTCATTTATCCGGGGACAAACTTCACCGGAATACGCTGTAGTATGACCGCGCATGGCAAAGATTCTACCGGGCTGAAGGTCTACACTACGAGCATCACAATTTCTTTGTTGATATTGATTATTGCTATAGCGGTATTGTACATTTTAGTTTTAAGAAAAGTCCGACTGGTGTCACGTAAAATGATACGTCATTCCGTCAGCATGACGTCGCAATCTCAGTCAGAATCAGAGACCAAAATGGTGTCCTCAGGGAAAATATCCGAAAAAGAGGGAACTTCAACAAGTGGAACACTTCGTAGAAACAGACTAGGTAGCACCAAAAGTGATACTTCTTTGAAACTGAATAGATTGGGTAGCACAAAGAGCGATACGTCTTTAAGACAGAAGCGAAGGAGCGCGGACAGAAACAAGATAACGTACATGTTTGCATTGATAACGTTAACGGCACTGTTAACGGCGCTACCGAGGATAGTATTGGAGAGAATAGAGTCAAGTAACGAAACATTTTTCTTTTCTTTGGATCCTATAGGTAGAGGATTTTATATGTTTTTCCATGGACTTTATATTCTGAACAATGCAATTGATCCGTTTATTTATGGATTATTTGACGCTGTCTTCAGAAAGAAATTGAATAATTGCGTATCAACTATAGCAAATATAGAATTATGCAAGTGAACGTGGAGACACAATATCAACATTCCGTTGTGCCGAAAATGGACAAATGTTCCGATTTGCATATCAACTACGTACGCACTTTACGTAGTACGTCAGACAAGTCAAAAGCTGTCCAGGAACAACAACGCGCCCTGGACCTCGCGTCCATTTCCATTTCCAGCTGGCCAGTAGCATGTGGGATTCTCGACGCAGTAATACGACTATTCTAATTTTGAAGTGAAGTTTGAGGACATTCAAAATAGTTTTAATGAAATGTTGTCTATGTTCTTTACATTAATTTTACGTTGTTTTGTGGATTTTAATTGCAGTAAATACCTTGACATCCATGTATGTACTGCAAATATGACCTATATCCTTTTCATTTTGTTCCATACATTATTAATGCTGAACGTTGTTTAATGAAGATTCCACAGGAAAGTATAGAAAATCTTTCTTTTATCATTTGTCATTTGTATTTGTTCATTTTGTTTTCAGTCAATGATAGATTGTTACGCCCGGCCCCGTAGAGCTTCAAGATATTAATAACATATCCATAAGTAGAGGGACTCATTGTACATGTAAGACCTATCTTGAGAACTTTCTACTTTGCTTTAATATGGGTATTCATCATGTTCATGGTATTGAACAGTATCATGTCATATGTTCTCATATCCTTTTTGGATGGAGTACAGACCAAAACGTCAGCCGGATCATCATTCTGAAGACAAACACTATGCTTATAGTTATAATTCATTCATGTAAAAGTTAGTCAAGAGGAAAAACAACAGCCTTTAATTAAACAACCATTACACAAAGAATGCTTTATTTACAAGTGTTTAATTCGTGTAAAAGTTGGACTCGTCAAAAGAAAAAAAACAACCTTTAAACACCACTTTGATACATGTTTTTTTTTTCCATTCGCCTCCACCTTAAAAAACAAAACTATTTTTTAAAAAATTGTATAGAAATTGAGAATTGCTTTGTTCAGGCACGTAAAAAAATATATATGTATACTAGTATTTCATTCGTCTAACATTTGACTTCTTAATTTAAACATCGTGACCAAAACTCATATTGAATTTAGATCTTTTCCTGATCTTTAAACTAAAATAAGATTTTTGGAAAATACTTAAGTTTTTATCAAATAGTCTCAATTCGAGTAGAATGTATTGTGTCGATCACTCATACTAAGAATGCTACTTTGATCCCTACTCTTCAGATGTATCACTGTAAGAGGCCGTGAGAATAAGATCACGCACGTTACCAATGATCCTACGAAATCCCTTTATAAGCTGATTCGAAGAAATGAAAAAAAAAACTTCCAACTTCCCTGTTTTGCCCAGCGGTTCACCCTCTCGACCTTTTCCGTAGTAGAATATCGTCGGAGTTGTACGGAAACTCCACCCCTTTTTCTCTGGATGTGTTTTTCTTTAAATCATAATTGAAAGCGCTGCAACGCCCCCCCCCCTTTTTTTTTGAGCGAATAGCTCTAAGTGATCACCTGAATTTTTTTCACGCTAGAGGGCCCCAATTCCGTACATGTGTAATTTGAAGCACGAACCAATCAAATCACAGAGTTTTCAGCATCGTGACGTATTAAATCTTCCAATCTTCTTCTGCCGGAGAAAGTGAAGGGCCGATGATGCTTCTATGTACATGTATAAACGATGTAACTCTGTTTTCTTTAAATAGAATCAAGCCGTTTTCTTACGTAGAAGCGGAGCTTAAAAACATGTAAACACGAAAAATAGAACAATGTACATGCGTGGACACGTATTTATTTCGTTGATGAGGGAGGGGCCAAAGCATCACGGGTAGTTGACGAGGAAGGTATATTTATGTATACGATGTACCTGATACTAATCGGAGATACGTTTCATAACTAATTATAAGTAGCTGTACTGATCCAATCCCCTGTCCTTTTTATGTTGGACCGAAAATTGAACATCTGAACAGGCATGTATACATACGTAAGTTCCTGATGTGAAGTAAGAGAGTGAGAGAGAGGGGGATCGTAAACTATTTTTACGGGAGACGTCTTAATGTTGTTTACCGTTTTAGAAAATCCGACGTTAAAAAAATTGAGAAAAATTGTTTGTTCATTATTACGTACACCATATCATTTTCTAAAAACTTTGCAAAAAAGCCGTGGAAAAATATTAATATATACAAATACATTGTAATCAAAAGCTTACCGACTCGCGCCGCTCGCCGCTTCGTAAAATAAAACTGTTTTTACAGATCCTGAATTTAGACACTATTTATTCTCTATTCGTTAAAATTTTCAGCTTGTTACCCTCGCCAGTTTTCATATCATTTTCCGTCCCGTTTCCCCTTTCTAAATTTCGATCTAAGTCTAAAAAAATCGTGAAGATACGTACATTTTGCATTAATTGTTTATATATATCAAAAAGATCTTTCTCAAATAAATCCTTCCAACGAGCAAACTTTTATTTAGTAGAAAATAATTACGACTACCCTACGTCATGTGTAGACTTTTAGAATTAACATAATAAACGTTGCCAGTTTATAGGCATTGATACATTCCAGACGACGAGAATACGTATGGAGTTTTAGATTCGAAATGAAGAAGAATGTACCAATGAAAATATAGACATTGAATGCATTTTAATATTTTTTTCTCAGAAATTGAACGTAAGACACTATCCAGTACAAGATTCTCTCTCTCTCTCTCTCACACAGTCTGTCTTCATTATATGTCATACCTGGTCTGTAAATATTGCTACAAAGGACTCCATGAAACGTTGAAAGCATCTAGCTGGGTAAACTCCTTTAATTAGGTCTTCCGACTTCCGTCGGAAGACCTATTGTTTTCGTAACCGTGGAAAATTGGATCAGCGATTTCTCAAGAACCCTGTAAGCTAGGACAATGAAAGTTCTCCAACGTTACGTTTGGAGTAAAAGCTAGATTGGTCTTTTTTATTTTTGGTCTCTGTTATTTTTTTATCATGTTTTTTAGTAGATTCAAATATTTGACGGGAGCGTCGAATTACTCAAAAGGACCGAAAATTTCATGTTTTGCTATTTGTAAGCTTAAATATCTCGTATTTTGCTATCTACAATTTCCATTCTTTTTGAAAGTCGACAGCCATGCAAGATATGAAATGCTAGATGCACACTGTAACGATTTATTACGATGACGTCCTTCACCGTCCTTCATATTTCCAAATTCAGAAGTTCATAGGAGGAAGACACTTTTTTGCTTATAATAGTAAACAAAAATTAAGCTTATGAAGTTTCCTAAAAATTTCAATATTATTATTTTTTATCCATATATCTGTCTTATTTAGTCTTTCTGATTTTTCATATCTCTTACTGTTGAAAAGATATGAGCATCGAAATTTTGAGTTGGGTATTTCGATACACCTTCACGCCAACAGATCGGGCGCACACTAAAATTGGTAGTCCGAGTCCGACTCGAGAAAAGCAGTGTTGAGATTTTCAAATTCCGATTTCACGGCAATGATGAATATGCATTTCATTAATACATTTCGATATACACAATTTGATTTTAAAACAGTTGATTAATTTAGAAGAGATCAGCTACAAACCAGAATTTACACACAAAAAGTGGTAGTTTGATTCCGATTTCTAACCTACAAACCTGTTTCTAAACTTCAATAACTATATTTTGAACATCAAGTTTAATTTCTAATTCTAGCAAACGTTCGAACATAATTTTCGGTTGGTTTATTTACAAATTGATGAACAATTTCTCCAACATTCTTCCCTCCCCTCGTTTTTCGAAAACAGTTCTGTTTATATTGAACGATGTCGCCATGATGGAAATTCAAAATAAACTTTGAAAAAAGGGAAAGGGGGGGGGGTCCAAATTTGAACCTGCACAGCGAGAACCTCATGGTATTTATATATATATATTGAACGTAACTTGTTATTACCATTTCTCTTCTCAAGAAAATTGGTTCTACAGCTACGAGCTCGCCTTTTTTATGGGGGAAGGGGGCAGGAAGAATTTGCAAAAAAAAAAAAAAAAATCCCGGCTCTGAAAAATGCTGAAAAAAATATTCCGGCCCAAAGGGCCGGCAATTTTTTTTTTCCCGGACCATGCAAAAGTAAGGATACATTGCATGATATGGAAATTTTTGCTGGCCCTTTGTGCCAGACAATTTAAAGTCAAAAAATTAATTAATATAAATACAAACTGTTCACATAGCTGTATCTACCAGAGACCTAATACGCATAGGCACAAAAATCTAGAAAAGGTTCTATTTAAACATCATACAATCTGTCTGAAATTCGCTAATTGCAAAGAGACATCTGAAGGAACGGTTATTAACTCATACTCTGTAACAGCGGGGAGTTTAACTTACACAGACATTCACAACATTTGACAATTTGTTTAAATCCGGCCCGAAGAACCGGTGAAAATTTTTCTCCGACTCTGGTAATGGCTGAAAAAAATGGCCTGCTCAGAAAATTGCTGAAAAAATTTTACCGGCTGGCAATAGAATTCCTGCCCCCCCCCCCCCCCCAAATCAAATGGTTGCTCACCAACAATTATCGGTTTGAAAATTTAATGTTACTGCTATTTGAAAACTTAAATATATAATATAAATACATGTAATGTGACGTCCTTCATATTTCCAAACCAAAAATTGTATAGGAGGAAGACACTCTTGTTGCAACCGCAACAAGAAACCTTTCTAGTTAATTGACCGATACATTTCTGTATGAAATAAAAAACTCTAATAACACGAAGAAACCAGACACCGGAAGCTTTTTAAAATGAAATGCATTTTATTTTTTCATTCGATCTTTAAAAAAATTCAAGTAATATTTTTTTCATTTGATTTTTATAGAATTCAAGGAATATTAATGGAAGATCTTTGTTAGAGATTGTCTCAGATTGCTCGACAACCAACTCGCTAACCTTCCCTAACCCCTTAGTCAACCCTCTGGGTCGGCCACTAGAATTGGTGCTTTTGAATATGATAATTCGAGGACGGTCAGTTTTAACGAGGCTGAGTACAATTAGAAAAATTTGATGACGGTGAAATTTCGATTTCTTTTCCTTAAAATGATATTTGAAGTGCAACAAATAAATAACATGAATTTAATTAAAATCTCTTGCGCAGAAATATTAAAAATTTGAGAAAAATCGTTATTTTGCAGTAAAACTCCATAAGGTCTCATTGTAAGATGCCATTATCTTTGAGATTACCCCTACATAATACTGAACGGTCAACTTCTATTTTCTTTCCCATAAAATGAATTTTATAATACTGCAATTATATGATCCGAATTTAGTCAAAATACCTTGGGTAGAAGTTCATCATTTTCTAATTAGACACAGCCTCGTTAATTCTAATGACATAAATATGGATTAGCATTTCAGTATTATTCTATACTTGTTGTAAGTTGCATAAACTTGTCTACGTAGGAATGTTTGATGACATACAGCATTTATGTGATACAATGTCATATTTTCGCTCTCAGTACCTTCAGTGCTTTGATTTATTTTAAAGAAACAATCTACACCCGCGCTTATTTTTCGTTTGAGATGAAGATAAAAAAAAGATACATCGATTTTTTTTTCTTTTTAATGAATAAATACTCAACGCTGTTTGGCATTGCTCTATTTTAAAGATGATAGTTTTATGCTAGGTTTACAGTTAGAGTGTCTACGATTCGACTGAATCATAGGGAACGCGAGAGAGCGTGTGGTCGAATCGTGAGAGAAGGTGCTGGAATCGTGATGATCGTGGGAAATTGTTGATTATAAAAAAAATAATGCTGCGATTGTCCCGATTTCTCCATACATCGTGAGAGAGCGTAATGAACCGTAGTAATCGTAATGGACTGTAGTAGAGCGTGACAGACCCTGGCAAAGCGTAACAGAGCGTAATGTCCGATCGTAGCAGATCTTGATGAACTTTGAAACACATTTTCCAAATTGAATGATATTTCACTCACGCTCTTTGACGATTTGTTAACCCTAGGTTTACACTATGTTCCCGGCGACCACGGCAGTCACGGTGGCCAAAAACGTAGCACACCGTATGATTTTTGGCAGTTTTTTATCTTGGTATTCAAGTTCTGTTAGGTCTCGTTACGTTTTCGCACGTCTATCAAGGTATCCGTGACAAGCCGCGGCTCCTGAATCCCAGAGACCTGACGGCGCAGTACGTTTCAACCTACGGCTTGATACGGACGTTTGTACGTTTCCTCACGACATGTCACGTTCTGATAAGGTCTGTCACGGTTTGTTACGATCCAATCAAGTTGGTCACGTCTACAAAGTTCTGTCAAGGTCCACTACGATTGACCGTGACCGCCGGGGAAAGGAGACACAAAAAGCTGCATAAAAGGGTTTGGTTTATTATACATGTACTTCTTGTGTGACCGTGCGTACCGTGCCAGGCCGTAGTAGAACTTGAAATAAACCGTAACATGCCGGTATGCACCGTGACTGAACGTGACGAAAGGGCCAACACATTCCTTAGCTCGCCGTGAGAAATCGTGGCACACCTTGATAAAACGTACATCTGCCCTAAAGCAACCGCAGCTAAACGGGACATAAACGTGACAGACCGTAACTCAACTTCACTGGGATCGTAAGTTGCCGAGTCATACTTTTGCTTTCCGTTCCACTACGGACACTGTCCCAAATTTAGTTACGGCCTGTAACGTTCTGTCACGTTGCGTTGCGTTCGACCCATTTTGCTACGGTTTCTAAAGTAGGACATCTGCACCGTGGGCTACCGTGACAAATGTTTTGACAGTTTAAACATTTGTCCCGTCAGCCCCGGCAACCACGGCTAGTTACGTTTGTCGATCCCGTTCCCCTACGCTGTCACACGGTGACCACGTTTCGTCCACGGTGGCTTAAAACGTGGCCTCCGTGAACATAGTGTAAACGGGGGTTACGATTCAATCACGCTGCGGCAAGTTTTATTGCGATCATCCCGATTGGCCTTACGGTCTTCGGCGTTCTGATAAGTTTCGTCACGGTTTTCACGATGCAGTCTACGATCTACTTGATGCGTTGCATTTATCACATTCCTAGGGTGAAAATTATTATACGACAACACACTTTTGTCGGATGAAAGTCAAATTAATATTTCAGAAAGAAGTCCTGATCATCAGTCAAGTATTGCATTTACGGTCATCGAACGATTTTAATATAAACAAGCAATTTGAATTGCTCACAAGAAAAATATTACCTCGCATGATTTAAACAGAAAGGGAAAATAAGGTTGATCAATGCCTTTTCCAGTAATTTGCGATATAAATTCTTCATCTTTTGGATGTAAACTAAAAGCTTATTTTTGGAAATTGCAGGTGGTCCATTTCATGTCAAATCGTTTTAAATCACGGCAATTTTTATCACATCGTAGTCCAGCATCGTAACACAGATCTCAACAAAATTTCATAAGCATAACCCCCCGTTTATAATCAGGAATCGTGACAGAGCATGATAGCTCATTGTGGCAATCGTAAGGGAACGTAACGAAGCTTGAGACACAGAGAGAACGGGACGAAAATCGTGACAGAATCTATCTACTATCGTAACAACTCGTAACGTACAGCGCGTAACTAATCGTACTTGGAGCGTGCTGGGGCGTCGGAGAGCATGTGAAGATCAATTTTATGTATAGAATCGTGGAGCTCCACGATTTTGGTCAATCTTGGATGTAAACCTATGTGATATGGGACTCGGGTAAGCGATATAAGCCAACGTGGACCTTTTTGTTTTGTCTACTTGTCAGTTGTAGTATGGCGCATATGTTGCGACCGAAACACAAACCATCCAAGTAGAAAGTGTCCTTAGCTGTTCCTGCGAGAGAGCAAAAACAAACTAACAAACATACGAAAGAACGAACGAACAGACTGTTGACGATAATAGACATCATTAATGACCGAAGGCGCGGAGTTCTCTACTGAACAATTTGGACTTCAACTTTTTAATTCTTTTAAAAACTTTCATTGACGTGCTTTGAAAATAAGAAGGAAGTTTTGTTTACTTACTGAAAGTATGTCATCCGGAAAAATATATTGTTTTATCATGTTTACACGGTGCGTTTATCTGAATAAATCAAGTAGACAACAAAATTCAACCAGTGCACTTGCTTGACATATGAAAGCATTTTGTTAGCAACCTTTGACTGATTTATATCATTGACCTCCTGTCTATGAAATTCACCAAGGACCTTGACTTCACTAAAATCATATTGCTTCGATGCATTTAAGAAGCAGCACACTGTTTGAATTTTCTGTCGTGGATAGATAAGCAGGTTTAATGGAAAATGTAATTGATACCATTGAGGGAATGGTACGATTTGCTTTTAGTTGTCTTGTCCTCTTTACCGCCATCCCAAAATGATGCTCTCGTAATAGAATATTTGATCACCCGGTCCACTAAAGCTTAGCCTATTTTTTTGGAAGTAAATGACATAGCTAGGGTAGGAGAGAGAGAGTGAAAAGTTCGCGGACAATGGATCGTTCTTTAAAGATAATTCTCTTACCATACACTTGGAAATACATGAAACATCATCACAGCAAATACTCGAGATTGCTATTTTTGTGTTGCCCGATCTGCAAATCTTCATAATCGTTTCAAGGTCTATCACCACTTTGGTGTTTATAGGTCCGATAAGTGAAGTATGACTGACAGTGGCTATATTAAATGGAATTACGAATTTTCGTCATCCTCCAAGAAGTTCAACAGAACTTTAAAGAAATTTTTTTTAATGTATCTTTTAGAAGCTTTGAGTAAACCAATCCGCAGGTATAGCAGTAATGAGCTCCGACATCTGGCTTATACATTTTGAACTCTCTCCTCAACCTCTACATCAAACTTAAGCAAACCATATCAAGGTTTTCTACTACATTGCGTTTTAAAAAAAAATTTTATCAAACAGAGGCACCAAGTGCCTGGTTGGCTACTGCATTTTTTTGCATCCCTTAACATGGAATTAACCAAATTGAAATATATTTAACAAAACCTAATTAAGTAAAAAAAAAACCCCTCAGATCCTCTACTACATGTGTGTTGCTAAACCAGATCCATTAACTAATATAGAAACCAAAGGCACATTTTTTGGCTTAGCATTGAATTTGACAAAACCCATGCATAGAGTAAAATTTCGAGATTCTCCAAACTTTGTGAATTTCCATCCAATCTGTCAAAAAATATGGCTACCTCTGGCTCCAATGAATAAGAAGAAAGATCCATATAAGGTGGATTTGAAATTTTTCTGTAGTTGCAGTTTATAAATCAGAAATTCAACATATTAGAAACTTTGAAGATTTAATCACAGACAGAAAGTTTATGGTGGTTTGGCACAAGAAAAAATATGTATATTTCATCTTATTTGTATAACTCATCAATACTAATACCTAATAATATAATTAACTTTGAAAAAAAAAATGCACTCATAAAATCATATCTTTTCTGTTACATGTATACATGTGTATGCTAAACCTGTGAGAAGAATCTGGATGCACTCCAGGCAGAGTATTTGAACTTTCATTAATTGACCAATCACATTACAGCTTATAAATAGTTCAGCCTATCAGATGTCAGCTTTCACAGTATGAATTACTTGAAATAAAACGAAGAGCATTTGGAAACTTTTTAGAGCAGAGCATTATAGAAAAGATCTGATTTTAATTAGATTAACTAATCTATGGATATAAATATTATTGCATCTTTGAATTTACTTTTTGTTGGGGGGGGGGGGGGGCTATATTTGGGTGGATTCACATGCATTACAACTATAAGAAACGGCACAACAACAAAGATCACATGTCATATTGTGTATTTACATAACACTTTTATCGACATAAAGCCAATAAAGAAGGAATGGTTGAATATTAAAGCCAATTTTTGTTTAACCAAGTGAAAATGTCAAAAGCCATGAAATCAAATACAAATATCAACTTTTCTCAAATATATGTAATAGGTACAAAGTATGATATCTAGAACAATACCATCTGCGACAAGCTGAAAAATAAAGTCTTATAGAAGAATAAAGACATAATAGCAATTTTTAAACAAACCTTAGTACAAAAATATAAAACGGTTTTATTCTTAAGGAAAATAATGTATATTTGTTATTCAAAAAGGTGACAATATGATACACGTAGTGCAGAATGATGCAAAGAAACTATTGTACATGTCGAAATCAAGTGCTTCATCAATTTTCTAGAGAATATACAGTAACAAAACGTACTACTGATTAATAAAAAGGTGAAAAACATCTGTAATAAATATATTTATACAGACATGTGCATAGTCTACAAAATGAGGTACCCGTTTTACAAAAAAGAAGAAAATCAAAATTTATGAAAGCACATTTCATTGTTTTTTACTTCATCATCTTTTGATATATGCATAACCAATGTAATTCCAGTGAAAGGAACATGTTGCATTTTGCATGTAAAAGTCTGTCACATAACAAGGCATAAGATCTAAAGTCTCTGCCTTTGTAAGAATGCAGCAGAGTAATTTTTTTTCGCGAAGTCTATAGATTTGTGAAATAAGGGAAAATTACCCCCAAACGAAAATTACCCCCAAACGAAAATTACCCCCAAACGAAAATTTCCATGTTTTCAGTATGTAAATAATACAATTTTAGTTATTTTAGTAAAGACTAAAGACTAAATCTGTAATAGTTGTAATATGCAAATCATGCAGTTTAACTTTTGTACATAGGCAAAGGCAAATATAGAGATGACCCCGTACATATTTTGAAAATAACAATAGAAAAATTAGATTTCTCAAGATACTTTTGAACTTTACTACATGTACAGTAAATAGTATTCCAATCATTTTCAACCGTTCCTAAGGTAACATAGCACTAGTGTTGATGCAAAAATTTAAGTAACATATTGGATTTTTTATACAAAATGGCAAATAAGAAACATATACAATATCTAACATAAATTATATAATATTTAAAGATGATCTATTTCAATGACAAGAAAATTTTAAAATGGCACTTTGACATAACAATTTAGCACTTATTTAGCCTTTCAAAAATTTCTACTAATCTTGATCATTTTCTCCTTATAATACCGGGTCTGTATTATGTATATTAAATTTCCAATTCAATTTTGATTCCCATTTGTATATCTAATGTGTCTTCTTTTCATTTTATGTGGTGTAGCAGCATACAGAGTTTTACATGCCTCTTTTCTTACAAAATAGTGCAAATCTTGATCAAATTCACTTACTTTCTTCTATGATTATCTTCATAAAAACCTTTTGAATCATAAAAAATTACCCTGATTGTCCGATGCATATCACGACTACCGGTAGTTTTGCTTAGTATATGGCATTTTTTCTTGCAAACTTCATCTTTTTACTTTTGTGACTAAGAAATGGTGAATATTTAAAGTAATTCTTTTTGAGGATGCTGTTTTCTTTGGTTTTGGAGTAAAGTTTATTCTTGATCGCCTGTTTGTGTGTGACGACATTGAACTCTCTGGTTTTTCCGCTGAAAGACTTGATACTTCCACCGAGGCTTTTGGAATTTCCGAAGTACTGGATCCTGTAGGTGCCGGGTGTCTGGCGAGGTGGGATGTCCCAGGTGATGGTCACTTCACTTGTACCAGTAAGCAAGCTATCACTCTCCCATGCAAATCTAATGTTATGATAGAAAAGAAGTAGATACCAAGTGAAACAGTCAACATGGATGTACAATAAGACTCTTTTCTGGTTACAAAATATAAATGTATCAATCTCTAGAAATTGAAGGGAAACTGGAATTGCATATTTTCAAATTCTCAGATTTTGCAAAGTCTTAATTTTTCCAGGAGTATGCAGTCAAAGTCGCATAAGCTTTTTAGTCAACTGAGGAAGAAAATCCAAATTCACAGCATATGTTAAATTTTCTATAGGTGTATTAATATTGAATTAGACCGAGAACAGGCCAAAAATTTATTCTTGAGTTGGAATAAATTTTTTGGCCTGTTCTCCGTCTAATATTTAATATGCAGCTGTTGAAAACTTATGGCCTTGGATACAGTTTTACTATACCATGACCTTGCCAATTTAGATATGAGTTGGTTCAAGGTCATTACAAACCTTTGGTTCCTTGGCAACAATTCTGTGATATCTAAGAAATGAATCTTATATTTTTTCTGTTGATGCAGGTATCACCCAAAAAATTGGACAGAAAACTCAATCAATCACCACACTATATTTCCTAAGTTCAGAGGGTTTTGCAGTGACACGTCTGCCAAAACAAGTTATGGCAGCTGCCATTATTCAAACAAGGAACGATTGTCTCTCTATATGTAAACGTCTTCAAATTGAATAGCATCATTTGAGAACAGATAAATTGGCAACATGGACCAGACATGCACGTTTCGGGTACTTAACCCTCGTCAGTGATCCTCAAATCTAAACAATGTAATATGCCAAAAAAGTATGAAAGTTACTATGTCGAAAAAGCATACCGAAAGACGTAGCAGGATGGATGGGATCTGATGCTACGGAGAGATTTCAAGAAATTTTGATGACAGAAATTTTAGAATGCGTTGAAGAAAGGATCAACCGAAATTGATCGAACTTGGCTACATGTGCCCTCGGGGACTCCTGGTCCACCAGCAGTGACACTCACCAAGTGGTATAAATGTAAACGTCTTCAAATTGAATAGCATCATTTAAGAACAGATAAATTGGCAACATGGTACTTAACCCTCGTCAGTGATCCTCAAATCTAAACAATGTAATATGCCAAATCAAAGGACTGAAAGTCCTGCGAGTTGGCAAAAAGTAACATTGAGACGAACATACAGAAGACAAGTATAAAACTGGCACAAAACTGGAAATATATAAATATATAAAATGATAGAACTTCTTAACCAAATAACTGATTTTGAGGTCAGAGTTCAAGGTTAATATGATCATGTCAAATTTGTTGCAATTGTTATGGGTGTATGTATGAAGTATAATGTCCTATCACTTTTACTTTAGGAGATATTTGCTTTTGAAACTTCTTGACCAACTTAAAACCAACATCTTAGGTTTATTAAGTATCAAACTGAAAAACCTTTTTCCCTAGTCGGTAAATAGCTCATCAGAGCTAATGTTGATTGTTATTAATTATATCTGACTTTAAATAAATATTATTGATTGATTGATTGATTTATTTACTTGTCTTAAGTCTTCTACACATCCACAATTTTTTAAAAAATCTAATGTCTTTTTTTTCCCTTACCTATCTATCTAAAAAAGGGGTGCTCCTTATACAGAGGAGGGAAGTACAAAGAAAAAAGATGCGCCATATTTTAATGTACTGACATCAACATGTGATCGCTATTCCTGTAGCATCGTTCCTTGTAGCATTTTTTTGCATTCTCATAATGCATTTAACCCATTATTTACAACTTGAACTTAAACGTCTGTCGTCTAATATGTTCTTTTGTCAAATCGAAGTGGTCCTATTTCTTACTGCGCCAGTAACATTGTGCGTTGTTTGGTCCGTGCAGGGTTATCAAGTGCAAAGTTGAAAGCCATAGCAATGAGAGTTGGCTTTGCCAACTCAAAAAGTATGAAAGTTACTATGTCGAAAAAGTGTACCGAAAGATGTAGCAGGATGGGTGGGATATGATGCTACAGGACCCACGTTTTAGAAATCTTTGGAAAAAGGACCAGTTTGAGCAAATTCTACATGCACAGTTAATTTTTTAGTAAGTAGAAAAGAAATGGTCCCTTGAAATGATAAGCAAACATCAACAAAATGTATTTTCAGCAACGAGTTCATTCCTGTTTGAGGGAACCCCCGGTTCTAAAAATAGCGCTATTAATAGACTTCCATGAAAAATTGTGTTGATCCATGTTTCAACAAAATTTCTCAGCCAATCAGAACCTTCCTATCTTGAAAATGACAATGGAATTTAAATGATATTAAAATCCATGGCAAAATAAAGTTCTGATGCACAAAAGGAGCTTGAACGAATTCGTAGGGAAAGTGAAAAATAGGTGATGTTATTGATAAAAATATGAGTACATGTTATATGGATTATAACTGACATTATAGTTTTTTAATCTAAAAACATAAATTTTACATCTTTAAATAACTTTAGTCACCCTGGAGGAGATCTTTCTATCTCGGCTGATTTCCTGCCAATTTGTGCGAGGTCCTTTTGAAAATCAATATGCACTATCACCTTGATCATGGAAATATGATCTTGGTTAAAACCATGTTATAAACTTGGGTCCTGAGCAACAATTTTGTGAAATATTATTCAAATCCATGCAATGATTGAAAAATTGCCTAAACAAGATTGATGGACAAACTGATAAACAAACAGACAGGGTCATACCTATACATGTATGTGTATACACTCCTCCTCAACTTAGTGTGCAAGGAGTATAATGAGTATTATTTGTTTAAATTACAATACAAATTTGTGATTTAGACATTACATACTTTGTTTCCCACTGGCTATCTTTGTAAACAACTTCCCATTGTCCATTGCCCCGACTCATTTCTACTGTTAAGAAAGTTGATCCTAGCTGAAATAGGTAAAGTTCAAGGTCAAAATCATTAAAAGATGTTTCATTCATTTTACATTTTACATGTATATTTTACTTTTGATTTTTACTTTTGATTAATTATCCTTGAGATAACAGGTGTGACACGGTCACTCACACATAATACATATTATTCAAGATAAAGCATACTTTCTATATACTTTATAAGAATACTTTCCTTATTATATGTAATAGTCGACCTTCCAATTATTCCTTAGACACAACATGACATATTTTGGCAAACATTTAAACTATGACATCATAAAGAAATCCTTGCAAATCAAGAAAGCAATGTCGAAACACCTGTTATCGTTTGTGAGGACACAATTTAAAAGTCTGCAAAATTATGTCATGTCGGGTCTTTTAATTATAAAATCTAGGTTCGGAACGGTAATTCTGATAATTGGGGAAAGGTCTATTACAGGTACCACTTACCTTCTTATCATTTCTTGGGTTGGCTCCGACAAACTTGACCACTACACTCTGTCCCTGAACAGACAAAAAGACAAAACCTTCATTTTAAAATTCTAAAGTAGGTCAGGCTTCAAAGGCAATTTCTACATGTCATAAATTTCAGACCAACAGATGTTCTTGTCACAAATTATAAACAGATAAAGAGAGGAACAGAAAAATACTGAAATAAAGCCTGTGTTTGTGAAACACGAATGCCCCCGGTGGCATCTTTGTTAGTATAAACGCCATTTTCTGTTGAGTATGTGAAAGGTCAAAGTCAAGGTGACAAAGTCAAAAGTTTTTTGCTATCAATGAAATGGTCCTCTCACAAGGAATACACATGTGAAATATGAAAGCCCTATCACTTACTATTCAAAAGTTATGCCCAATGTTAAAGTTTTTGAAAAGTAGGTCAAAGGTCAAGGTCACGAGGACAAAACTTTTGGTATCAATGGAAAGGTCTTGTCACAAGGAATACACATGTGAAATATGAAAGCCCTATCACTTACCATTCAAAAGTTATGCCCAATGTTAAAGTTTTTGAAAAGTAGGTCAAAAGTCAAGGTCACGAGGTCAAAAATGTTGGTATCAATGGAAAGGTCTTGTCACAAGGAATACACATGTGAAATATGAAAGCCCTATCACTTACCATTTAAAAGTTATGCCCAATGTTAAAGTTTTTGAAAAGTAGGTCAAAGGTCAAGGTCAAGGTCATGAGGTCAAAAATTTTGGTATCAATGGAAAGGTCTTGTCACAAGGAATACACATGTGAAATATGAAAGCCCTATCACTTACCATTCAAAAGTTATGCCCAATGTTAAAGTTTTTGAAAAGTAGGTCAAAGGTCAAGGTCACGAGGTCAAAAATTTTGGTATCAATGGAAAGGTCTTGTCACAAGGAATACACATGTGAAATATGAAAGCCCTATCACTTACCATTCAAAAGTTATGCCCAATGTTAAAGTTTTTAGTTCGGACAAACAGACAAACAGACAGACAAACAGACGGACAGGCCAAAAACTATATGCCCTCGAATCTGTGATTCCGGGGGCATAAAAAGTTATCATTAAATATGAATTTGACAGGACAGAGGGGAGAGGCTGAAATACACTTACAAAATACTTTTATTCCATGATAAAAATTGAAGAGGATATTCCGTCTTTTTGATATACAGAGTTACTTCCCTTTTGGGACGGTATCTGACGTAAACGCATCATGAGGTAATGAAATTTCTACAGAAACGTCATATTTGAAGCATGTTTTTCCTGATTTTCATGCTTGTTCTCAAAGAATATTTGATGACGTCACAATTACTTTATGTCAGATACTGTCCCAAATGAAAAGGAAACGAAAAGATCGAATAAAGTATTACCTGTATGTATTGTGTGTTGGCATCAGTGATTACTGAACCAAAAGATTTGCCAAGAGGTGCTCTGTCAAATATGACAGGTGGCAAGAAATGGATCTGCTTGGAGATGAGATTCGGAGGATTGGGGCCCGCTGGCACAGGCTCTCCCTGAAAACATACAGATACATGTAAACAAGTCAAGGTGAAACAAATTATTACGGAATTATTGTTGAGTAATTCTGAAGCATATCTTAAGCTTAGCTACAAAATACTGAAAAACAGAGACAGAATGCATTTCTGAAATTAAAACCAACCTTAGCAATGGCTTTAGCTAGGGCACTGAATTCCTGTATATATGCTTCCAGGGTGTGAGGGCCAAATATTGTGGAGGCACCCTCATATCTCTGTATCTAATGAAGAAAAAGTAATTTTTCATAAATACATGTACATTTGTATCATTTGTTAACTTAATGAAATGATGAAAGATGACATAATTATTAACCCTTCTTCATATAATAATTATAAATCAAATGAAACAGTCATAGCACTAAAATATCTCAAACTTCTTAAAATGTGTTTTACATGTATGTTAAAAGGACTATAATATTCTTGCTTTATTTGAAAAAATAAATATGAATTCTATATGTTAAATGACTAGTTTTTCTTTTAAATTTCTTAATAGTTTTATATAATTTAATAAATGCTTAAAAATTTTCTACCACTAAGTACCTGATATTCCTCATAGGTAGTGACATAATCTGCATAGTCGTTAGTAAGGCCAGCGATTACAGAAGTTGTACCCTCTGGTAAACCATTAGCTATTAGTGTCTGAAATCAAACATTTTTTAAAGTTATGAAGACAAGATGGTACTAAGATATAGATTTCAATGCAGTGCACAGCTATACCTAAATCAAATATTTCATGTATAAGTTTTGTCTTAAATTGGCAGATTTAGAGGAAATTGTCCAAGTAAGGTATTGATTGGGCTCAAACTTGTGTATGTAAACCAAATTTCTGGTAAATTAAGTTGTTTTTCAGAAAGTTTTCGCCGGCTTGCTACTGCTTGCCATCTTACTTTATTTTGATTATTTGCATATTATTTTTGAACTAAAAATCGTAAGCTAAGCCTGATATCCATGTCCATATGCATTCCCCCCCAGATCCTTTGCCTTTTTGATATTCAACCCCCTCCCCCTAAAGTCAAATCCTGTATCTGCCACTGTTGTCCTAGTGAATTTAATGGTAGCTTCAATCAGCAAGGACCATTCAGGAATAAGAATAAATAAATACAAATAAGTACAAAGTACTGAGTTAATCAATCAAATGAATCTCTTATTTCTATAAATAAACAAATTCAAGACTGACTTACTGCTGTGATATTATCTCTGGTTCTCCTCCCAGACATTGTGCTGAAAAATGAAATGTATTATCTTAGAAATTTATACCTTGTCTAAAGAATAAATCTGATTGGTTTGTTAATTTTGATAAAAAAAAAGATACATCAACAAACAAGAGGCCCAAGGGGGCCACATCGCTCACCTGAGGAGACTGTATGTATGTTTTCAATCAAAGTCAAGACCTGAAGGAAATCGCTTTTAGTGAAGCTTTGAGAAGGACAAGGTGTACAAGTTACTTCCTGTAAAGTTCAGTGACATTCTGTGCAGTAGTTTAAGAGGATAAGTCAAAAATGTGTCATTCAAATAGAGCCTATAGAGGACATCTTGGATTTCCAATCGGCTCGAAAAACACAAACTAAGTAGAGGGCAATTAGTACTTGCGTCCTGTGAAGTTTCAAGAAATTCTGTGAAGCAGTTTTAGAGGAGAAGTTGAAAATGTGTCAGCCAATCAGAGCCTGTGGCGGCCATCTTGAATTTCCGATAGGCTCCAAAAACGCAAACTTGATAGAGGGTATGAGTACTTGCATCCTGTGAAGTTTCATGAAATTCTGCGCAGCAGTTTCAGAGGAGAAGTCGAAAATTTGTCAGCCAATCAGAGCCTGTGGCGGCCATCTTGGATTTCTGATAAGCTCGAAAAACACAAACTTGGTAGAGAGCAATCAGTACTTGCTTCCTGTGAAGGTTTGTGAAATTCTATGCAGCCGTTTGAGAGGAGAAGTCGAAAATGTGTCAGTCAATCAGAGTCTGTGGCAGCCATCTTGGATTTCCGATTGGCTCGAAAAACACAAACTTGTGAAGTTGCATGATATTCTGTGCAGTGGTTATAGAAGAGAAGTTGAAAATGTGTCAGCCAATCAGAGCCTGTGGCAGCCATC
This sequence comes from Pinctada fucata, assembly GCA_028142955.1. Taxonomy (NCBI): domain Eukaryota; kingdom Metazoa; phylum Mollusca; class Bivalvia; order Pterioida; family Pteriidae; genus Pinctada; species Pinctada fucata. The sequence goes on along the minus strand of AP027103.1, from coordinate 59,271,647 downwards.
TTGGATTTCCGATTGGCTTGAAAAACACAATTTGGTAGAGGGCATTGAGTAGTTGCTTCCCGTGAAGTTTCATGAAATTCTGTGCAGCGGTTTCAGAGGAGAAGTCGAGAATGTGTCAGCCAATTAGAGCCTGTGGCGGCCATCTTGGATTTCCAATCGGCTCCAAAAACACAAACTTGGTAGAAGGCATTGAGTACTTGCTTCCTGTGAAGTTTCATGAAATTCTGTGCAGCAGTTTCGGAGGAGAAGTCAAAAATGTGTCAGCCAATCAGAGCCTGTGGCGGCCATCTTGGATTTCCGATCGGCTCAAAAAACACAAACTTGGTAGAGGGCATTGAGTACTTGCTTCCTGTGAAGTTTCATGAAATTCTGTGACGCAGTTTCAGAAGAGAAGTCAAACATAGGTAATCACAGATTACGAAGCTCACCTCGTGACAGCAAAATTCAATTCAAACATATTTCTTAGTACATGTATATTGGCTTTTAAAGGCAAAACCACTCAAGCAGAAAAAGTAGGTCAAGGTCATTTTATGAAAGTTTGATCAAAGATACATCCAATATGCAAGTTTGGTACATGTAGCAGTTATACTTTGCTCAATATTGGCTTTATAGAGCAAAATCACTCAAGCGGAAAAAGTAGGTCAAGGTCATTTTATGAAAGATTGATCAAAGATACATCCAATATGCAAGTTTGGTACATGTAGCAGTTATACTTTGCTCAATATTGGCTTTATAGAGCAAAATCACTCAAGCAGAAAAAGTAGGTCAAGGTCATTTTATGAAAGATTGATCAAAGATTCATCCAATATGCAAGTTTGGTACATGTATTACTTATACTTTGCTCAATATTGGCTTTTAAAGGCAAAATCACTCAAGCGGAAAAAGTAGGTCGAGGTCATTTTATGAAAGTTTGATCAAAGATACATCTAATATGCAAGTTTGGAACATCTAGCACTTATACTTTGCTCAATATTGGCTTTTAAAGGCAAAATCACTCAAGCGGAAAAAGTAGGTCAAGGTCATTTTATGAAAGTTTGATCAAAGATACATCTAATATGCAAGTTTGGAACATCTAGCACTTATACTTTGCTCAATATTGGCTTTTAAAGGCAAAATCACTCAAGCGGAAAAAGAAGGTCAAGGTCATTTTATGAAAGTTTGATCAAAGATACATCCAATATGCAAGTTTGGTACATGTAGCACTTATACTTTGCTCAATATTGGCTTTTAAAAGCGAAATCACTCAAGTGGAAAATGTAGGTCAGATGCTGCATCCGATGCATGGGTCCATCTCGGCATCCAAAGATGAATTACTTGTGCAAGTTTGGTTACTGTAGCATTAGTACTATGTCAGATACTGAGCTACCCCAAACTTCTTATCCAAATCACTCAAGTGGAAAATGTAGGTCAGATGCTGCATCCGATGCATGGGTTCACCTCAGCATCCAAAGATGAATCACTTGTGCCAGTTTGGTTACTGTAGCATCAGTACTTTGTCAGATACTGAGCTACCCCAAACTTCTTAACCAAGTCACTCAAGCGGAAAATGTAGGTCAGATGCTGCATCCGATGCATGGGTTCACCTCAGCATCCAAAGATGAATCACTTGTGCCAGTTTGGTTACTGTAGCATCAGTACTTTGTCAGATACTGAGCTACCCCAAACTTCTTAACCAAGTCACTCAAGCGGAAAATGTAGGTCAGATGCTGCATACGATGCATGGGTTCACCTCAGCATCCAAAGATGAATCACTTGTGCCAGTTTGGTTACTGTAGCATTAGTACTTTGTCAGATACTGAGCTACCCCAAACTTCTTAACCAAGTCAGTCAAGCGGAAAATGTAGGTCAGATGCTGCATACGATGCATGGGTTCACCTCAGCATCCAAAGATGAATCACTTGTGCCAGTTTGGTTACTGTAGCATTAGTACTTTGTCAGATACTGAGCTACCCCAAACTTCTTAACCAAGTCACTCAAGCGGAAAATGTAGGTCAGATGCTGCATCCGATGCATGGGTTCACCTCAGCATCCAAAGATGAATCACTTGTGCAAGTTTGGTTACTGTAGCATTAGTACTTTGTCAGATACTGAGCTACCCCAAACTTCTTAACCGGACGCGGACGCGGACACGGACGCGGACACGGACGCGGACGCGGACGCGGACGCGTAGGGTTATAGCATAAGCTCACTCAACTTCGTCGAGGTGAGCTAAAAATGTGTCAGCCAATCAGAGCCTGTGGCGGCCATCTTGGATTTCCGATCGGCTTGAAAAACAAAAATTTGATAGAGGGCATTGAGTACTTGCTTCCTGTGAAATTTCGTGAAATTCTGTGCAGCGGTTGCCGAAAAGATATCGAAAATGTTAAAAGTTTACGTCGGACGGACGGACGATGGACGGACGACACGCTATGACAATAGCTCACTTGAGCTTCGCTCAGGTGAGCTAAAAACAACAATACTTGTAGGGGACCATGATTTCTTCTTTCCTACCAAGTTCAACGAAAATCTGTTCAGTGGTTCTGGAGAAGAAGTTGAATATGTATGAAAATCATCCCCCCTTCTTCTTGAGTAATCTAAGTAACCCGAGAGAGATAGTTATACAGAAGCTAAAGCAAAATAACAGACCCCCTCCCCATCCTTTCACTGTGTTATTGATAACATTGATCTGTTCTTACATTAATATTTTGAGCTGCTCTCAATATTGTAATTTCATAGTTGTATATCTAAGTCTTCACAAGATAAATTTGAAAATACTTATTCATCTTTTTAAAATAATTTAGTTTCCTTTTCCATACCTATTTAATAATTCAAAATATATAGCATTCAAATGAATCGATAATCCAAAAATTTAAACCTCAAAAACATAAATCTATATTAAAGAAAGACAACTCTTGCATACATGAACATGTACCAACTTATACGAAACTAAAGTTACCAGGGTACCAGAACTTGAACTTACAAGCCTTGGGTCCATGTTCACAGTAAACATATCTATTCATGATTGAAAAAATACTCATAAAAATCTGTTCAGCAGTTCTGGAGAAGAAGTTGAATATGTATGAAAATCACCCCCCCCCTTTCCTTTTCACATAAGAAAATAATTCATAAAAAATCAAAAAATTAAAATTTCAGTATGAAATACATATCAAAGCATTAAGTAACTTAAATGTGATGAATTTGTAGTAAATGAATGTGTAAAACCATACACATATTGAGTTATTTAAAGAAATAGTGCAAAAATGTGCATTTCCGACAGAGTCCGAAAAGACGTCAAAAACGCGTCAAAAATTTGACTTCCGAGTGGAACCAAAAACAACAACACTTCTTAAGACATCTCTCTAGATCATTCTGCTGCTTTCAGTTTGTCGATACGTGCTTTCGTTCTGAAGAAGAAGTTTGTCAAAGGAGGGTACCCCCTGTGACCTACTTTTGCCTCTGGTGGCGCCACCTGTTGATGGATCTGGACGAAAAACAACATCACTTGTAGGGGACCATGAGTACTTCATTCCTACCAAGTTTCATGAAAATCTTTTCAGTGGTTCTGGAGAAGAAGTTGAACATGTATGAAAATCACCCCCCCCCCCCTTCCTTTTCACATAAGAAAAAAATTAATAAAAAATCAAAAAATCTAAATTTTAGAATAAAATACTTATCAAAGCATTTAGTAACTTAAATATGATAAATATGCAGTAAATGAATGTGTAAAATCATACACTTATTGAGTTATTTAAAGAAATAGTGCAAAAATGTGCATTTCTGACGAAGTCCGAAAAGACGTCAAAAACGCGTCAAAAATTTGACTTCCGAGTGGAACCAAAAATAACAACACTTCTTAAGACATCTCTCTAGTTCATCCTGATGCTTTCGGTTTGTCGATACGTGCCTCCGTTCTGAAGAAGAAGTTTGTCAAAGGAGGGTACCCCCTGTGACCTACTTTTGCCTCTGGTGGCGCCACCTGTTGATGGATCCGGACGAAAAACAACAACACTTGTAGGGGACCATGAGTACTTCATTCCTACCAAGTTTCATGAAAATCTTTTCAGTGGTTCTGGAGAAGAAGTCGAAAATGTTGAAAAGTTTACGACGGACGACGACGGACGACGGACGCCACGCTATGACAATAGCTCACTTTGAGCCTATGGCTCAGGTGAGCTAAAAAGAAAGATATACATAGATCTATTTTTCTTCAAATCTGTAAAATTATCATACCTGAATTCTGCAGGGGCAGCAATAATGGCCAGCTGCCCTACCCTCAGTAACTGTACATCAACTATGGTAGGGGACCACATGTAAGGTGCCGATATCTAGCAAAATAATGAATACTGTAAGTTACGTGTTCATCAACTATAGCAGGGGACCACATGTAAGGTGTCGATATCCAAGAAAACAATACATCAGTTATTAATTTTTTTTCAATTATATAAAAAAAGTTTTAATTGTATCAACAGGTATAAATTTCTGATAGAATTTGATGTTTTTTACGTTTGACTTGTACATGTATGTACATTTATAAAATTTGGTAAAAGCAGGAAGATCTTCAAACAAGGGAAAATGAAAGCCATATAACTTAACATTTGAACATTATGACCAATGTTATGTACCTGTAGACTGACAGACAGACCCCAACTCTATCCCTAAGATCTACCAATTAAATGCGGAAGCAAGATAGACAAAAGACTAATATGCTCAAAACGCTTGATTCTTTATAATATTTTAGACACTAGAAATAATGTTTTATGTGGGAATCCCACAGAATATCAAACTAACATACTTCTCCTGTGTCCAATAGGATTGGTTTGGGATGCTGACAATCCAACTGTTCTGGTGATGGTTTTTTCAAGAAGTCCCTAATAAAATCCCAGAAGGGATTCTCTGTAGTGTCACCTGCAATAAGATTCTTTCATCATTTGCAATATCGTATAACCAGAAATTATCGTGAGATACTAGTTTTCTCTATATTCATAAGTGATTTAGAAATGTGAAAATATATTCCAGCGAAAAATTGTGTTTGATAAGGTAAATCATAGATTTGTAAAATCAGTTACATTTTATTCTATTGTACATGTGTCATTCTCAACTTACGTGTATTTTCTGATTAATCATTAGGAGAAGTGAATTGAGTGTATTCTTATGATAGAACTCACTAAAAATCCAATAATGAAAGGAACAAAACAGGAATGTCATGTGTTCATTATTGTTTGTAATTAAGGATTTGCAAAAAAATTATACTCGCGAAAATAAAGACACCCTATTTTACAATAAAGTCATGAACATTGATACTCTTATTTCTGGTTATACGGTAATTAACATTGCCCTGCATAATATAGGTCATTCATCACTTAAATTTGCAATTAACAATACATATGCACATGGCAATACAGGCATTTAATGTTATTTTCTGAGTACATTTCATATACGACTTTCATCAGAAAATGTAACTTTTATAACTTAATTATTCAATATTCTTATCTTTGCATTCCTTACCAAAATGATGACATGTTGTTGTAAAGCTTCTGAGCTTTATCTCTTTAAATATACTTAAATTTCATAACTATTATAATCACTACGTGTATCAAACCATTAACAGATAATCTGGTTTAAAGAGTTCCTGGCATTATTAGATCATATGACAGCTTTTTCCAAGGTGATGTCATATGTAAAGTCATGGTTATGATGCATCATTATGGCATAGTCAAAACTGTGAAGTCATCAATATCATCAAATAATGAGATGTCAAAACTGCCTTCTCTTTGGTGAAAAACAAAATTCATCTTGTTAATATGTAGCACTAATTCAAACAAAATTCTTCCAATTAAATTTAATTCTTTGTAGAAATATTTTACATACATTTCAGATAGATTCTAGAAGACATAGGGAAAGCATATACATGTATCATTATTAATAGTGTAGAATTATCTGGGATCAATAGAGCTGAATCACAGATTTTTTAATATACATGTAGCTTATATCATTTTGTTAGCAAGAGAAAATAAGGGAAAATACTTCAGATTATGCTTCAGTTATACTTCAAATAGTTGTTCTTTGTTCCAAGTCTGATTTTGGCCCTTATCTTCATATTCCACAGTCGAAGTTGGATACTTCACCAATGTTCATGAAAATTTATTGCTTATGTACATGTAAGAAATTGTACATGCACCTAAGGATTTATCTCTACTTAAGTAAAAGGATGAATATGTTTTTTTTTATCCAAGTCATATTATCATCGCATTTATATGATAATGTTATGCTACTTCAAATAAATAGCATAGTTGTAATTCCTTCCATGAAGTGCTTTATGTTTGGACGATAATGAAGAATCTTGATTATAAGCTACATTACACAATACAAAAGCCGGCATATCAACAAGCTTATACAAGTCTACATTCCAAATACAATCAGCCTAGTATAAGATTAGAATTTCTAGCCTGCATGCACCCTTAAATGTAATTTGTTAAAGTACCCTGCTTAAAATCAAAAGCCCCAGGTCCGTCTGTTGTTCCTGCTGCAAAGCTGTAACCCATAGCTGGGAGACAGGTCTTCATCTGTATATCAAAACAAACAGTGTGAAACTCAGTGTACACTCACAACATCCATGTGCATATCATTGGTATAGAACACACACTTCACTTAGGTATTGAGGAAGAAATGCACCAGCAAGATGTACCGCCAGCAGATCCAGTGAAAGTATTATAAATTGAAATTTAAGAATAAAGCAAAAAACATTTTGTTTTCCATACTTTTGGGAATTCCACTTTTTTTACCGTTGCAATGCCTGCATAGCATGATGACTTTCATACTCATAGCATTTTCAACCTATTTACCTAGGTGAAGTTTTATACAATACACAGTATAATCACCTTGGGTGAAATTAAAGGCCCCTGGACCATCAGTGGTACCTGCAGCAAAGCTAAATCCCATTGCTGGCACGCAAGTTTTCATCTAGAAAAGGTCATAAGCAGCAATCCTTTTACAATATCTTCACTTTATATAATTATGCATTCTTCTTATATACTGAATCAAATATCTTTGTCTAGAATATCATGCATGATGTATTACATTAATAAGATGCATAACTAATAAAAGTCCTCCTTACCCTCCCATCTTGGGAAGTAGCATTCTTTGCATTGATGACCTCTACATTTGACATGTCTACGTAAGAATGACGGAAATCTATTGGCCCTGAGAGTTTGATGGAGGCAGCGCCATACAGGTCCATGGCCTTTCTGTACTGATTCTCCGCAATAATCTTAGTAGATTCAAACATATCCTTTCCTGGTCCAAATGCAACACACATCTCGTTCTGAATTACACAAGAAATTGGTTTTTTTTTTTTAGATTTCAGAGTTAACATTGGAATTTGCATAAAGAAGGTATTCAAGTCAGCAGATTTCATTTATTGTGTATATGTTAATCATTGTGTATATGTTTATCTTTGATTCATTCACCCACAACAGTGTTTTGCTTGCAAAAATCTAAGCATAGCTTAAATCTTTATGCACATGATTTGTATATATTTGCATTATATATGTAGGTATTATTTGTTAATAAAATCACAAAAAATTTCTAATCTACAAAAAATGATAAAATCAAGTCACTTTCTATAAACAACATTTAATTCTAGCAACACTAACCCTTCCATTACATGTGCTTGTTGGGACGTCGCATGGTTTGCCAGTATCCAGACAATGTGGGCCCTGGGTGTTCGGAGAAACATCACCTAGATTACTCTGAGCAAATGCCGCAACAAACTTCCCCTGATGTGGAAGTAAGAGAAATCGTAAAAAGATGATAATAAAGTGTAATGGAAAAGGAGGAAAATGGAAGAGAAACAAGTGCTTTTGAGATTCATTTGAATGATAATTTACTTATCAATGTAACTCCAAAAGGTATGAATCTGCAGATCAGCAGAAGACGTTCTTAATATATCAGACGAACATTACAATTCTTACTTTCAAAGTGAAAATATCATAAAACACATAATATGAATAGTGGATTTTTTTTATTTTTGGCCACTTTCCATTGCAAAGTGAATTAACAATTATGTACCTCTCCAGGGAAAGAATTGTTATTCATGGCAAATTCAAAGAGCTGTGAGGCATAACCCTTGTTGTCACTGCTTATCAAATGGTTGGTATTGTTCATACTGGTACAATGTACAGCAAACCAGCTGAAAAATAAACGATCATGGTTTTGAGTACATGTAAATATGTATCTCACTAAGCGCTGTCCTATAAACAATCATGAATGAAATAAAACACCGCTAAAGACGGTATGGTGGGATTGCAAAGTAAGTTTTTGACAGTAACTGAATCAAAGTCTAAGGTCAAGAGCTAGAGGTCAAAAGTTGTGGCATAAATTGAAAGGTCTTGTCACAGGCAACCAACATGCATATTATTTACCAGAAACTTATCCAAAATCTTTAACTAGGTCAAAGTCAAAGATCAAGGTCACTAAGTCAAGTAATACCGCATAAATTGAAAGGTCTTGTCACAGGTATAATATCATGTTTCTACTGCGTATAGTTCCTAAGATTTTGATTCAACCAGAAACTTAACCAAATTGTTGACAACAGATGGACAGACAGACGGACATCATCAATCTATAGATCGGAATTGCTTTGCAATCTGGCCAAAAATCATTATATGACAACTGGATATTTAGTCTGGTAGTCCATTTTTGAAAATACTTGTCAAATCAAATCTATTTTAAGCACTTTTTTAATATTGGAAATATCTTGTATCATAATATCATGCAAAATGAAATTACAATGAATAACTTAATTTCATTGTCCATGATTGCATATGTACAAATGTATATGAAATGGCAACGGAAATTGCTGAAGTTTAAATCTTTTAGGAAATATTGAAGATTTCAAAAATACTGATGGCATAACAAATACTTACTTGATCATACCAATTCCATTATTATTTTCATCCACAATCTTTAACAAGGTCATATTTTTGTCTGTATCATATTTGTATCTGTACACATAAAAATAAAACAATTAGTGATATATTCAAGTAAGGTTAAAAAACAAAAAATACAAATGTAATCATCAAGAAAACAGAATGTCAGAGTACAAGTAAAATAGCAATCCAATGTATGCTTGTGTCACCTGCAAAGTGGCTTATTTGTAAAAAGTGGATCAAATATGTAGGTCAAGGTCACTTGGTTCAAAATTATTGGTATCTGTAGGAAAGTCTTGTCAAATGAAATTCACATGTGAAATATCAGATCTCTTACTTACCAATTAAGAAATATATGGCCAGTCTCAAATTTTCAGAAAATCTAGGTCAAGGTTACTAGGTAAATATTTTTGGAAAAAAAAAGTATCATCATAAGAAATACACATATGAAATATCAAAACCCAATCACTTACCAACCAAAAGAGATAGCCCATCTTAATTTTTTGAAAAGTAGGTCAAATATCTAGGTCAAGTCATGTGAAAATAACAAAGCCCTGTCACTTACCACTTACCAATCAAAAGATATAGCCAATCTTTATTTTCTTTTAAAAGCAGGTCAAATATCTAGATCAAGGTCATGAGGTCAAAAATTATGGTATGTTTAGAAAAGTCTTGTGACAAGGAATGTACATGTGAAATTTCTGAAGCCCGATCACTTACCAATCAAAAGTTATGGGGTGTGACATCCAAAGTGTGACAGACAGACAGACAGACAGACAGACTGACAGATGGATGGACAGACAGATAACAGACAAAGTTATCCCAAAGTGTCGCTATGCTTTGCACGCAACACAAAAATTTACATCATAGTTAGACAAGGTGTATCTGTGAAATATGAATGCCTTCATTAGCAGGTATGTCAGTGTAAAGCTGTTACCAATCATCAAAAGTGGATCAAAATAAAATGTAAAGGTCAAAAGTTTGATACCAATACAAAGGTCTTCTTGTTACTGGTTTAGCACATGTGAAAGATAAAGCCTTAACATTTACCACTTAAGGTTTCAATGTAAGTCAAAATGTCAAGGTCGAAAATTAAGTACTAACAAACATATCTTGTCGCAAAGAATATAAAAGCCCTGTCACACAAAATTTTAAACCCCTGGCAAAGGGTAATGTTTTTGTAGACAAACAAATGATTGCCTGCCAAAAGCCAAGTTCTTTCTTTGTTTTTTTTTTATACAATTCATTAACAAACAATTTATTAATATAAATCTATGATTCATTCAATAAAAATTTCATGCATGGACCTAATAGGACAGGGAGTCAGGACCTCCATTACTTCTAAGTTCATAAAATGCATGAGTTTTCTTTTAAAGATTCATGCATAGAACATGACAAGAATAATAGATTCTATCCCCATAGAAATAGTTTCTTGGTATATGGAAACATATGACTTACTTTGCTCTTTCCTCTGGTGGGTTATTCAGGTAAGCAGTTGGGCTTCTGTTGATGTTGCTCTCTAGAAGTTCTCCTGTGGTCATGTAAATATTGGCAGGCCTCATGTTTGCGTGGGCTTCATCTATACTCTAAGAAATATCAAAGTCAGAGCATGAATATATTACAGGCACCGGTATCTACTAGTATCTGTAAGTTCATTGGATTCAGGTGGATAAAATACTGCTTTTGAAATTCTTAAAAGGAAAAAAGCACTAATATTTTATTAGAATTTGTTCCTGGAGAATTTTGGGAGTAACAAAATGATTCTAGTTTTGTCAAATAACATAAAAGGATAATAAAACTCACTCTATTTAATAGGACCATAAGACAGATGTAAAACCACAAATTCAAACCTTTACAATACCGTCCACCAGAGCATCAAATGTTTCCTTAACAAATCCTAGAGAAGTGATGTCATACAGCAAATACTGGTGGAATCCCCCGGGACCTGAATGTGTATGGGTACCGCTTATAGCCAAGTTCCTCTCTGTGTAAAGGTCACCATACTTGGCCTTCAGTCTCTTTACAATCTGAAAATAAAACAGTTACTCAGCTAGCATGCCATCTGATTCTGAAGGAAGTTAACATATTTCAAAATGTGTAATCTTTGAATATGCTACATTTATGTATTTTCATTGTGAAGCACGAGGCATAAAGACAGTACAATCAAATACAATGTACAATGTCACAATGAAAAATTTTGCCATTTGATTTGATGTACTTTGTCTATATAGATTAAATCTAGGTTTAGAATGGTCATAGCTATTACATATACAATTGTACCTTGAAAATGGATTATCGCTTCTGTATTACATATCATGTAGCTGTATTACATATTACATATCAAGTAGCTGTATTACATATTACATATCATGTAGCTGTATTACATATTACATATCATGTAGCTGTATTACATATCATGTAGCTGTATTAAATATTACATATCATGTAGCTGTATTACATATTACATATCATGTAGCTGTATTACATATCATGTAGCTGTATTACATATTACATATCATGTAGCTGTATTACATATTACATATCATGTAGCTGTATTACATATTACATATCATGTAGCTGTATTACATATTACATATCACGTAGCTGTATTACATATCATGTAGCTGTATTAAATATTACATATCATGTAGCTGTATTACATATTACATATCATGTAGCTGTATTACATATCATGTAGCTGTATTACATATTACATATCATGTAGCTGTATTACATATGGTGTAAGAGATGTTATATGTTCCAGTGAAATTAATGTACCTCAAGTTTGAGTCCCTGGGACTGCATACACGAGTCAGTGCTTACAAACACCACACGAGTCTTATTCTGAGAATCAGCAATCACAAAAGCACGGCTGTACTGCCGTAGATGTATTCCTTTTGATGTCTGGGCTGGATTTGCATATCCCATCTGGAAAGTCAATTGTACATTTTAGTTAATTTTTTTTTATTTTTAATATTTACGGTATGATATGCTGGTTACATGTATGATATAGTATACCAGATGAAGTCTGTATTAATTAGTTTAAAAATGGCATTCTGACACATCAAATATGAAACGTTGAAGATTAAAATAGGAAAAGTTTTCATTTGTTTGTTTAATATACGGTATCAAGGTAACGAAAGTTACAAGCTTTAGGGTAGTTATATCATCAAACTAATCACACACCAAATCTGATTTTATCATTGTTTGTCTATTTACGTCCCTTTAATAATGCTTTGCTTTTATCACAAGTGTAAAATTTGGAAAATTATCATCACCCCCCCCCCCTCCCCCCCCCAAAAAAAACCCCCAGCCACCAGTGAATATATACATTTGTAGAGGGGAGGTACCAAACCCTTTGGTTGCTCAAATACTAGTACAATGAATTTAGAAAATGAGGTTACAAAATGGGGTAAAACTGGTATGTATAGTAAGTTTGTCATAGGTGTACCCGTATAATTAACTTCATTTAAAGATTTTAATTAATGCTTTACGCCTAAAAATTTTGTTGAGCTTTCAGATTAGTACTGCAGGTATCATACCAGTACAATCATAAATGTATGCATGGCAGTGAATGTATGGTTCAAATCTGATCACTGATCTATACATTGTATTTGGTTAGATTTTTTTCAAGGCATATAGCTTGTGTTCAAATTTTATCTTTTTTGTGACATATTCTAAAAAGTGAATAAGTAAAATTTCTAAAATATCTTCTCACAAATTAAAAAAAGTTCAACTTCTGTGTGAGCGACGGAACGTCGGTACTCACGGTAGCTAACAAGAGCATATAGCTAACTATGATTTCTGTCCGTACGCAGAGACACAGATAGTTCTATAGATATGAATCTTCGTGTCCGGAGCCACTGCCTAATTCATATAATTGTATAATTTAATTCTGGATCCGCCATAAGTTTAGTTTTGATTTTTACAGTTTAGTCTTCATGTGACATTTGAAGTTTTCCATCTTTTCATTTATTGCACTGCCAGTACTGTACTGTACTGGTCGAACAGATAATTCCGGACGATTTTTTTCGGTTTTTCGTCAATAACTCGGCTTCTATACGTCCAATCACCATGAAACTCGGAAAAAATAATGCTTCACCCTTCATACAAATGCCTATGTAAAAATAATTTTGAAAATCGACCTATAAATGCAGATTTGAGGGTATTTTAATACCCCCCTTTAACGGCCCTTTTTTGCAAGTTACTAAAGGTATTTCCGAACGATTTGCATTTTATTCTCTCCGGGGTTCAAATATAAATCAAATGTTTCAAAACTTTGTTATTTCATCCTTTTATTCATATTGAAGAATTCTATGTCAACATGTATCATGAAACTTTTACAAAATTTATTTCTAAAGCGACTTTCTGAACCATGATGAGGTACGTTCATTTCTTACTTATTTCCAATGATTTTGGTATTCTAACACATGAAATTTATACATTTTTTCGTGATTATCCTGCTCTGGGCCCCTCTCACTGCAGGTTTTCATCGATCAGTTGACAAGAATAGATTTTTGGAAAATAGATGACTCCGAAACTATGCCAAGATATGTTCTTAACACAATGACGTCACTTTCCCCAGCTCCCAAACGGACGAAAGTTACAAACAGGTACCAGTACAGTAAACCAAACACTAAGAACATACCATATCAACTTCGGCCGCTGGACCGGTAATGTCTGAAATACCTGCCCCTACAATATAGTTTGTTTCCTCTCCCATGCATCGTGGAGCTTGAAAAACAAGGAGGACAACAAACACCAAAAACATGGACATCGCCATTTTTCAAACATGTGACTTCTCATCCGATCTCATCACGCGATCTTTTGCTTTCCAATCCCGCGAATTTCAAATTTTGTTTTCAACATTTTTATGCACATTTTTATTTCATTTTCTTAGAATATATCCCGTGAACGTGTCTAAATTTAAAAATGTGTTTGTAAAATACAAAATTAATGTAGATAATGTCACAAAGTTAAAAAGAAGTGGTACCAATATTAAAAAAAAAAGTTAAACATTCAAGCTCTTGATGGCTGAGTGATATTATTTATATATTACCCTACATAAAAATCTGTCCTGCAGGCAACACTGTCTAGTAGGTAGATCAATACAAATAGTAAAAAAAATTCTGATCTGGACAAGGTTTATCAACCCAAGTGTACTATGACCTTGACCTTTGACGAATGACCATGGATCAGGGTCACTTGAGTCCTGGGCAACAACAATTCTGTGACATATTATTTAGAGTCAATGAAGGCAGTGAGACATTATGGCCCAAACAAGGCCTCTCAATCCACATGCACTTTGACCTTGACCTTTGATCAAGGTAATGACTTGGCAAGAATTCTGTGAATTGCTATTTCGATCCATGCAAGTTGTGATAAAATGTTATCTGGACAGGGTTGATCAACCCACATATACTGTCATCTTGACCTTTGATCAAGCTCACGACACAATGCATCGACCCATGTTTCCTGGGCAACTACATGTAAAAACAGTATTCTGTTAATAGAAATCTAGATCCATGAAGTCAGTTCAACAGTAATGGTTTGGACAAGGTGTTTCACATGTATGATAACCAAAACCTTGAACTTAGGTCATGGTCATGACACATCCTTGGGTTATGAGCAAAACTTTTGTAAAATGTTATTTACAGATCCATGAAGGCAGTGAAAAATTATGGTCTGGACAAGGTTTTGCAAAGAACATTATTTACTGTGACTTTGACCTTTAACTGTGAAATATTATCCAGACCCATGAAGGCAGTGAACAATTATGGTCTCGACAAGAGTTATTGTGACCTTGACCTACGACCTTTGATCAAAGTCATTACACCGTCATTGGGTCATGGGCAACAATTCTGTAAAATACTAGTATTATTCAGACCAGTGAAGGCATTGAACATTTATATTTCTGGACAAGGTTTTTCGACCAGCATTTACTTTTATCTTGACCAATGACTTTAATGGCATAATAGCACATATTTGTGTATTCTTGGGCACCAATTTTGAGAAACAGTATTTCAGAACCCTGGCTAAGCAGTAAAAATTATGGTCTGAACAAAGTATTTCAATCCACATAAACTGTGACCTTGACTTAGACCTATGACCTTGGATCAAAATAATGACACATCCTTGGATTCTGGACAACAATTCTGTGAATTCATATGACTAATATATTTAGGCATTAAATTAGATTGACTAAAATATTTTCATGATCAGATAACTTTCCCTTGATAAGGTGGGGGTGGGGTGTAATCTGTTTTGAAAATGTATATCAAGTAATTAAATGTTAATTTTATTTATACCCACAGATGGGTACTTTAATTAGTATTGTTCAGAGACATGTGAGTTTTGCTTCAGTTCAAAAATGAATTTCAAATTAAATCAGATATTTCAAAATTAGTTTCTCCATGTAAATCAAATGTCAAAGCATCATTATTTAAAAATTTCCTAATATTTTTTTCCCTAATGTTTTGAGTGATAATGTTTACATGTGCTTCTTTGTTGTCTTACCAGGTAGGAGGTATGTTGTTGTCCTTTTACAAATTGGTTTTGATATTGGATAAATTGCTTTATAACTAATGGAGCACAGAACTCCTTTTAAAGACGTAAATTGTGAGATTTTTCTTAAAATTAATTTTCATACACATGAAAACATTTGGTAACAAAGTAAACTTTATTTAAATTTATTTGAAA
Source organism: Pinctada fucata (assembly GCA_028142955.1). NCBI lineage: Eukaryota > Metazoa > Mollusca > Bivalvia > Pterioida > Pteriidae > Pinctada > Pinctada fucata. Next base: position 59,256,042 of record AP027103.1, on the reverse strand, counting down.
GAGTTTAAAAGAATATTTACAATACATGTAGAGTTCTAACAATACATATATAAAGCTGCCATTATATAGTATATCATGAAACAATTGTTTGAGGTAATTTTTCTTCTAAAGGAAATGTTGCCTAATTTTGGGTGATTTTGCGTTATAATTCCTGTTGGCCGTGTAAGAATTTGTGAATCCATGCATGAACACCCAAAGATAGACAATTATTCCTTATACATGTATTAACATAAGAACTTTTAAATATCAAAAATCAATTTCACATGCATACTGCACAGAATGCATAATATCATGTCAAAACTTATTCAAAAATTTGTAGTTGATAGAATTCTCCAACATTGAAATCTGGAATATGATGTTGCATTGATGTCACAAAGGTGACTAAGTCAAGGTATAGATATATGAGTCACTTTGCCTGATTATGTGTAAAAGATGTTGACTAGGACCTGGCTGTGTCTTCACCATTTGTCTGATACACAAAGTAAAACACCAGTTAGCACCAGCACCATTCCAATATAAGTCTCTGAAACAAAGTTTTCTGACATCTTTAAAGAATCTATCTGGGTATATAAGCAGTCTAAATGTTTTGAAAAAATTGATTTCTAATACATGAATGTATTCCATCAAAATAAAGCAGAGTTCTGAGTCAAGTTATAATATGATTGGCTTATTATAACACTAGAGTTCTAGCTGAGTCAAGTTATAATACAAGTATTAGCTTTTACAAAAAGCTTGCCGTCAGTTAGCTGACTTTACAAGTTGTACAATTCTAGTTAGAAAAAATGCATTTACCAATCGCACATTTCTGGACTTTTCCGTTGTTTTTTTTCGATCAAAGTGACGGAAATTTCCGAAAATCTGCGATTGGTATAGGACGTATCGGTACAAAGACTTTTCGATACATATATCAGAAGGAATACACTGGTGCGATATGACTTTCATTTGTCAGGTCATCTAGACTCTTAAGCCGACCTAATGAGAGAATCTTATATACAGATTCTGAATAATCTAGACGAATGTTTGCATTTTATACAATTGACTTGTCAACCAATCATATTACCAAGAGGTATTCTATTCGTGCAAGTAGGTTACGAATGATTACAATATACCGTCAGTCATGACTGACAGTAATGAAATTGGCTTATTATATTAATTTTATATTACAAATAAGGTCTAAAACATGACATTTTTAGATGGAATATTCTATTTATTCATAAGTCATTGATTTAACATACTCACGAATGTTATTTATCTTCTCACCAAGAAGTCTTCCCGATAAAATGGTGAAAATAAATGTTAGGGAATTGGTAATTGGAACTGCTAATGATATATCTGTAAAAAAACATCAAGATACATGTATTATATGTCCTGAGAATACACATCTGCATCTGTATCTGGTGCGTACTCTGCAGCTATTATCATCATTTCAAATTATACATATGAATCAATGTAAATCATATATAAAAAAGCAAAAAATACACAAGACAGTTCAAGAACGGGTATGTTGCCTGCTGTATTTTGACCCTAAATATGTGACCTTGAACTTGAATTCAGTTGGTCTCATTGTGCTTGACTATCCCAGCAAGATTGACTAGTATAAGTAATTTTCAGTCTTAGCCAAAATCAGACAAAGCCATTCCTATATGTTGCCTTGGTATTTCAGAGATATAAAAAAAATATATGAAAAATTATGAAAATAAATGTAACATACCAGCTGTCGCCAATGTCAAGTAATATACAACAGATCCACTCTGGTTGATGAGGAATGGAAGTAAGTACTGAAAAAAAAGGACAGAGAACATCTTTAGAATGAGATTATTTCAAGTTACTTGGTCAAGAAAATTTGTGTAAGAATATAAAATTGTACTAATCATCCGTGTATATTAGTCATTAAAGACAAAATTAAAGAAAAAGTAAGATATAACCATACCTGTCAATTTTGAAATCTTAAAAAGTGGGAGATCTCTCTCCTCTCCCTCCTTGTCACTCGAAAAAGAGGGAGATTGCGTGTGAACCCATTTTGCTATATTTTAAATCACAACATTTTGTGCAAAACAATTTTCAAATAATTTCATTCAATCATTGTGCTGACATTTCAATGCAAAAACATTTATAAACAATGATATATATCAATAATTTATTGCATTCTATACATCTTTTCTTGCATTTTGTCATGCAATTTTCCATGAAATATGCTCTGAATGTTGCTATCTAGAGTTATATATTTCTTATTTGGTAAGTATGCCAAAAGAGGGAGAAAGAAGGTGATTTGGCCAAACAGAGGGAGATTTTGGTCTCCATCGAGTGAGAAATGCCAAAGAGGGAGATGAGGTCAAAAAGAGGAGTCTCCCTCCAAAAGAGGGAGAGTTGACAGGTATGGATATAACTCATCCTGAAGCTATGTAAGTAATATTTATTTAAAGTTGGCACTGTGTACATAAATAACAAAGAACATAAGCTCTGTAGAGCTTTTACAACCGACATGTGCAGTAAGCAGGTAGGTAACTATATACAGATCCATGGCATAATAACCTTCCAGTTGCTGAAAAGAAATATCAGCTCTGACAATGTTTGTCTGAATTTTCCGTCTTCTTTTATTGTCTCAATGCCCCGACTTCCTTTCTTGATAAATGGGTTTGTTCCACCCCACATTACAGCAACCAAAATAAACCATCCTGCGGATTCCAAGTTATTTTGAGATGACATTACGGAACAATTCAGGAATTATATTAAATGTCTAGACTTGAATACTATGAGAAGCATCGTGTATCATTCTTCAGTACTTTATCCAAAGACATGTGTTGTTCTTATGTCAATTTCAAAATTTTACGACAAATCGAAAGTAGAAAGTGGTCGACAAAAGTCAAGGTCGAGTTGACGACGAGCTGCGCCTGTGTACGATTGTCAACTTCCGGTTTGAGTATAAAGTTGTAAGTATCAAAAGTAAAGAAAATCAAATCTAAGCATGAAATTGTTTATCCATATGCAGTATTTAAGTGAAGAACTTTAATTTACTTAGTTAGTATATGCGAAATTTGTACTTCCAATGAACATTTATCCCGAATTTCTGAAAGTAGTAAAACAAGATTTTGCCAGGAGCGAAAGGGTTGGTCATCAATAAAAAATGCAGAATATGACACACTGCTGTCTTATAGAGTTCTCTCTATCATCTGTTGAAAGTGTCAAAATTACTAGAATGTCAAGTTAATTTGCACAGGTTCTTTATGTACTGAGGTATTTTGTACAGGATCATTTGTATATTGTAAATTAATTTGCACAGGTTCTTTTCGTACCGAGTTCTTTTGTACAGGAGGATGATCTTTTGTACAAGTATGGTAAATTTGTATTTTGATACTTGCACTACCGGTACTGATTGCGCAGCTCACTTCAGCAATCGGAAAATTGAAGATTTGTCTCGTTTGATGTAATGATAAAAATTTTTGATTAAAATTCATATATAGAAGGATTGAAGTATCAGTACACTTCGTCACCAAGACAACTCGTAACAAGACAACTCGTAACCAAAAAAAGACAACTCGTAACCTGACAATTTTGATGACGAGTTGTCTGGTCAATTCGTAACCAGGTGACGACTTGACCAGACAACTCGTCACCAAAACTTAGAAGTTTTCTAATAAAAAGTCGTCACCAAAACTTAGAAAAAATCTTGATAAAAACTTGTCAACAAAACTTAGATTTTTTTGTATTAAAAAGTCGTCGCCAAAACTTTGAAAAAATCTTGATAAAAATTCGTCACCAAAACTTAGACTTTAAGTCTAAGTTTTGGTGAGGAGTTTTTATCAAGATTTTTATTTTTAAGATTTTTATCAGGATTTTTATAATCCTCGATACAAACTTGTCACCAAAACTTATCATAGAAATTTTGATAAAAACTCGTCACCAAAACTTGAATTATAAAAATGGATAGAAACTGGACCGATATTGCGGTAGAAATCAGTCATATTTCTAAATTTTTGTGACAATCTTTGAAAATGAGAAAGCGTGTCCTCTCAAGGTGAAAAATCATCTAGACTCAAAGCTACATCGGTCAAATTTTCTAAGCTTTGGTGACAAGTTTTTATCAAAATTTCTACTATAAGTTTTAGTGACAAGTTTTTATCAAGATTTTTTCTAAGTTTTGGTGATGATTTGTCTGGTCAAGTCGTCACCTGGTTATGACTTGACCAGACAACTCGTCACTAAAATGGTCAGGTTACAAGATGTCTTTTTTTGGTTGTCTTGTTACGAGTTGTCTTGGTGACGAAGTGTCCAGCAATCAAGGATTGATAGGATAACTAGGGGTGCGATTCGTATGTCCGTGCGACCAATACTAACATGTAAGCTCACAGTGAAAGATTATAGGTTTAGATGGGGAGTTTTCTATCAGAGTGTTTATTTTAGGCTGACATCGTTATCCATAGACTCAATGTTAAACATCGGGGAAGTCATGCTTTAATTAGCATTGAAAACTCCCCATCTAAAACTATAATTTAATTTAATGATTTAATAAATTGACCTCCTTTAGTCGTAACCTGAAATTAACTTCAACTTACCCTGTCAGCTGCCTTCAAACTGCAATATGAAAAATAAAATGTCTATGGGAAATTTCCATGTTAATTTCAAGCCACTGCCTTATTGTTCTTCGTGTCAACAATAGTAAGCAGTGACGTCAAAACGTCTGACGTCACACATTTTTGGTGATTTTACTATAGAAAATCCCTGTAGACTTTTTTCCGTCCTATTGACGCACAGCCAAAACAATGGTATTTTCTGTGAAGACTAAAGGAGTACTATAAAACTGATATCTTTTAGAAGATGACAATATCATATTTTAGAGAAAGAAAACCACGAAAACAGGGTGCTCTGGATTTAGTGAACAGGACAGTAGCCTCAAGGTCATGTTAAGATTGCTATACATAATACTTTAATAGATATCACACATGTTTGCTACATGCAGTCTTCATGAAAACTTTATTTGCCCACTAGCCATTCGGGCTAGTTGAGTGCCAAAATCTACTAGCCACCCAAAATTTTCACTAGCCATTGAAGAAATATAAAAACGCTATAAAGACCCATCGTTTCCTCAGCTAAGTCTGTTAAGTAGGCCAAAATTCACGCATATTCAAGTGTAGAGTATACATAAAAATCGAACGAAGTTAAACCACCCGATCCTTTCTCTAGCGGATGTCAGCTTTCGTACTCACTTTTTACATCACATCACGAATGTCATAATCAATAGACTCAATATTACAATGAATTCTTGATATTGTTTCAATGTACATACGCTTTTTACATACAGAAAATGTACCGAGAAAGAAAAATGCAAGAACTTATTTGTTATCATACACGCTAAAAGGACGGCCGTTAATTTTGGCGGTACGTGGTCAATAGCTATAAAATTTTTGTTAGAATTTATTTCATTCGAGATTTCATTGTTCTATTGAACGTGTTATACTTGCAGAATAGTCGTTACCGTAAAATAACCTGTCACGCCGAGCAGAAAACAACGCACAGTTTGGTTATGTAAATATTTATCACGTACCTTGTGACAATTTTTAATGAACAGATTTTATATAAACATTTCATACTAATGTACTTAACCAGCGATAGAAATTGAGACATGACAGATTTTTTTTACGGAATGTAGACGGCGATTTTACTCTAAGTATGAGGCGAGGAAGCACCGGCTGTCGGCTCTTGATGAGAACCCTGCATTTCAGTAAAAGTCACTAGCCAGTCGGGCTAGTTCAGCGTCAAATTTTGGTAGCCCGAGGAAATATTTGGTAGCCAGGGCGGTCAGGCAAGTGAGTTTTCACGAAGACTGTACATGGAAAAAAGGTTAAATCAATTGGCCTAAAATTCATGGTTGTGTATTGTATCTGGTCTCCTGGAAAAATTTCATAAATATGCTTATATTTCCTTAAAGCTATTATCTTATACTCCATTCTAGTCAAATTTTAAAAGTTTCTAACACATGTAACCCCAAAAATGTGTAAAAATCCCAAAACTTCATATTTTCCCTTATGAAGACCTGTCAAACAGGGAAAATCTGGTACGCCTTTTTAAATATCTATATTTAGACTAAATAAGTCATGTGACCTAAAACTTGAATGCTCTTACACAAGGCAGGCATATTCTACAATATACATCTTACCATTATAGAATATCTTCATACATGTAATGGTCTTCTCAATCCACCTTTCAAAACCACTCAATTTCCCCTATTTCAGCTTTTCCACCTGATGGACATTCTGGGCTCAGTCTAAAACCAGTCAGTGGACCCTAAGTTACAAGAGTTTGAGATCTATCCCCTTATTTAGATTTCAATCAGAAAAATTGCTGACAAAGCAGACAAAACTTCTATTTTAGGATTTCCGAAGTGGGCTGTGCGGACAGTATAAATGTTGGTGTCTACAATCTTCTTTATTGAACTGTATAATGTACGTTTGATTATCGTATATTTGTTCTAAAGGGTTGCATAATTCAAGGTGGTTGATATACCGGTATTCTTTATTTCAACTGAGAAATATTATTCATCAGCAGCTGTTTGCTAAAACGTCAAGATTTTAAAAAAGTCATCGTGTTATGGTTTGTATTAGGAAAAGGAGGTATCTTGTCTTTCATTATTCCATCTTGCATTGTTTGTTTGAAAGATCCTACTTTAAATATTTACAGCAAATCTTGAAATTATTTCTATTTCTTTATAGTATACATGTACAATGTAAGCATAACAATTTTTTCTTCACCAATACGAAAGATCCCAGCATCAAGTCAAATGATCTGTATGAAAAATCTCAGTGTGAAAAGATATCAGTATGAAATATCCAAGAATCTTCCAGTACAGTCATTTACTCAATTTCAAACATTTGCCTGTTCCAAATAGAGCAATGTCACACTTCAGTTTTCCAAACTTTCTTCTGGTCCTTTAAATGTCCGGAAACTTCAAACTAAATATTAATTGAAATAAAACCATTTTGTCATTCAAATTATGGATTAAAGATCAGCATATCTACTTCTGGAGATACAAACATGTACAGTATTCTGATTCCATCTACTAGTACCTCATATACCAGAACACAGTCATGCTTGACATTGATTAATTTGCAGCTTACCGGTATTCTTAGAATAAGATTGTATACATACAGGTGCTTGTAAAAAGTTGATTTATTGAAAAGGCAAACTTAAAAGGTTATTGTCCTACTTTTCACTTTTACTAAAACAGACACAATTTTATTATTTGCCGGATCGGGAACCAAAACCAGTCTATGAAATGGCGAAGTTCATCTGTTTTACAATCAGTCTGTCATTCTGTCTGTCTGCATCAACATTTAGGTTAAGCTGTTGCACTTAGTCTGATGGGAGAAAATTGTTTTGAGTAGCAATTTGTAACTTTACATTTGTATTTGACATGGTGATAGGTGATAGATCATGATGAGACAAATGTAACGCAGCATAATAAAAAAAAAAGATTGACCTTGATGTTTGACCTTGAGATACTAAATACAGTCTGGAGTTACTGAGTAGCAACTCTTTACATGGTGATAGATCATGAGACGAATCTAACGCAGCCAAAAAATTGACCTCAACCTTTGACCTTGAGACATCAAATACACCATTTGTATTTAAGCCAGAAGGGAGAAAACTGTTTGGAGTACATGTATTGACAAGTTACTTTACATGAAGATAGATTATGATGTTATGAACCCAACATGATAATTTATTTTTACCTTTACTTTTGAAGTTGTAACCTTGACTTTGAAGTTTGACCTACTTTTCAAAAACAGTAGCCCTTTCAATATCTCTTAAATTGTAATGGGTATAGCGTCCATATTACGCTACAATGACTTTCATATGATACCTTGACTTTTGAGCTAGTGGCCTTGACCTTGAAGTTTTGCATACTTTACAAGAAGAGTAGGGCCTTGATATTTCACATGTAGATTCGTTTTGGCAATACTTTTGATAAATAGAGATTAAATAATACATGTATATTGGTTAAAGCTGATGCTTCACAATCTGTCGAGTGGCCATACCATCTTTAGCAGTTTAGGGTTTATTACATGTAAAAAGTTTACCCTTTCTGAACTCGCTTGTATCCTCCATCCACTCGATTGTCCTCATCGAGTTTCCTCATAATTCCTTGATAGAGTTAGAGAGGAGGGCATACATGTATGCAAAATCAAATTCATGACTTGCCAATATGGTTCTGTCTGTTGGTGACTGTATCTGATCAGGATATTAAAACATTTTACCTTTATGTATATTGACTGATATACATTTATCATGTACATGTAATAACACTGTTTAATGTTCCATCATTTTCCTACTGTAGGTTTTAAAACATTCCAAGTGCTGACATAGACAATGTGAAAGAAGATGGCTTTAGCTTCAGGTAAGTTGATTAAAACAAAGTCACTGTCTTATTTTCTCATCTTTGTCTTATAATTACCGTGAAACAAAGTTATTTTGTCTTATTTTGGTTTACACTGTACACTTTCAAAACACATTTACCAGTACATTTTATTGAGAAGGACGGTACATGTTACCGGGTACTTTCATCATGAAAACATCTGCCAAGCATAGTTTGGGGGGTGAGGTACAGTATAAAGATATCACCCTGCCTTTCTGTCCATCAGGCATGTCTGGGTCATGACTTCTAACTCCTGCATCAATTTTGTTCAAAGTACAATAGCTATTTGATTAATTTTTGAGTTTGAATACTTGGTTTACTAAGTATGCTAATTCTGTAAATACTTTCCAGTTTCTCGATATATGTAGTTGATTTTTGTCATCAGGATTCCTTGTGTCTACCTTCATTTATGCCATGGAAATTTGTTATGGTACCGTACGCTTAATTCTAGTATTACCTAGATTGGGTTAACACTATTTACATAGCTACAAGATCACAAAATCTTTATTTGTACAATGGTGAAGTCAGAATTATTACCCAAAAGCCTACATTTTTGTATCAAGGTTATATTGGCCAATTCAAGGTCATAGTATGCAATCAGCATTGTCTCTGTCATAATCATGCTATAGAAAAAGTGGATCGCTCCTGTGATGTCATAATGACATATCCTCATATGTGATGTCATGATGACATATCCTCATATGTGATGTCATGATGACATATCCTCATATGTGATGTCATGATGACATAATCCTCATATGTGATGTCATGATGGCATATCCTCTATCATCAGTATACATTTTGTACTGGAGGGTCCTATATTCAGACAATACATTGTAATCGGTTGTAACCTGAAGTACCTTTACTATTTTCAGATTCTCAGCAGGCTGCAGCGTACCTGGAACATCTCCAGGCCAAGCTATGGGAACAAGGTGACCATTCCCGTGATGATGACATATCCTCCATCATCAGTATGTTGGAGAGTCCTCTATTCAGACAGCTGGTCACAATGCAGGAATCTCTCCAAGAACTCAAACAGGTAGGTATTGTACCGAACATCATGAATACTGAATAATGCCGTGGATTTATGATTGAACCTTACTTGTCAACAGGATGATAAGGTGGAATTAGTCTGAACTTAACCCGCTTCAATGGCTTTGATGTTTCAAATATTGCTTTCTCATGACCAGATTTATCTTTTGATACCATGACTTTTGACCCAGTGACCATGAGCTTGGACTTTGACCTACTTTTATAGAAACTTAAACCTAGGCTATATCTCTTCAACTACATGTGTAGGGTTCAGTAGCTTTGGTGTTTCACATGTAGATTCATAGATCCATGACCTTAGATGTTAGCATTTTCTGGATGCAAGCAAACATCCATATGATGAGCTATGTTACTTTTCTGAGAGGTCTTATTTTCAAACATGTTGAATTTGAAAAAAAAATTTAACTGCAAAATTTATTGTCTTGATTCAGAAATTTTTGAAAAGTTTTCACTCTGAATTTGGAAAATGTTCTATTTTTGCCAAAAGATGGCCAAATTGGCGCCTAAGGAAATGTTCAGGCCATATCAAATGTAAATTTCTGTAAAAAAAAAGCCTACTCTATGATAATAAGGAGTTGTACAGCTGTAACATGTATATCATGAGAAATGTGATATTATTAGGCATCATGTTATACTTATTATAGAGGATTTATTTCGTCAGATCAGATTTCAATTACCTTGATGGAATTCCAATGAATCTTTTTCTCTTGTAATTCTATGAATATATATGATTATTTAATTACAGGTAACCAGCACATATCCTGTCACCTCAGACGCCTTTGATATATCCTTCTCAGGGGAACTTATTCTGTCTGTACCACCAGATGGCATTTCAAACCAGAACCAACAGGCCATAAGCGATAGTACAACAGGTAATTTTACAGGACCAGATGGGGCCATAGCTACACCAGGTTACGATCAGGAATTTCAGAAAGCCATCGAGACTGCGGCTAGTGGTCGGGAGGTGGAAACCATTAAACTGTTCAAGCCAGAGAACAGCAGTTTGGGATTCAGTGTCGTAGGACTCAAACAAGAGAACCAAGGAGAAATCGGCATTTTTGTGCAAGACATTCAACCTGGTGGAATAGCTGCTAGGTAAGTGCATGATGTAAGATTTGATCATATCTAGCTGAAAATTATATATCACCCTCAATGCCATCTGATGCTTTCACTGCATCATCCATGTAGAAACAGTTGAATAGATAAAATGGTTTAATGGAGCAGTGAGCATTTATTCTGTTTCCACTGGTGATTTGATGTAATTGGTGATGCGACATTTTGGCTAAGCAATACCTGTTTTCCCTGTTTATTCTCATTTTTCTCAATTTATCCAGTCTCAACATATCTACTTCAAGTCCATCAAGCCTTATTTTGCCCTCATTCCTGGTCAAAAGTTATATAATGTTATCCTTGGTATGAATTATACAGTTTGCAGAAAGATTTAATTTTGAATGATAGTAAATTGCATATCATTTATTAATCTTGCGTTTCTGAAAGTGATAATGGCGATATCTTAGTGTGATATCGGCTTATTTGTATGGAAATTTTATTCTTTGGTGCAAGAAGATACATGTGTATCTGGTTTGTATGTAGCGGTGTCTGTTATACAGATAGAACTTGACTGAGACACTCTGACTAAAAGTTTCCATGTACTAATATTCATCAGGTCAGACAGATAATGCTATCTTAACAGAGAATAAATAAGCAGTAAATGACAATAACATTGGTCTCATGGTTCAGACTATTGGAAAGGTGTTTGATTTGACTTTTACTCTGATTAACCATATATTTTGGCCACTAATTGTTGATGATTGGTAAATATAGTGTATGCTGTATCTGCTATACTGTTATTGAAAGGAATTATGAATAGCAACTCATAACTCTTTCAATTTTGGACAGAATTGCAAGTTTGCACAGGATCAAATGATTTATGAGAGTAGAAAAAAATTGTTTGACTGAGACTAAGAATATATCTAAAATACTTCTTCCGCAAGCAATTGAGATATTTATAAAGGCACTAATTGATGAGAGACTTTTGAAGATTGATATAAATTTTCTTTCCTTTGGATTTTAGATAATATATTGACTTGTCAAGTCTAAATGTATCATATATTTCAGTCTTTGATGAAGATAAGTCTTTTCATATTTTACAATTTTCATGTCATTTAATGGAATGATATTTTGATTGACTCTCTAGTGTAACATCTAGCTTAAAAATGCAAAAAAAAGACCTCATTTATAATTCACATTCAAATTACCCTGAGGAAAAGTTTAAATTGGAATGAAATAAAACCAAAAAGTGACTCTTTATATCTGCTAATAGTCAAGTTGCAACCTCAAACAGCGTTTTTCTCTGTAGTTCATAGACTGATTCTTAAAGCATTGGCTATTCTCGCACAGAAATTGATTTACTGATATTGTAAGTCTGTAATTCAAATTAATAGGACTGATTAGCGTTATTAATTCATGTACAACATGAACATAAATACATTAGTAGATTTGATGGAGGTTTATACGTACTTGATAAAGTCACTATTGATTGCCTCCCTGCTCACTGACCGGCTGATGCCTTTGTCCGTACCAGATATAGACAATTGTCAGGACTATTATAGGTTGAGAGTCTGCTATTGAGGGGCGTTGTTATTAATTTTCACCCGTAGCTCAAGCAGATCAGAATTCAATAAAGACGGTGTATGATGAATTCTGGTTGTACCATCATAAAAACTTTGTTTGGTTGCAGTTATTGACTTTCTCAGATTTATCGTGAAATTGTTTGAGTTATATATCTTGGGTCTGTACCTACAACAAATTTTCAATTCAATTTAGGGTATCTTTTAATTGTAGTGCAGTCTTCGTGAAAACTCACTAGCCCGACCGCCCTGGCTACCAAATATTTCCTCGGGCTACCAAAATTTGCTGCTGAACTAGCCCGACTGGCTTAAGTGACCTTTACTGAATTTAATTGTTCCGAGTCAACAACTGGCGATTTCTCGCCTTATACTTAGGGTAAAATCGCCGCTAATAATACTTTCCGTAACAAGTTTATGGTGGTTAAGTATGAAATGTTTATTTATTTGATTGAACATGTTCAAAAGAAATAACGTTTTCCTATAAAATGTAAATTATTAGCTAATCTGTTCATTAAAAAGTTGTCCCAAGATACACGATAAATAATACAGTAACGACTAATATGTCAGTGTAACGTGTTCAATTAAAATGAATGAGTTCTTACGAGAATTTTATAGCTATTGACCATGCATCGCCACAATCAACGGCCGGCCTTTTAGTGGTTGTGATACAAATAAGTTCTTAAATTTTTCCTTCTTGGTCCATTTTCTGTATGTAAAAAGCGTATGTGAAATGAAATTTATACAAACAATATCAAGAATTTGTTGTAAACTTTTGATAATTAATGACGTTGGGGATGTAAAAAGTGAGCACGGACCATCTACAACCGCTAGAAGAAGGATCGTGTGGTGGTTTAGCTTCGATAAATTTTTTGTACACTCTATACGTGCGAGTTTTTGGCCTACTCAAGGGACCTTTCTTAAGAAACGATGGTTCTTTTAGACATTATGACGTTTTGATATTTGTTCAATGGCTAGTGCTAATTTTGGGTGGCTAGTAGATTTCGGCACTCAACTAGCCCGACTGGCTAGTGGTCAAAAAAAGTTTTCATGAAGACTGGTAGTGTAGATTGTTTTTGTTTGTTTTTCCAAGCTAATTACATTTGAAAAAAGAATGAAAAAAGTAAAATAAAAAAACAAAAAAGAGAAGGGAATTCATCTACAGACTATGATAACAAAAACAGTCTACTCTTGAATCATGGTGATTATCAGAGAATAGGGGCATAAAAACATGTCGAAATGGTGGTTAGAATTTAGGTTATGTTTCGTTGCATTAGATATGCAACTTATCTGACGTGCCTTGATAGGTTTGATTGAATTGATATTCCTTATACTGGTATTTCTTAAAGTGCAGTCCTTTACTTTCTAAATTTGTACATTTGTGATGGTCTCTGCCATATTTATAACCCATTAAGGTCCAAATCGAGACTGAGATTCCTTATATAGTTACTTGACAAATTTTCTTTCTTCTATATGGACAGATGTTTGGATATTGATAGCACTAGTTATTTAAAGACAATGGACTCTGCCATTCTTGAGAGCTGTGTTGTTGGCACTTGTAGTTATTTTGATGCAAGTGAGATAAATTCGAAAATATTTTATCAATAGCTCATCATTTTGGATTCTTTGACCACTAGTATTCAGTATGGTCATAAATATAAACTTAAAGGATCATAAAAGTGCGTAAAAGCTTTGATTGGTCGATTGAGATTTTTCGAATAAAATGATCTTGATTTATGAAAAGCTTTGAAGGGAGATGGAACATTATGATCCAAGTTGACAAGGGAACATTTTTTCAACGTATTTCTGAGTTTAAAATTAAAGTTTTAGCAGCACTGCATTTTCAAACTCTAAAATGAAATGATTATAATTCCATGGACTCTTGACAAATTTCCACTTTCTCATGAATGCAAGGAAGACTCTGTAACTAAAACTTACAAAATTTATTAACCATATTTTATTTCATAACGTGAAAAAGGATTGGCCAATTTTTTTCAACAAAATTCACTATATAATGCCCTCTCCTTGATATTCACCACAACAAGGGGTTATTATATAGGAAACACAGGACAAACTAAGGACTATAAATACTGCTTTGAACATTCAAAGTAAAAAAGGAAAAAAATAACTCTTGTAGTAGTATTGTATCAAGTGCACAAAACTTTTGATTGTCACTTCATGTTATTTTTGTACTTGTATATTCGTTTATGCTATTCAGTTGTGATATACTGGTAGTATTTGTCGTCTTTCAAATGAAAACTGAAGCCTCAGTCTCTTTCAAAGAACAGTCTGGAAAAATATCCCTTGGAAACTTTGAGAATCTATTTGAAAGTTGAAAAAGATGCATGTATATGTGTGTATAAAACCTAATAGCACATGCATATATTTTGACTTGGTAACTGTCACTTCTGTATATGTACCTATCAAAGAAGAACTTATGTCATTGAAGGAAAAAGAAAAAAAAATCCATTATAATATACATGTATCTATGGAATCATGAACTATGTTCATCATAGACTGACAGACAGTCAGACGTACAATAAGGATGAAAGGTCTATAAACTATAACAAGTAGTAAGAATCATATTGATCTAAGTTCCTCAATAATTTATTGGGTACTAGTATCTGATTATCTTTACCACATTTTGCTTACAGGAAACCAGATATCTGTTATTTAAAGTGACATAATCCTGAGTACTTTGATACTGTAGATGCTGCTATAGTATTTATTTTATTGGTATGTCGAAGGAAAGTGAACGATAAGACAAAAAACACTCTCGGGTCCATAAATTATGCATCATTTCTTACATTCAAGCCAAAATGTTGGTATCAAATGTATTTTTATATTAGATTAAGTGAAGAGCAGGAATGTAAAACTGAAGCCAGGAGCATCAGTTTTATTGCTGTAACAATTTGGGACTGTTATCGGCAAGGCTTTGGTGTCCAGTGGGAAACCAAATCGGAGATGGATACGAAGGATTTTACATCAAACATTGATTTGATTTCCCAAATGAAAATGAAATTCTGAATTTGTTGCTTTGTTTTGCATACTGCTTTTGATGAACGTGAGATGCCTTGCCAGCTAGCTGAGTGGCATGGAGTAATGGCGCAGAAGGGATTTTTTTTTCGATTCTATAATTTGATTTATGTATCTCAGTTTTGTAACAGTATACATCTGTATATGTCTAAAATACCAAATTTCATACTATTTTTGCCAAAATTGATCTGATTTTGATGGAAAATAATGCTGAATTTTCCAAATAAAAAGCTTCACAGTTCCCAAAGGCACTTATCAATAATGCATTGTCATCATGCAACAATATTTGAAGAAGATCTCAATGAAAGCATAATTCTTGATGCCTGAAGCACCAGAAGGAAAAAAAAAAAAGATAAATCTATGTTGGTGATATTGAAGAACATGTATGTAATCAATCATATTGTATCTTTTAGTTTTACTTCAGTGTATCTTGGTTATACGTTTATCTGTGTCTCAACCCATATCATAGACACATTTATAGCATACTGATGCTTTTAACAGTATTTCAATCTTACTATGAGGAAAGTTACATTTATGTGTCAGGAGAGATCCCAATATTCTGTTGAGTGGGAGGGTTAGTGCACTAGTAATCTAGATAACTTCACCATTTGTGTTCCATTATTATTCTGTGTGTCTTTTCACATTCTACTTGTTCCTTTATATTCTTTCGTTATTTCTATCATATTGTGATGGATAAACCATAGAAATAGTATAAGCTGTGGGCTTGTTATGCCGTAAATAAGCAAAGAGACTTTCAGCTTTGAATGACCTTGTACTTTGACATTATCTATCTATTAAGCTGTGGCAGACATTAATGGTCATTCAGAGAGGAAGGACATTTATCTTGCCTTCTAATCATTTGCTGACTTGTTATATGCTGCTTTAAATCAAGTCCAAATTTGATTATTAAGGATTCCGACTTCCGTCGGAATCCTTTCTGTTATTGTATTGTCTTTTCTTTATTCTTATTATTCTTATTATTATTCTTACCCCCAAACGTTCCAGACACTTTACAAAAAAGTACCGCAATATATGATAAAGTTGAAAATACCATGTTAATAAGCATATAAAGATCTACTTTCAAAATTTTTTTCTTGTCGAAAAGTTCACATATGCCCCCGCTAGAGGTCATCAAAGGTCAAATCTTTAAACTCTTATAACTCCTAAAGTAATCGTACGATTTCAACGAAATTTGTTTTATATTGTTCTTTGGGAAATTTGCAAACTTTTATACGCTTACATGCCCGATGAAATATTTACGGTTTTCGCGCTATTACGAGTTGAAAATGGAATTTTAGATTGGCACAGTGCCAATTCCTACAGTTTTTGAGATTTTGAGTTGAAACTTGGACGATAGGTTACTTATAGGTAGTTATTTAATGTTGACCTTGTTTCAAGGTCAAATTTTGATTCTCAAGGTCACAACAAACTTTTGCCCATAGAACAAGGACTGTTTGACCTTGAGAGTTCAAACTTCATACATATAATCGTTGAGCCAAGCCTTTTCACCTTGACCTTGACCCAAGGTCAAATTCTCCTTCTCAAGGTCACAACAAACTTTTGCCTGTAAAACAAAGACTGTTTGACGTTGAGAGTTCAAACTTTACACAAATATTCCTTGCATCATGCCCTCTCACATTGACCTTGACCCAAGGTTATTCTTTCGATTTCAAGGTCACAACATACTTTGGTTGATAAGATAATAAACTTTTATCAGATTAAGATCAATTTTGATGAGAATAACCTCCCACACTTATCTTTTATCTGTGACCTTGGTCAAGGTCAAATAATCATTCTCAAGGTCATAACAAACATTTACTCCTGTAGAATTTACAGTCCTGGTCCTATAGTATTTATTCTTCACACAAGTAGTCCTTCTTGTTTGAACTTAACATAGTCCAAGAAAGATAAATCTTTCATTCTTGTTCTCTGTCTCCTTTTTTTCTTAGTAGCATTACATGATATTGTCATTTTCTATTTATAGAAATGGTCTCATTGCAAAATCATTGTGCAATTCTGTTTTGAGAGGGTAATTTTAAAGAATTTAGAATTGATAGATCATGGAGTATAAAGCTTTCGTAAACATGAAAGGTATTTATTTTTTTTTTTTTGTTTTCTTCTATTTTGTTTATAAATAAATGAAAGTCCCAAATTAGACTAAAGCTCTTAAGACTCATTTGATGAAGTGAATAAGGTACAAAAGCAACTATTCATTTTTCCATCTTCTTTATTCGGATTTTAACACTTCAGTTCCAAGGAAGGCCTAATAAAGGAGGAATCCGTCTGTTGCTTGCAACAGTAGCCATCTAGTTTGAATTATTTTGGTACTTCTCTCTACAAGTGGGAAAAACTATAGATTTTTATCCAGAAAATGTCTCTTATTGCTTCCCATAGAAGGATTATAAGTAATTTATTTGGGTCCTAATTGAAAAGAAAGGCACTTGTTACCTTAATGCAATGCTATATTTGGTATAATGAAAATGAAGTTTTTATAGATATTTATCCGTTTTCAATATTCTACTCATCTTATCATATTCAGCACTCTCTCTA
Organism: Pinctada fucata; assembly: GCA_028142955.1. NCBI lineage: Eukaryota > Metazoa > Mollusca > Bivalvia > Pterioida > Pteriidae > Pinctada > Pinctada fucata. The sequence goes on along the minus strand of AP027103.1, from coordinate 59,238,369 downwards.
TTAACACCAGTAATTACATTGGTCACACTCGTGGTTTTATATCACAATAATAGAGCAATCTGTTGGGAATATTGATTACCATTTGGTTTGTGAAGGAGTTACTTCCCTCAACATTGAAATTGATCAGAGCGTGATAGAGTGGTGGCGCTAGCGGATCCGTAATGAATATCAGTACCAAGTTGACAGCTAGATAGATTCGCGCCATGCTTTCGACACGAAATTCTACTATTCATCGTCTAATGGCGTTGTATACATTACTATAGAACACTGGGCTCAAATGTTAATATTTACACAGCACATAGATTCGATTGTGTCCCCAGAATTAAATTGTTTAATTCTACAGGGCATGTCGGATTAGCTCCATTGGCGTTGCATGGAAATCCTTGAAGCACTGCGTAGAACAATTGCACTGTACTGAAAGATACAGCATCAGAAAATTGGGAATCCGGCTCAGAGCACGACTTCCATGTAGGGGTCCTCAATATCTAATGAATTACAATAATTGAAAAATCATCCTCTGCCTAAAACGCATATAAAACGAAACCCTGTGTAACATATTGATCTACTATTGGGAAAAGAAGACCAACTTTTATGTGTCTGTATACACACATGTACTGGAGGCAGAGGCCGATACTTCCTTCATCAGACTGCAGTATCGTCAGCTGTGATACGCTGGGCCAGGGTCTGATGTGCTGGGGATAGGGGCCGTGCACGTTAGTCTGTTAGTCCTGTGGGGACTATGCTCTTGGAGGCTTCAGAAAAGGAACGGATTATAAACAGATAGAATTTCTCCGATGGATTTTGTCGTCGGTAGAGTGTTTTCGTTTTAAGGAGTAAAGCAATCACTGTATATGCGCATGGGGAATTGGAATTCTCGATTTAGAATTTGTGTAAATCATATTACACTTTCCAATTTGAAATTCTTGTGCAAGAGTGGAGATTTAGTCAGTTTCCAATTTGAAAATCGTTGTGCTTGAATTGAGTTTTAGATAAGTCCTTTTTTGCCCGTAGCAAGGAAATTTCTGATTAATAGACGAAATTCCTGGCACCTTGTACGCTTGAAGACCTTCTAAGAAAAGAGTGGCAAAGCGCACGAGCCAAAATTACAGCCGGATTGTGTTCTGTAGTGATTGATATATTTATATTATATGAATTTACGAGTTGCACTGGCTGGAATTAATACGCGAGGTGTATTACGTAACACGAAGGTGCAAGAGCGCGGCGATAAAATCAAGGTGATTACTTGATTGACAACGAATCGATGTCAGCAATTGTTCTGTCAATACCAGAGTTACAGGTGAAGTGTGAGGTACAGGAAATTTTTGTCAAGTTCTGCAGAAAATTATGATGGAAATTATATGTTGATGGATTTTTCATTCTGATAAGAAAAGGCTCGGGTAAGGAATATCTTTGCTAATTACGTACATGTCAATTGATATGTAAATTGATCGCGAGTGCATTTGTTGTTCTGACGCTGTATATCAACGTGCAGTCTTTATTCCCATTCTGACTTTCCCTGATAACTCGGATACAACTGCTTACTCCTTCATACGGGGGATGCTGAATCCCTTTACAATAAATATTTGATGTATTTACTCATGTTCGACTTGTAGTAGGGATTTTCAAGAGATGCTTTGAATACGGCTATTGACTTGAGTTACAAGCTAGTGTTTTCTTCAAGTGTTACCTTGTAAATCAGCAAATATGAGTGAATTTATTGAGTGATGTAATTACTTAATTGATGGCCAGCATTTTAGAAGGATTCATTTTCCAGGTAGGTCGCTTTTAACAATGAATATTTCTTGACCTTCGTAATGGTTATTAGGCATATCGATTTATCCTAGAAAAAAAAAAACCCCACACGACCGTGAAATAAAATATAGGTAGGAGGTACATTGAATTAAGATTGGATGCAAAATGAAACTAGACAGGATTATGAAATCTTAACGATTTTATGTGGCTTATTTTGCCCACCCCCCTTCCATCCCTTCCCCCAATCTTTCAAATTAACGTTCACATATATATCTGTCCTATTCAACAGTGCAACGCAAGCGACTGTATATACCCAACTTAAAAAATCCTGCATTAAACCAACTTTGAAAAAAAGCTACTGCATGTGTTAGGCTAGACCGAGACATGTCTTGTTGTCTAACATTGTTATCAACACAAAACCTTGGCCTGTCTCGGTCTGGTGTTAGGCCAAGGTACCCAAGTTGATTCACTGATATTGCGTTCATTGACATTTCATCACTATTGTGGCTTAATTGTCCAAAACAAAGTAATAGAATATGTCCATAAATATTATTCGTTTTTCATTACTTTGTGAAGTTCATTGTACCATCTCTTTTCTAAGGGTCCTAAGAGTTACTGATGTAAATAAGTGATTGATTTCAAAGAAGACATAGCATTTAAAGAAAAGAACGAACATATTTCGTCTCTGAATAGAAATTCTTATTGCACTTTTAGTTCATTTTGAACATGTTCTGAATTATATTCCTATGACTTCTCATCGAGGGGTAAAGCACCACAATCTATTATTATCTTGATAAAGAAAGGGAACTTTATGAGCAATAGAATGTAAGAATATACAAGTATAATGGTAATTATAAACGCTGTCCACGTGGGTCTGGAACGAAAGCGACGAAAGTGCCATCTACGTAAAATTGTCAGCGTCCCTGAAAGCGTCAATCTTAGATTAATCGTCTCCAGAGCCTTCTGTAGGTCAATCTCTCTGACGTCAGTATCCAAAAACCAGTCAACATTGATTTGACACTTTAATAATAATTTCTTTAATATACAAACAAAACAGATATAGGTGCACAGGCTGTTTATGTGCCACGCAATCAATGAATCAGTGGATCATACCAGATCCGTTTCTAGTCGTGCTGCGTTTGTAAAATTACCATCTCGGTTAATATTGGGATTCCTATGATATTTGTTGGGTGCTACTCGTTCATATTATGAAGTGTTTGCAATACCGCGGTCTACTTCAAACAAACTTGATGAGCAATTTGCTTGATGCACTAACGATATGTTTGCAACGTTCTGTTGCACGCTAGTTGAGTGTTGTCCTTTTATTTCTTGGATCAGTCACTTGTCTTCGATACAAATTTTCAGAAAAAAAATATGATTGTGCAGTTCCCATTTGGGTACTGACAAGTTCAGTTAGATCAGTAAGTGAAAAGTAAAAAAGCGTCGAAAAAAATGTAAATGGATTGTAGACTGATTTGATACATTACCTTCCCGATGTGAAGATAACATTGTTATTTTGGTTCTACATGGCGGGAAAACTGTGCTAAGTCTCGTTATATGATTTTCCAGTGAGCTTGGCATATAGATATATAGATGATCACGTTTCTTGTTGAGTAGAATGAGGAAATTTACCCTGGGGCTAGCGCACATCATCACCTGCCTATTATTTTTGCACCTAGGTAGCTCTGATTAGCTCTCGGCCACCAGCAGTTGAGAGAAGATTTGACCTTATAGTAACAAACTACAGCGAGTTAATTAGTTTTGATGCTCTACATCATCGTATAAATATTTGCTCGTCTGTGCTACATTAATTACTTAGTTAGAAACAAATGAGATGTAAAGATTCTTCATTACCGGGAAGCTAAGTGCTTCATTCTTTGTTCTTTGCATAAGTTCTTGTCGTCAATTATGGAGCATATAAGCATTTTATTGCGCTAATTTTCTCCTAGAGAATAAAAAAGAAATATGTAAAAGTAAAGGTTGATGGAAGCGTTCCCTGTTCCGATACAAAATTCTTCTCGTGCTTGGAACAATATTGCAAGGTTATCATCAAGCCACCATCTCTGATTTTCGGTTACAATGACATTCTATATCAGTCTTAGCTTATTTCTTTTGCTAACAAAACAAAAAGCTCATCAATCGTCTCTAGAGTGTGCTAGGGAGTAAATAGCACGTCTAGGACTCAATCTAGGACCAAAGTATAGTGAATAATGAATAGATCTATTGCCGTTGAGCGATTCACAGTTTGCTAGCAAAACAATGACTAGACATAGCTTTAGAAGAGAGAAGACATCCATCTTTCATTCTTCTCAGTCGGAGGTATATAATTCATACAGATACACTGTCATTGTCACCATAACTAAAGGCAAGACACTGCCGTGAGTGGGTTTGCAGATGTTCGTTTGAGTCGGTTGCTTATGTATGCGCAGTTTGAAATTTTATATCATAAAAGTATTGAATCTTTGAAAATTATAATGTGAAATCTCACGCATTTTTGGAAGAATGATCAAGACCCTCATGAAGGTTTGGACTTGGCAACAATTATATTTTGTCCTTGGTGGTCTTAGAATGGCATTATAACCTAAATCGGATCAGATTGCCAGATGATGACCTTGCAATGTGTCATTCCAAGTTTTCCAATTTCTTTTTTACGAATTTTTCCATATATTGATCTGTCAATTAACTTTCTTGCTAGAAGGGGATTTTTGGGATAACTTGCACTTGTAACAATGTGATTTCGACTGAATTTCTCTTCTAGTTAGTATTTCTCAGAATTTTGCGGCTGAAATGGTATGGGATACGTTCCTTTTTCTCATTCAGTTACGTTTCAAGTTCAAAACACTCGAAGTGAAAATAAGGGAACGTTTATAGTGTTCAATTAGTCTGTCACAAAAAAGAATGAACCCATTCACGGAAATCCCTTACCTTCACCAATATTCGATACAGCATTTTATACAAATATACCATGAATTGGTCAACATTAGTTTCTGTTAAACCTTCACCAGAAATCAATGTTACACTTACACACATGTAAGTAGGTGAGGAAAGGATATGTAATAGATTAATTTGCGTCAATATTGTGGATACTTGGGTACCATTAGCAATATGACCTAACATTCAAGGAAGAAAAAGAGAAAACTTAAAGTTAGACAAATCTCAGTTGGGTCATAACGTCGTGTTTATAGGCAATTATTCACTTTGGCGACAGTCTTCGAGGAACATAAAATAATTATTAAATTGAAGTCTACCAAGTTTTTCAAACATTATCAAAATGAGGTCAGAAAAAAATAAACAATAAAAAGACATCGCTATAAAAGAAGGCACAAAACGGTCAATGTCTTCGGTCTTTTCTTTTGTGTGCAAATTACATGAAGTACAAATAAATAAATGATACAGGGGAACCAGCTCAACATCCGCAAACAAAATGTAGTGCACCATACAAATTAATAGGTTGATTCTCTTATCCGAAAATATACCAGAGATGGCATTAATCTGTATATATAACAAACATGTATTAAATCTCCGCGAAAACATAAAATTTGCTCCGATGCCTGTACATATTTGTATCGATTCATAGGTTTCGGAAATTAAAGAGAAGAACTTCATAAGAACGGGTGTAATTTACTCTTCTTTTGACCTTGTAGCTAGGATGTTGATAGTGATTTTATACATTTTTCCTTAAAAAATAAAGCCCTTCCAGAGAAATTAGTCAAGATTTCTCTCTAAAAGGACAGCTCACGCGAACATAACGATCTTTGCATGTGAATATCTCGTTTAACATGGAATAAATCATGTAGCAAATTGAGGCGATCACAGATCTTGGAGTTTTGAAGAGACAGTAAGATTACTGACAGGGACGGGAAGAAAAAGCAGTTTCCTTCTGTGGTGCCATCATGGCTGTATACCGATGACATAAATCTTCTATATTACATGTATGGTTTTCATGACATACCGTACACTGTTAGCATTCCACATTTGACAGACATATACATGTCGATAACTCACCGGCAACGGTCCTGTTAATGACATATAATAAGTCATACATTAGTAGGGATGCATACGATGACGATAGTAACTTGTTATGATGTCGATGACAATATCGCATACGATGGCGATAATTACATGTTATGATGTCGGTGGCAATATTGCATACGATGATGATGATGTCGATGGCAATATCGCATATACGATGGCGATAATAACATCTTATGATGTCAATGGCAATACTGCATACGTTGGCGATAATTGCATGTTATGATGTCGATGGCAATATCGCATACGATGGCGATAATAACATGTTATGATGTCGATGGCAATACTGCATACGTTGGCGATAATTGCATGTTATGATGTCGATGACAATATTGCATACTATGGCGATAATTACATGTAATGATGTCGATTGCAATACCGCATACGATGGTGATAATAACACGTTATGATGTCGATGACAATATCGCATGCGATGGCGATAATTACATGTTTTGCTGTCGGTTGCAATATCGCATACGATGGCGATATTTACATGTTATGATGTCGATGGCAATTATGAATACCGCCTGCATACGAAGGCGATAGTAACATGTTATGATGTCGATGGCAATACCGTATACGATGGCGATAATTAAGTGTTATGATATTTATGGCAATACCGCATACGATGGCGATAATTATGTCCCCCCCCCCCCAACGGGGAGGAGACATATTGGTTTTGCCTTCGTCGTCCGTCTGTCACACATCGTGTCCGGGCTAGATCTCCTGAACCGTTTGCCCGATCACTTTCATATTTTAGTGTATTGTTGCTTATGACCCGAAGGTTTCACATCACCTTGACCCTGGGTCATGTGACCAAGGTCAAGGTCACTTAGTACATTTTTAATGAAATTATGCATACATTCCTGTCCGGGCTAGATCTCTTGAACCGTTTGCCCGATCACTTTCATATTTTAGTATGTTATTGCTTATGACCAGAAGGTTTCACATCACCTTGGTTCAAGGTCATGTGACCAAGGTCAAGGTCACTTAGTGCATTTTTAATGAAATTATGCATACATTCCTGTCTGGGCTATATATTTTGAACCGTTTGCCGGATCACTTTCATATTTTAGTATGTTGTTGCTTATGACCCGAAGGTTTCACATCACCTTGACCCAAGGTCATGTGACCAAGGTCAAGGTCATGTAGTACAATTTCTGTCCGGGTTATATCTCTTGAACCGTTTGCACGATCGCTTTCGTATTTTAGTATGTTGTTCCCGAAGGTTTCACATCACGTTGACTCAAGGTCATGTGACCAAGGTCAAGGTCAATTATTATACGGTATTTTAAATGAAATTGTATTTGTTACGTGTATTATCACCCTGTTAGAGCGCACATAGGGGGTTTCGGCTATGTGCCAACAGGGGTTTCGGTTTTGAAGCGGAGATCAGACAACAATTGTAAGTAGAAATTAAGTTTTCTTCATTTCTATCCGTTTTACAGTGATAAAGTATAGTGCACAGAAGGACAGGATTATAAAGTGACCTATTGATGACGTTGAAGCAGTTCAAATAGTCTCAGATACTTCAAACACTCCGGTACAGTATCGGCGTCTGGAAAAATTTAGCCATGTCTCTGCACAAAACTTAAAAAATCTCTTATTACAATGCATTTCTGTACACGTTTGTTGGAATACAAAGACCATTAACATATTTCAAACATTATGAATACAAAAACTCTCCTTAAATGCTTTGAATATTCAAATTATATCAAGAAACTCTATGTGTAACATGGGGTTTCGGTATAACGTGTGACATGGGGTTTCGGTTCGAAAGAAAAATGCATCCTAAATTGAGCTATATCTCGATGACACATAAATGCAGTGCTGTATCTGGACCTCAATCTCGCCTCTGAGATGATAGAAATTTGTGCTGAAGTGAATAGAGAGAAGGAACACTTCTTTTTCTCTGTTCTCTCCAACACAGAGAGACCATGTCGGTACGGCAATGTCACCACAAAGACGAATGCAACATAATACCCTCCCAAATGACTGTAGATAGAATTTGTGTGTTACGGTGTACATCCGTTAAATCGACAAACCAAACCTGGTTGAATTTATCCTTTCTTCGTCAGTATGTCCAATAATTACTTGGGTAAAATGTGTATTGATGATAACACATAATATAACACATGATGCTGATTAAAGTAGGGTTTTTCATGCACATGGAGAGGAAAAAACGTTGTTTTCGTAAACACTGTTACTGTAGGAAACTCATGAACGTGAACAACTGCTATGTCAATGACAAATATCACACTAATCGTGTTTTTAAAACATCAACCCTCCCCCGTTTCCCCTGCAACTGTTACACAGACTTTCACGAAACTTCAAAGGAACAAGTACCAGCCAAAAGGTTCTCTTTTAAGTGTGTGTTTTCAAGGCGATCGGTCAATAAACATGTGCAGAAGGATCTGATTGGCTAACTTCTTCTTCGCCACCGCTGCATAGAATCTTAAACATCTTTTAAAGAAATCTCATATTGAAATACAGGGGCTCGATGCTAGGATCGCGACTTTTATTTCCATTAAATCATTCAAGAACCACTTCCCTCTATCCATAAGGCTAAAAGATTAATCAAGCTAAGATTTTTTTATTTCCCTGAACTGCAACTATAGATCTATATCGTTATCCAACTAGACGGTCGTGAGGCTCCTGCGGCCAGTGTTGTCTAATTATTATGATTTTGAAATAGGTGCACGGTCTTAAATGTATTTCCACATTCATGAGAATGACACTCTAGGAGGGGGTTGTAGTGAGGTTTAACATGCCTGTTCAGTGATGATTTCCACTATAATATCCTTCCCATAACTTTAGAAATATCTCTCTCATGGTCAACACAATTATTATCGATGCCTTCTAAATCAAATTAGATGGCAACATGTAAGCTTAGTCAATCACAGGTTCTAAAATTGATCGTGCATATTGTAAAACTTGACAAATGTTCTCTTGAGATGGGGATCAAACTCGGGACTTTCTGCAGGCTAGGCGGGTGTCCTAGTACCAGTTGAGCCACTGCGATACCTAGATGCCATCTGGGGCGATTGGAAGGTATTTAGAAGCTTGTGTATGAATAAGAAGGGGTTTTGCTGATGTTCCGCCCCTTCTCATTCATGTAGAAACTTCAAAACACTTTCTAACCTCTTCAAACTACCTTCTAACCTATACGGTGATAATATTTAATGCATTGTCTAAATGAAGTGTCGAAACCCCATTTGACACATGAATTGAAACCCCGGTGGACACATGCATTAATCCACTCAAAAGTATTATTCAATGAAGAAATCTACTTTCTTAGTGGGTAAATTTAAGGTGAGTTGACTTGGATAGTTATATATGACATAATCAAACCTCATCAAGCAACATAAACATTCTAGCAGTGAAGAAAATGAACCAAAATGTTGAGGTGACGTTAAAAATTGTCCAATCGGCAAAACTGTACCGAAGTGTTTGGCAGAACCTGACCGTATGGAGACAATTTAAAGTGATGGGTAGATTGAATATGATTGCCTCCACTCCGTAAGCATACTCATTTGTGAAAAAACTTGATTTGTGTAGTCATAAATAAAACTTAAACTCGCTACGTCCGTCTACCGCTCGCTTCGGAACCGAAACCCCTGTTGACACATAGCCGAAACCCCCTACGTGCGCTCTAACAGGGTGATTATGTCCAGGCTTAATAATCTTCCGAACCGTGATAGGATCACTTCATATTTTAGTATGATGGTGCTGAAGACCAAAAGGTTTCACACCACTTGGATCCAAGGTCATATGACTAAGGTCAAGGTCAAGTTATACATTTTTAGTGAAATTGTAAATGCTATTGAGTCTGGGCTGTATCTGTGGAATTGTATACTGGATCACTCTGATACTTAAGTATGCTGTTGCTCAGGATTGGAGGGTTTCTTATCATTTTGACCCAAGGTTATGTGCCCAAGGTCAAAATCATGTAGTTCTTTTTAATGAAATTGTACGTACTAATCTTGTCTGGGCTATATTTCCTGAACCTTTCTTACAATTGTTTTCATATTTTAGTATGTTGTTTCTCAGGACTAAATGTTTCTTATCACATTGTCCCAAGGTCACATGATTAAGGTCACTTCTTACTTTGGTAATGAAATTGTATATGCTAATCATGTCCAGGCTGAAATTGTCTATGCTTATCATGTTTAGGCTTTATATTTTGAACCGTGTACCCAATCACTAATTCAGTTTTTTGTTGCTCATGATCCATACAATGTAGGTTTCAGATATCCAAGGTCATGTTACCAAAGTCAATTTCACTAAATATGCTTATAATGAAATGGTATATGCTAATCATGTTTGGGCTTTACCTCAAACAATATAATGAATCACTTTCATGTTTTAGTATGATATTGCCCATGACTCAAAGGTTTCACATCATTTTGGCCTAAGGTCAAAGTAACTTAGAGGGAGGGGGAGACATCTATTTTTTTCTTAAAAACAATTTTTTAATTATATATTATGATGTCGATGGCAATATCGCATACGATGGTGATAATAACATGTTATGATGTCGATGACAATATCGCATACTATGGCGATAATTACATGTTATGATGTCGATGACAATATCGCATACGATGGCGATAATTACATATTATGATGTCGATAGCAATATCGCATACGATGGCGATAATTACATGTTATGATGTCGATGACAATATCGCATACGATGGCGATAATTACATATTATGATGTCGATGGCAATATCGCAAACGATGGCGATAGTTACATGTTATGATGTTAATAGCGATAACATCGCATACGAATGATACGATGACGACAATAATCTTATATGATGTTTATGACAATATTGCATAAGATAGCGGAAATGATCTGTTATACATCAAACTTCTGCCAGCGATCGGTTATCTAAAATTGCTTTCATGCAGAAGGGAGCTCGACCGTGGAGTTTGAATTATACATATTGTGATTGCAAGTATAGATTCTTACATGTCACTACGTCTCCCAAAATTTGAAGACACCGTTGTCCATACGATTACAATAATGGTATTAGCTGATATTCGTCATTAGATATAATCTGGTGACGTCATTGGATCAATCTCTATCGCAGAGATCGGACAATTTATACGTATATATTTTGTATGAAAAAAAATCCGGCTTGTTCAATACTTTCACGTCTCATTTCATTAGTCTAAATGCCATGGTAGTTTGAATTAGAAAATATGGTAAGAAAGCTTGTGTTACATCACTCGCGTCTCAATCAACTCTTAGATTAAACAGGGTATTTTTCCTCGCATACGGAACAGTGTGTATGGATTTTGAAAGGCCTGGTAACTTTCATAAAAAAAAAGATTCGTCAATTTTTGATGAATATACAAGTAAATTAATCGATTTTATCAAGGGACCTTATATATATTGGATTTATTATGATAGGTAATTGATGTTTGCATCAAAGATAATTATTAATTATGTATTGGCTGATAGAGCTATGTGTATGACAATGCTGTGAGGTCATAGGAGTTCGAGAGACATTCTATCTGGTATCAGATTTTGTTGTGTAATTGGAAGGGAAGGTGATTCTTGTAGGGTGTAGTAGTCGGATAATACGTGTTCTATGTCTGAGGGAGATTTTCTACTATCCTGTCTTTCTGAAGCCTGTCTATGTCTGTATTCATAGTCAACATTTTATTAATAAGGAGAGTTTAACCCCGTTCACAACTCATGGTAAGTCTGAGAGATATTTTCTCCTTTCTATTAGATTTTTGTTATCATTGGTGGATTTAGAGGGGGACATGGGGGACCAGGCCCCACTAAAATAGTTAAATTAAGGTATTTTGGGGCTCAAACGTCTATCTGTAGACTATATTTCTGTCAGTTTTAGTTGATTTTAGAAAATTATCGCTTGCTCGCTTCGTTCACCACCATACTTGATACATATTAATAGCAATTCTCTGTAACCATTTAAACAATTTCGGCACGCATGGTCTCCGATTTTCATGAAATTTCACACATAAGTAGGGACCAATGAAAAAAGGAAAATTTGACAAAAAAATTAATTCTAGGTCATCTGGTTACCATGGCAACGGCCTTTAAAGTTGAAAAGTTGGCAAAATTGAGATAATTTGAGGCTCTATAATTTGGTCTATATGGGACATCAATGGAAGGTTTTTTATGTATCCTAAAGATTAGGACATAAAATTTTAAATAAGCTCACTAGTAGTGTCTGATACTGTAAAAAAGGCTGGTTACCATGACAACATAATTAGCTAATTTTGATATATTGATTTCAAAATGCTGTTTGTATTTTCCAATTTTTCTTCTCTCTTGAAGGGTATATGATAAGGAAATAGTATTCATTTTATAAAATGAGCAAATTCAAGATAAGCCCACTTGTTGCTATGTACATAAGTTACCTTGGCAACGGTAACTATGGTCTTTAATATTACTTATATTGCAACTTCAGAGTCATTTAAAAAAAATTTGCATCATGATGAACAGATAAAAAGTGTTGGGAAATATCCAACACAAAGAGCTCTTTCAAAAACCGTGAAAAAGCTATGGGGAACATTTGTTACCATGGCAACCATTTTTTATTATTTTCATAAAACAGTAATTATTAATCCAAGGAAGTTCAATTTTAATAACAATTAAGATCAAGTAAGCCTCTATCAAAATATAATAAAAAAGTTTCAAATAATTAATGGTTGCTATAGTAATTTGGCCATACATTATAAAAATAAGCATTTTTTGTTGTTTTTCGAAGCTTTTATCTCAAAAAACGAAACAGGATTACACAACCTTTTTTACATATACGATAAAGCAAAGTCTAAACTTTATTTTAGATTTTAAAAAATTCAAATTACTTAACTTTTGATGCCCGTATCCAAGGACTCAAAGTGGGCCTATGTGCAATTTTACACAATCGTTCCCATAGCAACGGGCTATTTCCTGGATATTTTGAAAAAAAATTCTTTCGTGTAATGAAAGATCTTCTTGAATACATAAATTAATTTTCATCACTTTGAATAAAAATTCAATGATCTAGTAAAAAAAAGGACTCTTAATATTGTCCAAAATTGCTTTCATTTTTGCGATTTGAGGTCATGTTGCCATAGCAACGAACATAAACTTTGTCCAAATGTAAATCTTTATGTTTTATTTGCATAAAAAAACTCAAAAAGGTAAGTAATTTATTGTTGAATTTTGAAAAAATGGCAAAAATACTATTTTGATAGGGTACCTGTGTTGTTGCTATGGAAACATATAGATAAGACCATAAACCCAACACTATTATTACTTAACTTGAAAGAGCAATGATAGGGTACTGATAATTCATTAGTGTTTGTTTTAGATTATGCTGCATAAATTATGTATGTGACTTCAAAAACGCCCAAAAATGCGTTTTTTCAATATTCAAATTCCGTTTCCATGGCAACCGGATGCTATATTAAAAAAATTTATAACAGATTTTTACTTTTGGGTCAGACCCAACCTTATGTACAAATTTTATCAAAATCTGAGACATGCCGTGCCATGCGTCCTTCATAAAAGTGCAAATGCTTACAGAGAATAGCTATTAATATTTCTTTATAAAACTCCACTGCTATGCGTGACCCTTTCATGCTGAAATAGCCAGTATTATGAAGTACTATAACGTTACCCTTCCACCACACATCGACTTTACTTGAAAGATTAACCAGTCTATTTCTGAGAACTCTTTTCTGCCATGTAGCTTCTATAGAAACGATTTTTCGTCGGGAGGGGGACATCAGGACTTTACCCTGGACCCACTGAGGGGGAGGGGAGGGGGTACTAGGCGGCCCTAAGACCCATAATCTTTTTGATATTTATCACACCCCCTCCCCCAACTCAAATCCTGTATTTGCCCCGAGAGCTATCCCATTCACAATTCATGGCAAGTTATCATGGGTGCTCGGGAATACATCTAACAGAATATCATGTAAGGTATATTGTTTTGCTCTTCACTGTTTTAGGTGAAGTCTATATAATTTCAGTAGACTAACAGTGGAAAATGCCATATTCCGGACCAAGTCACTTGGACATACTTGTAGGTGATTTGGCCTTCACCTGAAAAGAGTATTGTCATAACTTTTACATTTACATTTGAACGATTGTTATTGAATATTTCATTATTTCCAATTGAAAGTACATGTAAAGATGCAGTTGTTAATAATATTGATGATTGCCAAACGAACCTTTATCAAGAACAAGTTGCTGTAGAGGGAGCACTTGTTTCTGTTTTAGCACTATGAGTAATTCGGCACTTATTAAAGCATTATGCAACATCTGTATTCACACACAGTAAGTTGTTCTTCAAGAAAAGGCTAATGTTCAATCAAGATGAAATGTAAATAGCATTGTTGGAGATGTACGTTGCAATGCTTGTTTCACAGAGATGTCTATTGCATGCTCTTTGAAGTCGCGAGTGAACACGTGCTGCCATGGTTGTAGCAGACAGTCGGAGCTTATCATCAAGGGTGCTTATTGGCATCGCATCTGTAATATTAGAAGAATTATTCTTTTTTAAGTAATTCGTTTACAAAGGAGCTAATTTTAGAATGCACACGACTTGTCTATAGGTAAGTGTGTCATTGCTGGATGAAACGAAAATCTTGGCGAGGCGTGTCTTGTCTAAGTATTTTTTTTTCTGTTCGAATATTTATTATGTTAAAAGTAGAAACAAAAACAGATTGGTATTTTCGACATCATGCTTACATCATGCTTCGACATCAAGTCATTCTTGATAAGCGATTCATGAATTATTCATGAAAATTATTCATGAATTATTCATGAAAATTAAGAGATGTTGAAGAAAATAATTAATCTGTCCATTTGTCCGACTGTCTGTTATTGCGGTTCAAAAACTATAACCATGTCTTAACCATGGTATAGTTGTCAAACCATATATGCATTTCGTATTACCGACGAGTATTGCAACTAGATAATGTGGACGACCTTTCAAATGATATGTCTTTTAAAATTTTTCTAACTTTTAAGGACTGTAAATTTCTGACTACTCGATGTATGTTACAACCAACTTTTTAACCAGAGTTAGTTATATCAAGTATAATGCTAATCAATATCTTTGAAAATGTTAGATGTGAAAACGAAAAATTGTATCGACACAGTTGACCTTAATAAACAGTATTTACAGTATGTGGAAAAAATTGAACTTTCACTCATCGTGTTCCATCTAAGAAGGGAAGGGGAAGGAGGGAAGGTGGAAAAAGGGGAGGGAGGGGAGGAAGGGGCGGGAGGGGGGAGTTAAGGGAAGGGTGAAAAAGAGGGGGCGGGAGGGGATGATAGGGGGTGGGAGGGGAGAGAGGTACCCCCTGTCCGCCCCCCCCCCCCCCCCCCCCCCCCCATCTAAAAGATATAGAGGTACAGCTTTCCTAGTATAGCTATAGCAAATATTTTTGAGTTCCTAAGAAGATACCGGTAGTTTAGTTATATTTATTCTCGTTTGAGTCATATTCTGCTGATGATGTAGAGCCTACTAGAGGGGATTGGAATGACGACAAATTCAATGAATTCTACCTTTCTTGTACCAAGAATGTTTGACGTTGATCGAAAATCTTTTCCCGCTAAGCTTAATAGAAATGCATTGGCTTTGTTTTTTAACAATGTTGAACATACGTATTCCATGATTGTCTGATACTAATGTCTGGTACCAGATTCGGTTTTACAAGAGTACGTGTTTTAACGTAATTTCATTTAGCCCAGCTTAGGTTTGATCTCCCGAGCGAGTGCACTATGCTGATTACCTACGGAAATGAAAAACCTAGAGACTTATTAACCTGCAGATTTTCTCTGACATGTCAGGTGACCCATAAAAATCTACAAGTCTTCGGGGATGACATTTTTTCCGAGCCCCATCATTTCGCTCCAATAAAAATACATGCTAGCCATAATACGTCAATCATGTTTTAGTAATTTCATAGAAATTATCAATTTATTGTTCTCTGTTGATGTCAATTAAACTTGGTCCAGACTTAATCCTTTTATGTGATAAACCTCCAGGAGATCGACCTTAGAGCTAATGAAGGGTACTCCCACGCTAGTCAAGCAAACAAAGCAAGCTTTAAGTAGTGTTTAATATTGAGGGAGTTTTGAACCTGCTTTCTGACTAAAGTAAAGAAGAGCGGATTCATTAGTGAAAAGAGAGAACGTCAACAGCAGTGTACGTTAGAATAGTTTTATCTTTCGAACAGATGGTTGCCTTTGTATGGACAAACTTTTATATTTTTTTTTATTAGAAGTCAGTGACTATTGATATTTTACCAGGTACCAATATCTATTCATAGGGATTTAAACATGCCCTACTTTTTTGGCACTATCATTTAAAACAAACGATATTTGGTATTACGAAATTTGAATCTTGCATAAAAAAGGAACGTTTCTATCTCCCACACCCCAAAAAGATCTGCCCAGTATGTTGTTCCAGCTTACTAAAAAAGTCCTTTTTCTTCATCAAAAGAAACAGGGCGATTGGCCTCTCAGTCTTTCTCGAAGTTTACCTTCGCAAATGTCCTTAGAGCTCTAGCGTTTCCCATAAAGGGCGCATTTTATTTCAGCAGAAGTATGGTCAAACTTTGTATACTTACTGTACTTATGGATTTCAAGGTCATGTCAGGTTTCAAGGTCAATGTTTCGAGTTGGACAATCCATACACTCTAGAGAGTGTACTCTCCCGCAGAACCGGATCATAATTGGCACATGTAAGGTCTATTAGAAAAAAAAACCTATAATTTTTACGATCGAAGGTCAAGGTTACGATTGAATTTGGTATATAAACTAAGACATCCTAGGGAGCAAAACGAATGTACATTTAAAGAACACTTTTGAGATGACAGTCACGTGATATGCATTGCTGTTTTCTCTTGAAAAATTGAAATATCAATATTTTCACTTTCGTCCTATAAATAAAAAGGAAAAACTATTCCAGTAAATTATTTCATGAATTATTAAGAGCTGTACATTTAAGGATGCAGGTAAAAGTTCGATTGCTTGTCCTTATTTGCTGTAGGTTTTTATCTCATGATGTTAATGGCAATATTATATTGTTGGGAAATAATCTAGCTCGCATTGAAAATTTCTGCCAGATAGTACGAAAATGACCCCCACCCCTAAAAAATAAAAGAAAAAGCACCCCTTGTTTTTTTGCGAGGATATTGTGTTCATTTATAATAAAAATCAAATGTAGGTACATCTGTACGGAAGATTTGGAGATGGTTAATATAAATCATATTTCTAAAGATTCATTTCAGCTATTGGATTCCACTCTATGAATTTCAGCGGGAAAATGTCTATCAACACCGCATCTCGGAATACATCGTGCTGAGTGGAAGTAATCAATAATTCCAGAAACGGCTAGAGTGATTAAAACCCTGTTCTCCTCATAACAAAATGGAGATAAAAACAAAAAATTGCATTACAAATTAATTAATCAAACATTATTTAATATCTCAGGGCAATGGAGAGGGTGTTTGAGTGCCCGCGTGAGTGGACACAAAGATCAATAAACACAATGCTGATATTATATATGTTTATGATATTTGGAAGCAGGTATTTAGGATAGGGTATCAAATTTATATTCTTAATCTGGTATCATTATTATTAATCATAAACGTAGGCCAACAGTCTATCAAGTTGATAGCGCTGTATTTATAGACTTGCTTTCGTTCAGTTTTCGTAGATTGTATACGGGCTGATGTTTAGTCTTAGATTTTATTTTTGTTTGACATTTTCTCATATATGTACATGCTTGGATGCCAAAATTATTTAAACCATTACTCTGCGGCAGACAGAAATTTAGCGATTCTTTTTGTCTAAGGGTCAAAGTCGTATTTGCTCTGTAGTATGAGCTCAAAAAATTATACGATATATTTTCATCAATTGTCCTAATATAAAAAAAAAAGATGAACTGTAAAAAAAAAAAAAAAAAAAAGAAAAAGAAAAGGAAAAAAAAAAAACAACGTGAATTCAATAATAAATTTCATTGTGATTCATCAGTGAAAAGAAGTCAGTACAACGTATGAAAGCTTAAAAAATCAGATTTTGTTTCATTTCTATAGATGGGAATGTTACATTATTCCAAAGTTTCCCGCGATAGGGGCCCATAATAATTTGTATGTGTAGGGAACAGTCCGGCTTCTTGAGTTTGCATTGGTGATGATTTAGACCAAATCTGCGCAGCACAAAATCCTTTGGGGGAAAATATGAGTGGTTATTTACAGTGATATGAGCGTCTATACGACATTAAAGCTTGAATCTATCATACACACCCCGTCCTAATAAGATGAAGTATCCCCGCGGCTCTTATTCCAAGCAAATCCTGGTCAGGCTTAATTGGTTTATTGTTGATAATCGGATCATAGCGGCGGAGTGGAGGGTATGGGACGACGGCAGGCCATTGGGCTAGCCTTCCGGTAGATTAGGACCGGCTACTTTAGACTTTCGTCCGTCATTAGAGCCATTGTAAGTCGCGAGAATGCATTGATTGAACGTCTGTCACCTTGTTGTGTTGCTGTTCTTTTTCTTGCTGATCCCACAAAAAATGTGCATTTTCAGTCGTGTAACAATATAACTGTGTAAATAAGAGACTCATTTTGGTCTTTATTGTCTTTGTGAATGTTGTCGCGTAGGCTTCACCAAATGGCCCGCGAGTTACGATGAGTTTTGGCGATCAGTGCGACAAGTGGCGAGTTATGATGTAAAATGCCCCTATGACAAAATTTATTGTAATTAGTACTAGTACTTCTCAGTGATAGTTCTATAACATATAACCTCGCAGCGAGACGTTAGCAGTTTACCGGAGTCTTGTAAGCAGGACTATTCTCAGTGATTGAG
This sequence comes from Pinctada fucata, assembly GCA_028142955.1. NCBI lineage: Eukaryota > Metazoa > Mollusca > Bivalvia > Pterioida > Pteriidae > Pinctada > Pinctada fucata. Next base: position 59,219,727 of record AP027103.1, on the reverse strand, counting down.
GGACAGTATTAAGTAATATTCTAGTATTTTGATCCTTTTTTCAGTTTTCTGTGCAAATTGTTTGGAAGATGGCAGTATTGTTCCCTACAAACAATGAACGCTCTATTAGTACATTCAGATTAGGGATAATCAATTTGATCTTTATCTTTTTTATCTTTTAGCATGCTGTGATGAGATACATTATCGATAGTATACATGCTATATATATTGATGATTTTCTTAGGAAAGGGAAGTTTTATCTCAGTACGAAAAGTTGTTTTGCATAACTTTACAGCAGACAGAAAAGTCAAATCTTTGTAGTATCATAGATCTCTCAAAATTTATTCAGAATTTTAGAAAACAAAAGCCCGAACACAAAATTGATGTAAAATTGTTGAAAATAAAAGTACATGAATTGATAAAAATAGAACCACAAGCCGATTCGGATAACAACAATTGATCCCAAATTTATTCTTCAGCTTGATGTTCACTATTCCTGGCAGTTTTCTGTGCACGTGACTACCCAAGAAAATACTTCGTCGGGCGAAATCTAATAACGGAAATAAACGCCAGTAATGTAATAACCAAACCAAGACAGAAGTGGTTAGCTTTGGTGTCTTTTGCCCATGACTAGATTTTTAAGTGATCTCACAAAGCATCTAGTGGGACGTGAAATTGGAAGCGTTTGTGTTAAGGAATTGTGAGATGACATTTTGTGAATTCCTGGGCGTCGATAATAGAAATAGAATAAAACGAGTTTTGACTGCAATAACTTTGATGATGTTTGTCTTTTGGCGGTCGGTATTTGCTTTGACAGTCTTTTGTCAGTTTGGCCTTCATGAATTGCAAAAGAGTCTATCTTTCCATTAAAAGTGCGTTGTTCCATGTCATCACAAATTCACTGTAGAAAATAAAATTTATTGAGTATTGATTGAAGATTTGATGGGAGGTTTTGTTTTTGGGATGAAAATTCGATATTTTGTATAACATGCATGTACATTTCATTATTTGTCAGAAATCCTTTCCGGTTCCAATATAATGACATGTGACTATGGTCGTAATTGGACTCATATTTTATTACGCCATTTTCTGTCAATTTCTGCTTCCGTTTGATCGTATTTTTTTCTACAAGCATGTAACTTTGCGTTTTACCAAGACGAGGGACTCTAATGATTCTTGCTCCCTTGTACGAGTGGGCTTTATTCCCTTTGTCTGTACCGCAATGAAGGCTTCGCTCGCAGGAGACAACTGTCAAACCACCAAATGAACCTTAATTTGTGAGAAGCTATGTTACCCAGGGAAATCTGGAGGGAAGATTTCCACCTGCTCCTATTAGGCCATGTAAATGACATGCTATAGACATGTCCTAAATCTCAAACTTAAAACAGTATACATGTATGTGTAACTTTTAGCATTTGTTCAACTCTTTGTCTCTGTATGTGTAGGTCAATTACTGCACAGTTTTGGAATTCGGTCTCTATAGATTGAGTGATGTCTGTCTGTATGACCGTCTGTTATTCTACCTATCCAGAAATTGCTATTTTATATACGTGTTTGGAGGGGAAGCTACCTTCTGATTTTGAAGTTAATCATTCTGCAGGGATACCAAGAACTATTTTCATATTCCAAAAACATGTATTTTTCAACTTCATAGCGTTTTATGGAGAAACACAAGTTTGATGGCTCTTTTTTTTTCCCGAGTTCTTTGACTCCTTATCCTAATTTTTACATCGGATTGATCCCACAATCATCTGATACAAAAAGTGTCACAAAGGGTCAGTGAACTCGGATGCGGTGCCTCTTTGATGTACAGTACACACTGAATGTAACAGAGGTGATAAGAGATGGAGCTTGTTTATTCTACATAAATGGACCATGGTGTCATGCCTACTTACACTATCTCCTTTTACGTCCTTTAACTCGCTGGAAATATTGGTTCATTGTTGATAAATGAGAGTATCGTCAGAAAAAAAAAAGAAAATTGATTTTCTTTTAATGTTGACAATACTGATTTCTCAGTTAATGGTTCCACGTTCTTGAACTGGCTTCACGGAATATAGATCAGGTCATTTAATGAAAAGACCAGCCGTCATAAATGACTGGCTTTCTGACGTCTTGTATTCTTTCTGTCACATGATTTAGATACTAGTAATGTCTCTGTATCTGAGATAAAAAAGGGGGAGGGGTATTTACCACGCTGTCTGTCTTTTCGTTTATCATACGCATTCAGTAACTTTGGAACGTTAAAAAAAGACTCGTTTTGGTACCAAGATTTGATCTTTTAACCTTTACCTTGATCTTGCTTTGAGCATGGCTAAACCTACGCTCAAGAGATGGCTGCCGAAGGGGGGGGGGGGGGGGGGGCATAGCGTTTCACAAACAAAATCAACACGCTTGGCAGACATGACACACGTTTCATCATGGAAATTCTAGTAAATATTAAGAGTTACTAGTATTTGAATTCATGTTCTCGAGTAAGGACCCACTACAATCAATAATTTTTCAGGATATTTACATGTACGTGTACCCATCTGACCTGTGCAAAAATGCAAAATTAATGCTTCGACTGTACGTTCATATCAAATAAATACACGTAGGTCGATTTTAAATGTATAAATTCTTACTCAATTGATGTACATAAATTTGGAATAGCATACTTGTCTTGAAATTGAATATATCAATGATTGCTAAGAGGATATGGTCCAAGCTTTTTGAAGTACAATTGAAAAACTTTATCATTTATTATAGTTTTATCAATTGTCTTTGACCGCGACTTTTGACTTACATTTGACCAACATTGAAAATGTTTAACATTGGACTTAGGACTTTACAGTAAAGAAATTGGACTCTGTGTTGGTACCAAAAAATGTTTGAACATGTCTTTTACCACGACAATTCGAAAATCTTAGAACAATGACCGTGTTTGTTTTAACGAAGGACATAAAATCTTTCTGACATGTGACCTTGACCATTACAATTAATATTCAATTTGAAAATAAGAAACTTAATGAAAATCTACAGAACAGAATGGGCGTTCATATTTAGCACGTGCGGGTCCACACTGATGAAAAAAATAAGAAAATAATGGTAAATCCTCTTGAAAAGTGGATGAAATTCATAGTAGTTTCCAGGAACAAATCGACTCTAACAAAAAATTTAAACAAAGGTGCTACAAAGTATGTTTAGTGACAATTTATTACAACTTTGTGTTTTTTTTGTCTGATCAATTATGAAAAGAATGAATATCATATTTCATAAAAAAAGTATCCAATATTTCTGAAATCAAACGAAAACGACTGCTTTGTAGTGTCCCCTGATAATTGATTCTTCTAGAAATCCAACAAATAAATGTTCACACGTTCGGAAGCTCATATCAGAAAAAAAAAATAATAGCATGTTTTGATTTATTGAATCTAGATAAATATACTGTCACTTTCATTGAGCTATACATTTTTTATCTCGAAAACATTGTATAGGCGGCGGATCTAGATTTATTTCGGGGGGAGGGGGGGGGGGGGGTTAGGGGCACCCATCAGGGAAGAGGGTGGTGTTTCAGTCAATGGAATTGAAGAAAAATCGAAGAAACTGGAAAAGAAATTTTGGCAAATTTCGGGGGGGGGGGGGTTGTGTCCCTCCCAACTCCCCATAGATCCGCACTTGATATGGTTTCATCCTGGGTACCATTTGAAGGATGTGTATCTTACAGCTGAATGAACTGTCATGAAGACTTTTACATAAGACTGATATGGCATCGGCATGAGATGAGAAGCTCTTGTTTTCACTGATATACGTGGCTTTAATATTGATCTGACATTCAGACATTTCAGTAAATCAGTAACGCTAAAATAGATACTGAAGAATCTCGTTCTTCGCTGGTTTTACATGCAATAATCCACTGCATTGGCCGTCGCCATTGATTGCCCGTGCCTACAGCTAGTCTGCTCTCTCGGATGCAGAGCCAACATCTCGCTAATCCCTAATAACTATTCCTTTATCATCACTTAAGAGATTATTATTGGCGAATTATGATCGCTGACTGCTCCCATTAGAGATGAATAGAATAAAAACAATACAGGCTTTAGGATGTAGAATTTCAACAAGGAACCATCATTTTTCTTCAGGGTCGAACTTGTCAAAAGAAATTAGGATTATATCGAACTGACGTGCGTTTTCATAGAGAGTACACTCGAAAGCGATTTACAATTATGTCCCAGAACCACCAGATAATACAGTTCAAGAGTTTTTGATTTTATTTTTCTGAAGATCATATTTGTCTCATTTGATATGGAAATAGATGGTATTAACGAAGCTTTTATTTTGTTTGGGAATTATGTACTTTTACAAGATTTGTGCACTCTAATGCTCACAGTTTCACATTGTAGTATTTACGAATATGATATTCATTAATTATGAATTAAATGTGCTAGACTCTATATTTACAAGTGTTATTAGTTTTCTTTAACAAAGCAGTACTAAGTATGAGATGATGATAGAAAGCGAATCTTTTAAATGAAAAGGGTAATTCCGGTCCTGCATATACGTCATATTGAGGCAACTTCCATGACCAAATTTAGTGCCGCGGACTAGTGGTTAAGGTGTCGGGCCAGTGACTGAAAGGTTGCTGGTTCGAACCGCACTAGTACCATGGATCGGCTGACACATACATACACACGTACTTGTTACGTGTTATATATGAAAAACGTCCTTGTATGTGTTGTGTCTAAATGTCTTGGGGGAAAAATTGGCGCAAAAACATGCATGATTCGAATCTTGCGACGTCAACATTTAAGCAAAATTTCAAATACTTTACATATGACGGGAAAAATTTATAGATCTAGAATACCATAGAAAGAGAAAGTTTGTGATGTTATCATTTTTATTTTATGATTTTTTTCTCAGATTGATTTGTCTGAGATCATGCATCCTTCAAGTTGCAGGTCCAGATGCATCGTATAATTTTTTTGGACACCCTAAGCGTATTTCGATAAAGCATGTATCTTTATTGGTGATAGAGGCCAAATCGGGGGTTATCCGAAGAAAATACATTTCTTTTTTTATCTGAAAATGAGACTTAATATGCATTATTGTTTTTATTTTTTCAGAGATGGACGTCTGCGCGAGCGGGACCAGATATTGGCGATTGATGGTCAGCCTTTAGACATATCTCACCAGGAAGCCATTCGCATTCTGCAGAACGCGCGGGGACTGGTGGTGCTCATTGTCGCTCGTGGGTCCCTCCCACAGCAGTTTGACCAGCCCCCGACCCCAGAGGCAGCACCCCAGGAACAGACTGCCAATGTTCAACCCGAGGCTCAAGCAGATATGGTGGTAAGATGGCATTGATTGTTACGACTCGTCATTTCATGAAGGAGTATATAGTGTTGCATTCCGTCGTCCTTTCGTCCGTCACTGTTTGATTTTCTGGTATTTTCTTTGGCATTTGATGGATTCAAATATTTGGTTTACTGTAGTGCATGCGTGTACAGAAAGTTTAAGTGAGAAAGACGTAGGTTAAGTAGGTCCGTCTTTAAATTAAGAAAATATTGTCCTCGGAAAAAAGAGCTTGAAATTGGTAGTTTCCAGACATTTTCTCCTTGGAGGTTTGATGGATTCAATTGATAATTGGTTTACATATTTATCTCAAGGAAGTGCAAGTCAAGTTCGAATCCAGTGGCAATCCGAAGGCTATTATTATTTTGAGGAGTAAATTATATATTTATACTGACATCATTTCTAATAGTAATGCAAATATACGACTTGGTGTAGGTTATTGAGTTGGTTGAGTAAAATGAAAATTTATAGGTTGTCTTCTTTATTTTTCTACTTGCGGCCTCTATTTCTAAGAAATTTCCAAGTTTTTTTTTTTTGGTTAATTCATAACGAAAAGATGATGGACGATCGAAATCTTCATCAGATGATATTGTCTCTTTGCGTCATGTTCGCCTACATGTTTTGTCCAAGATGACAGTAAGCCAGTTGGATATTTTCATATCTTGAAGATCTAGTGTATAGAACACTGTGCCAGCTTGTGATAAATTATACTGTATGACGTTTGACAATATCTTTGATTACGAATTATGGAAGAAATGACGTTAGACTTCTTAGAATCGACAATTGACTGAATTTCCTGGAGTAAATGTTAAAAAAATGAAGGATCGATAAAGCTTTTTAAAGTTTTTCCATAAACTAGAAAGTCCGAGCTTACAAAGTTGGAATATTATAATCCTTTGTGATGTGTTTTTACCGGATTTGCTTTCACAGATTTAATAATTCCTCAATTTTACATTTGCCAAAAAGTTCGAATTGAAAAAAAAAGATGGTTTGACGGCTTTCGATACATGTGTTTACAATTCTTTTGTGATATTCTTAGGTCCCTTCGTGGTTTGAACCTTTCTTGGACTTTGACCAAACGTTCGAACATTAAGATCGGTGAATTCAAGCATTTTCAGACGATTATAATAACCTTGACTCGTAATGTCGATTTAAGACAATCTGATTTCTATGATTAATGTAGTCCGACCCGGCATTGCAGAGATCAGCATCAATTTTTGCAGGATCTGAACAAAAAGAGCAATAGGTATGGACTCTGATGTCACTGCTCGAGGACCTCTAACGAGCGGTCTTTATCTACACAGAAGACATGGCTATCTCTCTGACCACCGCCTCAAATCTAATCACAATTATCCCCCCTACAACCATCAACTTCTACCTCAGATCGATTCCGTTAATTTCCATGATTTTACTGTATTGCTCCTGCATGTGACTTGAGAGATTTGCATAATGGACATTTTGATCGTGTTTGCCCGCTAAAGAGCCATGAATACGTCTATTGCATTCCATACTGAATTGATTGACGTTATCTCCAGAGATTTGAAAATTTTTGGAATTTAAGATGCAACAAGGAAATTTGTCGTTTATATATTGTCTTTAAATGAAAGGTCACGCAATAGAGGTTCTGGAATTACTGTCCTTATTTAGAAACCCTGCCATTTAAGCATCCGAAAACTAGGTTATGGAGATTGGATATGCCGGAAAATGTAGGTTGCTTCAACCTTGGGGACATCTTAGCGTTTACAAGATTTAATTCATATATGGTCGTGACGATCACATTCTAGAGGATGGTATTTATGTCGTTTAATGTTGAGTGATCAAGAGTTGATTATTCATTCGATAAGCCTAAGACAAAATATATGTCTTGCTGTCTACTTGAAATTGTCAATTAGTCAGACGGACATCGTTGACCATTCGATTAAATCATTTTTTTGCCATTTTTTGATTTCATATACTAAATATTCAACATGTAGTTAAAAATCAATTTTATAAATGATAGACTCAATATTCATTTGTTTTCAATTACATATTGAAGATTTGAAAATGAGGTTATCCTAACAACGCTCAATACATCAAGAACAAGTTGGGAAAAGCAATCTACGTAGTCAAATATGTTCGATGTTTAAGTTCAGCAGTGTTTCTTTGGATTCTAGACTTTTATTGCATTTCTACAAGTAAATTCTAATATAAGTTTTTGACTGCGTGGTTCAAAGAGAACGTTGGAGTATATCTTCATGAGCCTAAAAGATCGATAAAGGTTATGCGACTCGATATCTTTTATCCAATTTTACTTGTTTCATGTCACTTCAGGGACAAATTTGGAAGATTTCCATTTAGCTTTGATAGCTTTTGGCACAAAAACAGAAATGAACGTTCGTATGTGAACAAGATTTCGTACAATTTGAAGGACGGGAAACGAAGGTTAGAGCTCGTGTGTATCATATGAAGCCTCCTACTACATGTATTTTACTACGTGGACATAAGGAGTCGCATGTTTTAACCTTAACAAACCAGTCCAGTCTAAAGATCATACGCTTATGATATCTGTAAATTCTCGAAGGGTTTGAAAAAAATCCTCAATCCCTGAGGCCAAATAGGGACATTTTAGGAAATCATGCATTCTGGAAGTCTGCATCTACGAGGGCTGATTGATATGTTGTGAGCCTCGTTTTTTGGGGGGATACAGAAGGTACTCTTCTGATAGATTATCTTAAAAGAGGACAAACAATAAATGGCAAATACTATATATATGCTTCACTTCTGACACAGTTGCGGGAAAATAGCTCACTAGTTAAAGTTGTGTTGTTCCATCAGGACAATGCTCCTGTTCACAAGTCTGTCACTGCCATGGCTGCCATTCTGGTTGTGGCTTTAATTTGATTGAGCATCCGCCTTATTCACATGATCTTGCCCCATCAGACTTTCATCTATTCCCAAAACTGAAAGCAGCTATTTTGGCACCAACTTTCAGTCCAATGATGACGTCATACTTCTAGTGGATGGCTCTCTGACCAGTCAAGATAATGTGTTCTTTGAAAGTAATATTGAGGTCCTTAAACGCCGGCGACAAAAGTGTATAGATACTGAAGTTGATATGTAGAAAAATAATTCAAAATGTCTTATAAAATTCAAATCCATCAATACGAGGCTCACAACATATCAATCACTCCTCGTATGTCTAGTATTGTTAACGATGATCTGGATTCGCATTAAGAAAAAAAGTTAGTAATCACTTCTTTCTTATAAGAATTCAAGGTCAACAAAAAAGAAGATCCGTTTGAGAAAAATTATTTATATGTATGTCCCACAACTTCGCCATTAATTGTGGAATATTGATGTCTACTTGGTGGATTCTGTAGTTAATCAACTTGAATCCTTCCTCTCTGTCGGTGGTAACTTGACATTGACCACTGCTAGGTCTACTTTTTTGTAGTCTCTAGATTTTCCAAAAATACCAGATCATAACTTGAATAATGCATTGGCTCGGGAGAATTTACCCACCTGAAATGGTTTCCACCAAATGATTGTGTCATGATTCCAAATGCCAAACATTTTGTGCAATGTCTGATGATTGTTCGGACAGATGATATACTCTTGATATAGGTTTTCAAAAGAAACTATAATCCCCCTCTCATTGTGAGCCCTAACTACAACGTATATATTCAAGGTGGTTTGGTACCTTCGGTGTTTTTGTGCGAGATGTTTCAAAGTGTGGTGTTCCTTTCCTTGTTCTTTGCAAGTTATTCAACGGCATTTTGAACATTACATTAAGGGGTATGGACAAAAGTTTATCGGCCATATTGGATTTGACGTGAAACATACTTGAAAATGTGCCGTTCTGCAGAGTTAAGACTCCAGTCTTAACCATTTTAATAATAAGTTTTCTTCACCTGAACATAGTCATTTTCCCATCATTTTGAACAAAAACTGCATCAATATTTTTACATGACAACCATTTGAACTTAGTGCACCGAACTGCACAGCTACGGGTTCGCAGGATTCATGATTAATACTATAACCTACCTTAAACGTTACTATCAACATTTGTCCTCCAATTTTGATCATACTTTCTCAAAATACCGGGTATCTTCATTTTACACGCAAGGGGCTAGTAGCCATATCAACATAGAAATGAATCCAGGGGCGGATCCCCGGAATGTTGCACATTTGTAATTTGTCACCTATAATTCACATGACTATCCCACTTTTCTAATATATATCATGTAAATAATTAATAATTGAATCGAAAACAGTCGAAATTCTAATGAATTTCCCCAGGAACTTTAAAATCGTTTATTTTTTCTACCTATGTTGGGGCGGATCGGCACGTGAAAATGGCTACCTGTAAAAACTCATGTTCGAAAAGACACCATGTTGGATTAACAAGAGATTTATATGATAATGAGACCTTGTACTCAAAATCGAAGGACAAATGGTTGTAGATATAGTATCAATGTAATGTTTAAGGTAAGTTATAGTATTATTAATAAATTCTTCTGAGGTGCAGCTGTGCAGTTCGGTGCATGAATTTAAAAAGTTTCTAATGTTAATATCTCAATGTAATTTTCCGTAGAAAATATGGGAAAATGTAGCTTTTGGGGTTGAGAATACTTGGGATTAAAATAGTTGAAATTGGAGCCATGACTCGGTGTAAGGAAAGATTTTCAATAACACACTACATAAAATCCAATATGGCGAATAACGGTTTGTCCATACCCCTTAAAGAACATCTTGTTTCATCCTTCTTAGGTCGTATTTCGACGGCAATATTATTATGCTTTCGTATTTTGGTCTGTCTGTATTTTGTTTATCTGTTTGTCCGCCCGCAAATACCTTGATTTTGGCCATAAATGAATGATAAATGACAGCGTTTCGATATCTTGTGACAAGAGCTTCGTATTGGTAACAAAAGGTGTGACCTTGCATGACCTTGACCTTGGAGTTTGACACACCTAACACGTGTTTCACGTACAGGCACAAATCTTGCACAGTATTCTAGTCTGGAACCTTTATCTACACATGCCACATTTATATGAATAAATTGTTGTTTCACGTCCAGGAGACTACATTTTGAGTGCACTCTCTTTCATACAAAAAATAATCATCGATAATTTGTATCGATTGAAATATGAGGACATACAAATATTAGAGCTGTATGCCAAGCTGTACTTCAAAGATGCTAGCGGCGATGGAAAAGGAAACTTATTAATTAAAGATTAAAGATTTCGTATTAATAAAGTGGGGATAAAAAGCACAAACAAATTATGGACGAGTTCTTTTCAGGGAAATATCAAATAGTCATATTTGTGGAAATGCAGTGGGTGTATGGCCTTAATCAATACAGAAGCTTGGATGTGGTCCACAGAAGAGGAATCTATTTTTTTTCCTTACAAAACAGTATCAGTCAGTAAATGTTTTACCCCAAAATCGGCTTCATCGTTATATATTGTCCGATCTTGTTGCCAAAGTAGTTATGGAGTTAAAACAAGATTTCCAGATACTCGAACATCGATGGAATCTCGCTTCATTTGATTTATGGAGTTCTGACAAGATTTGCCGTAGAATCTATTCGATTGAGATGAGAAGGGACTCTTCGGAATGAAACCGGTCTATTTTAATCCGGCCTTAGTGAAATTTGATCCGTTATTCTTAACACTGTTTTATGGTCTTTATTCCTTCTCTACTCTCAGACTTGTATTTTTCTAATCGATTTATTTCAAAATAACGGTAGTGTTTTTTACATTTCAATGTCTCTTGTGGCCAAGCTTACTGATTATGCTATGCGGAACTTTAATGGTTTCAACAATATTAAGTGAATGGTAGGGTGGAGGTGACCTTGGAAACTTCTGAGGTAGACCATGATGCTCTGAGCAAAAAAAAAAAAAAATTGTTATCGACGATTAATTAATCAAAAGAGAATCTAATGAATAATTTTGTACATGCACTTTTCAAATCAAATTGCTGAATTGAGCAACACTATTTAGCTACTCTGTATTGCAATAAGCTAGAGTTGTCTTCTAATCTTGTTTCGTTTTCGCGATATCGAATTAAATCATTTCGAGATGAAAATAGCTATAGAGACATCGAGTCGTCAAGGTTACCATGAGGGTTTACCGGAACATCTTTTCCAATTTTTTATTGTTCCACGTTCGTTTTGATCTCAAATTAGCATAGTACGTAATTTATTGGATTTTGCGTAGAGAAAGTGAATTTATTTCACAAATCTACTTGGCTGATGTTGCTTAGCTTTGTGAACGCCCTCGTACAGGTGAAATGCTAGGATGTTATTCTTACACAGCAATTTGATGAAGATATGGAAATATTTCGTGATCTCTGCGAATTTTGAGATTTTGCTAGATAGATGGCATTCTCTTTGAGGGGAAGTTACCACCACGCGATATGTGGGGCCGTGATGGCAGCACTGTGTTACCTGAAAACCAGAAGGGCTGTCACCCATGAACGAATTCATTCATCTGTGTCCAAGGCAGAACCTGTAAGTACAGCCACGCGTTTGGGTACTTCAATTGGTACCAGAATACGTACCAGAATGGTACCCAAGTTACTTAGGAGTCCTAGCCGCAGAGACGGCCAATAACACATTGCTACTCGGACAAAACCATCCAAATAGAAAAGTGATGTTGGCCGTGTCTGTGACTTAGAGTACCAACCAAAACGACCAGAAAGTGACGTCTCTTTTTCACTTTAAATTCTATCTTGGAATCCTCTAATCGATGCGCATGTCATAATTTTCAAAACGTTGGTAGTGATTGGCTGAAATGGGGAGGGAATTTCTAATCAAATGATAATGAAAGCCACCATATCTCTAGTCGAAGTCCCCCAATATCACAGGGGCTATAAAATTTTATATACACGGGGGATAAGGGGATACCTTTGGCCTCTGCATGTGCTCAAAATCTTCTGATAGTTATACATTTTCGATCAAGAAATAAGGTGACATTACATAAGCTGAACATTGCAAAAAAGTTTTACGGTGCAAAAGGTACTCCGTTCAAATGCAAGATGTAGCGTAGATGTTTTTAGCTATCCTGTAAAATAGACTGCACAACACGCTGATCAATGACCTACAATTGTTGTTAACAGCTGTTGTGGTCTAGACCCTATAGAAAACTTTTTACACATTTGATGTGCAACATTCTGTGACCTAATAGTGTATTGATAATCTATACAGGGAAAACATATGCTGTTGATGATGTTATTGGATATCCAGTCCCAGTCACACAGTAGTTATCTACTATGTCGATGTATATTTTTCTTGTAGTATTTGAGCAACTAGTCATTTTGGACGCCTCCTTGTTTGATTTCCGAAAAAAGCAATTTCTCGCGAAAAAAGGAAAACGTCATTAAGGTCAAGACAGACCGATAAAAAGTTAGGTCTATTGCAATAGAGAATGTCTGGTCAGCGGAGCTATAACGTCTCACACCCTAAGCTAATTTGTAAAGAAGAGCTCCTGATTTTCTCCCACTTTCTAGTTCGATATTCGGAGTTTTGCCAAAGAATCTTTAAATTGTCATAAATGGAGTGGTGAATTATATTCATTGTTGGGTATAATGTACAGTCTTTCGTTTTTAGATGGGGGTAATTTCATGGTAATGTGTGAATCTAGCTTTTAGCTACGGCTTTTAATCCCTAACATTTCAGAATACTTCGATGAATTATTATGCCGTGTTTTTGCGTGAAGCCGATCATAACCTAGTGTTGTCCATCACTCAGAACACTCTCTGAAACGTCTCCTCTCGCATTACGATCTTGAACAGTGTCTGATGATGCGAAACAAGTATTGTAACAATATTTTGAACAATATTTGATCAAATCTTGATAGACGTCCAACTGTCATAGATTGAACAACAAGAAACATTCGGTTCCACAAAGAAATGAAGTAACCCTTCAGTACGAATGTCTCGTTTTGTTTTTTACAAACCTCTGTCTGTCCGTCTGTCCTCTTGCTGGTGCTACCAAGGCTTGTTAGACAAAGATATGTAGCCACCTAGGATGATGTGTATTTCAAATGTCAAATACATCTTTTATTATATACTTTGCCAAAGGTCAAGGCCTCACGTCCGCAAAAATTATCAACAACCAATAAAAACCTTCAAGATGCAGATTTAGCTTTTTTTTTTAAGTTTACGGTGAATCATGCTTAACTTCTTGACATTGTCAATTATCGAGTCAGTGATGTTTACCTGATGGAGAATAAACTTTTGTTGGCTTGTAATTTGGTTGTTTTAATAAAGCAGCATTATCAAAGGGAAGTTTTCGCCTCACACTGATAGAAAGACATGGAGCAGGTGATTATAACGATTTGAAAGTTGATACCAATTTAGCATGAAAGAAAATAGATTGCGAGCTATACACAGTGTTCAGAACGGATTCAATTTATTTCTTTTAGACGGATGACGGGGTGAAAGAAAGGTTTCTGGCAATCACCATTATCTTGGAAAATAAATTGAACTGGCATATACGACTATTAGATGCCAAGGTTAACGCCCTTGACTCTCCATATCCCTTCCCTGGGTAATGGGAAAACTAATTTGTAATTACTCCAGTGTGCATGTACTGGTCAGCTCTTTTTCTCGGACAATTTATTTACATCTTCAGTCTCCATGAAGTGTGCAGTGTCTAGAATTTTTTCCAGGTGAAATCTATACCTTAAAAATAAGCAATAGTTGCATTCCATGATGGGATCATGAATCCCCTCTTATAGATCCGTACGCGCCATACAAATCGGTTAAAATATCAAAATACTGAATTTTCTTCAATTCAAGCAGGACGCTTAGATGTCTTTTACTTCCACTTGCTGGCTAGATCTCTGTCGCCTTTAGTTGACATGACATCAGACCTTGACCTTTAACTTACTATTCAAAATTCTTTCCAGTACTTCAAGTTTATCTTGAAAAGCAAAGTTTCTTTTTGGTCAGAACTTCCATGCTTTTGCTTTTCTATCTTGACCTACATTTTTACATTTTTTTTTTAAAGAGAATACCTTCTTTATGCGTCTCTTGATATATACATCTTTTAACCTTCGCTGTATCAATACTTGTATTAATGGTTGAATCTTTCTCTTCCAGTTGAACACAGAATGGACCCAGATTGACGTGATTGACCTAGTTAACGACGGTTCGGGGCTGGGGTTTGGTATTATTGGTGGGCGTAGTACAGGTGTAGTGGTCAAAACCATATTACCTGGTGGTATAGCAGACGTGGTAAGTAGGCCACCAATTTTTGGAAAATAAAATGAGTTGGGACAATATAAACCCGTTTTAACATTCAATGTGCCTATTATCATATTCTTCTATACTACAAATCTTTTATTTACAGTATATTGAGTATTTTAAACCAGTACTTTTATTGTAGAAAGTAAATTTCATTGATTTGAACTTTCAATCCTTTTTGTCTACATTTATGCCAAAATTCTGGATTTTTAGGCAATGTAAAGTACATGTAATTATTCAGAGGAGGTTTTGGGCCATCGGTAAGTAGCAGTAGATCCACGAATGATTTCAAAACACTATAAAAATGTAAGTTCTTATTTTAGTCTATCTGTTTTCAGAATGGCAGACTACAGAGTGGTGACCATCTACTACAGATTGGCGATGTTAACGTACGAGGTATGGGGTCAGAGCAGGTAGCGGCAGTATTACGTCAGGCAGGAAGTGACGTCAGACTGATCGTAGCCAGACCCGTCAACGAACCATCCCCTCTCTCTGGACCACACGCCATAGTGCCCACTCATCAACTTGACGAACACTTGGCACAAATAAATAATATTCTCCATATAAACGATAACATGGGTTATGGGACTCCGGGATATGAATTGTCTGAAGATAACTTGGTGACTGAGCAGCATGGAATGGGAATTGTACAAGTCCATCGTGTAAGGAAATTAAAACAGTGCTCCTGGATAACTAGATATTCTAATGCAATGTTGCAATAACGTCAACTTTCATTGGCTGTTCACGTTTTAGTTAGGACTGTAAAACGAGAACATACTCGCCACTATTATTACTTATTACTGATAACTACTCAATGTTTCATTTTCATGAAAATAGAAATTGCATTAGAATAGGGTGAACTAGATTCTGAAGTAAATGCTGATTTTCCGTTTTAGGCATTGTTTGAAAAAAACCCCTCAATTTGCAATAGTAAAACCAGCATTTACTGTCCGCAAACTTAACATCAGGAGCTAATATTCCCTAATTCTCTTGCTACTGGCATAAAGTTATTTGTCTTGACTGTTCATCTGCCTGTACTCAAAAACTTAAACCTTTGCCATAACTTTGGAATGGTAAAATTTAAAGAAATTGGGCTTTCATGTTTCATATGTATATTCCCTGTGACAAAACCTTTCCATGGGTGCCTGATTTTCTTACCTTGGTTACACTTTTGTATTTTGATCTTGGAGTTTGATGTATTTTTGAAAAAAATTCTTTAATCTTAGCCATAACTTCTGAATGCTAAGTGATAGGGTGTTAATATTTCCCATGTGTATTGAATAAGACAAGGCCTTTATATGGGTACAAAAATGTTTGACCATGATATGACCTTGATCTTGGAGTAAGACCTTCTTTTGAAAAAACTTTAACCTTGGTGATTTTTTGTTGCAAGAACTTTCTACTGGTATCAACACTTTTAATTTTGTTACATTGACCTTGGACTTTGACCTTCTTTTTAAGGTAACAACTTTTGTACTGACAAAAATTAATATTCTGACTAGGTTATAGTACATGTATTACACAAATGATTTTATACTTTTAAAACAAAAAGAAACGGGAATATCAGGCATAGAAGTTTCCACTTTTGTTAGAAACTGATACTGTAAACGTGGTTATTTTTTGCTGGGGGAAAATTTCGCGATTTTAACATCAAGACATTATGCGTGGGCAAAATTTTTGTAATGAAAATGCATTTCTCATGAATGCAGCAGGGATATTTTCGTGCAGGAAAATTTTCGCAATCTCCATAGATTTGCAAAAGAGGCAAAAAATACCCCAAGTAAAAAGGGTTAGGGCCACAAGATCCCTAAATCGGCCCTCGATTTTTCTCTAGAAATAAATTTCATGAGAAATACTTGATATCTCTCATGAAAATACATGAATGTTTACTGCTATTCATGAAAAGAAAAATATCACCAAACAAAGTGCCATTTAACTGTAATGACGTCATGACGTTATTGACAAAATATGACGAAAATTGCTGGGAACTTTGTCTTTTATCGAAGAATTCAATGTGGCCGCATGCGTTAACTGAGACAAAACGTTTATGACAAAAGGATATGATAATCTTCACATATAAATTTTCCATCTTAGTTAATGCATGCAGCCATTGATAATTTAATAGAAGTTTCTGCATCAATTTCGTGGAATAAGACATAATTTGGTGTTTTTAAAGGGCTTAAAGGTATTGATAAACGCAATTTTTACAAAAGATAGATTCGTGAATCAGTAGAGAACATTTCAAAATGATAAATAACAGTTAATTATATAAAGTACAATGTTCAAAATTAGGGCCAATATCGGGCTTCGTGGCCCTACCCCTTTCCATGTTTTCAGTAGTTCTAAGATGGCAACCTCTTGTTACATTGCTCTATTTAATCTCATTACATTTCTCAATTTTATCTTTTAGTCACAATACGATGATGAATACCCAGAGATTCAATATTTTGATGTTGATCTGCTAAAGGATAGTCAGGGACTTGGTATAACCATCGCAGGTTATGTGGGAAAGGATGGTACTCCAGGTAAGATAGTCAGGGACTTGGTATAACTATAGCAGGTTATGTGGGAAAGGATGGTACTCCAGGTAAGATAGTCAGGGACTTGGTATAACCATCGCAGGTTATGTGGGAAAGGATGGCACTCCAGGTAAGATAGTCAGGGACTTGGTATAACCATCGCAGGTTATGTGGGAAAGGATGGCACTCCAGGTAAGATAGTCAGGGACTTGGTATAACCATCGCAGGTTATGTGGGAAAGGATGGCACTCCAGGTGAGATAGTCAGGGACTTGGTATAACTATAGCAGGTTATGTGGGGAAGGATGGCACTCCAGGTAAGATAGTCAGGGACTTGGTATAACTATAGCAGGTTATGTGGGGAAGGATGGCACTCTAGGTAGATTGGTCAGGGACTTGGTATAACCATCGAAGGTTATGTGGGGAAGGATGGCACTCCAGGTAAGATAGTCAAGGACTTGGTATAACCATCGCAGGTTATGTGGGAAAGGATGGCACTCCAGGTAAGATAGTCAAGGACTTGGTATAACCATCGAAGGTTATGTGGGAAAGGATGGCACTCCAGGTAAGATAGTCAGGGACTTGGTATAACCATCGCAGGTTATGTGGGAAAGGATGGCACTCCAGGTAAGATAGTCAGGGACTTGGTATAACCATCGCAGGTTATGTGGGAAAGGATGGCACTCCAGGTAAGATAGTCAGGGACTTGGTATAACCATCGAAGGTTATGTGGGAAAGGATGGCACTCCAGGTAAGATAGTCAGGGACTTGGTATAACCATCGAAGGTTATGTGGGGAAGGATGGCACTCCAGGTAAGATAGTCAGGGACTTGGTATAACCCTCGCAGGTTATGTGGGAAAGGATGGCACTCCAGGTAAGATAGTCAAGGACTTGGTATAACTATAGCAGGTTATGTCGGAAAGGATGTTACTCAAGGTAAGATAGTCAGGGACTTGGTATAACCATCGCAGGTTATGTGGGAAAGGATGACACTCCAGGTAAGATAGTCAAGGACTTGGTATAACCATTGCAGGTTATGTGGGAAAGGATGGCACTCCAGGTAAGATAGTCAAGGACTTGGTATAACCATCGCAGGTTATGTGGGAAAGGATGGCACTCCAGGTAAGATAGTCAAGGACTTGGTATAACTATAGCAGGTTATGTGGGAAAGGATGGCACTCCAGGTAAGGTAGTCAGGGACTTTAACTATAGCAGGTTATGTGGGAAAGGATGGTACTCCAGGTAAGATAGTCAGGGACTTGGTATAACCATCGCAGGTTATGTAGGAAAGGATGGCACTCCAGGTAATGTAGTCATGGCCTTGATTTAAAGTTGTAGGTTATATATATGATATCCAAGACTTGGTATGACCAGAAAATGTTATGCGTGAAAAGAAGGTAGTCATGTCCTTATTATGGAAGTTAACTGTTCAGTTATGTACCTTTGGGACTGGATGTTTGCTGACAAATCCCTGAAAATTGCTAATAAAGTATGATTTGTATTTTATGATTTAAATTTTCAAAACTTCAAATATTCAAGGAATGACTGGAATTTTTATTGTTTGATGGAGGTATACCACTTAAAAACTATGGAAACGGTATCAATGGGTATAGAACATGATGCCAAGTTTTCTCTTCTTCTTTTCATGATATTTTTCCATCCAACGAAAAAAAGATTAGATTCATTCGTTATCATTTAATTTCCTTCTAACGAACTTCATGTACTCTGTAATCCATCTATGAACCCTGCACTTCTTCTGAACTTCTCAAAAACTTGTCGTCTGTGATAAATTCATTGAAGAATTTATTTTACTACAGTTTACCAAGAATTTAGTAATTTAGCCAAGTCCCATTTAGTAATCTGCATTATATTATTATAGTATAACATTATAGTAATCCGCATTATACCAAGTCCCATTTAGTAATCCGTATTGTTGTTACAATGAAAAATTAAATGATTTATCTTTCCTACATTTCAGATGAGCTTTGTGGAATATTTGTGAAGAGTATTGCCGAGGGAAGTGCTGCTGCATTGGATGGTAGGATCCAAGTCAATGATCAAATCATTCAGGTAATACAGAAAAGTTTATTATGTTTTAGTGAACGTCTTCTTAGTAAATCAATGCATACTTTGAATGAGGAAGAATAGCTTAAACCTAGCCCTTACTGTTGTGTTTTAGGTGGATAATCAGACTTTACATGGATTTACAAATCACCAGGCTGTGGAGGTTCTAAGAAACACAGCACAAATGGTTCATTTACAGCTGGCCAGGTACCAACATGGACCTAAGTTTGAAAAACTCCAACAATATCTTGGTATGTACAAATGGATTTTTGGCCAGATTGCAAAGCAATTCCGGTCTATAGATTGATGATGTCCATCCTTCCCTCTGTCCGTCCGTCTGCCGTCAAAATTTTGGTTAAAGTTTCTGGTTGAGGCAAAATCTAAGGAACTATATGCAGTAGAAACTTTATATTATACATGAAGCTTGCCCATCACAAGACCTTACAATTTATGCAGTAACATTTGACCTAGTGACCTTGACCTTGGACTTTGACCTAGTTAAAGATTTTGGTTAAAGTTCCTGGTTTAAGCAAAATCTATGGAACTGTATGCAGTAGAAACTTTATATTATACATGTAGGTTGCCCATGACAAGACCTTTCAATTAATGCTGTAACATTTGACCTAGTGACCTTGACCTAGCTAACAATTTTGGTTAAAATTTCTGGTTTAAGCGAAATCTAAGGAACTGTATGCAGTAAAAACTTTATATTATACATGAAGGTTGCCCATGATCAGTCTTAAATTGATGCAGTAACATTTGACCTAGTGACTTTGACCTAGTTAAAGATTTTGGTTAAAGTTTCTGGTTTAAGCAAAATCTAAGGAACTGTATGCAGTAGAAACTTTATATTATACATGTAGGTTGCCCATGACCAGACCTAAATTTATGCAGTAACATTTGACCTAGTGACTTTGACCATGGACTTTGACCTAGTTAAAGATTTTGGTTAAAGTTTCTGGTTTAAGCAAAATCTGAGGTACTGTATGCAGTAGAAACTTTATATTATACATGTAGGTTACCCATGACAAGACCTAGATTTATGCCGTAACATTTGACCTAGTGACCTTTACCTTGGACTTTGACCTAGTTAAAGATTTTGGTCAAAGTTTCTGGTATAAGCAAAATCTAAGGAACTGTATGCAATATAAACTTTATATTTTACATGTAGGTTGCCTATTACAAGACCTCTCAATGTATGCTGTAACATTTGACAACATGACCTTTACCTTGGACTTTGACCTAGTTGAAGATTTTGGTTAAAATTTCTGGTTTAAGCAAAATCTAAGGAACTGTATGCAGTAGAAACTTTATATTATACATGTAGGTTGCCTCTGACAAAACCTCTCAATGTATGCTGTAATATTTGACCTAGTGGTGACAAAAACTTACTTTGCAATCCGGCCATACCGTCTTTAGCGGTGTTTTATTATACACAAGGGACAAATTGTTTATAGATATATGTATATATCTATTTGTCTTCCTTACACAGAGAATGGAATCCATTTGACAGCGATAATTTCAGATGATAAGTGATACAAATGTACTATGATTTATATTATTTGAGCTTTATTGTCGAAAGGTAATCTTTTATCACTGGCAACCTTCTTTGATAAAGGAATCAAAAAGTGTAATCTCTAAAATCCTTAGGAGCTTTAGGTCAAGATGTGCACATGCATTATATGTTCTGACGATGCTGTTGGGACTTTATTGTGCAAGAACATGTTAATATCTTTAAAATATCTTTTTACAATTTACTATAAGAATTGACCAATGATGAGTATGTAATGTGCTTTTTTTTTTAGCTCAACCAAATTATTCCATGTTGCCACCTGGCATGGGGATGAACATGGGTGTATCTCAGATGGATATGCCAGCCACCATCCTGCCACAGATGGCTGAGCCACTTAACCAGCAGCCACCAATGGCTAACCATGTGAATGGTCTGCCACCGATGGTACAGCCTGGTAACCAGCAGGTGGAGTTAGATGACATACGTCTAAACACGGATGATGATTACAGTAAGAAAAGTTTTGTAGATGTTAGGAACTTCTTTAGTTTCAATATTGCAATAACATGCTTTGTAAAATTTTTAGTTTGTCTTATTATGGTTTGAAATATTGAGTTTTATTGTGAAGGAAATGCATCACCTAGATATTTTTCTTGAAAGGTCTTGTTGAGATATTTTCCTCTCTATGATTGTTTTGATGATAGAAATTTTAAATTCAAATGAACTTGCTACTTTCTAGATATGATCTTGAAATGAGTAGAATAAGAGTAGTTTTTAGCTCACCTCACAAAGTGAGAGGGAGCTTATGCTATCACCCTGTCGTCTGCGTCTGCGTCCGCGTCTGCACTAGTATGTTAAGAGTTTTATTTCTCTATTATAAGTGCTAGGAAGTTCAAACTTGCACAGATGATGCGTCTTTATGAGTACATCACAAATCTACGTTCAAATGTAGGTCATGACCTATATTTTCCACTTGTGTGCACAGGTTAGGAAGAATTGGGAATCAATGTTAAGAAGTTTTATTTCTCTATTATAAGTTCTAGGAAGTTCAAACTTGCACAAATGATGCGTCTTTATGAGTAGATCACAAATCTACATTCAAATGTAGGTCATGACCTATATTTTCCGCTTGAGTGCACATGTTAGGAAGATTTGGGAATCAATGTTAAGAAGTTTTATTTCTCTATTATAAGTGCTAGGAAGTTCAAACTTGCTCAGATGATGCGTCTTTAAGACTAGATCACGAATCTACGTTCAAATGTAGGTCATGATCTATATTGCTGCTTGAGTGCACATGTTAGGAAGATTTGGGAATCAATGTTAAGAAGTTTTATTTCTCTATTATAAGTGCTAGGAAGTTCAAACTTGCTCAGATGATGCGTCTTTAAGACTAGATCACAAATCTACGTTCAAATGTAGGTCATGACCTATATTTTCCGCTTGAGTGCACATGTAAGGAAGATTTTGGTATCAATGTTAAGAAGTTTTATTTCTCTATTATAAGTGCTAGGAAGTTCAAACTTGCACAGATGATGCGTCTTTAAAAGTAGATCACGTATCTAAGTTCAAATGTAGGTCATGACCTATATTTTCTGCTTGAGTGCACATGTTAGGAAGATTTGGGTATCAATGTTAAGAAGTTTTATTTCTCTATTATAAGTTCTAGGAAGTTCAAACTTGCACAGATGATGCTTCCTTAAGAGAAGATCACGAATCTACGTTTAAATGTAGGTTATGACCTATATTTTCTGCTTGAGTGCACATGTTAGGAAGATTTGGGTATCAATAGAGTATACCCATTCAGGCAAAATTTGGGTCAATAAATGAAATACTCTACTTCCCTATTCTATTTTGTTTTTGTGTGGTATCATTTTTGTTGGTTCTCTGTAGGACAGGTTTTCAAATTCAATACTGTGTATTCTTTGACTCCTGCCATGATAGAATACTGCCATGAAGTGAGCTTTGTAATCTTTGATTACACTATGTTTCATATTTGTAATTAATTATGCTGATATCTTAAAAATCCTGATCTCAAATGTTACCTTGAGTATTCAATGCATCAGAAGTATTATTTTCTGTGCTTTCCTCAAAGATCTAGTAAATACAGACATTTGTCATAATATTATTCTCTTTACTGATTCATCTCAATATTGGGTACATGTATATCATTTGGAACCAATGTACACAAAGGCCTCACACATTATATGAAAAGGGTTAGGTGCGCTAACCCCTCAATTTGACCATATTATATACATGAAAATAATGTAACGAAAAGAATAATTTACTATTGCCTATATCAATGAAGAAATAAATTTCAAAAAAGATGTGTGAGATTCAACTTCATTTTCTTGCATCATTTGCTCAGGATTATGGCATATGAAGGAAAATCTGCATCATAATTTTTCAAAACTAAGTAGTGGACCACACCTTGTTCAAAATAGATTAAATATGCAAATGTTCAAAATAAATTAAATATGCGAAGAGAACAGGCACAAGGTTATCTGATATGGCTGTATAAGAAAATATTTCTGACAAAGGTTGGGCTGCTTCTTAACTTCATAACTTATATAGGAAAGTCTTCCATTTATATCTCCATACTCAAATTACTCAAGTGTTGTGCCTTTAAAGTGAAGTACTTTTTACATAGTTCAAAGGACCATACTTCTTTAAGAATTCTTTAAAATTCCTTAAATTTGAAAAATAATGTAATTCTGAAAATAGGACCCACATAACAGGTTACTATGATTACTCCATTGTTGAATCTTCTTGCAAATTTTGCAATGTCTTTTCAGCGTATGTGTGCATTTTCCTATCATTTACGGAAATAGTGCATATAATTGTTAGTGCATCATTATCTGTTCTTTCATTGTTTTAGAGGTGCCTCATGCGTTGGCACATCGGTTGTTATCCTGTCACACTTTGTTTCCTATATATCCATCTTCCATTAAGAGGAAATATTATTTTTTTAAAGAATTGTGAAGAAGAGTTTCTGAATAAAAAAATAAAAAAGGCAATAGATGACTTTGATGGAAAGCAATTTCAAAAAAATATTTTATTGATTGAAAATCTGCTATCTCCCTATACACTCCATTAAGATCGAGTGTTTCCGAGACACTTTAGATAAAATTTCTATGTTCTAATTCAAACAGCTTTGATCTTACACTGTAGGTGTAATGTGATGCAGAGTCATAACCCAGGGGACAGAAATGACACCACTTGGTTCTGTGATCGATAAATGATGTGTTAAAATGTTTTTGGGCTGCAAGATAAAAGTCCCTTTGAAGCTTACAGCTTATTTACATATCCAGAGCTTGAAGAACAATGCTCTGACAAAAACAGATTACTGTATATCACTAGATTTGAATTCTGTCAGAGATTCGGCATTGACCAAGTATTTGTAAAGAACGGCACATGATTGTTAACTTCATATCTTGTTAGGAAACTTGTGCCTTTGTTTCGCTGTAATTTTAACATTTCAAAAGCATTCTGATGTGCAAAATCGTTCAGTATTGTTGCAATCAGTTTTACAGATTTTATTTTAAGCTTTGTTAAAAAAAACTGTCCTGCTATGCTATAAAGAAATATTTTGATTCTGAAAAGAAGATAGACAGATTTTTGACAGAAAATGTCATATTTCAGCTAATTCATCTTGCATTCAAGTTACATTGTTGTTTCATTTTACCATTTTTCTGGTTTTTAGAGAAACTGACCACTTATTATATAGAGAATTAGTTTCATATTTACACATATTAGTCTTTCCATTCTCACTATTGATAGATTTTTCAAATTTCTGATACACTTGTGAACATTTGCTCAATCAATGCTAATCAGAATGTAAACAGAAAGTAGACCAGCTGTTATACATCTAAATGTTATAACTTACCTATTGATCTAGCTGGACAATGAACCAAGACTGGTCTGTGATTTGGTAGCGTTGGTCTGTTCATTTTTCTTATCATTTATATGTCTGTGTCAAGTGTTTGATTAAGCATAGCTAATTGAAATTTTGCATTATTGAAAGTTCTAAATTTGAGGTTTTGGAAAATTGATGTCTACTTCTTTTGTTGGTTTTACTGAAAAATTGTGGTAAGGGATATCTAGTTAAAACTTGACATGAAGGTAGAATGCACAAAGGTACTTGCAGTGTTCTTGACATTGGGTATTCTACATTTGTGTTTTGCTTCTTCACAAAGAAGTATTGAGGGATATCCTTTGAGAAATATCAAGTTGAAAGTCAATATTAAGATAGACTGTGATGAGAGATACTCATTGCAAAGTTGTAGCCTTCAACGTGACCTAAACGTAAAAATTGCTGTTGTATATATATTTACTGTAGAAGAACAAATTTCAATCTTTCCCATTGTATACTGTTAAAGTTTCTCAGAACTTCAGCTTTGAAACTGTTTTTATAGAAAGCAAGTTTGAATTTTCTTAAAGACAAGAATAGAAATTTGTGATTTCATTTGGAGAGAGAGTACCACACTGCAGGACATAAGAAAAACTGGCATTGGAAACCATTGAAATTTTTGCTTGATATTGATTTCTTCTGACATATCAAACTTTGTTGGTCATGGACTCTAAATGTACCTTGGTATTTTTATGATCTGAATGCACTGAAGATAGCACAGAACAAAAGAAAATGAGAAATTTGGTGTGTAATGGAGATACAGAAAGACTGGACTTACTGAACTTGTACATTTGGAGTTAAACATGTAATAGTTTAGTAAAGATAGATAAAAGATCAGTTTTATGGACAGTGAAGGGAATTTTTAGCTATACATGTACATGAACATATAATTTGTCTTTCAGTATAATGTAATTTTCACTCAGACTTCTTTAGATGGTCCCTTTACTAATGAGATTAGCTTAATCTGTCTTTATCATCCAAGTATTTTTAAAATGCCAAAGTTTTCCGACGTCTTTATTTCATTATTGAAAACAGATGTAAAAACTTCGAACATCGGAGAACTTAATGAAATCATTTCCCCGGAAGATAGATGTTGTCTTACGGTTTTTAACGCAAAATTAGGTTTAAAGCTAATTTAAAATAGTTCCAGCATAAAACTGCAGTGTCAGAATCGTCGAAGAATGAAAAAATGGGCAAAAAAATATAAAAGGAGACGGTTTAAACGTGAAAACGTTTTCTTAAAGTCGGGAAATTAGTATGCACTGGGTGTCAATTATAACACGGGACATGCATTACATCAGCTACTGGCTGTTTTAATAAGTGAAATACGACGCTATCAACTCATGTTTTGCAGGTTTAGTGTGAAAGTCCATCGATTTTAAGACTACGCTAAGCACCGCTCATTTAACACAGCATGTTATCCATCGACCTTTTGTCTTGGAAATGGATGCTTTTATTTGTACTTGATGATCATATTTGCTTATCCTTTTTACCTCACAATTACCTTTAACTTGTATAATGAATAAATATCCCCCCTTCAAGAGAGAGAGAGAGAGAGAGATAGAGAGAGAGTAGAAAAAAAAAGTTCTTAGAAAAAATGTAAAGCCACATACATTTCATGTTCAAATCAAATTTAAGGTTGCCTATTTGCATATAATAGTAAGAAGCGATATGATAAATCCTAATGTTGTATTTTAGAACGTTTTTATTGCGTGCGAAATGGAATAGTTGGAACAACTCTATCCCGGAAAGGAACATAATGTTGCGTGACGTTACATGGCTCAGACGGCTGTAATGTTATGTTTCCTTCTGAATTTTCGTATGATTTTACAAATATCACGCGACATTGTTCTGGCCCTGATATTTTGAATATATAAATGATATTTTAATGACTTGAGGTATTTACTAGAATCTCTAGTCTAGAGGTCCACCAGTCGTTGTCATGCAGTGTTTGGAGGATTTATTTGGATTTTTGATCGTTTTACCCATTACAATGAAATATATATATAAAAAAATCAAAAACCTTTCTTGCATCTGGAAAATAAGAAGAAAAAAATGTCGCCTTTTTTGGATGAAAAGGAAAGAACATTCTCGTGTTGTTGAACATGCAATACAGAACGTAATTATTTACTTTTGTCGACAAATTATTGTACTCTGCATGAATATATATGCATTTTGTTTGTCATTGTTAATGAGTCTGCCTCTCCGTGTGGCTGATAGACGGACTTCGGAGATCTGAAATCTTTTATAAAGTCCCAAGTTGCTTTACAAAGTGCAAGTTTTCGTTATTGGGTCGGAAATATGGAGAGTGTCCATAATGGCGAAACAAATTATGTTTGACGGTACATGTCAACTCTTCAACTACAAATATGACAAGTTTCAAAATGTTTTACTTTCTGAATCAACATCAATGTTTATTTCGATAATGGATCGCATTTGATTGATGGTATCAAAGATCACTTAGACGGATATATTTTTTTGATTGGTTGGTTTGAAATCGACCCTATTCTATTGCCCAAGTCGCCATTGACATCCAGTCGATACTGATTAACACTTGACAACTTGTTATTGGCAAGCTAATCAAAAAGAGGGAGATTCTAAATGGATAAATGGTATTTTATTACGACAGTTTTGTATCGTGAATTGTTCTGTAATTTTCTTCCACTGATATTACCTGTATACGGGGATGCAATGGAGCATACAGTGGTGGAATCCGCAGGGACGCCAAGGCACAATTTGGTCAATTCTGGCGTCCAAGAGTTGAGGAAGAGTTGGTCATCATGATTTATAGAGGAAACAGCGTGAGAATTCAGGAGTTACCTGATCAATATCCACTGATTGATTGGCTAAGATTAATTATTGAACCTGAAGGAGCTAAGACTTAGGTTTCATGGACATAGACGTATCCAGTGGTGTTAGACTAAACATATCTGGCTCGTATCGTGTTATGATCACCTGTTCCGGACTACAATTACGTCAAGATGTGTCTTTAATAGGATGATGACGCTTTTCTGTGCTTTACCTAGAATCTATATTTTTAGACATTCTTAGCACGAATCTTTCGAACTCGAGGTCCTGTTCTCGCAAAAGACATTTCGTTGTTTTAGTGACTGTGTTTTTGAGAATTTTCTAAGCGGGATTTAAATGAAGATTTGTTGGGATATAGAGTACCCATGCCTTCATGACAGCACGTATGGTGACCTCTCCTGCTGCAATGAGGTTTCGTTTGTTTTGCGTAATAAGAGACGTCTCAATATGTCATCCGCCTTGTGAGTTGAGTTGTGTATTCATACGCTACTGCAGGAATGTATGTGTATCAAAGGAGAAATTATTCCTTGATCTTCGAACACTCTCTTTAATGGAACTGCAACGATTCACCACAATGTACTGAAAATTCTTACCTCCTGACCTGAATCGCAAGTCACTTGAGTAATATAGTCCTATAATGCATATGATTATGTAGTTACAGTGGCAACAGACAGTCGTTTGCTATCCGGTCTTTACCGAACAGACCGAATAGCAAACGACTCTCTGTTGTCACTGTAACTGATAATTATGTAAACATGCTCAATAATTATGACAAGGACTTTTACCTAGTGAACAAATTTGAGGACCGTCAATTGATGTGTAAACGACACACAATGACAGTCATTATTTTGCTTGTTGCAATATTTTCACCCCAGTGATTTAAAATTATCATGAAGGTCAAATTTTCATATTATGTCACAATTGCAAGGAAAATCAATTATTGAATTAGCAAATGATGAATATATCGAGTCTGAATAATTATCGAGACATTAAAATCGAACCGAATCAAAAAGTTCCCGAATCGTTGCAGCTCTACTGTTTACATATTAGTATCTGCAAGAGATTATAGAACTCGTAGAAACAAAACTTTTCACGAACAGAAGTTTAATTGCAGTTGAGAATTGTTCAATCTGAATGATTCTCCTTAAAATTTATTTGATCAATTAGTTTACCCCATCGCCCTTGTTTCCCATATAACTTGTCCTACTTGCGGTGAGAGGATCAGAGTAATAGAGATAAATGTTGATTTCATTGGGAAATCTACTCTTCTTCAATTCTAAAAGCTGAACTTAATTGAAGATCGAATGTATACTATCATCTCTTCATCAACTGCGTTGATATTTTTTCATTAGATGTGGCCTTGACCTAATTCTGCAAGGAACCATTTAGTCTCTGTAATTTGAAATAAAAAGTGATGATTGGTATCAGTTGAAAAAGCGAAAAAAAAAAAACAACAAAAACAAACAAAACAAAACAAAAAACCAAACAAACAAACGAAGTTTCTTATTGAATGTATTCTTCAAGCAAAATTATGTATTCAAAACCTTAAGAAATTTTCACTCTTCTGAGTTCTTCAAAACGCGCATCGTATCGCATTTGTGGGGAAAAAGGAAAGAAGACAGTCGCCCAATAGCCAATTATTGTTTTCCAGATTGCCTTCAAATTAAGACAACATTATTATCCAGTATCAATGAAATTGTATGATATAATCAGATTGAGGGTCTATCAGTATCAGCTATCCGGGACATGGTACACTGCCAAGCTTTTATATTAAGTCATATTGTTCTTTTACAGCCGGAGAATTGTCACCTGACGTGGAAGCGGCAATTAAAGCATGCTGGGAACCAATTATCGGAAGCGACTTCGAAGTAGTGGTATGCTAAAGGCTTTTTGCATGTTTTCCTTGTATAAGGAAGTTATTTCTGTCTGTGATCATGCTCTGTCTCTGTTCTATTTCATCAAATCCCATGACCTTATATAATCTATTTATTGTGAAATGTAGGTCAGCATTAGCAATCCACAATATTTTAAAGAGCATTTCTTGTAAATTGACGAAAATTGATTTTATATTTCTCAATTATGGGATTTATTGTTTTACCCTGAAGGCTCCTTTGCTCTCATATTGAGATTTACATGAATTTGCTATATCACAAGTAAAGAGTGCAATACTAAAAGTAGAAATATTTTGAATTGATAATAGGAATTTTTACCTAAAATGGCACCAAAGATGTCAATTACACAAATATAGGCTCTGAATCTGTTACCTTAATTTGTCATTGAACTTCTGACCTTGAAAATCAATAGGCAACTTCTTGTCAAGATTATGTTGTATTGTTAGTTTTCAGATTATCAAGTCCTATGGTTGAACAATCTATAACTTGTCACCAAAAATTTACTGTAGCAGTAACCAAGGACTTATAAACTGTTTATTAGTCCTTACTATAACTTGACCTCTGACCTTGAAAATCAGTTGGTTTCTTCCTCTTATTACAATGAAGCTATATGAAAGTACATGTAGGAGCTTCCTGGTCTAAATACATGTATTTGGTCCCGATATGGGGACAAATGGACAAGGAACAAATACTGCCCAGACAGATGCATATGGTGTCATACTATGATTTGTTTTTCTTTCGATGGTTGTTGGAAAAAAATGATGATGGAAAAATTATATATTGTATACTAAATACAGACATGTATAATATCAAGATTACATTTAGAGTTTCAGGAGTATCTAATTTCAAATTTCTGTTAAAATTTCTCAAAACTTTACAATAAGAGACCACATTTATTGCCTTTACACAATGTGATTCATGTACAAGCTTCAGTAGTCATGTCATTAAATTGACCCTTAAATATCAAATCATTAGAAGCTCAAATCTGCCTGATCTCTCCCTGATTCTGTCCTTCTTTAATGAACACAGGACGTCAATAAGTGTGTCTTGTAAGAACACGAAGCGGGACGTATTTAGGGTTTGCCAGTGATTAGACGTAATAAACGTATGAGTAATTACGGTTTTGCTTTGCCTGATTTCTGGCTATTTCGATTGTAAAGTGCCAATTTAGTCCTGCATTTTCTACCATTAAGTCTGCTCCAATCACATGTCAATGCGAATCAGATTCATTTTATGTCTGACATGTTACATGCTAAAAGTTTTTTTAGGGGAAAAAATTCAATATCAGTATAGGTTTTATATCTTAAGGTAGTGGAAGAATTTATGATTAGGGATCTCTGATTGGTTAACTCCTATAAAAATGTACCAGCTCCATTTAATAGTATGCAATTTATGATTTTTTAATAACACTTTTTTATTAAAAACTTGTATTGATTCCTCTCTGGAATTTGCAATGATTTGTTGAATAGAGTTTAATGATTAACTTTTGAAAATATGAAGCAAAAGTAAAAATTGATATTTTTAAATTCCTGATAGAAAAAAATTGAATATTCTTCATAATGGAAATGATATTAGAATAGATAACAGACTTACTAGTGGTAAAAACGTTGATTGTAAAACTACCCACATCTGCACAAGTGTGAGGTGGGAGGTGATAGACTGTTATATTATTACAGAGTAAACTACCGTTAAAAGATCTATTATATAACACCTACACCCAAATCATGAGCAGCTATTTATAAATTGTTCTGATTTTTAGGTTGCACAACTGTCAAAGTTCCGTGAAGGTGGCGGACTGGGAATCAGCCTTGAAGGTACGGTAGATGTAGAGAATGGGGTAGAAGTACGACCACATCATTACATACGCTCAATTTTACACGATGGTCCAGTCGGTATAAACGGCAGATTGATGAGTGGAGACGAACTTCTTGAGGTAAGTCCTACCTCTGTTAAACTTCTTGAGGTCAAACAGCATGAAGTATTGGAAATTTAGTAAAATTTTATCCTCATAAAAATTATGATTTAAGTACCTTCAAAGTTAAGTCACAAAATTCTGAACGTTTTGATTCCCATATACTAACTCGGGTAATCTTGAAACTTTTTTACCAAAAATTATCAGCTCATTTTATGTATAATAGAGCTTTTCACAATAAAATTCACTATGATCACTTTTGTCTTTTCACATTGTATTTTACCTGCCCAAAACAATGAAATTATGTCATAGTGGTACATGCAACTTTTTAGAGTGGTATGACTTCACTTTGTCATTTCATTGTTTTGAGTTTGTAAAACATCACTTGAAAAGACAATAGTGATCTGAATGAATCTTTTAATGAAAAGGTCTATACATGAAATAGTTGAAATGTTGTTAATGTATGATATTTTGAGATTTTTCATTTTCTCTTTCAAGGTTAATGGTAAACGATTACTGGGCCTGAACCACAAAGAAGTTGTGGGAATACTCAAGGAGCTTCCTCAGCATGTCCGACTCGTGTGTGCGCGCAGGAAGAAACCTCCAAACGCTAACTATGCAGATCAGGATGATCAATTTATGACCTCTCAGTTAAACTTTACAGGCGTCAACGAAGTGCCGCCTATTTCTGAGAGGCTTGTGAAAGCCAAATCAGAGATTACATTGACATCAGCTGAAAATTCAGCCATGCCAAATGCACTCAACAAAAACAAGTCACGTTCTTTAGAACCACTGACGAACTTAGCAATGTGGAGTGCTGAACCGGTTGTGATAGAATTAAAAAAGGGAGATAAGGGCCTTGGATTTAGCATTTTAGATTACCAGGTACATGTATAGAACTTTTCTAAAAAATAAAAGTTTATAGCCATTACACTTATAATGTACTTTTTATTTCTCACTTTGGTCAAGGAAATCTTTTTAGATTTTGTCAAGTGTTTTCCCTATACATAGGGGGTAAGTAACATTCAAGATTTACGTGTGTGCTTTTGCTTGAGCTAGGGCATTGCTAATGGATGCAAGTCTGAGTC
Source organism: Pinctada fucata (assembly GCA_028142955.1). Classification (NCBI taxonomy): domain Eukaryota; kingdom Metazoa; phylum Mollusca; class Bivalvia; order Pterioida; family Pteriidae; genus Pinctada; species Pinctada fucata. Next base: position 59,187,486 of record AP027103.1, on the reverse strand, counting down.
CACACACATCCATTTTATTTACAAATATAATTAACAAAATATACAATAACATTTTGTGTACATTTGAAAATTTTGTAATTATTCTTTGATAAACAAATTTCTTTTTATCAGTATTATAGCTCATTTTACTCTGTTTTAGGGTTCTCTCTTTGAACATAAAAAATACATAGTTTTCTTTAACCATCATAGGACCCTGTCAACCCTTCTGAGACTGTGATAGTTATTAAAAGTTTAGTTCCTGGAGGAGTTGCTCAAGTTGACGGGCGACTTGTACCCGGGGATAGGCTTATTTTTGTCAACGAGGAAAATCTTGAAAATGCCACTTTGGACGATGCTGTGGATGCTTTAAAAGGTGCTCCTAAAGGAATTGTAAGGATAGGTGTGGCCAAACCATTGCCGCTGGCGAATAATGCCTTCCAACAGGATGATATACAGGTAATTCTCACAGTCATATATTTTTGGATGGGTAAGTGGTAAGATTTGAAGAAGATTGTTTCCAGGTACCTGGCGGGATGAGAAAAGATTTTAATCTTCCCCGTAAATTTTTAACACGATTTTTACTGCAAGAGAAATGATTTTTGTCTGCCATAAAAATTGCATTTCAATGAGGGTTGAAGGTTATGTATAAATGGACTCTAGAAGTGTTTTGAGGTCCTAAGCCAGAGTTGCATTATGCTTCCATAAGACTTCCAAGTGGTGGTCCTGCTTGATGGAACTCGGTATTCTGTATGGGCCAAGGTCAAAGTCACTAATGAAGGCTCAAATATGCAAAAGGCAACGTACCGATATATTGCGATATGAGGCTTCGCAATACATACCATGGTATTTGTTTTCAAAGACCGGTTTTTTGACGATTTTTTTTTTGTCTTCATATTTTCATGTTGTATCTTTGAAAATTATGAGCAAATTACGACTCAAAATACTGGTACATCAATAGGGTCATTTAAATTGCCAAAGGTGGATTCATGTGTCCTTGTTGTTGTGATATCTCACATTTAAGATACATGTATGACCTTTAAGTTACAACGTCGTGAATTACATCATGCTTATTCTTAAACAAGACGAAATGTCCGTACTATGCTACACAGCCTGATAGATTCCAAGAAATAAATAAATAATGCTTGTTTGACCTTTACAAACGTACTTCAACACCCTACACATGTAAAGGACAAAATTTGATTATCATTTGCATACAAATTTGCAAGAAAGACTTGACCATGTTATAGCTCGATTCTTAGCAAGTTTCTAGTTCATGATTGGCATAATGTTGAAATTCACGGATGTTCGCCTTTCCTGTCATCTATTTAATAAGGGTAGTTCAAATGAAATTTAAGTTTCCAAGCGACTTCTTGCACTGTCTGTCCATGAGTGTCTGCCAAATTTTAATTTCCTTCAACCGGATATTTATGCATGAAATTTATGATTATAGAAGGACTGTCATTTGTTTTCACATGCCTATCATTATTATTGTTATATCATGGAACCATTTTCTGATTTTCAAATAAAATTTTGAAAGCAAAATTGAAGTAGGAAAATGAAAATCGTAAGGAATCTCTATGTTATAAAATATCGCAATACAAATTTGACCCACAATACTCAGCTCTAACGTTAGAGCTATACATGATTTATAGAAAGGGAGGAAAATTTGCCATTTCATACCTACCCTTTTTACTAGCCAAGATAATATATGAGAAATTTTATTTTCTGCATGATTAACTTACCCACTATAATACACAAGACTTCATATACTGTAAATGTATTAGCCATTTTGCTTGCTTTCACAGAGTGCCACTTTTCCCTTCACCACCCCTGGATACATGGAAAACAGCTATTATCACCAAATGCCTCCCCAGCCCAACCTCACCCAATCAGCAGAAAACCTACAACGACAAATCCCTAACCAGATCCCTCCTCTTTCTCCCCAAAACCTTTCCCAAATTAACCGTAACGAATCATCATCCAGTAGCGACAGAGACCAAGGTCTGAATCAAAGACAGGACAGCTTCTATGAAAGTGATGAGGAAGTCGCTGCCATATCACCACCAAATAAAGTAGAAAAACCTGTAACTTCTCCTAGACCAAGCTTAGATAAGAAACAAGAAAATGTGCATCAAGCTTCTGGCTCCTCGGTTTCGTATGAAAATGAAAGTGTCTTTCAGGAAATGAGAGCTGGAATAGTGAAAGGAGAAGTCAATCAGAGAAAAGTTCCCATACCCCAGCCCCGCTCATCCTTGCCAGAACAGGAACATTCTATTAGGTTACATAATGACGGCAGCACAAATCTGACTAGTTTAACACAAGAAAAAGACGTCGTGGGAGGTAAGGCAGTGGTGGATTATGAAAGTCCACGCTCGCAATCTCCAGCAGACTACGAGAACACCACAATGGCGCCACTGCCTACGTACGAGGAAGCAGTATCAGGTGACATGGAGGACATGCCTCTCGAGGCAGAGTTCTTTAATATGGACGATCTGGAAGCTCCTCCTGCTCCGCCAAGATCTGACTCCCAGAATGCAATTCTGCTGGATGAAGTCGTGAAGGCAGAGGAACACCATCTAGACGCTGCACTACAATCTGATGAGGTATATAAACATTCTGTCAAATATACACATATCATCATACATAAGTCATGATAATTGTGACATACTTTCTCATTTTAAGGTGTACTTTAATGATGTTTTGATGAAATAACATATTCTGTAAAAAAAAAATTACGTTTTTATGAAAATAGAGTCATCATTATCTTTCTTTTTTATGAGCGTTTCAAGTAATAAGTAGATCAGTAAAAAAAAAATTACGAACATTTTTTCTTGAGTGAAGGGGAGCAACTCCCATATATTTATCTACTTTGGTATGGTTTTCGCTGAGTGATTTGAGTTGCAATTTGATGACTCAATTACTGCTCCTTCAAGCTAGTCATTTTCTGTAACGACCCATGTTGCAATATTTACTATAGCCTATGCATGCTAGCTAGTTATATGATGAAAATATTCTGTCAGGTTGTTTGTTTTAATCAGTCTCGTGTAATAGAACTATATACCAAATTGCCCTGTGCTTTTCCTCAATTTAGATCTTTATTTTATTATTAATGAAAAGCAAATTGAAATAAAGCTTTCCGTATTGACGAAACAATTAATGTCCAGAACTTTATTTGCTTCATTAGTCTACTTTGGCCGAAATTACGTAATTTCCTGATGCAACTCGATTCCAGTTGTGGATATTGAGTTGCAGAAACAAATTGGAAAGCAGATAGAATGGAAATTGTTGAGGCTTTTCTGTCAAATCGAGTTTCAGGAAATGAAAATTTACATAGATAGAATTAATGGGAGGAAGGGATAAGCCAGGTTGAATTTGATTGATAGATGAATGTCTAGTTTCAAAACTTAATCTTTTGGTTTTGTTTGTACCCTCTATGCACATGCTAGGAACATATTTTATCTTTTACATATAACATATAATAGATGAGCTTTTAGGGGAAAAAAGATAAAGACAATTTCTCAAAATTCAAATCTTTTGTAGTAGGTGACTTGTACAGTAATTTACGATTAACAATGGAAGAAATTAAGTTTCAATGCAACACCCTGACAGAATTAGGCTAATGTGTGAAATTGTGTTTGAATGAAGCTTTTGTGTAACTGTGTTCTTCATAACGTGTTTGGTTTGATTTCTGACAGCCCCAATCTTCTCCAAGGAGTGAAAAGGCGGGGTCGACCCAAAAACGTACTCCCCCACCTATTCCTCCTAAACCTCAAATGGTATCACCCAAAGTTCAGAAGATCTTGGTAAAACCCTCAAGAAAGGTAATGACTCAGTCTTTGGGCCATATTACTCCTGTATGTATCTTTAATTTGGTGATGTGTGCATTAACTTTGTCGTCTAACCATTTGTTAGCATGCTCACACTTTATATTTTGTAACCACGAATGTGACATTTTTTGTCGGCAGTTTGCATGGGAATAAACCTGATCAGCCACCTTCCGTTTGCTTAGATATTTTCGTTGTTTATTTTGTTTTAACAGAGAAATAACCATTACTTTATATATGATATGACAGTAGAGCTGTTCTGTATCACGATATTCCAGGAAAAGCTTCCCAAATGTAGACTAGAAACTTCACATATTCTCACGGAATTTGTGACTTATCATTCATTTATCATTCATCAGCTAATTAAGGAGGATGAGTTACACAGAATAATGATAATAAAACACTATCATCTTGCACACCCATTTCAACTTTGTCCCCCCTGTTCATTCATAGATATCACCATAGAAAAATCAACTCCCATTATTATAGTGAGTACTCCTGCTGCTATTTATTCCCATCCTGATTCCTCATTTTAAACATGAAAACTACTCATTCCATAGATAAAACTGTGACAGCTAAGTAAATCGAAGATCAGCTCTATATCTTATTTGAATGAAACAAAGAATTGCAGCATGTGTTTCAGATTTTGCTTTCCACTTTTATCTCTTTTTTTCTATGTTGTTTAATCCCTGAGGTGCATGAGTTCTTCTCCAGTGAATCTGATTTTAAACATGCTGGGTAAATATATTTATCACATTATGAGATTATTTTAGTTTAAATCATTGTGTGACGTGTAGTTTATGCCATTATTTCGTTGCTTTCAGGATGTTGCTCCCCCGCCGCCCCTCCCTGTATCTTCTCCCCCTCCCCTGGAGGAGAAGAAAGCTCAACCAACGGAGGGAGAAGTCAATATCCAGGTAAAGATATATATCAAGAGTTGTCTATCTTTGTCTACAGGCTTGCTCTGTTGTTATTAGTTTCCCCTACCCCTTTAATTGTTGTTATAGAGATAATATTCAAATGCCTTGAGTGCAGTGTAACATCTAAACTTAAGCTGTTTAATTTCTCTTAAAATTTTGCAAAAGCATTCACGACATGTAATATCTGGTTTGAAATAATCAGTAAAAAGTTCCATTCTATGGAATGAGTCACATACATAAAGTACATGCCTTCAAGTTAACATCATAGTCATCTATGTGATGTAACATGTCTTAACTGTAGGATTATGTAAGTGGCATGAAAATGGGCCATCATTAAATAGCAATAAGTGACAAAAACCATAAACTTATTGTTAACAAGCAATAAATGTCAGAAAAATAATACCCAGATTATTATTCCTAATAAATGACAGAACGAAGATCTAATAAACTTCTATAAATGTCAGCAAATGTTAGTCTTCGTAAAAAATTTAGAGCACCCATTTGGATATATTCACATTAAATCTAAAAATTTGTTAGATACATACAATAGTAATCGTTTTGGAGAAAAAAATAAGATTTTCAATTTGTGAAAACACATAAATCTTGGATTCTTATTCCATACAAAAGAATCCTTTCACTTTCTATTAAGGCAATTTCAAATAGCTGCACATTTGTTGTTTGTCTTTAGTGTTAGAATCACACTTAAGAATTATTACAGCCATATTAAATGTGTGCACCATCTAACAAATTAATATGAATTCTTAAAATAACGAGTTACCAACTCATATTAAATATACTCATTGAGGATTTATATTCATGATTCACAATGCATTTCATGTATGTATACAAACTTTCTTCATATAGCCGTTGAGGGTAGCGAGGGTTGTTAGACGAATCGGCCCTCGTCCATGGGTAAGACCACTGATCCTTAACCAATAATTTTGTATTATACTTTACACTCTTTTTGTCATAACTTCATACTTATCACCAGAAAGGCTGTCTTTGTATGTGTTAAATATTTCTCTTCAGAGATTTTAAAAGTCTTAATCACTGTTTACTACAGTATTAAAGCATGCTGAGAAAGGAATGTAGAATTTTTAGATTGTTTCATGTTTCTGTGTATCGTTAACTATGTCGTTTCAAAAATATTAAGTTTGCTAACAAGGAAAAAAATATAAGGTTTCAAATGTCAGAAAAAAATAATGTTAAAACAATGGTTTCCAGATGACAACTTTTAAGAACTATTTCACAAATAAAAATCAAATTTGGATGTATGATTACTCACCAGGAGGTTAAGTAGCCTGATTTTAAGATCAAAAGGTTAAAGGTTAAGGTCACTATTAGGAAAATTACACATATTAAGATAATTTTTTTCTGATGATAACTCAATAACCTTTTAACCTATCCAAACCAGTTTGAATAAATGGTGACTTATGTAGAGGGGAGGAAGTTTATAGATTTTTGGGTCAAAGGTCAAGGTCACTGGTAGGAGAAATGTACTTTAAATGTGGATTTTAATTGATAATTTTAGATAGTTATATATCACTATTATTATATTGTCTAAACCAAATTTTATAAATGAATAATGATCAAGAGGGGAAGACACATAGATTGGTTTTAGGGTGAAAAGGTCAATGTAAAGGTAACTATTCCTCTCGTTGATTGTTATCACAGGAATAGGTACACATGTTTTACAAATATTTTGTGTAGCATATTAAATTTTCAAATCCTTATCTGTATTTCTCATTTTGATATACATATCCTTCTTTCAGTTTGTTATGAAAAGTTGTTGAAGGTTAGAATGTGCCAAACATTCATAGGAACCTAAAGTAATTTTAGAGTTGTCATATTAAGATGCATGGTTGTTTATTTTGTTCAAATTCAGAATGTTTAACAAGCATGTCCTTATACTTTCCTTTAGCCAAGATAAAGGTTATGTCATTGTGTAAGAAACTTCTTTTCTTTTGGGGGGTTAAGTCGAACTCCCTTCTGAACATGACATGCAATGCTAAAAGCAACATTAAGGAATTACTTTGTTTAGTGTCTGTCTGTCTGTCTGTCTGTCTGCTAGTCCCATGTTTACATATGTGGCTATAACTAACTTGATATACATTATACTTTGACAAACACACAGTAATGATCTAGCATGAGGAGAGACTTTAAAAATGTATTGAGAGTTAAGATCACACTCAAGGTCAAGGTCACATTCTAATGTAGAAAACGTAACTCTTCTTAGACTGTCTAGTTATATCACGGTTGTAAAAGGTGTAGAGAGAGGTTACTAAGTCCTCTTCTAGGAGCTCTAGAATTGTTAATTCAAAATTACATTTATCTTGGCCATGAAATTGAATTTTGTTAGTTTATAGATAAAAGTACTTTTTGGTTGATTATGTGGAGTTGTGACGAAATATATTGGTAAATGCAAACTATGAATATATCCACACATATCCTACTCATATAATGATATATATATCCCCTTTCTCCGATAATTACAACCGTCCATTTCTTTCCCATGTGAGGGTCATTCAAGATATACATCCATAGTTAGAACAAACTTGACCTTTTGCCTATAGTTGTAGTTCCTGTCAGAGTTACCTTTAGTTGACACTCTGTGGCGATTTCAAGCAAATCAAAAAAAGGACAGTGTCTCTTTGAAATATGTTTGTATGTTATCCGTCCGAATGTCAAACGACGATGGTTAGTGTAATGATGAAGACTTACTCCACATCTACGGGGTCATACTGGCAGCAAGATTGCTCATATAAACCTGTATGAAATATAAGAAAAGTAAAAGATATCAGGTTTCTGAAAGTTAGTAAGTGTTGCCAATGTGACACTAAAAGGTTTAAATGATTATAAATACTAGTATACCGCGGTTGGTTTGTTGTGAAAGTCAAGGTTCCTGTTTGAAAGATCAGTGTCGCTGACACTAAATTGTATTTTGGAAAGTACATTGTTTTGACTTCGCTATATGAAAAGTAAGAACATTATTAAGTCGAGAAGTTGATCAAATTGCAACTCTTTAAAGAAGGGTCTTTGTAGTACTCCACCCTTTTCCCATTTGATTCGTGTGTGTTCTGCTGTGATCTCTGTAACATTGTATTGTCGGAGATTTTCTCCTTATTTTTTTCTATTCATAGTACATTACAAGACAATAAAAGTTAAAGAAGCATTGTAAGAATTGCCCTCGTCTGATCTCGAGGATCAATATTTACTGCACAAAAAGGACAATGCTGTAGTGTAACGCGTGGGTCGTCAAATATCAATATAAGACTTGACTTAATTATAATGAGAGTATGGTGTAGGCTATACTTGATCTAACTCCTACCTTATTGTCCCAATTAATGGTATTGTAGGCACACAATAGAAGAGAATTTATATGAGACTTGTAAATATTTGGAGAAATACGAAAGAAAAACCATCAAATCTTACTTATAAAATCTTACTTGCTACGTCTAAGTATACAAATTTTGTGAAGAGACCATCGTATAACTGGACTCCAACCAGTACGACTTGACAGATTTTCATTTAAGACATTAAAAACTAAGATGGAAAAAATCATGTATTCTATGGTTGAAGTAATAAATATATTTATTTGCATGATTTATAAGCTCTGTGTATCATAATACGATGGAAGGATAATAATAAAGGTATCTTTGATATGTGCATTTTATTATAAGGTGATTCACGGAAAGAAATACTAATTTCGTATTGTTATGAAATATGCGCATATTTATGTTTCCTCAAAATTATTTTGGAATCATATTGTCGCTATCGTGTCAGTCAGTCCTTCAATCTGTCCGCTCGAGAGTGTATCATCTCCTTAACCAATTCTTAAAAGGGACTTGCATCCTCATACCAGGTTAACATACTTCAAACAATTCAATTATCAGAATGTGAACTTTTGAAGTTTATTATCAAATTATAACTTCAGTTTTGATGCAGTCCGTGGAACACCTTTTTTTTTAAATTTTATTTTTATATGGTAATTGGCCTCTCAGTCTATCGGAAATAAGTAGTTTTTAATTGATTACATGTATCATAGACGTTATACGTCTATGCATGTATACATGAAAATAGTAGTACATTATGATAAAACAGAAATAAATGTAGGTGAACGATATATTATAACACGAACTTCACAAAGAATGTCTGAATACACTTTTTATTTTTACATTTAGGCATTGCTATTAGTTAATGAGAAATGGTATATCGGTTAATTTTTAGAATTTCGTATACGAATTGTCTGTTAAACTCTCGAGTTCAGAAAAAAACCTATTTATTTCTTACGAAGGTAGAACCTCAGAACGTATAAACAAGGAAGCAGAGTTGTCATTGGTTCTAATTAAAAAAATCAAAAATCATTTCTCAGAAAATTATTTTTTGTGTTGCATCATCGAATGCCAGTTAAGTATGAACATGGTAAACACGGAAGCTTGAATCTATTGTCTGAACTCTTTTAAATGTGTACTCTTTTTCAAGTGCATAAAGGGGACGATACGTTCTGACCAGAAAGGGAAGGGATTCGTTACAATTATTTATTACTTTCTTAGGGACCATTAACCAAGTTTCTATTCAATAATTTTCATGATTTGTTTGCGAAAATAGTATACTTCTGTGAGAAACAGTTAATTCCTTATTTGATGTACTGTTGATAGAGGAAATGAAAAAGAGAACTCTAGATACTCTTTGTTTTCTGAGAAGACAAAGAAAGATCTGGCCTGTAACACCGTAATCTGAGAGTTACAAACAGTTGACAAAGGTGACCGTCCTTCGTGTGATTCCAATTAAAAGCTTATATCATGAAGGGTTTAGCTTCAATCTGACCCAATTTTCCGATTCTAGGTCAAGAGTTTGAAATCGACATTATTTTGTAATATCGTTGGCCTCGGTTGTAGGGACACCGATGATAATTGGATCTTTTTTATGAGCATGTTTATTTCAGAATGTAGATTGGGGGAAAAGGGAAGCTTATTGTATCAAGGGTAAATGGTAATTAAAAGTATTGATGTTTTCATTTTTAAGCATCTTTTATTCCACTCACTTAACAAACGAGCTTGTTTATCCTCGAAATTGGAACTCTGACTTTATCCACGATTTCTTTGGATTTGATGTTTAACGAGATATGTCCAGGTCTTTGACAGACAATGTTATGCTGATAAGACATTTAAATATCAGAACAACCATGCGGAAGTGTATTCCATCTATCGACCCGTATTCGTCTCGATAAATGATATGTTTGTCCGAATGTTAGGAGTTCTAAAGTATAGAATTTCATTTATGCTAAGATCACTTTTGATGGTAGATTTGTTTTATTGAAAATTTTGACATTATGAAATATGCGCTATGTTGCAAATGCATTTCTGAAAGTGAACAAAATTTTGGTTTCAGGCCAGCCCGAAAGGCGTTTCAAGCAGCAAGACGGACAGCGTCCAAGCCTCCGGTTCAGTGGACCAATCAAGTGACCTTACATCTACGCAATCACCCTCCACCACTCCCCGTACTATGTCGCCCGGCAGGTCGCCCGTCGCCTCGCCCAGTCTGATGCGAACACTCTCAGGCGGACCCGACGCTCTATCCGTGTCATTGGAGAAAATGATCAAGATTAAAAAAGCCACAGACCCACTCGGTTAGTCCACTTTCTTATCCACCTTCCATACTTTTAAGCTATATTTATATACATGTTTTTCATATTGAATATTTTTTTCCAAGAAATTAAACGTGTATTGCACTGTGAATTTGCTTTATCAATGATACTGACTGCAAACTTTAACTACAATACAGTTCAGAATGTTAAAAAGCTGAACGTTGGAAAGTTTGAAAGAGAAGTGAATATAAGATGTCCTGTTGTCTTGTACTTATGTTTTTCAAAAGTTTTTCGGAAATTCTTTTGACTGAAGTGACCTAGAAAGTTGAATACATTTATATTAAGCCATTGTCATAGCCCCTTGTCCCCTTGTTAGGCATAAGGTATCTGTCCATGCGTAAACATTTCACAATTTTTTCTACTTCTCTGTAACCAATCAACAAGTTTTATGCAAGTGTACAAGGTCTTCCGCCAAGTTTTTGTATTGGACCCTATCTGTCAAATATGGCCATCAAGGGCTCTGATTGACTTACAAGATTTTGACCTTTCCATAATGGCTGTATAGAATTAATCGAAACATTCATAGAAGTGAATGGATGAAGTAATCAAAGTCCTTTGTCAGTTTGTGAAATTCATGTTTTTCAACTGAAGCAAGCATGCGCACTTCTCTACGAAAAGTTTGTTTTGATAATATGGGCAATAAACCAATGGATATATATTTTTCTTTCTCTGGCATAGACTCAGTGCATTTAATATCTTGAAACCTTACAGAAAGCAAGTTCTCAATGTCCCCTTCTAAAACTGCATTTTGATCCATTGATTAAAATAGCAGCCAGTGCATCTGTACAGTAAAAGTAAATCTTACCTTTGCTCAGCAATTGCTGCACAGAATTTCACCAAATCTTTGAGACTTTGTTAAAGCACACTTTCTATTTCTAATGATATGGTACTCAGATAGAGATTTAAGTCCCACTTTGGTCACTTGTTTCTTTTACAGAAAAAAAATTGAATTATGTAACAGAGTATTATTTCACATATTATTATTCATGATTGTAAAAACTTTTATCAATTATCATGGCAGTATTACATATAATCATTATATTCAGAATTTAATTGTAAAATTATATTAAAACCATATCTCTGCAGAGCGATACACTCTAGGTATGACAATCATGTTAACTGCTTTAATCATATAGCAGAAAGGATTTTACTTTTATTATTTCTAAATCTTAGAGACTGGTTTGAGCAAAGAGGACATAGAATAACATATAGCTGTCCAAGATGTCACGTGCACACTTGTGTTTTATTGTACTCAATGTTTAATTGTATTGTTGTCAAAGAAATAAGTAATAAATGTGATATGTACATTGTATTTGAAAAAGATATTATTGTGTAAAGAGCCTTGAAAACTTCACTGTGCTAGTTTTAGATACTAGTATATAGATTCTTTTTAGATTACTTTTACTTCCCTCCACCTTCTATCAATTGTTACCAGAAACTCATATCTGCCTTTTGATAATAATGTTTAGGTTGTTTTCCTTAGTTTTATACCATTCTGCGATTCTATGCCCTAAATCTTGCTGAAATAAATCAGAAAAATACACATGTAGAGTTTCAACTAGTGTTACATTTCAAATGCCTCTCTGTAGTGAACATTTATGAAATTTCACCTTTTTGTCACCATTCGTCCACCAGTTGCCCAATCTTGTTGTACACATTTTTAGGCTTTTATTGTTTTGTCCTTTTAGATGATCACTTGACAATAATATCCTCCTCCTAAGCGCTTTTAACAAACCACAAGTCAGTCTTTCTTCTACAATTATGATTTTTGATATAGTTCGTACAAACATTTCCACAGCTGAGTCATGACCTTGACTTTAAGTTGACTTTGTTTTAAGGTCATATAACCTCATTCAAGATCAGACAGGTACATGATGTAAATTTGTGCAGCCATTTGACCCTAATGGTATGATATAAGATTGACCAAGGGTCACATGACCTGTGACGTGTTTGCTGCAAAAGACTTTGTGTATCTATTGAAACAGCTTTTCTACACTTGGTACAGAGGAAACTTTGCATAATTATTCTTTGAGGGAAGAAAATAGAAACAACAAAACCAAAAAAGGAAAAAAAGGAATGACCTTAGCCATAATTTCAAATAGCTAGTTCATACTTTGACATTCAATGCTGAAATTCTTGCCTGATGTATTGTCAAACTTCAAACAAATTGCCTCTTTTGTTTTGGGAACCAAGTTCTTGATCATCTTGTATATGTTAAGGTAGCTGTAAAAAAAATTGCTTATTTGCCTTGATGAAATGCTTTTGAAAATACATATACCGGGTAATGAGCATTATACTTGAAACTTTCTACCTAGACTCACCACTACCAAGTGGCATATCATACTTAATGTTGCATCTCCTTGATATTCCTATTCTCCAGCATATCTCACATGGGGAACCATTTGGTGCAACAACTTTTAGAAATTTCAGCCATCTGCATTCTTGTTTCATTTCAGTATCCTGTTCTCTTCAAAACCTGCTTTTGTTTCTTGCCTTCCATGGAGTTATATTTCTTAGTATTAGAGCAATACCTGATGATTTAAGACCAAAATGTTTTACTGCATTGTTTCTTTTAGTATTAGAGCAATACATGAGGAAGACCAAAGTATTTTAATGCATAGTCTCTTTGTTCTATTTTCTGAAAATCTATCTCATGTTTGTTTTCAAGGCTCTCTAATGACGTCTTTGCTCTTTAATGAAGTATATTACCCATGTATATGCTTTTGCATGAAAAACTTAACTGGAGTTGGTCCCTAAGAAAGCAACTAACACACGAATCGCTTATAGTGGCAAATTGGAGTTGCATAAGTGAAAGGTTCAACACCAGGGATTTATATAGGAATCCATTAAAATTCTATTTTAGAAGTTTTCTTGATTTAGAGTTAATAAATACCCATTACATTTATTTTCATCTATCTCTTCAGAGAAAATACTCTCTCTTTTATAGTGATATCAATTCTATTGAAATTATATGTGTTTGGGATACCTACAGCTTTCTCATACTTATTTAATGCCCCTATTATTCTGGGATTTATTGATTTTGTCCTACTCTGTCTTTCTGTTGTCCATTCCTTCAGTCAAAGTCTGAGTAAATCTGAGTAACCTGACTCTGAGTAAATCTGAGTTACTTGTTCAGAGTAAATCTGTGTAACTTGACCTTTGAACTACACCTTCGGTCATAAAAGTTCTAAAATTTTAAACCAATGTGAGTAACATTTTGTCATTTATATGAAGTGATTGAGATTTTGATATTTTGAAATTTCTTATGGAATAGAAAGTTTCATTATATTGCAATATCTGTACCTTTTAAACTTGATTTTTGACTTCAAGGCAGGCAAGACCTTAATTTCTCTTTAGATATTTTTACTCACATCCTTTGACCTTCTTAACAGCTGTATAATAGCAGCTAGGGAGATAAAGTTTCACAAACACATCCCGTTTTCTACTGACTAAAGTAGTTTTTCCAAAGTACATCAAACACTGTACATTATAAGTTAATAAGTTGGATTCCTTTGCTTTTATTGTCATATAAAAAGCTTAATTAACAAAATGCCCTTTACTCTATATAAAGCTGATTTCTTAATAAGAGTGTTTTCATGAAAATATATTTTCCACTGCTAATATTTTGAAAATTATAATTTGTTTTTAGGTGTTTCGGTTGAGTCTGTTGAGAAAGGAATCAATGGTTGTCAGGTTAAAAGCTTGACAAAGTCTGGAGCAATAGCAAAGGATGGGCGGATTCAAGTTGGAGATTACATTACATCAGTCAATAACGAGAGTATGAGAAGAATTACGAATGCCCAGGCCCGGGCTATTATCAGACGGGCCTCACTGCTTGGCATTGATATAAGGTACTTTCAACATCTTCAAAGTAGAGAAAAATTGTTCAGAGTCAGAATTGGTGAAACAATGATATCAAGTGGAGTATTTTTCACTACACCACGATACTATAGATATACTACTAGTATATACATTCACCACCTCTCCATACTACATGTATAGATATCCTACTAGATACTTTTATTAACAGGGGACCAGAAAAACAAACTAAGAAGAACTGAAATGAGTATTTGAGAAGGATAATGGGGAAAAACACATCCGTATTTAACAATTCAGTTTTGCCATTGTGATAGTTAATGAAGTGTTATACAGATTAGATGCCTGACTTCATTAAGTATTGCCCATAGGAATGTTGGTTTCTCCTGAGGCACTCTATCCATTGTTGTCTATATGTCAATGTTCACTCATCTTTAGGATAGCAGAGATTAACTTGACCTAGGTCAATATCTATCTATTATCGTTACGTGAACAATTGAATTCAAGAATAGGGGTCCAGGGTTCGGCATTTGATCAATTTGCTAGTTAGTGTCACAGAATGCCTTTATAGAGAAATTAATTGAAAAGTTTATTTGATAATGCTTGAAAGTTGTAATTATGCCCTCTGCAGTGATTGATAGGGTGTACTTAAAATCCTTTCACCTCTCTTTTGTCTATATATTTTTATGGCGATTTTTCTCCATTATATGGGAACTTTTTGTGTCACCTGCAAAGCATATCAGCACAACTAAAAGGATTAGTTTTGCATGTGTGTCTGTTTGTCTGTCTATATGGTTGTCAAACTTTCAGTTTGTTTACTATGACTATTAAGAATGTCTGATAATGTGAATAATGACAGTCATGGTGAGGTGCAACAGGGAAGGTCAATGACACATTCAAGGTCAAAGTTACGATAGAGTTAAACATAACACTGCAAGGTCTTCTTGGGACATAATTTTGACCCTGAGTGTGTAAACAATACTCTTAATATTTATAGAGCATTCTTGAGATTAGCTCCAAATTGTGCATAAGATTGGTGTTTATCAGTACACATAACATTGCTCCTTGGTCTTAAAAAGTCTTTTAAAAGGGCATTGTCCGAATTTTTATGTCATTCAGAGCAAATGATATAGATTTCTTTTAACATTAATCTCAGGTCTTCTTATCCATTCTTGATTATGTTTTAGGGAATAATGGCCAATAACTCACATTTTTCAACTTTTATTAAAGTTTCAATATATTTCAAGTTTATTCAATCATTGTTCATGGAGTTTTCACACTATCCCACTTTAAAAAGAAACTATACTCACTAATGTCAGCCATAAAATATGAATCTTTCATTCTTTCAGTATCACCTACATACCAGGAAGTGATGCCGCTGCCCATAAAGAGGCTATGGCTAATGCGGAGCCCCCTGTACCGAGCCCACCCCACCCATCCATGATGCCATCTCCAAAGTCAGTACACCATATTTTTTATTGTTGTTAATAAGCTGGTTGGTTGTAAAGAGATTTAAGTCAACCACACATATGTATAAAAACATCAGAATTTCCGATGCTCTGGTTTTTGCTGAATTTCATACGATAGAATTATTAATTTTTGTCATAGGAGGAAATGTGCTTATGTAATTATAAAAATCCAATTTTGTGTTTGAAAACAAAAAAAAATATTTGTGGAATTCAGATAAAACAACTATATATGTACTGAACAAGGGCATAAGAAAGAAAAGGTTGAAATTGCCCTTTTGCAAATTACTGTATTAACGATTGAAATGCAAAATTTACCCCTAGCAAACATTTTGATAGAAAGTAACATTTTGTATATTATGAATATTTATTTGGGTTGACATGTATAGCTATAATCTTAACTTGCATGCATACAAGGATCTTCCCAAAACATTATCGGTAAGCTATGTCATCAGATTTTGTTTGCACTTCATAGCTTTAGTAAACCAATGTGTACATCAAATCTACGTCTTTTTACCAAAAGAAATTTGTTTCTTTTATTGATATGATTGAAAAAAAAGTTCTCATCACAGTATTAGTTTGGCGTGTCTGTAAAAGTGTGTCAGGCAGACATTAAATTTTCTTCTAACTTTTATTGTATACATTATACTGCCAGCAGTCTTTAATGATAAATGAGAAATGCTTATTAAAAATCCAAATCTAATGATTATTGAATACAGTAATAGAATGAAGTCAAGAACTTTTTGTGTACTAGCCAAACAGAAATTTTCCTTGAAGTCCATGAAAACTAGACTTAAAAAGTTAACCCACCCCTCCCCCACCTAAAAAAAAGTTGATTAACAACAATGTAATGCTATTCCCTGGAGTAACCAAACATATTCTATCAATTAATGTCTGCTGATTTGAAGCAGTCTCGGTCCAAAGTCAGACTATTCAATTATAAAGATTACCGTGATGCATTGACTTGTTCCATCAGATTAATTTGTTAAAGAAGGAATCATTGGATTATTTTGTTGAAGGGAAGTGGACACTGAGAAAAGCTGGTCAGCACATCTTATTTAGGTTTCCATTTTTCGAATTAAGAAAAGTGGATTTGGCTGTAAGGTTTTTATCTGCAAAATATAAGAAATACAGACCTTTACAAACAGTCACGTCACAATTCCAGCCAAATATTGATGTGACGTCAAAAGTGTTTTGTTTCCTTCGAGGATTTGTTTACCAATTTGCCTTCACTGAGTATGCCATTACTCTAAACTGTCATTTGTATGGCTGCATCATTATCCAAGGGAAAGATTGTCTAGTGTAGTGATCAAACACTTAAACAGTCTGTGGTAAAACTAGGGCATGGGAGGACATCCGTATTGTCATTGTTACTATAGAAGTAGGTTACCAGACCAATGATGATAAATCTCTTCGACATGCAACCAGATGAAGGAGTACGAAGTTTGATAACAAGACCTTTCCTTTGTCTGCTGATAATTCATTCTGTCTAAAGATTGCTGCATAAGATACGTCAGATAAATGGCAGTAATGATGTTGGAGCCAAGTCTTACGTCATCTGCGATGAGCAATCCTGTCTTTTTCATTAGAAAATGCCATTTTATGAATATGTCAGCACTATTTGTAACACAGTTTTGTGTAACATTCAGAGGAAGTGAACATGATGAATGATAACTCATCTTTCATTTATGGGATTAGTTACTTCTCCCCAGGGATAGCATTTTAATCTAAATTTCAAATTTGATTGAAAAAAATTTATATGTTGCCACAGTTGTGGTGCTTATGAAATTCTCCTGTAGGCATGTACTTTTAAAATACAAATATTTCCAACAAATGAATCTTTCCTTTTAAGTGCAAACATATCTCCTCTGGCTACACCACAGGGGTCAGAAGGGGCCCCCTCTCCTCCCAACTCTCCCCGACGAGTAGTCCAAGTGTCTGCCAACAAGTCAACATTCCAATCACTCGAACCTGCCCCTGTATCACCCCGTCAGAAATCTCTGTCAGCTGATGGTTCACCTGCCACTAGTAACCAGACTTGGGGACCGCCCAGAACTGTGGAACTACAACGTGAACCAGGAAAAAGTCTGGGAATCAGTATTGTTGGTATGTCCAAAGCTTCAAATTTTACGATCATTTTTAGGACAATCTAAAATCTTAATTCTGCATTGGCATCACAAAATTGGATAAGAACCAATTTTGGACTAGTGTCCACCATCAAAGATCTACTTTTTCTCTTCAAAATATGCAGTTGATGGTCAAAACTGTTTTCGTTTGATTTCAGGTGGTAGAGTTGACATGTTCCATGTACAGCAAGAAAATATTATCTCAGGAATTTTCATTAAACATGTGTTGGATGATAGTCCAGCTGGAAAAAATGGTACTCTGAAAACAGGAGATAGAATCTTGGAGGTATTGACATTTACGCTCTTATGCCTAATGGTTCATCAAAGGTACCATGTGTTTGTTTTATATCTTGCACATCTTTGCCAATATTTGTCGAGGACATGGCTTATGTAATATTATTTGTTTTTGTCACAGGTCGATGGTAAAGATCTGAGGAATGCTACACATGACCAGGCTGTCGAGATCATTCGGCAGTCAGGGGGTGTGGTCAAGTTTGTCGTTCAAAGCCTTTGTGATGCAACATGTGTAAGTGTAATATCTATCATTTTGTATTCAACTTTTGGTAATATTTTGTACAAATTTCAAGACGTAATGCTTGTAAAACAATGAATTCCTTGTTATGCTTGCAGCCTGGTGATATAGAGGGTGATAGTAAATCTGTTCATTCCTATGAAGAAGCTGGTATTCAACCCGTACAAGTAAGTTTCTTTCTCATTTTGACATGTTATTTCCTATGATAAAGTGATATTGTATGAGAATTCTAATCCTTTAACTTATCTGTTATGTAGAAATTACCTTGTCCATCTGCTCATCTGTCTGGTGAATTTCTCTTGCTGCATAAGGAGTTTCATATTTCGTGCTCACAGAACTGCTTTATTTTCTCTTCAGAACTTTCACCTAGAATTTATGATTAATTTCATCTAATATGGTCAGTGAAAAGGAGAAAATGCCTTACACATGTCACTAAGAAATTATATATTCTTTCCGTAAAGGTTACGGAGGTACTTGCCAGCCCACCAGTTTCAGCTCAGGGAAAAGAGGAAAATGATAGTGAAGAGGAAGATGAATTTGGATATACAAGAAGTAAGTCTATATTTATCATCAGAAATGGAAGATTACTACAGAAGATGGGATGATGACATTTCTTGACTATCAGGGTTAAAGATCAATGTCAAGTCATCAGAAGTGGAAGATTACTACTCATGATCATCAGTTTAAGAGGGTGAGTTGCCAAATGACGACATTTCTTGACTATGAGGGTCAAAGGTCAATGTCACAGTATGCCAATCATATAGAGATTCATTGATCATCAATTAATGCCTCTGAGGTTTTTATAAAGATTGGATATCAGGGTCAAAGGTCAATGTCACAGTATGCAATCATAAGGAATTCACTCTTGAAATATCAGATAACTTTCATTGATTATCAGTTTATGTCTGTGAGGTTTGGATTAAGATTGGATACCCACACAGTTAGGGGTTAAAGAGTAAGATGAATATACGTTAAAAAGAAACCCGTATCGGCACTCTTACTGGTCTCAGATTACTTTTGATGGTCATCAAACTATGTACATTTGTTGAAATGATGGTCATCAAACCACGAACATTTGTTAAAATGATGAGACAATTACACCTATTGTTTTCCAGGTCAGAGGTTAAGGTCACAAAACACAAGGTTATGTGTTCTTGTAATCATAAATTGAGTAACACTCTGATTATGCATTAGACCTACAATGAATGAATAAACCCTCTTACATGCGAAGATCAGGTTTCACTTGCCTGGCTTGTACCAGGTTTTCATATCTCAATTTGAGTTTTTCTCAATGTCAAATTTCCTCAAGGATGTACTGGACTGATCATCCATCAAATTCATCTTAAAATTTCCTCCAGTAACTTCAGTTAAACGTCAAGATATGTAAGTTTATGCAATGCTGGTATATCTTCAGGGAACTGAGGACCATATTCAAATACAAGGAAAAACTCAATTTGAGAAGTTGGATACAAAGTGAGGCCAGGTATCTTATCAGTTTATCTTGGAAAACATTGTTCATGTCAAGATGAGGTCTTTTAGAAGTGTATATTTAGCTCACCTTGACAAAGTTGAGCGAGCTTAGCTACTTCCCTTGTCATCTGGGTCCCAGTCTGGTTAAGAAGTTTTAGTATTTGAAACAAAGAACTGATGCTACTCAGACTAAACTTAAATGTGAGATTTATCTTTGGATATTGAAGTGGACCAATGCATTGGATACTGCACCTATATTTATGGCATGAGTGTCTCAGTTACAAGTTTTTGGTGGCTCATTGGTGTACTGAAGCTACACTGACCAAACCTTCATAAGTGATAGGTATGAGGATTCTGAGAATGACAAATGTATCAGATGCTGCATCTGACCTACATTTTCCCCTTGAGTGACTCTGCTAAGAAGTTTAAGGTAGATCAGAATTGGTCAAGTAATGATGCTACACTAACCAGACTTGCATTAGTGACCTCTTTGGGATTTTTAGATGGACTAATGCTACAATCATCAAACACCACGAGTTTACACTTAGATGGACCCATGCATCAGATGCTTTTCTGACCTACTTTTTCCACTTGAGTAATTTCGCTTTTAAAAGGCAATATTCAGCAAAGGAATGGGTATATTTACTAAATATGCATATTGGATGTATCTTTTGTCAAACTTTCATAATTTGACTTTGACACACAGAATAAGTTGAACATGTACCAGAGTTTCGCATTAGATAAAAAACTTTCATAATAAATTGACTTCCCTTTTTCACTTGAATGATTTTTCGGATAATTCTGAATTTTGAGCATGCACTTTCGCAGATACAAGCCAGTATACAGCATTTATATTTTGTTATTGTAAAACCTTACCTCTCACGATATTACCTTCATTTACCTAATTGCTTACTTGGAAAATTGATTAATTGAATTTGCTGCCATGACCATGATAACATGCCGCCGCGAGGTGAGCTTTGTAATCTGTAATAACCTATGCTCAACATATCAAATTAGATAAAATGTATATTCTATTCCTTTCGTAATCGGAATATTTCTCGGTCAGTGGAGCTACTCCTACCACGGTATAAACATGATAAATCATGATTATTTGGTTTGTATCCGTCCTAATGTAAGTTTCCGTATTTGGCCTTGGAGCGGAGCACGCAAGGAAGTCATTGTGAGGTCTCGTTAGGTATTGAACATGAGCTGTCTGGTTTACTCATGAGAACGCCATGTCGGTCACGGAAATCTTAGATTTACTGGTCTTTGATTGGCGAGAAACAAACATTAGACCAGTAATGTTCAGACGATGGTTATAGCTCTGTGTATGATTTGGCATCGCAAACTTCCATTGAATCTTCTTCGATAAAACATTAATTTGGTTAATGAGTCATTTTGATAAGAGATTTGTGCGATCGCAGTCACTTTTAGCGTCATCCCAAGAGCAAGAGTTATAAATGTCAAACGTAGATAACATCACAATCGATTTATTCACTTGAAAATCACACGTCTCTAACATTGATCACGAATGTTTGATAATAATGGTTTAGAAAATATTGCACAAGTCATGGTACATTTTGTGTCATCAAGGGGGTGGAATGAAAGATGTCAGGGAGACGTAAACGTCTCCTGTCTTACATGCCCAGCCTTCAGTCTCATGAGAATGAACATTATCTTAGATGGCAACGTTTGGGCTATGCCAATCACAGGTTCCGAAATGACTCGTCTTATTTGTGAAGAATCTGTGAAGAAACCGTCTTCATGGTCGTCATGGATTCAGCATCCTACAAATGCTAAACAGAAAAATATGTGGGACGAGCGTGGCTCGAACCCAGACTTTTACCGGGCGCGCTAACCACTACGCTAACGGGGTAGTTGCTATCTAAGTCGGTTAGAAGGTAATTTGAAGGTAACTTCAATTTACCTTCTAACCTATACTTGTGCAGATCGAGAGGGGTAACGGAGCCTCACATAGAAAGTGCTAAAAAGCAGATTTTCGCTATTTCACCTATAAATTTTCTCAACAAAGTAGAAGCCCCCCCCCCCCCCCTTCCCTGTTGGACTGGGTCCACTTGAACAATCAGCGCATGACTTTAAGCCATTCTGCATGTCATCCATTTGTGTCATCCATAATAGTGCAGTGACATTGCATCGTACTTTTAATGTAGGACAAGATATGTTCAATGCCATGGGCGTAAGACCGACTTATGACAGACTGTATGCATGGTGCATTCCTCAAAGCAATGTGCCAGAAACAGGCTTGTACTTTAAGCAATTGTTCCCAAATGTTTAAAAAAAAGTTGATAGAAAAAACATGAGGTCATTATATTTCTGTTATTTTCAGAAAAAAACAAATATCTTGTGAGAGCAAGGTGTATTTGCACGTCATAGTTTTTCAGTGACAGGAATCGATACCACATCCTTTCTAAATGAGATGCGTCATGACCGACTTGTATTGACTTTTACGAAGAAGTGATGTACATATAATTTACAAGTACAAGTGGCTTTTTGGTATAAAATGTCAACTATCGATTGCTTTGAAACATCCCGTTTGACCAAACGGAAATTGATGGTAATTTGGCGATAGGCTTGGCCAATTCGTTAACCCTTATTTGAACTCATAAACGTCCATCCTTCGGTTTAGGAATTCTGATCATGGTGACTTTGGTTGTTTTCTTCAACCGTGAATTGAATACTATGAATACAATCTTGCTGAGGTTTATTTGAATTCTTGAATGTCTTATAAATATGTACTTTTGATATGGGGCTTCAAAGTTTTCGAATATTTTCGAAATATTTTTTGGCATTTAGAGATATTTTTTCATAAACTTGTTTTCCGTTTTACTGTACTGTATAGAAGTACATTTTTCGGTATTTGACTTTGGCTGTTTGGTTTAACAGAACTGCTTAGTAGGAGAACATACTGATACGTTTTGGGTACAAGTATGCTAGAAGACCGAGACACGACAAGGTTGTCTCAATGATTGGAAGATATTTGTACCAAATAAAAAATTATCTTGGCCTGCCTGACAATTTTTGCTGTATTAAAAAAAAAAATGACTTGACCATTTTGGATTTGTAACGCCAAAGTAAATAGGGAAAATCTTAAATATTTACTGTACTAAATTTTGAAAACATTTTGGATTTATGACTTTAGTTTAGCTGCACTTTCTGTAAGTTTTTGGGGATATGATGTAGTACATGTACCCCTGACCGTGAATGCCAGAGAGAAGCATCTGGTAATCTGATGTTAGGATCTCAATAGTATACCACTGCTTAATGATAATGAAACCTTCTTGGTGAACTGTAACATAAACTATTGCTAATATTTTACGTTACTCGCGGTATACAAGATTTCGAAGAGAAGAAACGTGTGCGTGTTCGATTCGACTTGAGAGATAACTGTAAGTTATTACGGTATAGAAGCATGGAAGTAGTCAATAACCGTGCTCTTTATGCAGTTTAAGGGAGACGAACATCTCATAAAGCGAATTCAGCTTTTCTTTTGATGGAGACATTGCTTTTTGCGAACAATTTATTTTGTTGGGAAGCAATAGAAGTCGGTGGTAGTCGTGATAAATGACACCTGTAATGAAAAAAATAAGGTAGCATTGATCTGTTCATAATAACACTCCTACGTATCCCTATAGGGAGGTAAAGTACACGAGAAGGCCAGATTAAGGTCCCAGTAATTTCAGCGCCGGGAAGCTGGTACGGCATTATGTAATTTCCTATTCAGTTTGTCTGATTTAAGATAACCATCAACCCCACTTTTCTCCTAACAAGTCATAGAGGAATGGAACCGTTCACTTGACAAGTCCAAATTATTATCTTGATAGGGTCTCAAAGCTCATAACGCACATATTCCGTCATCCAGTGGCAGACATACTATCCTTTAGCTCTTTGCTTGATCTTGTATGGTATTCAGAGTAGAGTGTGGTGATACGCCTACAACTTCATATTTTATGATCAGATAATGAATCTATAATACGCACAAATATGAAAAGAATTTTTGACTGATTTTCATGTATTTCAATACACAAAACTTTTTTTAAGTGGATAAAAACCGTGATAAATTTCGCAGTTGAATACATGGACTTCGAAAAGACACACATCTTCGAACGTTGAAACAAATCAAATAAATAAAATGTTTTTGTACATCCTTTTATCTGCTTTCAACAAAATTGCACCTTTGCAATTCATTTTATGAAGCACACCTGGTATTGCTAAAAGTTATCTTTAATTAAACACATCTAAGAGACTCTAAAACCATCTTTGATTCTAGTCTGTCTTTACTTTAATCACTAGAAGTTGAGAAGATTTTGAAACGTTTTGACTGAAACTTTGAGCTTAAGACGGCAGTAGGTTAAAATATTTGGAATTAGATCTGTACTTTACAGTAAATGATTTTAATAGATAAGAAAAGTTCTTCAAAGAACTTCATTGACAAATGCGCGTGTCATTAATGTGAATATGACGTATCCTGTAAGTCTATCATCAGCAAGGTCAAGGACTTTATGGCGTTGACCTTGAAGAAGACTCGTAAGAAAGAACTCGGTTTCGTCTTAATATATCTGACAACTTTTCGGTTAATCCTGATACATGCAATACACAGCAATAAGCAAATTTTGAACTTTTTATGTGATTCCAAGTGACAATAAGTGTCTTATGTGTACCTGTTTACAAAATGTATTCCGTTCAACAATGATCAATTTTGTAGGCACTTTTCTAGTCGCAAAAGTTAGATCTAAAATGTGTACCGACATGCTAAATTAAAAAAAAAAACCGTATAACGTGAATAGTTCAGATATCAGGCTAAACATGGCCAGGGAAATTATGAATCTACTTCACGATGCAATGTAACATGAACGTGCAAGTCAAATAGATTTCAAATCGGTCTAATAATTCTTTATTGCCCATATCGCCATGTCGATGGGAGGGGTAGGGGTTGGGTTTGGTATTAGTTTAACCTTCCATCATGTGCAAGTTTTTCATGCTCAATCAGTAACGGCCCATGATATAAAAGGACCGATTGGAATATTGTATACAGCACAATTAATGCATAAGATTCGATAAAATATTCATTTAAACGAAAGAGATCGATCCTTAGTGTTTTATTGACAGAGCCATCACACGCTTGTGAGCCTGTATGTTCCCTATAGCCAAGTCATTTCAAAAGATCTGTCTACTATAGACTGGGATATTATAGCTTTTACCTATGGCTTCAGCCTTGAACTTTCTGGCATATTTTCTTTGAGAGTTTCTAGAAGTGTGGGAGGCAGGGTATTGGTAAACAGATGTACTTGTTGAGATCAGATAATATACACAACAGATATGTTATAAGCGCTAGGGTGTTGAAAAGCCTCGGTGCATTTCTCGGCAGAAATTACACTGCACGAATGGTATTTTTTGCGTTCTATATGATCCTCTAACTGCAATTCATCGATAGAGGAAAAAATATCTCTCCCATCTTTTGCTCCTTTAGCTCTCGCAGAAATCTCATATAGTATATTGACATCGGTTGACTCCGGTTAAATTGATTGGTGGTTTTGCTTAGCCAAGACAGTTTTATGATTTTTGAGTCTTAGGCTGTAGTTATTGATACAGCAAATGTTGGATTCAGGAAGATACCGCATGATTTGTCGCGTTTGTAAATGACTTGGTACCTTGGAGTCAATGAGTGGAAATATCAGGATTTTATCGGACCTTCTCTCCCGGAACGTTCCTTCATTTAGCGGTTCAACTGCAAGCAGAAATCTGCCTCTATTAAATGCCAATGTTTAGGGCAATGTGCTACCATTAGCCTTTACTTTCGCATGTTAGTGAGAACAATATTATGTGATTTCATGGCATTCGGATGCGTGAGGATCCATCATCCCTAGTTACACTGACATCTATAATACACTTATGTGGAATTGTCACACGCGGAAAGCAACTTTATCTTCGTAAATTCTAAGCAGTTTACGTGACAGAAAGAAGGAGTTGATAAGGTATTTACCCGCAATATCACCAATATCAGATGTCTGAGTGAAGTACACCCACTTGTCTTCACACAAACCCAGCTTTTATAAGATGGATAATGACGTTCCTGACCTTTAGTTGCAGAAAAAGATATTTCTAGAACAAGAAGCAACAGCAACTGCACGTAACTCCATCCTAGGATCATAGCGTTTACCTGATTTCATTGGTGGATTTTAATTTTTGCGTTTTGCTTGACCGTAACCGGCTTTTCTTTGGAATTAATCGCATACTGGTGATTTTATATAGTAGTAATAATTCCTCATTGGATTGCATTGATAAACAGTCAGATAAAGAATCGGGACTTTTTGGAAAATTTTGCTGTCCTCAGCTTTAAATGAATGGATTCCAAGTGATGTTGTAAAGAGACACTTGTTGCTTTATGACTCATAGCTATCGTTCCATCGCCCACTTGACGAAGCTGTAGCAAGAGCATGTATAACAGCATTGCAGATCGGACTCTGATTCGCTTATATGACGCAAGACAATATAAATATTCAAACAACATTATATCGTTTTCATGACAAAGTCATCGATTTAGATATTTATATTTTCGCAAGCCTTTCAGAAACTTAAATTCGGGTCAGTTTTGTTAATTTCGACAATTAGTCAATCTGGTTTACACAAAGTGCTCTTCAGATTTTTTGTTCTGATGTTCTAGTATATATCCGTGAGGTGGGAGTCGACTTACTAGAGGATTTAGTGTCAGGTATTTATGGAACGCTTATCCGATCACATAACCTATGTTACGATGCTGATTTTGCTACTACTAGCAACGAATGATTTCTGCCAGGAATAAAGACCATGTAACCTGCAAGATATATAAACGTACGACTCCGAGCCGATTGAGGAAAGAAAGAAAAACACCAGATCAAACTACTACAATTCCTGCAGCACGACGTACGAGCCTTTTCAGATAGCATGTAACACATAGTCAATATTTACTCGCAAAAAAATTTTCATTCGAAACTATTTGAATTCTGTAAATGCTTTGTTATCGTTAAAATCGCATCCCGCTTTTGTTGATTGCGTAATCAAGCCGAATGAAGCATTTGACGTTCGCAGACCAAAGCACAGTGCTGACATGCATTAGACGTGCCCGTTAGTATGTGAGAGTACCATTTGTACGTATTGATAATTAAAGACGTGCTTACTACCCACACCTGATGTTGATATTGACTACTTGGATACAATATGAAGCCGATGATTCCGTCTAGAAATTGTTTGGAGCCTTAAAAGTGCTATGCCAATGAACCTTCACGTGAATGAAAGTCCAACAGGTGGGTTAATACTTTTCCTAAATTCCATTAAGTTAATGTCATGGGGACGCATTTTGTATCATATTGTTTTCGTTGTGTAATTTTTTTGTTCAAATCGTTGATTTGTAGCTAGTATGTATAAAGTTACGGGGTGTTAGCCGGCCAGACATGTGTGGAGTTTGTTTTGTAGTATGTTGAACAGTTGTCAATGTCGCCATGTTCGATCTCGGATTCTGACGTAATTTTCCCTTTGTCGTTATCTGCTCGGCAGATGTTGCACAGAAAATTGTCTATCTTTAATTAATTTTCATCACAAGCTGTTGTTTTGTTGGATTAAACTTTGTTACCTTGTCCTAAATGATTGTTTTTAACGTTTGAGTCCAATTGTATATGATATGATAGAAGAACCATAGAGAATTAAGTCCCATTTGTTTTATAGTGTTTTAGATAGATATACAGCACGTCAAGTGGAATTTTTCGTTCCCAAAGTAATATTTTTCGGTGATTTTACTTCCTGAATGGGACACTTATTGCGTAGAGATGTTTTTAGAGTTTCTCTCCAATACTTGACAGCAGTTCAATATATTCTAATCAAGATAAAACAATTCTTGTAACACAACTTGACAACCCTTGCGATAACCCAGCAATGATCAATTGATTATTAGCCAGATTTGATTTTCTCCATTCCCCCCTAACTCTTTCTCGTTCGTCCAGATTTAATATTCGTTTCCGAGCAGCCTTAACCTAACATATAATAACCTAATGGACCAACCAGTTTCTTCACGCGATGAAGTACATTATAGTGTGTTTTCCAATTTTGGACAGTCGAATTCGCCCTAATTTGCCAAATAGAGAGTTTCCCCTCGTTGTTATGGTTTTTTTTATCGTAAGGCAAATGTGTTAATCTGTTTATTTAAAAGAAAAGCTTAAGGTGTCGGTATATGCTGGAAAATTGTCTAGTACACTGAAAACATAATTTTGTCATTCTAACTTTACAGAATCAGAATCATTTATTTATTTTACGGAATTGTCAAAATGCATTTAGCATATATATTAAGAGACTTATCACTAAGCATTCGAACGAACAAAACATGTTTTCTGTATGAGGGAAGGATTATCACTCGTTGACTTATGCCTAGATTTATCCTTGAATTATCGATAAAGTATTCTTCAATTTTAAAGAAGCATGGTGCATGTATTTACACCTCTCTGAGATGTCATTGACCTCGTTTGAGGAGTAATGTACTGGGATAGACGAGACTAGATGTTGTAACAGAGAATGTTGTTGGTTGTCATCTTCTGTTACGTTCCTTATCATCACACATGCTTATTGTTCTATGATTCATATACATGAAGAATTTCTCTGCATACCTGACATCTGTGTTCCTCTGATGGCCCTATACTAAATGTTTGGAGCCACGTATTATCCTATGACAAATTTGAAATGTTGGAAATATTGAAATTTGCATGATGAAAGTAGTCATTTCAATATTTCAAATTTCTCATAGGAAAGTAGGAATCACCTCCTGCATCTTTTTGTCTACTTGTTTGTCTGTCAACTGTTTCTATCAGTTAAGAAGACAAAAGGCATAGTGCTTATGAAATCAGGAGGTTAAAGGTCAAGTTCATGTACTGTATGTAGATCTACATCATTTGAAACAACTTTCTTATTTCACACTCGTTTTCACTTAAAATTGATACCCTTAGATTTAGATTAAGATAAAATGGTCAAAACTAAAGATGAGATATAATAACTAGATAAAATTTGTACAGAGTTTTCATCTTTTATACATGGTTGCTCCATAATCGAAGGAGTATACCAACAACAATCCGTCAAGCATATGCTTGATATTAAGTCGACGTTTATCTTTTAACATATATGCTTCTTCCTTCTTTAGTTTCCTGCCTTAATTCACTTAATTAAATCCCATCTTAAACGATACTTTATGGGGTTTTTGACAGAGATTGACTTTGCTTCTATCTCAAACAAGCTTTCTTTGTGTTTGATTTTATTCTGTCTTCCTGTTCAGTTTTATGTGGCCTGCAACGCGACATATGGAGGTCACTTTAGCCGGCCTCCATCTGATTCGTAACTTTACATGTTCCATCAAAACTTGGTAGGGATAGCCAAGCCTGATTTGACTCAACATCCAGTAGGGTCAAAGTAACCCTCAAGGTCAATATCTTTAAAATGAGTTCAAATATGCGAACGGAGAAAAAAGGTTTAAATGTAGTCAGATTGTGTCATTATTCGCAACACATGTATACATGATAAATCAATTAACATGTATAGAAAACAACTTAAACTTGTTCCTTATATGTAAATGAAAGTGTCATTCGTCATTTCGAAAGCAAAAAAAAAAAAAAAATAATAATAATAAATAAATAAATAAAAAAATGCCAATTTTAGAAATCACTGACTCTGCAAATTAAATGTCTTCTTCCTTTACTGGATAATCCGTCAACTTTGACCTAGCCTTCTTAATTTGTCAAACTAGTATTTATTGATTGTGTGTCTGATGAATCGTTTGGTAACACCACCTTCTCGGCGGCCATGTCATCTTTGCTGACATCCATCGTTTGATAAATTGAAACGTCAGCAAAAGCTCATTTCCGGTGTCTTATCAGCCCACTCTCCATCAAATAAAATCCTGATTTTTTTATGTTCTCTTGTTCTTTCTGGGCTCCCTTGTCTTGGTTTCTCCATACATGACCTTGTACTTCTATAGGCTTCAACATTTGGAAATGTTGTTTGATTTCTGAACAAATAAAAACTGTTCACTTGATCAGAATGTATGATTTCAACTGATCTTTTCTTCTGTCTTATAAATATTCCATCATTCTTCTGCAAAATTTCGTAGAATGAATGCTTCACATCTATTGGCACCAAGAAGACGGAGATGAACGTTGCTTTGAACTAAACTTCTGTCAGTTGTTCGATACGATTACCAGTGGCGTAGCTTGGGTAAAATGAAATGGATGTTTTTCATAATACAAGTGGGTATGCAGACTACATACTACATAGAGGCCTTTAAAAAGATTTACATGCAATGGAGAATGCCGAATCCTAATGGGGCTTTGCCTCTTGTAGTTCGACAAAAATAGTATCCAGTAAGAAGAAATTTTGGAAGAAAAGTATATGTAGATGCTTTAGCATGCAATCTTACACGGTAGCTACACCACTGATTGTATTCTGTGCGTGAATGAACCTTGTTCGGTTTTCACTATCATACCGGTACAGTTTATAAATAAATGGTCAAGGAAAAACCCCATTTCACAGCAGCGTCAAGTCTGTGTGTATATACTGAGTTTCAGTGGTCCTGCTGACTCAATACAGCACTTAAAAATTGGGAAAACATTTCCAAAGGTCTGTTATAGGAATATGATGTTATATATAATATATTCATATTGTTGCATTGTCTAATTAAAGAAGAGAAGCCGGATCGTTAAGTCCAAATGATGATCTCTTGTGATCGCTGTATACTATTGACGTTAGATTTTTAAAATTCTAACGTTGTATCTTTCGGTGCTTGGTCGACAATCTTAAATCAAACGCACATTACAATGTTAGATTTTAATTCTAACGTTTTATCTTTCGGTGCTTGGTCGACAATCTCAATTCAAACGCACATTACAATGTCTGAGCTCAATGCATCCATGTATCGATAATATGAATTGTCAGGGGAAATTAAAGACAAAAGCTAAAGCCCCATCAATCTGATGAATTAAGCCTTTACATTTACTTGATTAAAAGAATCGTCATTTTTGTCTGCAGTTGCCAAAAAAAAAAAAAAAAAAAAAAAAAAAAAAAAAAAAGATCGCGCAACACTGTCACAGGAATGTTATTATGTAGCTGATTTGTAGGTCCGAGGGACATTCGTGACAGTATCTACAATGGTAGTCATGATTCTGTCAATGACAGGTTAAGGGGATTTGGTGATTGGTCCTAACTGATCTTAATAACGTAACATTTCCTTTAGCTTACTTCTCAGGCCATATCATCTAAAAGAGGTCTTGATAATGGGATTAAAGGCTGTTGGTTTCTGTAGAGGGCAAGGTCTAAAGGAGACAATGAAACTAGATGTGACGTACTCTTAAATTTGACCCATATATTCAAACTTCAAGTAATATTTTCCGACAATAGTGAATTATTTATCACGTCCCTTTTGCGTCTCTTTCTATGGTGTCTGTTCTGTTTTTTGCATTGGGTGTTTTGGGGTTTTGCTGTGGGTGCTGCAACCTAGTGATGTTGGAGATCCCCTCCTTTCTTTTAAGATTGAAAGAGGACCTATACAGTATTGCTATTTGACAACTTTGCCTATATATCGAAGATGCGAGGGGGGGGGGGGCATCGTTATGTCCTGTTTGTGCGTTCGTCTTTATATTTACTGGTATGCGCGAAACGTGAACGTGGACGGCGAATGGTAGATTTTTCCTAGTATAAGAAGTAAGACCTTCCTACTAGTATCTTACCAAAAATTGAATGTTTACCTTGCTTGCATTACAAGAGGTCTCTATCTTCGATCTTGCTCTGTACGCGAGTTTGTTGTCTTTAATGGTAAAGTTGATCTACATGTATACGTAAATTTCATTTTTCGATGGAGTGCAATATGAAGTTGATACTGCATACGTTTCTGCGTGGACATTTTAAAATTTGTTGGCTTATCTGTCTACTTGATGATTTTGCTTTTGAACACTGAATGGTAGTTTTCCTAGATTTAGAAGTATAAGTGCAAGATAGTTGATTTAGCATCCTTACTTATTCGTTTAGTTTTTGCTCTCCTTGCATGTGAATGGAAATTTTAATTAATCTTATTACAAATATTGGCTGTCTAGGTCAGAATTTGAAAGTCGATGTCACATGGCAAATATTGTCAAACATACCAGTTGGAATTATATCGTAATTTTCGGATTTTCATATAGAGAGTTTACTTTACTTCAGTTAATTGAAATTGCATTGTCAATACCTGTCTGAAAGATTTACAAATGTGAAAAAAAACTCTAGTTTATTGAATCTACGTGAACAATGTCAACAAGAGGACACCAAAGTCTCATATCGTAACGTAATAAACTCATAACAAGGAAATGTTTGCACAGTTTTTGTGTACATCTTAAAGACTTCTTTGAAGCATTTTAGATGAAAACAAACGTCTTTAAGGATTCCTGTAGAGAACTTAAATAGGGTTTATAGAAGAAGGAACCAATGTTATCACGTGTAGGTGGAAGATTCAATATTATTTCCTTTGATGTAGTAGATCTACATCCTAGACTTTCATTAAGCTTGATTTAGAACGTATTGGCCATTACGACAACCCAATTTCTCTCTCCGAGAACAAAATGAGACCATCTAAAAAGGTCGTTGGAGGGAATCAAAGCCATTGTTCTTGGTGTCTTGTGACATAGAGCCTGTCTCCATCGCTCAGATTTGATTGGTAATTGGACAGAACAAGCAATAAAAGCAGTAAGCATTTAATGCTATAGGATACGCAGTGCCAGTGTGCCTTACACTAATATGGTTACAGGATGGAGTGCATATTGCCAATAGAAGTCGTGTAGGTGGGCAGATTTAATTCTGTATTGATTTCGGCCAATTTATTGTATTTTGCGACATTCTGTTATAAAATTAGTCCATACAATAAAAGAACAACTCTATTGCATCCGGAGGGCTGTGTTCAAATAGGCAGACATCTTTCTGCTATCTTGGTTTTATCGGGAGTCATGATGCCCTATTTCATATGCTGTCACGAAAACTACAGAAATATGGTAATGAATGAATGGGCAATGGAATATGGCGACTGTAAATGGATGCTTAATATTTTAAAGGAATAATGTTCGGTATTTAAAGTTTTATAATTTTAAAGTAAAATCATAAGCTTTGAAATCGAAAAAAGTGTGGACTCCTGATTTTCATGGTCCAAAAAAAAAAGAAAAAAGAAAATGACAATATGTAAGAAATAGCGGGAGCAGAGTAGAGCAAGACGAATCACAAAATGCAGTTAAGTTGAATGGAGATCAAGTTCACTATGTATATGTAAAACACTGGGAATGTAATAGAAAACAAAACCCCATTATACATGTAGGGCTCTGACAGCTATCAGTGAATCCTTGTGAAGCACCCGTCGTTTTGCGGAGATGCTACGTTTCGTTGGCTGTCCCTTTCTGTTGTTCTTTGCCGTTGTTTCTCTGCTTTAGATTCCGTTCTGAAGGTTATCATTGAGACCCTCCATTCCGTATGATTAATTGGCTAGAATCTGCACCGGTAAAACGGGGGTGAGGGTGAAAGGAATTCCAGACTTTTATCGTTATACAGCACTACAGGGAGAGGCACTGATTGATAGTTTTTCAATAGCAGCGTAGAAATAAGCTGATAAGAGCGATTTTCCGACTTATCCCCCTCATCTTCTATTTGAACTCTTTGTCTGTAGTTAAAGCTCATCTGGGAAAATCTGAAATGTATTTCATGATCGTGTTGACTGTTTTCATTGATACATTACTGTACTGATTCACTCGCGGATTAGTATAAAAACAAGATAAAATATGAGTTTAAAAAATCAGAGCAAGTGAATTGTATCAAATGGCACGGATATTAGCTATCGGAGTCATTGTTTATCTGACATTCTACAATATCTTCTTATCTAAAATATTTATTTATCGGCATATTTCTTCCCCACCTTGATTCTTGTGTGTAGCTCGCAGTAGTATAAGAAGAAGTGATCT
Organism: Pinctada fucata; assembly: GCA_028142955.1. Lineage (NCBI taxonomy): Eukaryota > Metazoa > Mollusca > Bivalvia > Pterioida > Pteriidae > Pinctada > Pinctada fucata. Next base: position 59,153,709 of record AP027103.1, on the reverse strand, counting down.
TTAAGCAAAATGTTTTACCACTGGAATTTTTGTAAGAGCTCCATCGTAAGGTCGTATTGAAAAATAATCAGAAGGAGAAAACCGCTGGGGCACGTCAGGGAGTCTTGGCAAGAATGTCAGGACGCAACGTATCTCTTCATTTCCAGGAAAGCGTAAAGGTGTATCCTGCCTTGTCCATACCGAACATTCATTTCTCCTTAGCCCACCCCGAAGACACTTTCATGGTGTGTGTTGTATCTATGATTTTGATAAAACTCAATTTTTGCATCCACCGTTATTCGATTTCACATGGTCGCCGCATTCCCATGCTGATTGTATTACAGTCAGTAATTGCATGGTTGCAAAAAATGTTGAATTTTGATTACACCTTCACACTTCAACAGCTTCTGAATATCGCCATGCTGACTTTTAAAGTATTGAACATCAACGTTTTTCTAGAGCGAATGCATTTATTATTCGTACGTTTGTATTGTTGGAGGGACACTGACTCCCATACAAGATACACCTACACCCAGAAACTAGGATGTACGAAATGTCGTCCCATTTCCTTTTTTTAAGCGCAAATAATAATGATTATGTATTTTCAAACTTGCAAGGTACTGATTGTCATCGTTTTGTAACGATGCTGAAGTCTATGATATGATACATCTGTAAAGCTATCATGATTACATTTTTGATTCACCTAGGGGCTTAACCAAAAATGTAATCATGATAACTACATTTTTGGTTAAGCCCCAAGTTGAATCAAAAATGTAATCATGATAAAGCGAAGAAGGGTTCATTTTTTATGCCCCCGGAATCAAAGATTCGGGGGCATATAGTTTTTGGCCTGTCCGTCTGTTTGTCTGTTTATCTGTTTGTCTGTTTGTCTGTTTGTCCGAAAAACTTTAACATTGGACATAACTTTTGAATGGGAAGTGATAGGGCTTTCATATTTCACATGTGTATTCCTTGTGACAAGACCTTTCCATTGATACCAAAATTGTTGACCTCGTGACCTTGACCTTGACCTTTGACCTACTTTTCAAAAACTTTAACATTGGGCATAACTTTTGAATGGAAAGTGATAGGGCTTTCATATTTCACATGTGTATTCCTTGTGACAAGACCTTTCCATTGATACCAAAATTGTTGACCTCGTGACCTTGACCTTGACCTTTGACCTACTTTTCAAAAACTTTAACATTGGGCATAACTTTTGAATGGGAAGTGATAGGGCTTTCATATTTCACATGTGTATTCCTTGTGACAAGACCTTTCTATTGATACCAAAATTGTTGACCTCGTGACCTTGACCTTTGACCTACTTTTCAAAAACTTTAACATTGGGCATAACTTTTGAATGGTAAGTGATAGGACTTTCATATTTCATATGTGTATTCCTTGTGACAAGACCTTTCCATTGATACCAAAATTTTTGACCTCGTGACCTTGACCTTTGACCTTTTAACCCAGTGACCTCACATGTACTTAACAGAAAATAGTGTTCATACTAACAAAGATGCCACCGGGGGCATTCGTGTTTCACAAACACAGGCTTTATTATTAAATTTTCCTCGTACTTTAATTTTTTTTTAATAATCTTCTTGCCGGTACCATTGTTTTGAAAAAAGATTCATTTTTCGCGTACATTATCAGGTATTGTATGTTTAGGCTTGTCCGTCATCAGAGCCTATAATTAAGGCTATATACATCATTGTCCATTACCACTACTTAACTTGTTTGTATACGCCGACAAAATAACATAGAATGGTCATAAAACACATGGATAAGGAGGGTTACGAGATGCTGTCCTCGCCGCCATACAATATTGCTTTCGGTCTGAATAGTCTTAATGGGATATCTGTCTTTTCTGGACTGATCATGTAGAAAAATAGAAAGACTTTCCGATATTAATGATATGAAATACCTCTTTGGTGATTTAGAAATTAAACTGATACATTTTGTGTTTGAATTTGATGATGTATTTTATATTTTGTGTTTAAACTCTATTATTAAAAAAATCGAAATTGAAAAGCATCTTTCGTTGACCGAACATGGTGTACAAATCAAAATTTGTATTTGAATTAAATGATGTAGAGAAATTTGAAAGACCTTACTGTGTATGAGTCTGGAAAGGCCTATTTTGTGTTTGGTATGAATCTTGTACGATTCAAGTATAAAGACATATTTTGTGTTTGATATAGACCTTCTACAATTCAAAATATAAAGGCCTATTTTGTGTTTGAAATGGACCTTGTATTTTGTATTTGATATGGACCTTGTACGATTCAAAATATAAACACCTATTTTATGTTTGACCTTCTGTTTACGTCCTTATAATTCTCGGAGCAAAATTACAAGGAGTTTCTAACCATGCTACAATACAAATGGAAATGGCGTCTTCTGATATTGAAGTAGGCATCTGGGTCAATAAGCTTGAAATTGATCTGGGCACTCAACGCAAATTTTATCATTGAATGACAATATAGAATTTGATGCTTTTCAAAGGTTACTAGTATCCCAAAGAGAGCGGTTTCATTTCATTTTGTCAAATTGTCTAAAAGCTGCCACAACCATTCAATTTTGAGGAAGAGATAGAAGTTGCCTTCATGTACAAGATCTTGCTGACACATTCCATTTCAGCCTATTAAGACGGGATTGTCTTTCATTTAATTCCTTTAAGACGGCAGATGCTCGTATTTATTGCTGAATCGACTAAAACATACATTTCATTTCAGAAAAGATACAACGACAATATGGTGACTTGAACGGTGACCTTCACCTTGTGGATTTACAGCGGGGTAACGGGAGCCTGGGTATCAATCTAGCTGGTAATAAGGACCGTAACACCATGAGTGTGTTTGTGGCGGGGATCCACCCTGATAGTGTGGCCGGTAGGGACGGACGAATAGAAGTGGGCGATGAACTCCTAGAGGTCTGTTTTGGTACATGTGTACCTAACTTAACTTTAGTTTAACAATCGTCCTGACCAGTAGAATTTACACCCACTCTCTTCATACCACCTCCCCCATCTCCCCATCTCCCCCGCTGTTTCAAATTTAAGTTTTATGTTTTTCAACAACAACATCAGTGACTACTTTAATATGTATGCAAAGTCATGATGTAATTATTATTCAGTTTGAATAAAATATTTGTCTGTCTCGTTGTGAACTCAATAAACAATATATTTAGTGCAACAGATGGAGGATTGAACTTTTACAACTTTCCACCGGCATATACTGCTTTACTGCTTGGTAGAAAATATAAAGACATTTTCTTCACACCCCCCCCCCCCCCCCGAAGTAAAATATGGAAGAAACGATTAATATTTCCAATAACTGCACACAGTATTAAATATAGCCATATTTATTACTTCAAACATAATTTCATTTGTCTGCAGTCTAATATTCTCCAAGATTCAAGATCGGGGATAGAATATTGCATTTCTCTCCGTCTATTCTCATATACAGACAGGGCGTGATGAGTAATGCATTTTCAATTGTAGAATTCTGTACATAACAATTTTTAATAAATGCAATCTCAAAGTCTGTGAACGTACAATTATAAGGCATACATACAAATATAATGCATATTGAAATAGAGATTAAGTTTATGCAAGATTCCAAATAAAGCTGTGCATGTTGGTCTTGTTTGTTCTCAGGTGAATGGACACGTATTGTATGGCAGGAGTCATCTGAATGCATCGGCAATCATCAAAGGCATTACGTCATCTGTCATCAAAGTCGTCCTTGTTCGGTGTGTATTCATTCAATCACAAGCTGAAAGATTTGTTTACATTGTCGGTTGTGAAATTGTGTGCCACTACACAAAATGATTGATTGATTGAACAACACAGAGTTATTGGATAAGAAAGAGTGATGAATCAGTAGGATGTCAACAATGAAAGTAAAGCTATCAATTACGGCTGGCACCAGTACGCAAAGTTGATGCTGGGGATGAATAAAGATACATATAGTATACCATGTACTGAAATATTTATAATTGCATATTAATGGATGCCTATCTTGAATTCTTTTAATTTTTTATTAAATTTTTTTTTATTATTATTTTCTGCTAAGTCCTTAAAATTTTAGAGATTAATTTCTTGATTAGAGTGCATAAGCCCTTGATCTTGAACTATATTCTAACAAATTCTTGTAAAGACATCAAATTTTAAATGTGGCTAATTTTCTAATAATGAAATAAAATTTTTAACTGTGAAGACATTAGAAGTTTTACTTAAATATGTGATTCTTGTGTCCTTTTAACCAATGAAATTAAAATTTGATTTCAATTGATACAGGAGATTAGAAAATTTAGAACACATGGCAGTTAAACCAATGAAAATGCTTCCGGCAGTGTCTTCTGAAGTAAGTGTTTCAAAAGAAATCTTTTTCTTAAAAGAAGTTTTTTTTTATGAACAAAATCACATAAGTAATAACTATAGTCAATGTACATACCCTTTTTAAATTTCTTGACCTTGATTTTCTTGATTTCTTGATTTTCTTGATTTTGACAGCGCAATAAAATTCCTTGATTTTGCTGTCAAGTCGTCAGTTCATAGCAGAATATATTGCAAATAGTAAATTCATAGAAGAATGAGAGCCATGTTCAACTGATGATTTCTAGCAGTTAGACTTTAGGGCTGATACTTTTTGAGTGTTCATTTAGACTTAATGATATATATGTTTTGTTACAGGACGTTTCCAGTGGCCGACCAAGTCAGCCCAGTAAATCCCCTATTACCCCTGATAGGGACCCTAACATTCCATCCTCCATGGACATTGTACAGAATATCTCCCTTCAGAAGGTACGCCCATACTGCACAATAGAAAAATTGTATAAATTTATTTATAAATGAAATTGAAGACTGAGATAAAGAATTTTTGTATTGTTTTTATTTAATGTCCTAAGAATTATTGATCTATGGTCTTTTTTTCCAAACATTTTAATAGTAGAAAAAAATACATTGTTTCTATGAAGCAAGTTTTACATTTCAAGCCTACTCTGGTATGCATCTTGCACAATAGTTGAAGTTCAGTAACACCACTGACCTAAATTTGAAACTGCAGACTGGAGTAATCTAGTATTAAAATACTCTTGCATTCTTTTCAGGGAGTATCAGGACTTGGATTTGCAATAGTAGAGGAGAGCCGAGAGGGACGGCAGGGAATCTATGTACGTAGTATAACCCCAGGTGGAGTGGCAGCTCAGGTAAGGCATATGTCAAGTATTGAATATTTCCAAAAAAAAATTTCTTGATCTTCACTCTTCCACATTGGAATATTGCTTTCTTATCAAAGATTTTTGGTCTGTCTAAGCCTGATTGTCTTGAATTTACCGGTAACTGCAAACTTCAACAGAAACCTTGTCCATAATACCAGTATTTCAGCATTAAATGATAAGAATTTTAATGCAAATGTATGTATATAATGCTTTTTGCAAAATTTGTTATCTTATATTCTTGACCTTGAAGTTATTGATGATACAGTTTCAGATGAATTTTTTGCATGGGACATCTATGTTTTTAGCTCTACTGGTCAAAGACCAGTTGAGTTGAGCTTATCCGATACCATGTTGTCTGGCGTCCGTCTGTCTGTCTGTTAACAATTTTTTGTGATCGCAAATCCTCTAAAACCATAAATGATAGAAACCTAATTCAATTTGCAATTAGTTTGATCCATGGTCAAGTTGTGCACCTGATATTTTGTTTGAGCCTCTGACCCCCAGGGTTTGAAAAGTGGGTGTGGTTATTTTCTCCTGTATAACTCTATGTAATCTTGTGAACACATATTCTCAGGAAGTATAATTAATAGAGAGTTAATTCTTTTTGCAATATAATCCATCTTTGGTCTTGTTGTGCACCTGCTATTTAATTTGAGCCTCTAACCCCCAGGGTCTTGAAAAATGGGTGAGGTCATTTTTTCTTTTCAACTTTTCAATGTAATCTTGTGAACACTAGTTCTCAGAAAGTGTAATTGACATAGAGTTAATTCTTTTTTGCAATACCCCAGGGTCTTTGAAAATGGATATGGTCATTTTCTCCTATATAAGTCTATGTAATCTTGTGAACACAAGTTCTCGAAAAGTATAACTGATAGAAAATTCTTTTTGCATTAAAATCAGTCCCAGGTATACTTGTGCACTTTATAAGGTCTTAGAAAATGGGTGTGGTCATTTTCTCCTATATAAGTCTATGTAATTTTGTGAACACCAATTCTCAAAAAGTATAAACGATAGAGAGATAATTCTTTTTGCATTTTAATCACTCTCTGGTCTTTTTGTGTTTCTGATATTTTGTTGAGCCTCTTACCCCCAGGGTCTTGGAAAGGGGTGTGGTCATTTCTCCTATATAAGTCTATGTAACTTTGTGACACCTATTCTCATAAAGTGCACTTGATAGGGAGATATAATTCTTTTTGCATTACCATGAGTCTGTGGTCTAGTTGTGTACCTGATATTTTGTTTGAGCCCCTGACCCCAGGGTCTTGTGGCCTTTTTCTCATATATAAGTCTAATTATGTTATCTTGTGAACAACAGTTCTCGAAAAGTATTGATAGAGAGATAATTCTTTTTGCATTATGATAATTCTCTGGTATTGTTGTGCACTTGATATATTGTTTGAGCCTCTGATCCCCAGGGTCTAGAAGAATTGAGGTGGTCATTTTCTCCTATGAAAGTCTATGTAATCTTGTGAACACCAGTTCTCAAAAGTATAATTGATAGAGAGATAATTCTTTTTGCATTATAATCACTCTCTGGTCTTTTTGTGTTTCTGATATTTTCTTTGAGCCTCTAACCCCCAGGGTCTCTGAAAGGGGTGTGGTCATTTCTCCTATTTAAGTCTATGTAACCTTGTGACCACCAACTCTCATAAAGTATACTTGATAGAGAGATAATTCTTTTTGCAAAACTATGAGTCTGTGGTCTAGTTGTGTACCTGATATTTTGTTTGAGCCCCTGACCCCAGGGTCTTTGATAGTGTGTGTGGCCATTTTCTCAAATGTAAGTCTTATAATGTTATCTCGTGAACACCAATTTTCAGAAAGTATAATTGATGGAGAGTTCATTCTTTTGACATCATTTTACAAATGTCTGTGGTGTAGATGTGCACCTGATATTTTGTGTGAGCCCCAGACCCCAGGGTCTTGAAATGGGTGTCACTTTAGTTGAGTGAATGTAACAAAACAGCCAGTAGAGATTCAGTCTCATCAGAGACTTCTGGTTTGCAATTATATTCTCATTTCAGTCTTGTGTAATTTAAGTTTTATTTTATCAATTTATGTGTAATGTGAAACATCATTTATTTCATAGGCATGCAAAGCAGAATTTACCAGTATTTTCTACATATGAATTCTATTTTAGGATGGACAGCTCTCTGTAGGTGACCAAATTCTTGAAGTCGGTGATAAACAGTTGTCTGGTGTTCACTATGAAAAGGTAAGGAAAGGGAAAATAACAAAAACGGAAGAAATAAAACAAAATTCAGACATTTATCTGTTATATAAATCAACTTCAGAAGAAATAGGGAAAACATCGTATTAAGCTCGAAATTTCCGACAGGCAAGACAGATGTATGAAAGATGTGCTTTAGTTAATGATCAACATAATAGTAAACCCAGATGCTTATTACCAACCCACTTAACTACAGTGAATTCCCCTTTCAGTAATTATAGATAACTAATACAAGAATTAATCATTTTGGAGGCAGGCTCAAATATAGCCTTTTCCCACTCAAGCATCATAATTAGTCTTACTTTCTTGAAGTCTATTAGCCCAGAACGTTAGGTGTGTCGTAAAACTAATCATTAACCCAGAAATTATGCGCACACTCTTTGGTATCATTTTCTGATAGCAGTATTGCCTAAGGAGAGGTGAAATTTGGTTAAATGATTTTACAGTCGTAACCAGACATTATTGATTTCATTTACTGCCTAGACATGTAGATTTTCCCAATACATCCATCATTAAAGAAAATAATTGTGCATGTATAATCAAAGAAGATGAATATCTCTTTAGTGCTAATACTCTTATGTTATTTCTATAATATTCCTATATGGCTATTCTTAGGCCTAATGGCTTTATTTTACCGTATTTCTATTCTTGGGCATATCAACTTTACTTTACCGCATTTCTATTTTGGGGCAGAACAATCATATTTGACAGTATTCCTTTTCTTGGGTATTACTACTTTTATGTTGTTTTGCTATCAAGGAAAGGTCCTGTACAGATTTGCCCATTTAAGAATGATTAATATTTTGATTTGGCTTGATATTTAAAGGCATAAAAACGCAATTATTTCATCATTCAAAATTATTTTGAAATTTCAGAAAGGAGTCAGTGTGGTAACCTGCAATATTAGACATATTAGAAAAATGCTTTTGATTTGAATTTAGCCCTCTACAAAAATAGTTTTAAATCATGCAATGCCTTGAAAAATAAAAAGAATAATTTTACTGCCCTTTTACTGAATTTCACACCTCTTAAAAAAAAAAAGTTTTAAATTGTAAAGGAATGAAATTTAGTAAATTAATAAATCATCTTCTAAATGTATTCATACTAAAGTTAAACGTGTTATAAGAGACCCTTCAAGGAAATGCCAAATCAAGGTCACAGGTGGTCTCTTTATGTAGGTTCATTTGTATAAAAAGTGTTTACTTGGGAAATTAAAAATTTTTGCCACTTTAAACAGAATGTTTCACGAAAACAAATATAAAGCTAGTGCAGGTTTAACTGCATTTGATACATTTATTATCATTCCTTTGCAGAAAAGAAATGCTTTTAGAATCTTTTAAAAGATTATGTGTAAAATACTACCGAATAATCTATCAGCTATAGCAAATGACATATCTTCAAAAAATAGATGCAAAAAATCTACATTATGACCCCATAGAGAGCCCATAGTAAGATGGTTATTTACTATTTTCTTCATAATATGATGTGGTTGTCAGGATCATATGTTCGTAAGCCCGGTACTTGTATTATGATAAAGAATCTTACTGTGTGTACACCGTTAATACACTGTATTATAAGATTTTCAAAAACATATAAGACTGTATTAGCGGTAGAGCACTGCTCTATCCTTAATACAAGTCTTATAAGATTTTTTTTATCTCTGACCAATGAAATCCCTCTGTTCTCATTATTTAACAACATCTGTAACTTAAAATATTAAGACATGGAAAACCCCAATATACATGTGCTTCAATGGTAGTCAAATTCCCAAATTAGACATGAAAAATTAATTTTAATTGATTTTACATTTTCGGAAGTGGAAGGGGATTTATGGAATCCTTCGCGGGGGACTGTTTCACCAAAAAGATCCAAGTGGTAGGACTCTGGTTAGATTTTCTGTTACTTTTAGGGGTGCTTTCACTAGGAGTCCATGATGGACACCAAATGTTTCTCTCCATTTCATGCATGGCTTTTTCCAGTATCTACTTTTAATCTATTTTCTTTTGAGTCAATTTAATTAAGCCTGTAATATATATTGTTGCAATTAATTTGTCTTCAATTAATGAGATATTTTTGTGGGAAAAACCTACGTGGAGCAGACTATTTGTTTACAGTCTTATACTGTGTGTACGGTAGAGTCTTATGAGACATAAAATCGTATAATACAAGTCTTATAAGACTAGTCTTACCGTGTGTACTGGGCTTTAAACTTCCCACTTATCAGGCTATATGTAGGCCTCAATATAAGTAGCTTTTAGGTAAATTTATATGGCAGATTTTAGGAATAATTCACCTTATTCTTAAATTAACAAGAACCTTGCTACTGCAGCAGTAAAATCAAGATTTTTATGTCTTTCTTTGCAGGCAATAGAAATTTTACGTAACAGCCAAGGAAATGTCAAGTTAAAAGTTCGGAAATGTGTACCAAATCTTTCCAGCCCCTCAGTGGAAGCCCAACATGTCTTTCAATTACCCAGTGCCCCTGGTAAGTCAATCAGAGAATCAATAAGTTGAATTTAGTGAAAATAACTTATTTTGCATCATTGTTGTATCATGTTCTAAATAAATACTTGATTGATGTAGAGACTTAACAAAAAGAAACAAAATTAGACTTATTAAAATGATGAAAAAATTTGACATTTCAAAATGAAGAAATAAAATTTGAGGTGAAAATTTACCATATCTGGAAACTTAAGGTGTGACAGCTGTATAAGATTTTATGCAGTTTTCAACCAAATTATAAGTGACATTTCTTTCTTATAAAAAAAATTGTGGACACTTTCACCTATCTAGTCTTGAAGTCTGATCTTAGCTCTTTATTTTAAGAACAAAAAAAGTATACCTTGTGTTTATAAATCGAAAAATAATTACACATAAAGTACACAACCCTCTGTTTACGTACATGCGTGCATGATTACCTCTTAGGACCCCCATGGTCAGAATCGTATCGAATTTGATATAAAGAATGATTTCACATATGAATTATTTTCTGAAATGTCTTTGTCTATCCTCAAAGATTACACTGATATCAAATTCAAGTTTATAATGCTTGTCATTGTCAACATTTCATCGTAAACACGTGGTAGCTCTGACGTCAATTTTCGTGACCTGAGGTGTGTTACAAATTTGATTGGCTTATACAGCCATGTGACCTTAAGACGCTCACCTTTTCACCCCTGAATCAAATTCACAATCTTATTATATACATCAATACCTACCTTTGTCATGTTCCAAGTTTCAACAAAATATGTTCATCCGTCTCCATGAAATACAGTGCTATCGTAGGGAACCCTATTGTGTAAAAACTGGCGAAATACACAATTTTCCTTCAAAATTCTTGCTTTTAATTTTCCTCATTTATTCGTTTTTAGAAACACAAATTTGCATCAAATATGTCACATGATCATCATTTAACTTTCTAATTACTAGATTTATCATTGTCAATGCTTTTTGTTTACATTTGTAAATTATAGGAGCTCGATTTAGGTGTCCGTAAGTAAAAGTTAGAAAACGTAGAAAAATGCAATTAAAAATTCAGAAAAAAAAGTGTTTAATTTTTTTTGGTAAATTTTGGGTTGTTTTAACTTTAAAACATATATACAAGATTCACAGCTCATAAGATAATGCATCTAATCAAATAGCAGCTCGTAATTCACAAAACATAACCCCTACCCCTTAAGTGCACGAGTCCATTATCTTAATGATATGCCCAATATATTCGTTTAACGGAGTTTACAGTCTTATTTTGTAACTGATTTTCAACAAAATTCGATGTTTGAATAGTTAACAAGAAAAATAGAATCATTACGGCAATAAAAAACATTGCATTCCATATTAATTAGAGGAATGAAAATGGCGGGAAGGGGGTTGAAGAACACCCCTCCCCCCTTCTCTTTTAATTCCACGTAGTCTTTGTTGTGTGTTACACATAAATTATGATTGAAATTGACCAGACAATATCAAACATTTATAATTGAGTCGAAATTTTGATATATTGACACCACAAGCGTTCGTTCTGCACAAATTTTACACATACATTCCAATGCGCTCTTAAGGTGTGACAGCTGTATAAGATTTTATGCAGTTTTCAACCAAATTATAAGTGACATTTCTTTCTTATAAAAAAAATTGTGGACACTTTCACCTATCTAGTCTTGAAGTCTGATCTTAGCTCTTTATTTTAAGAACAAACAAAGTATACCTTGTGTTTATAAATCGAAAAATAATTACACATAAAGTACACAACCCTCTGTTTACGTACATGCGTGCATGATTACCTCTTAGGACCCCCATGGTCAGAATCGTATCGAATTTGATATAAAGAATGATTTCACATATGAATTATTTTCTGAAATGTCTTTGTCTATCCTCAAAGATTACACTGATATCAAATTCAAGTTTATAATGCTTGTCATTGTCAACATTTCATCGTAAACACGTGGTAGCTCTGACGTCAATTTTCGTGACCTGAGGTGTGTTACAAATTTGATTGGCTTATACAGCCATGTGACCTTAATAAGGAAATGCAAGCTACAATCGTTTGATATTCATTCTCATAAAAGAAGAGGAGTATTAGACTTGTACTTTTTAATGCATATTTTTCAATATTGTACCAAACCTCTAGTATGATCTGTTTTGTCTGTAGGGGAGTCGTCCACAGACCCAGGGGATGTAACAGAGCAGCAGCCTGTCCATGAAGAGGCCCAGGCCGACCCTAAAACCTGTCCTGTCCTTCCTGGTCGGGAGACCACCATAGAGATAGAGAAGGGAAGGACAGGGCTGGGTCTGAGTATTGTGGGCGGGGCTGATACCCTGCTGGTAAGGGATCAGATTATCTCATGATCAGTTTCTTTCATTGCATTGTTCTTTTGAAAGTGAAAATGCTAAATTTGCTCATGTTAGAATGGAAAATTTTTCATGTATGTTTCTTTTCATATTAGTGTCCTTTTCATTTTTTTTAAAGGAAAATGCTGAATTAGTGCATGATAGAATGAAAATTTGTTATAGAGATGTTATTTTCAATTCTCTTAAAGTGAAAATGCTCAATTTCCTCATGATATAATGGGAAAATTTTCATTTATTTGTTGAAATGGAAATTGCACTTATAGTTAAGAAGTGATTTCTCTTAATTGAATCAAGACTAAGATATTTAATTCCATGTTAGTCTATGTATTGTTATTGCAGGGAGCCATCATTATACACGAGGTATATGAAGATGGAGCAGCGGCCAGGGACAGCAGACTGTGGGCCGGAGATCAAATACTAGAGGTCAGTTTACTGCATACATGTTGTCCCCAAGAATTTTTTAGCATTTAGGACAAATTTTTCAGATATCATTTTTTGATTCAATTTTTCAACAATGCATATATAGTTACACTGCTCCCCCGATTTATCGCCCCTCGTTAAACCGCCAACCCCGGCTACCGCCACTTTTTCCCAATGTACAGATTTCCTTACATTATAAACCCCCGTTGTAACGCCAACCCCCGCATACCGCCATCCGCCACTGAATTCGGCGTACAAATTGTCGTATTTGGTATATAAAACCCCCGATTACAATGCCATTTAATTGAGTTGTTATCACTAAACAAACAACTTTGATTCATATGTGCACTGTCTTGTTAATTATCGCGCTTGGGTTTATTTTCGTTTACATGAAAGTTTTGATTAACAATCAATATGTACGTTTACCTAGATAGTGTAATTTGAACTTTAATTAATACTTATGGCGAGTCCAGTGAGGATGCAGATATTTAAAAAAGAAAACGGCATTTAGCCCAGCATAAAATTCAAGCGTCATTGAACTGACTATATAGACGAAAAAGTAAAAGATACGTTGTGCACGTATCTCGGCGCTACTAATGCCAATGCAAGGATGCCTTCATGTTCTAAAATACGAATGAACCTGTATCATGTATTTCATGTAACTGTTTAACACTGACTTCTATAAGGGGCGGCACCCGGCGAAATTTCGCCGACTCAGATGATAAAAGTCGCCGGTTTGAATTACCTCTGATTGTTTGTTTGCTCTAAACTTTCTCAATCACCGCCTCAAATAAATCGTTTTGAACACTCTGCATGTACATGCATTTTTCTTTGACCCAGCACATTCTTGAAATGCGAAAATAAGAATTTTTAAAGCCTGTAGCTGTCCATCATCTTTTTATTTACTCCCCCGATGTAACGCCACCCTCACTTTAACGCCAATTTTTTCTCTGGACGGATGTTGGTGTTATATCGGGGGAGCACTGTATTTTATTTACTTAAAACTCAGAAATCAGCATTACACTAGATGGTCCTGATTCTGATTATTAACATGAAAACATACAGGTTTGATAGTGAAGCATAACTAATGCATATTTTAAAATAAATACTAAGAATAATTGTCATCCCCAATGTATATTCTTCAATCCATTTGTCTTGTAGAAAGAAAGCTTTTATTTTTCTTGCACACATTTATTGTAACAAGTCTACACTTGATATGGAGACATTTGACTTACTGACCTTGACTTCGACCTTTGGTCTTTACACAATGGGGTATTCTTCCAGTCTCAACTGACTGAGCTATTCTAGTTCTATTTTCTCTATTTCTACAGGTAAATGATGAAGATCTGAGAGAGTCCACACATGATAATGCAATCCAAGTGTTAAGGCAGACTCCATCCACAGTTAGAATCAAAGTTTTCCGTGATGACAACCAGGTCAAGGAAGAAGATATTTATGACATTTTCTCAGTTGACCTGGTGAAAAAGCCAGGACGGGGACTTGGATTAAGTATCGTAGGAAAGAGGAATGATGTAGGAGTTTACATCTCTGATATTGTAAGTTTAAACTCATTACATCGATGTAAAACTTTAATGGAAAAATGCTTCTCATTTAGAAAAATTTCTAAATAAAATTAAAAGTGCATGTAGTAATGAAAATGATACATAGAAAAAAAAAACACTTTTCTGGTGAATTAAGTAGCACAAAATTATCTAGTGCAGAAATTCTTTCTGAATGAAACGAATCTTGCAAAAATTGAGCATTGACTAACACAAAGCTTTTCATTTGCAAATTTCAATATTGTTAGATTTTTGGAAGTTTCTTAAAAAATGAAAAATAAAATCATCAAATTACCATCAGTATAAGCTACATGTAAGTGAACCATAAATTTTTTTAAAAGGGCAAGTGTCATATTTCAAATGCTGCATGTATATTTTGTAGGTTAAAGGAGGGACTGCCGAGTCAGATGGTCGACTTATGCAAGGTGATCAAATTCTGGCTGTTAATAAGGAAGACATGAGAAATGCAACTCAAGAATATGCAGCAGCTGTACTCAAAGTAAGAACATCATATATGTATATCTATATATGAATATGTAGCAAATATACTTTAGTCTTCTATGCTATTTTCATGGTAGTCCGCTTTGGACATTCCATAAAATCACAACAATTGCTGCACTCTGGAGTACTCGGTGTCGGGCAAATCGAAACTACCAAAACTGTCTAAGATCACAAGTGCTGGAAGACTTTTACTTAAGTCAAATGATGCATCACGTTATGTGGACAAGTGTTGTAAAATAGAATCAGTGATCTGTTGATGAAAGAAATATTCCTTACTTGCTCTGAAACAAGCTCTGTTAAAAGTAATTTGGGGGTCTTAAAAAAAAGAATTGTAAAAGTGATAGTGTTTGTGATAAGAAAAACAAAATCAGTTACAGAAATATACAAGTAGTAGTCATAGATTTTTCAAATATACTCTCATCTTTGTTATTGCAGACCATTATGGGAAAAGTTTCCTTACAAGTAGGAAGGTTAAAAGCTGGGTCAAGAACATCGTCTAGGAAAAATTCAAATCCAGGAAATGCCCTCAAGAAGTCTGAGTCGAGTGTTAGCAACAAATCAAAAGGCCGTCATTCCAAAAGTAAGAAAATGTTTAATTTGTCGTGATACATAAATGTTTTGATGCACAATGTAGACAAGTCTGTAATATTCACAGCCATATACCAGTTTTACCACTTTTAAAGTCATACTGCTATTTAGAGCTGTAGATCTCAGCCCTTTTGAATTGTATTTCTATATATGTAGTATACATGACACTGACTTCACACTCGGAATTTGAGTAAGGAAAACTCCTCTAACAGATATTTTAATGAATTCATTATTTGTAAGAATGAAATTGGATAGGTTCTTATTGTAAAAAAAATAGAAATTACTGCAGTTCTATGGTTATTTGAATTTTAGTATAGAAAATAAAAGTCTTTATAATCGTTTTCATCTTTAAAAACAAACTATCTTTTAACATTTTTTTTTTTCTGGAAAAGTCATATTCTATTTTTAGAAAATGAAACAACCAAGTAAATGTACAAAAATCTACAGAATTGCTTTACTAAAATTTATTGATAGTAAGTTTTTCTAGCTCAAATTTCTTTGTTTTTCATGTAACGCTACAATTTTACAACAATGCTTGATGCTTTGACTATGTGAATTTCAAGTCAATATGTAGTATAGGACACAGATATCCTTGTTTGCTTCAATTTGTATTTTTCACTGTATTCTATTTCCAACAGGTCTGCCCTCCTCAAAAAGCTACTAATTCCTGGTTATATTTGGTTCATAGATAATTCATTCCCGAAACGTGCCATATCCTAATAATATTGTCAAATAATATAATGACATCGATACCTGTGAACTTTTTCGCAAATATTCATGACCTTCATCATTGCAAATTATTTTCCTATGTACTCAGTGGGTGTATAAAAAGATCAGTGTATATGTTTTTCAAAGAAAAATGTCTGCTTTTATACTTGGAAAAGAATTATTGAAATTCCTTTGTTGAAAACTTCAATATTATGATGAGGTTTCTTTTTTTGTGCCATTTCAATCAAATCTTATTTAAAAGTCACAAATAAGTCATCAGGGGCTTGTTCCAGATCTTGGATTTTTTTTTTCTTAAATTCTGCAATTACAAAATATTTTCCTTATACTATTTGTGGTACGAATCATTCATATCTAAATTGGTTGTGACAAAGACAACAAAATTACTATTTATCTTTGGTTGTGATATTTATTATTTTCTACAATTCAAAAAATCTATGTTATGTTTATGGTTGTAAAACCTTAAAGATTTTTCGTCGCAAATTTTCAGTTTGAGAAAATCAAAAATAGAAGTTCATCCTTTTTCTCAAAAATATTTCCATATATCCATCTTCCCTTGGTAAAAGACCAAAAAATGAAATTTCCACACCTTCCTTCTGCTCCTCCCCTTCCCCCACCCCACCCTTTTCCAATTTTTCTCTTGCCGTTACATTCCTCCCTCCCTTTACCAAATTGAACCAGGTGTTAGTAAAGCATGGACTCACTGTAAGTTACTGTATGCAATGTATATACAGTTTGACATCCCAGCATGTGGGGCGCAGCATGGAAATATCTCCACGTATAATTACACATTCACAGGATCTGTTCAATTTTATTTATTTTGTTTTCGTCAGTATTTTTACAATTTCCCTAGTATAGTCAGTCTATGTTTAGATTGAGGGTATTATATTCATTTTCGTTAGTGTTTTTCGTCATTTTTCATCCTTGAGTCAGCCGCTGAGAATTTCCCTCTGTATGTTTCGTTTGGTTATCTCTAGCACTGTGATCAGTTATATATGGTTAATGACTTGAATGTTCATGTTCTTTCATGGCTCAAACGATCTTAAAAGGTTATGGTTGAAATTTCTCCTTGAAATATTTCAGAATAGTTGTGCATTAATTTATAGCATGTAAATTATGGCAGAAATTGCCAATACTGTATTCTGATTTATGATCAAATTCATAGTAAAGTTAACAAATCCTTGATAATGAGGAGGATATTTACATGTAAATGATTCCATATAAAAAATATTTCAATGAAGCAGGGTTTTTTTTTTTATTTTGGGGAAGGTGCCTGTGGCTGTCCCATTTGGGAAAATTTGCGACATTTTGCTGAAATTGGGAAAATTTTTGAACAAATTCTCATCAAAGTATAGCCTTAAAGTATCATTTATTAACACTGATTGATTTGCTTGAACTGAACAAGGGATGAATAAAAAATGCACTTAGAAATAGGACAATTTGTGCTGACTTCCAGGTTTTGAGTCTTATTTTCTCGGGTGATTTTTTCATAATTCCTCTTTGGGAATTTCAGGGTGATTTTTTGGGAAAAATAGAGGAAATTTGGCATTGGGAAGGGGCCGAATTGCCGAAATTCGGCCCCAAAACAAGGTAAAAAAAAAAACATGTGAAGGATGTAAAGAATGTATGCCAAGTTACTTCTTTTTTCTAGCCCTGTACATGTGGCAAAAGCCTTGCATGGGTCATTGGATTTATACTGAGTTTATAGCATTACCTTATGCATTTCTAGATTTCGTCTTTGATCCCTGTATGCTCAGACTGAATGCTTACTAAAAAAAGTTACAAAGTGCTCAATATTTAGAAGCAATTCCATTATGTTTTACATTATTATTTGATACTCCTTAATTTTCAGATTTTAGGGCATTGATAGTTTTGTCTGTCTAGCTGTTTACATTTATGCTGCAACGAATTGAGCATTCTTATGAGTAACAACTGATGCATAACAATGTCTAGTCCATTTTGACAAATCTTTATATAATTTATTTTGACATGAAATATATCAAATGACCTGGGAAAAAAATACAACAGTCCTGCAAGGGCAATAATCTCTAGTTATGGGATTGCCTCATTATTTAGAAGAATGGAAGTTTGTTCTGTCAATAAATTGCTGAATTTTGTTTGAGATATGTAAAGTAGCCAAACAAGCCTTGGTGCTAAGTGTATTTCAAACCCAATGTAAAATTGTACAAATCTGATCACATACATCACACAAGCCATATAAAGACAAGCTAACAATATAAGTGTCATACATTTTGCTAACCTGTCCTCCTGTCCTGCTTAATTAAATGATACATGTATATGAATATGCACTTATTTGAATTAGAAAATTTCAGCCTCGTACACAGTGTGTTCCATATATAATAGTTATTTTCATACTTGTAATGTTTTCACATACTGGTATTTAGAGATATTATGCTTGTGATTGAAGGAGACAAAGTTGTAGAGGCAAAGTTATTGCTCATTGTTTATAGTCATCCTATCCAGGATTATTTTTTTATAACTCTGTATAATATTTTCTGTAATATAGAGTTACATCTACATTACTATCCTAAAACTTCGTCATCTCAAAAAATTCTCAGTGCAGTTTGTATTTGTGTCATGCTTACAACACATACTTAATGAAACTGAAAAAAGATTCAATTTTGGAAAATTGCATTTATTTTTTGTATTAACTTTTAAGTGCAACACTCAAAAGGTCCAAGGTTAATTATTTACATTTGTTCATCTTTTCTAAAACCAAAAGATTCAATGAGTACCTTAAATTTTCATGTGACATATATTTCATAATTGTTAAATCTATTTGCATTTAAGATAGAGAAAGTAAACGAAGAAAATATCAAGCTAGAAAATGGTTAGGAAATTTTAGTTTTCAAAAAGAATTTTAGAAGAAAATCCAAATTGAATGACATTGGTTATGGCAAGGCAATACTGCAAAGCCACATTTTAGTTTAAGCTTGATAACAAAACAGATGTTAATTTTGACATATAGATTCCGCTTATAGCACATAAGGTTTCTTATTCTTAGTTCATTGTTACCATATTCCGTGATAAATGAGTCTTGGAGAATATTAGCCATGCAATCAGGCCATTTTGTGTGTAGCAATAGTCCATTTTCCAGAAAATATCTATGACCGTTTTAAATCTTGATTTTATATGACACCAGACATCACAACATTGTGCAATATTTTGATCGCACTGACTTTATGAGTTGTCGCTTTTTATCTATTTTGACGTCACAATGAAAATATCACCAATTGTGATGTCTGGTGTCTGTCTGCCCCATGAATCTACTGGAAAATCAGCTATTGTGTTTACATTTACGCAAGAGAGTTTATCTCTTTGCTGAGACTATTAGTTAGATTTTGAATACATAAAACTGCTTTTGTTGATACAATTAGATAGATTTTATTACATAAAACCACAAGTTTGTTATTTACGACGAGGTTGTCGGAATCCATGTTTTAGACTATACAGTAACTTGTGTCATATAAAGTTTACATCTTATGTTAAAGTTGATTTCCTTTTAAGTGTTAAATGTATATTGGTGTTGGTTATGAATTATATGTATAGTCTATTATCATGATATAATTATTACATTTATTAAATTTTGTACTCACAATTACAAATAAACTATATTAAAGGGAAATAGACATCATGATTATTTATGCATGAAACAGAACACCTGATTGAACGTGTGACCTACTTGGAGGCAAAATATTTGACCTTTACAGACCCTAGCTTGGAATGAACTACAATATCATTCACATTTAATCGAACCCATATAACCAGATATTTTTGGGGGTATTATTTTTTGCGATTTTTTGAAATTATCTGAAAATGGCAAAATTTTGTACTTTCATTGATATTTATGATCCAAATGTTAATTTGCTTGCCAAAGTTCATAATTATGGTGTTTTACTGAAAACATCTATGAAGATATACTCATTGTATAGAACATTTATGATATCTTTTTTGAAATTGCATAAAAATGTTACCGAAAAATTAAAGCAAATCCTGAGCCTAGAGATCATGAAACTTGATGCTAACAAAAATTTTTTCTGGTTATATGATAATCACCGATTTCAAGTGCCTCTTTTGTTCCGGTAAATCAATGGACACATACAAGTTCTGACAACAGAGAAAGAAGTCTACAAAGCTGAAATACCATTTCTTGGTCATTTCTATACTCGTAGCAAATAATGCTATAATTATCTTTTGAGCTTTTCATCTGTCTTATACTTGAAACTTAATTAGAATGTTATTCTGTTAAAGTGCAGCTTTGATAAAAACAGCTTCTTGAGATTTTCGTTTGTCTCAAGACTTGACTTAGACGCAAAACTTCACTATAATCTTATTCTTTTAAAAGTCAACTACATAAAAAAAGATACTTTAATTTATGAATCAATCATAATTTTACCATTAGCGATGTTTTGATTTTATGAAATATTTTACTTTTATGAAGGTCATAGTGAAGATGCTTCACACATACGAGTAGTAGAACTTCAGCATGACTTCACAGGATCTCTGGGACTGAGTATCGCAGGGGGTATGGGAAGCTCAATAGGTGATGCAGCTGTCATCATAGCCAATATGAACCCATCTGGACCTGCCGCTAAGTCACAGAAACTCAAGGTATGTTTCAAGTATATTGATAAAAAAAACCAACATGTTTTACGGGGGTCTGCTGAGATGCAGAGCCCAAGGGATTCATGTCTTCTTCTGTCAACTAATTGCTTTTTCTTTAACACAGTTTTTCTTCAGTTCAAAAGACCAGATGCTACCATTTATTCTCATCCTGAATAAACATTTGTAGGGACATTTAACTGGAACATGGCAAACACTATTAAACAGCTATCAATTTTAAAGATAAGGGGCCAATGGTCACTATCATAGTTTTTAAGATCATAGTGATTGTTTGGTGTACATATTCCTCTAGTGAATTTATACAATACCTGATGGTTGCTTTCTCTTTGCTTACAGATTGGAGATAAGATACTGAGTATAAATGGTCAGGAGACGGACGGTATGAGCCATGATCAGGTTGTACAGCTATTAAAAAAGCCGGGAACCATCAGACTGGAGGTCTCTCATGGTAAAATCTACCTGTATATTCTCAGAAATGTCCAATATCTTAATTATTATGTAACATTCAATGCAAGCGCAACGTATAGGCCTGTATGACTGGCAGTCACACTTTCACTGGCCATAACATGAAATATATGCACAACCAATGTAATTCC
Source organism: Pinctada fucata (assembly GCA_028142955.1). NCBI lineage: Eukaryota > Metazoa > Mollusca > Bivalvia > Pterioida > Pteriidae > Pinctada > Pinctada fucata. The sequence goes on along the minus strand of AP027103.1, from coordinate 59,132,392 downwards.
CCGAGATGTAACTATTGAAAGGAACGTGCTGCAATTTGTATGTTAAAACTTGTGACGCCACAATGCATAAGATCTAAAGAAACATGCCGCGACAGCTGTTCTAACCTGCAAACTGAAACCGCTGTGAGCTGAATTTTTAGGTCACCCTTTTCCTTAGAAAAAGCAATTTCAGAAAACAAGAATGAAACAGACAACTATGGTGCATAGATATAGAATATCATAATTTGTATTTTGTTACGGGTATGCAACAAACAGCAAGTGCATTTATCTCATGAAGTGAGCTAATGCAAATTACATGTACGATAAATGCACTTGCTGTGTTGTATACCCGTAACAAAACACAAATTCAGACACTTATTCTCTATATACATAGTACTTTCATCAAGTTACACTTTCATCAACTTGCAGGGATGGTAAAGGATGATGAGCATTAATGTCTCATGCAGAGTCAAAGTTGAGGTCACATATTTAGGGTCATACATGCAACAGAAAACACCTGTGCTTGAAAAGCCCTAATGATGTATTGAAACATTTATTTTTAAGCTTGTTAGAAAAATACATGTATCAATCTATGGGTTGAACTTCAAAAATTTGTTTTCCACATTACATCATTACCCTGAAGAATAATACCTTGTCCTTTGTTTTCATCAGGTGAGGAGAAGAAAGTGAGTGTAAGTGGAGCGAACTCTCGTCAAGTAAGTGTTGACATGTCACAGGAATATGCCGAGCTTATGGCACAGGAGAATGAGGCTGCCGTGTTTGATGAGGCAGAACAAGAGGGGTGAGATACTGAGATTTTTGTTTAATAATACCTAATCAGAATTCAAATATTAAATAGGCGAGGTGTGATGAAAAAGTGAAAGTTTTCAATGGAATAATTTTGCTTTTGAGGTATTTTTATCATAAATTTTCCTATTGGATCTTTACATATTACAAATAAGGCCTTGTTGGGTTATTTACTAAAGGACATCATTATTTTCCTTTGCAGAACCCCTCCACAATGTAAAACACTGACTTTACAGCGAGGTGCAGAAGGTTTAGGATTTTCAATTGTAGGGGGACATGGTAGTCCACATGGTGATCTACCTATCTATGTGAAAAATGTATTCTCTAAAGGAGCGGCAGCGGAGGACGGTAATCTTAAACGTGGAGATCAGATACTCTCTGTCAACGGACAAAGTCTGGAAGGATGCACACACGAAGAAGCTGTAAATATTCTAAAGAATGCAAAAGGAACAGTAAATCTGGAAATCCTGACATCGTAGAAACTTATTGAAGAAAGAAAAGAGAAGAAATTCTAACATTATGTCCTCACTTTATACTGAAATACACGGAAAACAGAGTGATATAATTACTGATGCAATGGTTATAATTCTGTACAATGGAAGGATTGCAAACTCTGAACACAGAGCAGAGCAGACGATATATTTGATACATTCATACAAAGGAAACAATTTTTATCAGAGGAGGTTTTAAAGTTGATTTTCTATATTTTATACCTTTAAAGAAAAAACTGCTTGTTATTTGATATTTGAAGACATTTGACTTCCCGCACCATTATTTTATAGTGTTTCTGATTCATGCAAGCAATATACATTTTTCTTATCACATTATATGAAAGATTTGGTGCTTTTGGTGTCAAATAAATAGAAGAATTTTATGCTTGTACTGTATGTGAAATGATTGTTATACTTTTATAGCACCACTCGGTTAATTGTACATGTATGTATTGTCCCCCTTGAACATTCCGTTTCTCCCTTTTTATGTATTATACAAATAATTCTGTTTTCACCAGATGATTTTTAGTTTTATATTGAAATAGCAAATATGATAATTTGCCGTCTAAATGTATGTATTGTTTATACAGAGATTATGTTTTTAGGAAAATCATCATTGATCATTGATAACAAGTGTTTCATAAGTTTATATGCAATATATTTATGGTAAGCTTTATTTGCATTTTAAATCATCTAATCGTCCGATTCTGTTCAGTGAAATAAATAAGGTACTAGGTGATCCTCTGCAGCAGATAACAATTAATGTGTTCTTACACTGATTTCTGAAGCCAATGAAGATTTTTTATAACGACTGTGATGATTATTTCTTAAAAAACTGAATTGAAATTTCTTTTACACTTTGTGACTTTCTTATTTAGTTTTAGTAGCATTCATATCCAATTAATCTATAGCATAAAATGATTTTGAAAAATAAATTCTTCTGAAAAAAAAAAACAATACAAAATGGAGTCAATAAAACTATTAAAGCATATTAACTCTCCTGACAAAATATTAAAATGATGTGAAAAAGATAGTTGATATTTTTTGGAACAAAGTTTAACATATCTTTTAAGAAAATGGCAAGATATTCCTAATTCAATTATTGTATTCACTTTTCAATGGTCAAATACACGACGAAAAAAAAATCATTATAGGGAATACAAGTAACTTTTGTTTATTTTCACAATTGCTCTTGTGACTTTAGGTTGTGATTATTAGAATGGTCTCTTGCTAACCATAACCATAGATTTTACGAATCGATATCTTTTTGATTATGTTATTACCAACTTAGAATATAGCCAAGTTGTTACTGTATGAATTCAATCTTGATGTCATTTTAGCCTAGAATATAATTCATAAAAGAATATAGAAGAAAAAGCATATCACTTATTTTTATATTACTCAGTTCATATTTAACACTCTATCATTATTGGTTGTGTTGATTCAAAGGCCAGTGATATATATGCAAATGCTGTAGATATTTTATTTGGGCAGATGTCAGTGGACAGGAATTAAATGCAGTGGAAAAAATTTTAATATCCTATTCTGTTCTTTATTTTTTAATAAGGATAAATTATAAGGTGCCATATTAAACCCAGAAATGGTTATTTAGAATAATTCATATTTTTTTCTTTCTGCTTTTCCTATTCGTGATTTACTTTTCAGTACTTTGTGAATTTGTATAATTAAGGATTATTTAAAATTTTTAATGCCCAAAACAAACATAGCATTTTTTATACACATGGTGAAGGTTACATTATCATAGTTTGGTGGGAGAATGACAGATAATTTTTTTCTATGAATGCAAAAAAAATAGACCACATTTTCTAAAAATTTTCGTTCAAATGTAAAATTTCTTTTACTCGGTCACATTTACCATTGATTTAATTGTAATAGAAAGTGGAGTCCTTTACACAATGAAATCATTGATCGTTATACATTCAAAAACCTAGATTTTTGCTGTATTTATTTAAAACCTTAATTTTGATTTTTTTTTCTCCTTTTAGATACTATAATCACAGGTGATATAATATGAATTAAGCTTGTATCTGATAATAAAGCTGAAATGAAAGATTGGTGTATTATTGTTATACATTATATATGCTGTGCCAGGGTGGTTGTGCCTTCTTTTGCCTATGATGGTGCCACCTGTCAACAGCTCTGGATGGAAAACACTCATTCTTGAAAGAGACCTGAAGATTATTGCATATAACAAGTTTGGTTCACAGAACTTTCGAGAGGCCAAAGGTCATGAGAAAAGGATATTGAATATAAATCAAGGAAATAGTTAGGCTAGAAGTGGAAGGCTACTGGGGTGTGATTACATATACATGTAGTGACATGTGACATCATGCTACTCTCTTTGAATTACCCTGTTCCTTTTCTGTGACCTTGGAGATACAATCTTTGTTTATGGCGAGACATACCAATACGATTATACCCTTCAAAATAATGCAAGGGTTAGAAGTCTTTACCAAGAAAAGATTTTGCCATTTATTTCAGCACAGCATTGTCTTTACAGATTATGTGTTTTGAAATCTGTGAAGTATGATTAAAATCCATGCAAGGGCTAAAACTTTTAAAATGGCTAGGACAAAATTGTACCATTCTATTCTACTATGACCTTCAACTCGGAAATATGAAAAAACAAATTGGCTCAAGGTCATGATATATCCTTGATGCTTTGATCCATGAAAGGGATAAAAAGTTATTTCCTGATTAAATATATAGTAACCCATTTCATGGTGTCCTTGACCTTGCAGATATGCTTAAAAAACTCGCACATCCCCAGCATTTGGGCAACGATTAAGTATAAATATACGTTAATGAAATTCAGCTTACAAGTTATGGTCCAGACAGGGTAACTTTCACTTCATGGATAAAACCTTGATGTAAGGTCATGACCCAACCTTCCAGGCCTTGGGGGCCCTGGACAACAATCATTGAAAGAATATTCAAATTTATCAAGACTTATCAAATTGTAGCTCAGATTTTCCTATACATGCAAATGTATACTCTCACTTCGACTCTTGATCAATGCAACCACACCCTTGGATCTAGGGAAACAGTTCCATGTGTTTTAATTCGTATGCAGTTATAGTCTGGATAAGATTGATGGACAGACAAGGTGATTCCTTTACGCCCAATTAGGATGGGTTAGCGCAGTGGTAGTGCACTAGCTTCTCACCTCTAAGGTCCCCTGATCCAATCCCAGATTCAGCAAAGGGGCTTTATGTGGGAGGGTATGGTGGTCGTCCACCCAGTCCTTGGAGCTTTTCCCCCCGATAGTCGGATTTTCTTCTGCTCCAAGGACCCCTTCACGCCAACATCTGAGCCAACATGAGACATTGATACAGTTTTGTAAGTTGATTGTTAAATATAAAATAAAGTTTAAATTTGAATTTATTAATCTGTATGCAGTTATAGTCTGGACAAGATTGATGGACAGACAAGGTGATTCCTATTCGCCCCAATTCTGCAAGTACTAGGTATAATTAAAGGCTGCCTACTTAATATATTGGGTAATTTATTATCAACATAGTTGCAGGGGGATATAGTTATGCAGTCATTTGTGTGCAAGTGTGTGCGTCACAAAATCCTTGTATACAGCCTAGAGGGCACAGTTTTAATTGGATCTTAACCAAACTTCATACAATGATTGCTAATGACCAGGAAGAACCCTATTGATATTCAAGTTCAAAGGTCAAGGTCACAAATGGGAAAAGTTCAAAATCCTTGTAAACAACCTAGATGGTGCAGTTTTGATTGGATCTTAGCCTAACTTCATACACTGATTGCTTATGACAAGAGGAAGAACTCTATTAATTTTCAAGGTCATAGGCTGAGGTCACATATGGAAAAGGTCAAAAATCCTGTATACAGCGTAGAGAGTGCAGTTTTGATTGGATCATAACCAAACTTCATACGCTGATTGCTTATGACAAGAGGAAGAACCCTATTGATTCTCAAGGTCAAAGGTCAGGGTCACAGATTGGAAAAGGTCAAAACCTTTGTATACAGCCTTGAGGGTGCAGTTTTGATTGGATCATAACCAAACTTCATACACTGATTTCTTATACCAAGAGGAAAAACCCTATTGATTTTCAATGTCAAAGGTCAGGGTCACAGATGGAAATGGTCAAAATTCTTGTACACAGCATAGAGGGTGGAGTTTTGATCGGATCTTAACCAAACTTCATAAGCTTAGTCCTTATGATTGCATCTCAACTAACTTATTGCTTATGACTAGAGGATGAATCCTCTTTATACAGCCTAGAAGGCAAATTGATTTTCATGCTGTGCGAGGGGATGCTACGGTTTGCGTTGCCTAGGTTTTATTCTTAAAGACCTCAGCATTCTGAATTTAATCCTTCACAAGAAAAATAACTTCAAGAATTAACTTAAGTCCCATGGAACTGCAGGGGTACTAGTATTATGTTTCCACATTGTCAAAAATTGTCCCGACTTCTCTCTGCCACCTTTACAGAAATACAGAGGAAACTTGCTGTACAGCTTCAGTGTGAAATATTCTTGTGTCAGTACTGATCTTCTTATCTTTGAGCTGTACATTTGGGAGCAAAATATTGTTGGTATATGAACTGAACCAAGGAATCTCAATCTACAAGGCAGTGCATGGAGTTTCTGAAAGTTTGACAGGTGTGATTGACCTGTATACTCCAAATTATAATACGGTATCTTTACCCTAAATACCAAAATAAAACATTTCTAACTGATGCACAGCAAGGTCAATTCACAGATAAATGTAATGAACATATAACTTGACAAGTATGTTCGCTGTTAGAAAATTTATTTTTGAACTATTGTTCAGTTGCTCACTGTAATGCTGACTAAGAAAAATTCATTAAAACAAGACATTTGTAATGAAACACTGATGTCTGCCTAACAACATAAAAGAGGTGTAAATGACTTTTCTTTTCCCAAAATATCAATTTGAGGTTTGAGGTCATTACCAGCAAGGTTTCAAGGTCAAACACTTCAGTATCATAAGATAGGCTTTGCCACGATGAATACAAGTGTGAAATATGTAAACTTTATCCATTACAATTCAAAGAAAACATATACGTGAAATATGAAAGCTAATGAATTCTTTGAAGATCTTTCTTTCAAATTCAAATATTAGCTTTCATGTTTCATGTATAGGTTTTCTTTGAAGACCCTTCTTTTGACTTCAAATTTTTTGACCCTATAAATGAAACCTTTGCCTTGGAGTATATCATTTACAGTTCAAAATTAAATATGCCCCAATTTCTGCCAACAAACAGACAGACAGACCAAAAACTATATCCCTGAATTGTTGATTAAGGGGGCATAAAATACTAATTTGTAATGCTCATTGTGAATTCATACAATTATTCCTACATGTAGCATTTGGATTTCAATAGTTCATAGAACAACACTCAAAAGTTACGTGAAATGACATGTAAATCAGTTTGATATGTATAGGTCACAACTATCACATATAATTCAAGGGAATGTTTTGAATTTCAATACACGGCAAGACAAATTGCTAAGGACACACACATTTACCATTTGTGACATACTAAAATATTAGCCAAAAAGCATATTAATCTATCAAAAATCCATCATTTCGGAACATTGTCAAAATTCAGAAAAATACAAAATAATTTTTTTTCTAATCTAGGTGGTGTGATAAAATTTTAACAACTAAAGATTATGATAACTAAGTGTAGACTGTGAAGTTAACTACTGACGACTTGAATTATTGCAAAACGACTGATCTATTTCATGAACAAGAATCCAGTCTGTGAATCATCAACAAACCCCGCATATATGATAATAAAAATATGTAAACTCAAAAACAGTTGCTTATATCATGCTAGTCTCTGTAAATATTTCACAAATTTGAAAACTTGATAACTTGGTAAAAGATATACAAAATGACAAATCAAAAGGGACAATACAAAGCATCCGATCCACACATTCAACACCACATTTATACATTCTGACCTTTGACCTTGAAAATCACAACGCTAGAATTTCAGACAGTTTGATGACATAACACTATAAACTTGGTCTTCTATCAAGATTTTTCCTATATTTTCATCTGCGACCTTGATCTTTGACCTTGAAAATCAGTAAGATTCAAGGTTGACAAAGTCTATTCAGCCACTCTGGGAAAGTGATAAAATTAAGGGGCAAAATTTTAAATGACAAAAGTTTGGGACAAAACTTGAAAAATTCTGGGAAATTGTCTTACATGTAGATGTATAAATGAAATATTCATCCTCTCCCTATGACCAATCTTTCTAGAAAGTGATTCTATATTGTCTAGTTTGTATCTTACTAATGTTCACAAGGTTCTGGACACAAAAACAAATATCAAAGACATGGATGTATGGCAGGGATATCCTACATCCCTTTTGTGACTGTTTCAAGGTGAGAAAAAGGTAAACTTCATTGTAGATAAATATAATGCCATATAAAAAATGATGCATTTTGATACCATACAAAAGTTTAAAGAAATAATGGAGAGAGACATTGTGGGCACTGCCTCTAAAAGTATAGTATTAGCATTCAAAAATAATTTAAACTTGAAATGATAAATACTACATGTAATACAAACAATACATAATAAATTGGTAACTGTCACATTTTACATAGCTATTACAGTACATACGTGTATATTGCATCATAAAGGGTTAGCACTATACTGTGACTTATTGGCACTACAACTTTAGTATTTATGACTTGAGAAAGTTACCACTGGAAACAATGCATTTAACAAATACGGGAATACTATTCATGAATGCTGCAGTTCAGTGCACAATGTTAAGTTATCTCATGAAAAACATGTAGTTTTTATTTGCTCAGATAGATTTGAAAATGTAGCCGTGGCAGAGAGAAATCTTCGTGTTAAAATGGATATTAAAATTTTGTCTTTTTGTTTGTGTAAAAATTTCCAATCCTCAAAATTTTGTACAGTCTCCTTTAAAACAATTTCTCAACATAATTAAGCTAATAAGACAGATACACTACTCAGTACCAAACATGCAATAAGTGTTGAGTTTGGTAAGAAACTTTTAATCTTAAGCTTAGCATCATAATGGTTCATTTATGAAAGAAAGACGAAGTGTCTAAAACTCTCTGGACAAAAATTGCTGAACATAACCCACCAGACTTGATGTATGTACATAATACAAACTTATATAGACAAAGTAATCAACACTTCTTTTCCATGTTCAAATGACCTACAACTGCAATGTACAGTATTTTAAATTCTAACTCAAATAGAAGCAAAAATATAAGATCATTCAAAACAGGAGGTAGTCACATACATTTAAGTTTCATCAGATTCAAATGCTTCTTTGACACACCATTATTCATGCATTTATTATCATGCATACATAATTATTCACCCATTCATAATCATGCATAATTTCCAATTAAGTAATGGACTTTTACAACATATACATGTATTAATCATTTTGTAGATATTCACATACATGTAAGTTAATATTTCATCACAATATTTGAGCTGAGATTGATACAATCTTGGAAATTTTATTCTTTATACGCAGAAAAGTGAATATGTTGATCAATAGAGACAAGATGTGTTTGTTATCAATATGCCCCTGGTTGGCATCTATCTTTTTACTATACGATAGGCCAAGTCAAACTCAATGAAAAGTCAAGGTTAAAAGTTCAAATCTTAGATCCAAAACAAAGGTCTAGTCACAAGGAATATTCAATTTTATATATGAAAGTTGCATCAGTAACCCCTCAATCAGTAACTTTCAATCATAGTCACTTCCATTAAAAACATAGGGTAATCAAAGATTACATAGCTCGCCTATACAGGTTTTTGTCAGAAACCAGGTTAAAGTTTTTGAAAAGTAGGTCAAAGTCCAAGGTCAAGGTCACTAGGTCAAAGGTCATGGTCTCAAATGAAAGGTCTCGTCACAAGGTATCTACATGTGAAACATCAAAGCCCTACCCCTTATAGTTCAAGAGATATAGCCCAGGTTAAAGTTTTGTCTACGGACGAGGACAACAACGACGACGAGGGTATGGCATTAGCTCTTCGGACTTTTTCGTCCCGGCGAGCTAAAAAGTATCATCTTTGGTTTGTGGTTTGTGGTTTGGTGGCAGGGTAAGGTAGAGGTAGTATAATCTGAACACCAGAACTTCAACATGCACCAATCATAGTATCAGCATTGTTAATAGTATAATTGTAGTCTTTGGGTGGGGTGGGTGGCATGGGTATTAGGGCTATGACAGTATTAGAGCTTCAGAACTTCAACATGCACCAATAACAGTATCAGCATCATGCACCAATCAAAGTATCAGCATTGTTAAAAGCATTGTATTCTTTGGGTGGGAATGGTGGCATGGGTAGTAGGGGTTATGATAGTATCTTAGCTTCAATAATTCGCCCATCTCGCATGTTGTTTCTATTCGGTTATTTTTGTGGGTGAGAGGGCTTCGATTCCTTCCCATCTTCTACTGTGGCGTGCACTGATTGTGTATCACAATCACATATCATAGTGCAATACGAAGATATAATGTAAACCACCAAGGGTAATGAAAAACCTACCTTAGAAGCAAACATTTCAGTCAACATAATGGTAAAATGTCTAATATTATCCACATTCTACAATTATTTTGAAAATCTTGCCGGAAAAAATGCATAAGCTAAGGTATATATTTATCGTAGAGTATGATCTAGACGGAGAAATTAAACGTTATAAAGGCAGAAATTATTTAGTTTTAAAGATGTATGCCCTGTATCTTCTAGAAAATGAAGTATATTATCTAATTTTATCATGTTGGTTTTAATGGGTAAAGAAACATACAAAATGTTCACTTGTCCCAGGTATATAAATATAGCATCATTTATTCATGTTTGTTAGCCATCGAATATAACGCTTACAAACACAATATTTATAAATAAACTCATGTCGTAAAAGGTGAGCTTTATCTCATGAAGATTTCTAGTCATCAATCTGGAAAGGTTTGAAAGTTTGCTAGCTACCTACTAAGTAATCTGTGAAAATCTACCCTTATCACCCTATATTAAGTTGAATTTTATACATCGTTATTATTTCAAATTCGTAATCATGGTAATGCGCATGCGTAACTTCTGGGTTTTCCATTTTCGTTGTAAATATTGTGAGCCAGAAATATTTACAATAAATTATCTTTATATTTTGATATTTTGGAGGATTTTGGTGGTAAAATTTTGTAATTAACGGAAAGTTCATATCTTTGGCAATGCTAGAAAAATACAGTTTGTGTTCTACAAGTTAATTTTTATCCAATTTTTGACGATTACAGGTTCTACAACTTTAATGTCAGTTTAAAGTAAATATGCATCACCATCTTGTCATCAAGTTGTAACATGTGATTGTGATACACAATCGGCTTGCGCCACAGAAGAAAATGGGAAGGAACTGAAGCCCTCTCACACACAAAAATAACCGAAAAGGAACAACATGTGAGATGGGCGAAATATTGAAGCTAGATAGTATCTGAGCTTCATAACATCAACATGCAGACGTGAAATTATCAATCAAAATTTTGGTTATACACGTATCACTTGGAAACAATCAACACTTTTTTAATATGTTGAATAATTCTTAGAATAAACAAATCTACCTCTCTCTCTCACCACTATACTGAAACCATAATACATGTATATAAGGTTTGGAAATTTAAATGTGCAACCTATATCATGTCAATTACATTACAGTAAATGTTTAGCAAATTGTTCAAATGTGCTGACTAGAGTTACCTTCCTTGTTTATCAAATAATCAGGAATTATTGCTGATTTTGCTTATTTCTGATTGGTGGAGACGCTGTTTGATAGAGTGTACCTCAGAGTGAGTTGACCGCTAACACTCGAAAGCGGTCTATTCGGGATTCAGTGACGTAATAATAACCAGCACATGCATTGATTTTTGTAGTGTTAGATCTTTGACTTTGCGTACCATTATAATGCAAATTTAAAAGAATTCCTGATAATTTAATATAGCAGTGTTATTTACTTTTGATTTTGGTCTACTTGTGACTATACAGACCTGGTCAGGTACTCGTTAACCTCGGCCTTCGGCCTTGGTCAACCAATACCTGACCAGGTCTGTGTAGTTATGAGTAGACCTCATCAAAAGTCACTAATTGTATAATATAAAGATATCATTATGTAATATGAAGTATATAAAATACATGTACATACAGTTGAGCTTTCTTAATGTCTTCTATTGATACATGTAATGGTAACATATAATCTTTGAGCAAGTTTTATGTAAACAAACCAGCAAGCATGGGTTAACCACGATCATGTTAAATATCTAAGTTTCATGGTGTTTTAATAATTATCTCAAGGACACTTAATTAATATAATGAGGTCCTAAGAACTTAATTAGATATAAAAAAATCAATAGCGAAGGTAAATTAAATGGCACCCTTTCCATTCATTCTTTCTGTTCAAAAGTTTAACAATATAGGTAAACATCCAAATCTGGTCTTTAGGCCATATTATCTGAGGTTTTATTAAAATCCCTTCAGTAGTTCCATGAAAAAGTAAAAATTGTCAATTTTCCAGGTAAAAGTAAGATCGTTTCAAGCCAAGATTTCATACAAATTTGTCTAACACAATTTTCAAGCTTCATACCAATATTCTACAAAAATTTACATAATCATGTCATCATTGATAATATATTGGACTGCACTCAGTCTGATCTTTTTAATGAATAAATTACAAGATAATCTACTCATATGGTGATAAATTACAAGATAATCTACTCATATTGTAATAAATTACAAGATAATCTACTCATATGGTAATAAATTACAAGATAATCTACTCATATTGTAATAAATTACAAGATAATCTACTCATATTGTAATAAATTACAAGATAATCTACTCATATTGTGATAAATTACAAGATTATCTACTCATATTGTGATAAATTACAAGATAATCTACTCATATTGTGATAAATTACAAGATAATCTACTCATATTGTGATAAATTACAAGATAATCTACTCATATTGTGATAAATTACAAGATAATCTACTCATATTGTGATAAATTACAAGATAATCTACTCATATTGTGATAAATTAAAAGATAATCTACTCATATTGTGATAAATTACATGATAATATACTCATATTGTGACAGGATAATGAAACATCACAGTTGGACATGGCTCAATCGGGTTAATAGATATTTATAAATTACACAATATATCTGCAAGAAGTAACATACTACATGAAGTCATAGTTTGAAATTTAATAGAAATTGTGTCAGGTACACAGGATATGTAATATGATATGTATGAATTAATATGTATATCTATAACATTTTATTGTGAAAGCAAATAAGTGTACAAATGTAATAACATTTCATTGTGAAAGCAAATGTCATGAGTGTACAAATGTAATATCATTTTATTGTGAAAGCAAATGAGTGTACAAATGTATTAACATTTCATTGTGAAAGCAAATGTCACGAGTGTACAAATGTAATATCATTTTATTGTGAAAGCAAATGAGTGTTCAAATGTAATAACATTTCTTGTGAAAGCAAATGTCAGAGTGTACAAATGTAATAACATTTCATTGTGAAAGCAAATGACTGTCACATAACATTACATTGTGAAAGCAAATGACTGTAATAAGTTACTGTATACACTTTTTTTATTAAATAAATATGCAAGATGTATGTCCATGTACCCTTTCAACATATATGAGATCTTAGGAAACCTCAGTATCTTTTGAAACACAAGAAAACATTTTTGGGGGCTAAATAATGACAGAACATCTAGACTTGTTATAAAGACACCATACCAAATGTTGAGTGGGTATTTGCTTGTGAACGGCAACATCCAGATAAAGTCCAAGGTCACCAGATGAAAGCTCTGGTATCCCATATTGCAATAGATCAAACCAAGGTTAAAGTTTTTAAAGTGGTCAAATATCAAAGTCAAGGTCATAAGGTCAAAAGTCATGGTATCAAATACAACTTAAGGACATGGGAGTTCTGCACTTAAAATATCTAAGCCCTATCCCCTATAGTTACCGAAAAAGCCCAGGATAATATTTTTATAAGTGGGGTCAGTTTTAAAGGTCAAGGTGACTAGTTCAAAATTTGAGGCAGAAATGAAAACTTAACTTGTCAATATTCCTCATAGTTTTCTCCACATTGACTAAAATAGAAATTGTGTTAAAATTTAAAATTCATTGAACATGATTGTGTTAGATTAATATCCTATCATAGTCTATCACCATGGAAATTTACAATTCGCTATCCCAAACAGTTTTCTTTCAACAAACAAAAAACAACAGATAAACCAAATGTTGACATAGACAGAAAGACATACAAACTGCATTTTATAGACCAATTTTGCTTCTCAATCCAGCTAAAAATATGTCAAAAACACAGTCATGTCTAATGCTGAAGTTTTTACACAACCAGACAGACAGATGGACAAACGGAAAACTATACCTCTCTGAATCTTCCTCTACTGGCAACAAATAAGTGAGAGATGAAAACTTATCTCTACACTATCATACAAACTGTGCTGCTCTTACATGAAATGATGATAGAAAATTTGCCACTTCTTCTTTGGACGGATCAGTTTATCAAATTCATCTTTACATAATTCTCCAGCATAAAACCAATCACAACGGCAAGTGTGGTAGAATATTTGTAACGGAAGTCGTGGTCTGAATTCTTCTGCCGACACATACATAGAATAAAGCACTTGTTGATCCGTACTCATCAGTTTCTTTGACAGCATCAGCTTAGTTGATTTTCTATAATCCTCTATGAAAAGCATCAGATACTGAGGTTCGCCGATAAAGAATCCTCCGGCAATCCATACGTGATTATCATATACGATATCCCGGGGAGTCAAGTTTGTGTAGAATGAAAAAACTTGCGTGAAAGCTATATGGCCGCTCTTTAAGGTGGGAGGAAGGAGGGTAAAGGGCTCCTTCTGCTCTTCTCGGAAGTAACCTATATCAATCCAAGCTACATATCGAGTTCTGTACATTCTTTTTTCTATCACATACTTCAGAACATCGTATTTTGCATGCATAGCACAAGAATAATACGGGTTCACAGTGTTAGGTTCATGTTTAGGGTATCCTTTCTGGTTAAATACTAACTTTATTTCATCACTTAGCTGAAAAGACCATAATTTATCTCTGTCGACCAGTACAACTTCTGTCATTTCTGATGGAAATCTGCTTCTTTCATTTTCGAGTAATGCTTTAATCTCTGGAACATCAGTAAATGCTATGACAGTATTATTAAGCATTCCATAACTTCTCATCCAGTTTTTGTAGGTTTCTGTTGTGAATTGGTGAAACCTCCCTTTAATAAATGCACCAAGTTTGAAATATGCTGTAACCACGGTGATTCCATTAGGTAAGCTGCTATTTTCATATTCCTTTAATGGAGGAGCTTGAGGAGACTTTGGATAAAATGGCTGAAACATCAAATAAGCTGTATTACATTTCAATTTAGCTGTGATAGTTTTCTATACTCTCAGAAAAAAATAAACCATAAACCACTAACGGCAGTAAGGCCGGATTGCGAAGTGTTTGTATTTGATCATGTATATTTTTTTGTGCAGACAGAGAAGCCAAAGGTCATTAACACTATTGGAAAATGAAAAAGATATGGTCATGAGGATTCTACATGTGAAATATCAGAGCCCTACCCCTCAAAGTTCAAAAGTAGATAAAAGTCAAGGTCAAAAGTCATGATATCAAATTAAATGTCTGGGATATATATGTGAAATATCAAAACCCTACCTCTTACAGTTTAAAAGTAGGTCAAAGGTCAATGTCAAGATCACTTGGTCAAAAGTCATGATATCAAGTGAAAGTTCTGGTTATGAGGTATCTACATGTGAAATATCAAAGCCCTACCCCTTATAGTACATGAGATATAGCGCAATTAAAGTTTTTCAAAAGTAGGTCAAACTCTATGGTCAAGGTCACTAGGTCAAAAGTCAAGATATCAAATGAAAGGTCTGGTCATGAGGATTCCGCATGTGAAATATCAAAGCCATATCCTTTATAGTTCATGAGATATTGCCCAAGTTTAATTTTTCTAAAAGTAGGTCAAACTCCAAGTTCAAGGTCACTAGGTCAAAAGTCAAGATATCAAATAAAAGGTCTGGTCATGAGGATTCCGCATGTGAAATATCAAAGCCATATCCTTTAATAATTATAGTTCATGAGATATTGCCCAAGTTTAATTTTTCTAAAAGTATGTCAAACTCCAAGTTCAAGGTCACTAGGTCAAAAGTCAAGATATCAAATAGAAGGTCTGATCATGAGGATTCTGCATGTGAAATATCAAAGCTATATCCTTCACAGTTCATGAGATATTGCCCTGGTTTAATTTTTTGAAAAAGATTGCTGCATTTGATTTTTCTCACCATGGTCTGTTACCATGTAAAGTTTCAAGTTGCTCCAAACGGTTTTCTCGAAAAAGACTTAAATGCAGCAAAATGTTGACTCACTGACAGACGGACTTTGCCATTTCATAGACCGGATTTTGCCTTGCAATCCGGCCAAATATTAGGATCTTTGAGACAAAGGTCACTAAAGGTCATTCACACATCAAAGGTCAAGGAATTTTCAGGCCAAAAATAGCTTTTTCTGAATAAAGAATTGTAGTACATGTAGTTAAATGAAATAAATTCAAACTTTGTTATAGTACAAATAATGTGATATTTTGTCCAATGTTAGAAAAATGCATATTATATGTTTCGAGGTTTTTTTTAATCGTGTTGCATAGATAGGTGTGTTTAAACATAAGTTTTTGGTGGTGTAAAGGTATAGACTGCTTTTAAGAATTCGATCATTTTTCACTAAAATGTATTTGAGATACCAACTTATTATTTGTTTTACATCCGAAATCATTGTGGATGGTGCTCCAACAGTATCATGAGTGAGGGAAAGGACATTCAAGGTCACCAAACAAAGGGCAAGGTCACAAGTTTGAGATTGTTTAGGTAAAATAAGTGTTGCTATGCTTAGCAGGCGACACAATGACAAAAAATACCTCTGACAGGTCGATATAGGTATGCATAATTTTTCATCTTACTTCAACAAATTATTGTACAGGATGTGTGTTCTATTTTGACAAAGTATCTGAAGATTATCTCTGAGTGGTCAAGGTAATTTGTTAACTAACATTGCTTTGCTCTGGGAGCATCCATAAGTTTTACTGATTTTCTAGTTTACACAAATCAATGCAAATCATAGCATATTTTCAAACTTTCACACTCAATAAATTTCACAACAAAAGATCTCTTAATTATAGGCAAAATATCTGTGTGTCATGACACTCAAGTTATGATTTGAATATGAATTTGAAGTATTCAGCATCTTAATGCCACAAAGCCCTTTCAAACGCTAATTAAATCTATGACTTACATGGTCATACAAGGCATTCCATGAGTTTCCAGGAATAAAATCCCAAACAGTATCTGAAAAAAATAGTGTTCTATTATATGTATAATAGGACAGTAGTAAACAGAGTCACATTGCCTTAAATGCAACCAAAAGAATTACTTATATCAAACAAATACTGGAAATAAAACAGGCGCCATTGTCTCAGTGTATGTAACCAATCAAAACCCAAGGATAGATATATCATGATATGCACTGATATTACGTCAGAAGGAGGAAAATAAATAGGGTAGCACTACGTAATCACATCATAAAATCTTACTGTGCAGTAGAGCAGCAACATAAAGTAAAACTGGTAACTGTATCAATAGTATCTTTCGTTCGCTTGTCGAGAAGATCTTATTCCACCATATATAAAGTCTCATCTTGAAAGCTCTAAACTCTGCAAAAAAAAAAAACAAAATCAATTTTGAGTTAGAAATTGTTATCAAGTTCACGAATGTCAAACTATACTATATACATTTTGTAATTAAAATGTTTCTGATTTTAAATAGGAGAGAAGCTTGACACCAGTAATTGATACCCTTCTTCCTAGCTAGTACTTTCCTCATTATACAGAGGGAAAGTCATTTGGCAGACATCATTATGCAGCTGTTGGCATCAGGCTACTATGGTTAGAAAATATACTTCTCGACAATATCTTTTAAAACATAGGTAATCACGGATTACGAAGCTTACCTCGAGCCAGCTAAATTCAATTCAAACATATTTAAAAGTACATGTATAAATTTAGCTTTAAAAAGTAAAATCACTCAAGCGGAAAAAAGTAGGTCAAGGTTATTTTATGAAAGTTTGATCAAAGATACATCCACTACTTAAGTTCGGAATATGTAGCACTTATACTTTGCTCAGTATTGGCTTTTAAAGGCAAAATCACTCAACCGGAAAAAAAGTAGGTCAAGGTCGTTTCATAAAAGTTTGATCAAAGATACATCCACTTTTGCAAGTTTGGTATATGTAGCACCATATTGACTAATAAAGGCAAAATCACTCAAGCGGAAAAAGTAGGTCAAGGTCATTTTTGTGAAAGTTTGATTAAAGATACATATGCAAGTTTGGTACATGTAGCACTTATACTTTGCTTAATATTGGCTCAAATCACTCAAGCGGAAAAAGTAGGTCAAGGTCATTTTTGTGAAAGTTTGATTAAAGATACATATGCAAGTTTGGTACATGTAGCACTTATACTTTGCTTAATATTGGCTCAAATCACTCAAGCGGAAAAAGTAGGTCAAGGTCATTTTATGAAAGTTTGATCAAAAATACATCCACTATGCAAGTTTGGTACATGTAGCATTTAAACTTTGCTCAATATTGGCTTTATAAGGCAAAATCACTCAAGTGGAAAAAGTAGGTCAAGGTCATTTTATGAAAGTTTGATCAAAGATATATGTACATCCTCTATGCAAGTTTGGTACATGTAGCCACTTATACTTTGCCCAATATTGGCTTTTAAAGGCAAAATCATTCAGGTGGTAAAAGTAGGTCAGATGCTGCATCTGATGCATGGGCTCACCTCAGCATCCCTAGATAATTCACTTGTGCAAGTTTGGTCAATGTTTCATCAGTACTTTGTCAGATACTGAGCTACCCAAAAAACGTTAACCAGACGCGAGTCACTGAACCGGAAAATGTAGGTCAGATGCAGCATCTGATGCATAGGTTCACATCAGCATCCCAAGATCAATCTCTTGTGCAAGTTTGGTCACTGTAGCATTAGTACTTTGTCAGATATATATTGAGTTACCCCAAAAACTTTAACCAGACGGGGACGCAAACACCGGGGGTATAGCATAAGCTCATCTCAACTTCATCAAGGTGAGCTAAAAGTTGTAAAAAGAAACAAATTATAATACTGTGAAACCTGAGTTGCCCTGACAACAGCTTTGTACTTATAAGAACTGCCATTACAAAAGTATGTCAAATCAAAAAGTCAAGGTCATGATAAAAAATGTTGAACTAGTACCAATGTGCAAGGCCCTTGTCATGTTATGAAATATCAAAGCTCTGTCACTTACTATTCAATGCCCTTTGACATTAAGGTATCCGTTGTACAATTGAGTTATTTTACATAGCTTTTTAATCATCTCCATTGTAAAGTATGGTAAATTTTTTGCCTGGTAAGGTACTATAAACTATATATTTTCTGAAAGCTAATGGTGTCCTGAGTACAGATATGAGACTATCAGGTCTTCATAATCAAAGGGGAAAAACTCTGGTACAACTTTTTTATTTTGCATATGTTATATAGAGAAAATAGACAATTAAAATTTTTCATCAGTTTTTCCCCTTTGTTTTTCTGGCCCCAAAATTATTATTTCTGAGCAGTGGGCATTATAACCTTTCAGAAAATATATAGTTTATAGTAACTTACCAGGCATGAAAAAATGCCCTATTGTACATCGGATACCTTAATAGTCATTATTGTCTAGCTTAATGTTATTTTCAAAAGTATGTGCAAGTCAAATAAAATGTCAAGGTCGCAGAGCAAAAATGTCTGGTACCAATATTTTATATGAAATATAAAAGCACTATCACTTACCAATCAAAAAATTTTTGTAGCAAATCAGACAAACAAACAGATAAGTCAAACGCTATATTACATGTATATACCATGAAAGTTGAATTATAGGTGCATAAAAGAAGAGTTGAACAATTCAATTTTCTTGGAAACGTTTGTTCTATTATCATCAACGTATAAAAACAGCAATAAAATATGACCCTAATTCTTCATACGAAACATCAAATTTCACCCTATTCTTAAGATGCTGATACACTGCTATTATCTAAGAAAGTATTATTGACAAGACATGGGTACAGACTATTTAAAATATCATAGGGAAGTGATAGAACTAGTGATTTGTTGGAAGCGAGGAAGACATAAATGTTCAAATGCCATTGTTTAGGTACTAGTTTGGAGTCATTTTGAATGCCATTGTTTAGGTACTAGTTTGGAGTCATTTTGAATGCCATTGTTTAGGTACTAGTTTGGAGTCATTTTGAATGCCATTGTTTAGGTACGAGTTTGGAGTCGTTTTGAATGCCATTGTTTAGGTTCTAGTTTGGAGTCGTTTTGATTGCCATTGTTTACGAGTTCTGAGTCGTTTTGATACATTTTGCCTTGAAGTACTCTACAGTAAGAAAGACTTACTAAAACTATGACTGCAGCAATACACTATGCTCACAATACAATATGTATCTAGATATTTGCTTTCCGTACAATTTGTATCACAATTCTTTGATTTTTCAGCTGAAAGATGAAATCAGATTTAAGATACATGTAGGGGTTTGGGCACTTTTCATCTTGTATTTCCTCCTAGTATAAAAAAAGAGTCCCGATAAGATTACAATACTATGAAGCGTCAATCACCCAGATATACCCTGAACGACTTCATAAAAAGTTCCTTATACATAATCTATGCTGAAACTTTGATTGCAAATGTTATTAAATTGTTTTTTAAATGGATCGAAATAGCAGAGACAGTGCCATACCATGAACAAACCACAAACGTCAACCGCAGTTAATCGAGAACCATGGCGAATGTTTGAAACCTCAATTAAAACAGGCATCATTGCACTCAATTAAATCACTCATTTGGTCATAGATACTGCAATAATGTATCAACGGTATAAGTTCCATTAACCAATGAGTATACTTGTAATCTTATTTGACATTAGGGTTAAAAAGTGTTAGTGAAAAAAAAAAAAACAAAAAACAAAAACAAAAAAGTAACAAAGACCAAAAATTCACGTTAAGAGGACTAATATGTTAATATGAGACACAATCACCAGAGTCCCAAATGGGCCTTTATTGCTCACTTGACTCCAATTTTAAGCAACACAACAAGTGTCACAACCTTAATTGGTAAAACTTTTGGGGATTGATTGAATTTGTGCAGGAATAAAATCTGTGTTTGTGTAACACAAATGCCTCCAACTTTGTCAGTATTAACATTTTTGGTGGGTGAAAGGTCAAAGTCATAAGGAAAAAAATGTTGGTATAAATGGAAAGGTTTTGTCAAAAGGAATACACATGTGAAAAATCAAAACCTTATCACTTACCATCCAAAAGTTATACCCAATGTTAAAGATTTTGAAAAGTACATAAAACAAAGATCAAGGTCAGGTCATGAGGTAAAACTTTTGGTATCAATGGAAAGGTCTTGTCACAAGGAATATACAAGTGAAATATGAAAGCTCTATCACCTACCATTCAAAGAATATAAAACTATGATAAAGAATTTTTTTTTCAAAAGTAGGTATAAGGTCATGGTCAAGGTCACTAGGTAAAAAATATTGGTATCAATGGAAAGGTCTTGTCACAAGGAAAACACAAATGAAATATCAAAGCCCTATCACTAATCAATCAAAAGTTATGCACATTTTGACCTTCTTTTCAACTTTTACATTGGGCATAACATTGGGTATAACTTTAGAATGGCTTTGATATTTCATGTATGAATTCCTTGTAACAAGACCTTTCCATTGATACTAAAATGTTTGACTTCATGACCTTGATCTTTGACCTACATTTTACAAACTTTTAAAACATTGGGCTTATCTTAAATCTATTGAAACCAAAAATTTTTACTTCTTGACCTTGTATGAATGGATGAGAGACAGATGACAGACAAAAAGATAACGGAGGGATGACTAAGAGCAGAATATAAAATAACAGCTAATTATGAGCCTTTGATAGGAGAGCTTAAAATTTTGCTCTATGCATCTAAGAAAAAAAAAAGACAGACTGTTTGGCTATATTATATTTCTTTTATTTAGATTCATTCATCAAGTCTACCTTTTTTAATCAGGGTTTTTGGAGTAAAAATATTCTACAATCAAAATTTAGTTTTTAATTACCAAAGCAAGCAGTAATCTACTAATACAAAATGTACATGCAGTTCCCTTTGGCTTTTCTAGTAGAGAATGAATTGATCGATCAATGTACATAAACAGGTTAGACCGAAACAGGCCAACTTGATCAAGTTGGCCTGTTTTGGTCTAAAACAGGTTAGATAACTAGTTTTAAAAGCTATAATTACCAAGCACATGCATAATACCTAGTTGTTTCAAAGTTGAGACTTACATAATGTTAGTATGACATATTGTTGGCTGATTACTGAACCTTTGCAAAATCAACAGCATCTGCTGAAAATAAATGCCTGTTTACTTCTAGAAACGAAAGTCTCGTATCTTACATAAAATTCCCTCATGCACAGAATGTAATCTTACAACATAGAACATAAATTTTATACATGTATATTATCATGTAATACACTGTAAACATGGTTATTTTTGCTTGGGGAATTTTTTGTGAAATGACCATTGTACATGTAACAGTACATATGGGGCTAATTTTAGCGAAATCAGGAGTTTTCCCTTTAGTATTGTATACTTGTTATAATTTTCAAGCGAGGGTCATTTTCACAAAATTATAATTCATTTCCGGAAAGCGTGAAAATTACTCCCACGTGAAAATTACCACGTTTACAGTAGATTATTCATCACATAAAGAGGAATACTATACAGTGTAAGGATGTCTTAGCCATGACTTGTAATCAAACGAGAGAAATAATATTTTTACATAAAGCAGAAATACTATCAGCATTCTTCTTTCACTTCGTCTACCGTACAGGAAGCACAATGATAATTTTTTAAGCTTTACAACAAGATATTATTTCTCTTACTTTGGTTACAAATCATGGCTATGAATCCTTACTCCTTACACTGCATTTGTGATGAATAATCTACTAGTATATGATGTGAAAAATTTAGAGAAACCAAATGTTCTGCGTTGCAAGATTACTTTTCATGAATATATGTGTACTGTGACCTTATAGAAGCTGGACTTATATGCAGCTATAAACAGGAATCATCAATTATATAAAATTATAATTGGTACATGCACAAGAATTCAAAAGGCAGTATTAAATCTATTATGACTAAGGTGAAAATTTGTTTTGAATAAAATCAAATGTCAAGGTCAAACAAAATAAAGCAAAGCACATCATCCCCATGCATAGCAACAGCAATTTTAAATACTACATTTGTATCTTAACTTATAGAGTTTTATTGCCAAGAAGGTTGACCTATTTTTGCAATTGTGAGCTTAACCTTTGACCCCTGAACTTAAACATAGTGTAATCAAAGATTACAAAGCTCACCTCATGGCAGCATTCGATCATGGCAGCAAACAGAAAGTAGTCAAAGATTACACAGTTTTGAATTTGAAAACCTGTCGTACTGAGAACCAATAAACATGATACCACACAAAAACAAAATAGAAAAGGGAAGTAGAGTGTTTCATTTATTGACCCAGATTTTGCATGAATAGGCATACTCTATTGATACCCAAATCTTCCTAACATGTGCACTCAAGCAGAAAATATAGGTCATTACCTACATTTGAACGTAGATTTGTGATCTACTTATAAAGACACATCATCTGTGCTAGTTTGGAATTCCTAGCACTTATAATAGAGAAATAAAACTTCTTAACATTGATACCCAAATCCTCCTAACATGTGCACTCAAGCGGAAAATATAGGTCATTACCTACATTTGAACGTAGATTTGTGATCTACTCATAAAGACGCATCATCTGTGCAAGTTTGAACTTCCTAACACTTATAATAGAGAAATAAAACTTCTTAACATTGATACCCAAATCTTCCTAACATGTGCACTCAAGCGGAAAATAGAGGTCATGACCTACATTTGAACGTAGATTTGAGCTAAAAACCATACGTGTTGTCATCGTACCAAGGGCAACTCACATATTGTGATACATTTAAGCTTGAGGAACAACAGAAGTAAACTGTAATCCAAAATCAAGCATGGACCAACTTACTCACTCACTCTCTTACACACATGCACGTACTCACATACCTGCATGCACAAATGTTCACTCACATGCATGCACAATCACTCGCTCACTCACCCTTACACACACAGTGGCATTACTAAATCTTTTTGGCAAAAAAGCTAGTTGTGTGAAGGGATAACAATGCCACATTTTGATACAAAGCACTTTAATAAAAGCAAGTTTTTTATTTGAGGAATAACACTAATTGTTTTTCTTCCTTGACTCAAAGTCGATACTTACTCTTCATCGATGTAGATCTGCCCTAAATACAGCACTTCTACCAGGCATATTTACAAAATGTACTGTAGCTCCCCTCCCCTCAGTTAATATCCATCCATCTTGTCTAGCTATATCATGAATATCATCTATAAAAATAAAATAAATTAATGTTGCAGAAACAAACCCAAAGTATGCATACATATCAGCATGTGTATATCTTTCAGTTAAGAACAAATCATTAATAAATTCCTTGAAAAATATGAATGGTTAAAGACAGTTTGACTCGAAGAAGCTGGATTTCTTCAGAAAAAAATACTTGAGATGAAATATAGGTCAAAGTCACATGGTCAAAAGGCATGGCACCATTTGAAAGTGAATTCTTACACAAAGAATTCATATGCCAAAACTACATCCCTAAGATCCTTAATCAATTAATGCTAAACATATACATGTACCGGTATAGACCAAATTAGCTTTCAACTTTTTAAATACTCCAGTGTCCAGACTTTCACAAAAATTCTTAGGAAAAACATTTTTGTAACTTTCATCATCAAATAAAAGATAAAAATGTTTTTCAATTTAGATGATATTGTGCTTTCTATTATAACTTCTTCACATTAAATATAAATTCAGAAACAAAACATCACAATTTTTAATGTTAATAAGAAGTATTTTAAAAGCAATCAAATGCAACGAATATTCCTTAAATTTCCTAAGTATTTTTGTGAAACAGGCAGCTGTTCTTTAAATCCAAAGCACCCTAATTTTGTTAATTTTGTTTGAAGTAAACTGTCATCTTTAGAAAATTGCACAGTCTATATATAGAACTCTTTCAGTTCTCTCAGGAGCTCTAGTGGATTTAGTAAACAGGACAACGTCCTGTTCGTTAGGGCTGTCACGATTTTGCCATCGTTCTTGATTCACCGTGGTTCTTGACGACGGTTTGTTACACGATACGAGAAGAGGCCATATCGTTGATATATGGTTCGTTTTTGGCATTTACTTTTATCTTTCAAAAATCAACTTGGTCAGACGCTCAACACTGAGACGTCAAAGATAACTTTAAAAGATGCTCCTATTTTCTAGTCATTACAATAATTCTCCAAGCATTCAACTTATGAATGATCTTAATTTGTTGTTGTTAAACTTGTTTTATTAAAACAACAATGAAAATTTTTTGGTGAATGGAATTTCGACCTGTGCGGTGGACCCATCAGAAGCAGTGAGCACTCTTTTATGTGCCTATGTCAGTCTTAGACATGGGACCCCATTTAAAGTCCCTAGCTTCCAAAGGACTAGGCTATGCCGTTATCAGTCTTTCCCAAAAACTTTCAGTTCACATAGGTCATTCGGACTTATGTGTTAAAGAAACACATAGGTCCGAAACATAAACTGTCTGTCCGAAAAAAATATGCAGAAATCAGAACAGCCCCTTCTATATACTTCAGTTTAGCCAACATCAGCAATACAGTAGCAGCCACGACCCGAAAACCCCTGACAACTTGTCTATCACATTCTCGTAAACTAAAAACAAAGAAATTAAAATTACAATCATGAAACGTTTACAAGAGCTTGATCAATTTCTCATGAGGGACCTAAAATTATAAAAACTTGCACCGGAACATTTGATTAAATAACAGACTTGTCAGAAGGCATCGGTAATTCGGACCGACTATCGAGAGGAAAGCACCGGTCCAAACGTAATTTTGCCTGTCAGGACCGGCGGACAGATGATATTGGGAAAGACTGGGTTATATTTGGCTATATAATGACAGGCTGACATCCTGTATATAGTCATGTAAACCTAACCTAGCCATGTCCTTTGGAAGGGACTTTAAATGGGGGTCCTATGTCTCAGAAAAGAGTTTTCACTACTAAATTGGATGGGTCCCTGTGCTTGGACTACCACTTTTAGTATAGTAAAAATTGGTTTAAAGCCGATTACTTCCAAGATAAATATTTCAAAATCAAATAATAAACTTCGATTTGGATGTATGAAATATATATTTCCTGAAAATCTCATAAAAATCTATCAACGCGTTACAACAAAAGGTTTTTATTTTTTAATAAATAGACATTGGCAGCCTCACGGTGCTTCAAAGTACTTGAAAAGGATTGTAATATTGTCCGGAAACTGTTTTGACACCAGTAGTACAGTATCCAGTTTCTGAGGTGAGCCGTGGAGACGGTAATAGGTGAACTCAGACCGTGGAAAAACTTGGATCGTGGAAAACTCGGATCGTGGAACACTCGGCCCGTAATAGGTCCACTTGGCCTGCAAATATAGGTCCATTCGACTCAAAAAAAAAATTGCCAACCCCCCTCCTCGGAATCAAATGGTTGTCCCCTAAAAAGAACAATTTACCTATTGTTAATATGTTCACATGCCGAGTGGACCTATTTTTAGGGGCCGAGTGGACCTACTGGTGTCAGAACAGTTTCCGGACAGTTACAGTTTCCGGACAGTCGCCCTTTTCAAGTATTTTGAAGGAAATTATTTTCAAAATTTTGTCTCAATTTTGTAGACTTTTAAATGCAGAATTCAAATCACGAATCATATAAACAAAATTTTGCATCTAAGTTGCTTTATCACACCACTTTTTTACCTCTTTCTGCCCCGTTTAATATCGCGCACTTGGGGAAGTCGCCGAGAACCATACTATTTTAATCTACGTGATTTTAGAAGTTTCGGTTCTATTTTCAAAATTATTTTTACAGAGTCATTTGTAGAAAAGATTGAAGAAAGCAATATCCAAAAATCATCCAATTGGGCTGAAATTGATCGAGATCGACAGATTTAAGATCAGGTGTCCGGAAACTGTTCCAGTGATTTGCGAAAAATTGCCAAATATAGGGTCATAAAATCGGTCTAGAAACCATCTTTCTTGAGAGATTTGATATTTTCTTTCAACATGAGTATCTGTGGGAAGGGCATAGCATTATTTGATAGGAATTTGAATGTTTTCCGTTGATGGACGGATGAGTTATCCCCGAAAAACCTTCAAAGTTCTAACACCAGTACCACAGGCACATGTAGAAAGAGCGTCAATATCCTGTATGGTCATAAGAGAATACTGGTATCTTATAGAGAGACAAGGCTTCCGACGAATTTTCAGCCAGAAGTAGCATTTCTGCAATTTTTTGCATTTGAAGGGCAAAATGGGGTATGACCATAAAGATTGATTTGTATTCTTCCTAAAAACATCAATACTTCACCTAAAAAAATCTCATAACATAGCCAAACCGTCTACCTAAGTTGGCCTGTTTTCTACTTTCTGTCTTGAACCTCCATTGCCAGATTAGCTTGTCTGAATCATCCAGGTGTTTTACTCTGCTTACAGTAAGCAGATTAAAGCCTCTGAATGAATCAGTATTTGTCCAATCTGGCAAGACAGAAAGTAGAAAACAGTCCAACTTAGGTAGACGATTTGGCTATGTTATGAGATCTTTTTGGGTGAATTATTGATGTTTCTAGGAAGTATACAAATGAATCTTTATGGTCATACCCCATTTTGCCCTTCAAACATGACAAGTGCAAACATTTCAGATGCTACTTCTGGCTGAAAATTCGTCGGAAGCCTTGTCTCTCTATACATATATTCCCTTATGACCTGTAAAAGGGTATCATACAAGATATTGACGCTCTTTCTACATGTGCCTGTGACCAGTACTACGGGCCGAGTTTTCCACGGACCGAGTGTTCCACGGGCCGAGATGCCCGTGATTCGCGCGGACAGTAGAAGCAATGTACTTTTGAATTCAGATTCGGTAACCTGAAAAGCAAGAAACTATTCTTCAATTACATTATTTACCACACGTCACGTCACATTATTTTACCAAATCTACCTGTCACATTCAGTATTTGACTACTCGTCCAAGTCCGTGTTCAGTTTTTCCGTTTAGGATCACACCAATGGTATATTCGAACAGAAGTTCATTCATTCTTGCGTTACGTTTTCGATTTCCATTTGCAGTAGTTGATGTGTCTCTAGAGTTATCACTGTGCCCCTTGAAAAAGCCGTGCTTCTGTTTGCTCTTTCCTTAAATCTGTTATTATACTGTTATATCCCATTTTGAGTTGATGTAAGATAATAGCTATTCAAATTGGTGATATCTATCAGTCTATATATTATATTTAATTTAAACCAGTGCTGTTTTCAAACTGAATTGTGTAGATACCATGTATTTGAATTGGACATATCTTATATGATTGAAGTACATGTAGTGATAACTCAAATTTGAACTCAAAATGGAAATATCTCCCACCCAAATCTTTAAAGTAATGATACATGTATCTCGAATAAGCCCTTTTTGGAGTGACATAACTGTGTGACTAGCATTTTGTGGACGGCAAGTACCGACTTTCATGACGTCACAGTTAAAAAGTGATTGTCTTTGACGTCATATTGCGGGAACTGTTCTTATTTTGCCGTCCAAAACAACTGGACCGCAGTTATGTGAAAAAGGCTTATTGAATTTATGATATCTCCAATTTGAAAAGGAGACATTGGCTTATATTTGAATAAGAATTATGAATCTGAATATGTAATTCAATTTGAATAAGTAAACATCTTCAATGCAAATTGAAGATATCTCCATTTCAAATTGGTGATATCTCCATATAATATTTCTAATTGGTGATCATTATTATTTGGTGATATTTCCATTTCAAATGGGTGATATCTCCATTTCAAATGGGTGATATCTCCATTTCAAATGGTTGATATGTCCATTTCAAATTGATGATATCTTTATTTCAAAATTGTGATATCTCCATTTCAAATTTGTGATATCTCCATTTCAGATTGGTGATATCTCCGTTTCAAATTGGTGATATCTCCATTTCAAATTGGTGATATCTTCATTTCAAATTTATGATATCTCCTTTTCAGTTTGGTGATCTCCATTTCAAATTGGTGATATCTCCATTTCAAATTGGTGATCTCGATTTCAATTTGGTGATGTCTCCTTTTCAATTTGGTGATCTCCATTTCAAATTGGTGATCTCCATTTCAGATTGGTGATATCTCCTTTTCAATTTGGTGATATCTCCATTTCAAATTGGTGATATCCCCTTTTCAATTTGGTTATCTCCATTTCAAATTGGTGATATCTTCATTTCAAATTTATGATATCTCCTTTTCAAATTGGTGATATCTTCATTTCAAATTTATGATATCTCCTTTTCAATTTGGTGATCTCCATTTCAAATTGGTGATATCTCCATTTCAAATTGGTGTACTCCATTTCAAATTGATGATATCTCCTTTTCAATTTGGTGATCTCCATTTCAAATTGGTGATCTCCATTTCAGATTGGTGATATCTCCATTTCAAATTGGTGATGTCTCCATTTCAAATTGGTGATATCTCCATTTCAAATTGGTGATATCTCCTTTTCAATTTGGTGATCTCCATTTCAAATTGGTGATATCTCCATTTCAAATTGGTGATCTCCATTTCAAATTGGTGATATCTCCATTTCAAATTGATGATTTCCATTTCAAATTGGTGATATCTGATCCGTTTCAAATTGGTGATGGAGATACATGTATGATCAGTTTCAATAGGAGATATCACGACTGTAAAATACTCACTTCAGAATAAACAGAAAGTTATAGTAAAATTCTATGAAAATATAGGATACCAACTATTTGATTTTGAGATACCCCCATTATACAAATAAGTGATATCTCCTTTTCAATAGGTGATATAATCTATTTGAATAGGAAATGTCGTCTATATTTTCATTTTTACTTGAGATATGACTTTTAGCTACGGAAATCCTATTCTCTAACCCGTCTGCAATTTTGGTTCATCTCACTGAAATGCAGTCCCATGGCTTTATCCCATGGAATTCATTTAGTGCCCCCGTGTGATCACAGTATCGCTACAGCTCTTGCAATTCTACTTTTTTGCTAGGTCATGCGACATGTTGAGGTATTTAGGACACTGTGACAGTTTAACTCTAGTTAGAGGTAGTTCAATAATCAATGCTTGCAGACAAAGAGAGATAATTCTTGTCAGAAACTCTGTTCTAAATAAAGTAATATTTTTCCTGTGCAATTTAACATTTACTTTTCATGTTGTACTTACCAGATATATAGGAAATGGTATGCAAACAGTATTATACTTAGTAGATTATAAATTGATCTATATTTAATTATAAATATAGAGAATTTATATTAACCCTGTCATTATAACTTTGCTAAAGGGAGTACTAAAGCATCTATGCAACCATTTCAACATACTAGTTCATGTCAGATTACTGTCCTGTTCACTAAATCCAGAGCATCCTGTTTGGGCAATTTATTCTGTCGTCTGAAGAATTTTGCCATAAATTATTGTTTCCGAGAATTGACCTCCTTTAGTCGTAACTGGAAATTAACTTCAGCTTACTCTATCAGCTGCCTT
Source organism: Pinctada fucata (assembly GCA_028142955.1). Lineage (NCBI taxonomy): Eukaryota > Metazoa > Mollusca > Bivalvia > Pterioida > Pteriidae > Pinctada > Pinctada fucata. The sequence continues at coordinate 59,102,136 of AP027103.1, read as the reverse complement.
CAAACCGCAATATAAAAAAATAAAATGTCTACGGGAATTTCCCATGTTAATTTCAAGCCGCCGCCATATTGCTCTCTGTGTCAACAATAGTAAACAGTGACGTCAAAACCTCTGACGTCACACATTTTCAGCGATTTTACTATAGAAAATCCCCGTAGACTTTTTATTTTCCGTCCTATTTCTAACTTAGCTGACGCAGAGCCAAAACAATGGTATTTTCTGTTACGACTAAAGGAGTACTATAAAATTGATATCTTTTTGGAAGATGACATTATCATATTTTAGAGAAAACTGGGAAAACAGGGTGCTCCAGATTTAGTGAACAGGACAGTAGGTCTCGTTTCATTTAGCCAGAAATATTTAATCTTTAATACTTTCACGTTCTTTGTATTGAAGATGTGGGATTGGATTCATTGATGTAGAAAAAACTCCTTGCTCCAATATGACGCACATTCTGAATTTGCCGTCACGTAAAGTTTTCATCAGAGATCTCAGCGTAAGCACTCGAGTGGCTGCTTCCCTACCGGAAGGACCAAGTACTGGACAATCTCAAGGGAAAAAACTCAAAGAGTGGCTCGTAACATGCTCAGGAAAAGAGTTCAGCCTTACTGTTGCTTGGCTCCAAGGGACTTTGATTGAGGTAAGTGCTGATTTTGTATTGTCTGTCATGCTTGACTTGTAGCAGGCAAAGACAAATGTATGGGTCCTCATTTGATGTAGAGCTCAAAGGGGTAGGGCCATGAAGCCCGATATTGGCCCTAGTTTTGAACATTGTACTTCCTAGAATTTTTGACTGTTATTTGACATTTTGAAACATTCTCTACTGAATCACAAATTTATCTTTTGTAAAGATTGCGTTTATCAATACCTTTAAGCCCTTTGAAAACACCAAAATAGGTCATATTCCGCGAAATTGATGCAAAAACTGCATATTTCTATAAAATTAGCAATGGCGGCATGCATTAACTAAGACGGAAAATTTATATGTGAAAGAGTATCATTATATCCTTTTGTCCTAAACGTTTTGTCTCAGTTAACGCATGCGGCCACATTGAATTCTTCAATAAAAGACAAAATTCCCGGCAATTTTCGCCATATTTTGTCAATAAGGTCAAAATGACGTCACTTCATGACGTCATTACAGTTTAATGGCACTTTGTTTGGTGATATTTTTCTTTTCATGAAAAGCGGTATACATTCGTGTATTTTCATGAGAGATATCAAGTAATTCTCATGAAATTTATTTCTAGAGAAAAATCGAGGGCCGATTTAGGGGTCTCGTGGTCCTACCCCTTTGATAATGAAGTCAACATTGACAGTTCAATGTTTGAACATTTTTTGCACAAAATGCAATTGAAATTTCCATTGTTTGATGTTAATTTATCTATTTTAGAAAATGTGTACCAATAACCATGTGATTTATAATAAAATAAATATGAACTCTATGAATCTCATAGAATGATGTTCTAATGTATGGGATTTATGAAAGTCATTGTATGATTTAAACCCCCTTGCCAAGGCTCTGAGATTTGTAGATAATATATGTACCTGTTTCATGAATACTACATGAAAAAGAAAATAATTTTATTTATTATACTTATTGCAAGCTCAAATTTTTTATCTTTATCAGGTGAATGACAGAGACGGTTACTTGTGGCTTGATGATGGCACTGGATTAGCAAAAATATCTGGGCATAACAAGCTTCCTTTTATGTCTTATGTCTTAAGTAAAGGTATATAATAATGATCTTATCTACTGTATTTCTTAAAAATATTCAGATTTTTTTCTTTAATATTTAGAAAAATAACTTCACATTTAGCAGTTTACATGCATTTAGAAGTACATATACATGTATGAATGTTATATAACTTTTATGCAATAGCACACCAAGTTTCTGTTAGCATGTCAATGCTTAGTTTCAGAACTTTTTGATGGGACACTGTTTAGTCATATGCTGAATAAACAGATATTTTCACGCATATCAGATTGTTTAGTTGAAATTTTTTACTTTAAGTCCTCGACTTTAAAGCACATTGTGAAAATAATGCTATACGGCCTTTATGTACAATTATAAACAATTGTTGTGTTACTATTTAGTCATTTATACTCAATACATGTACCTGTATATTTTCACAACCTTCAGATTTTTTTATTTGAATTTTTTTACCTTATGTCCTCGACCTTGACACACTTTATGACAATAATGTTATAAGCTTTTCATGAACGCATCTTGCTCTTTTTGTACTTCTAGTATATTTTATTATGTTTGATTGACGCTGTTTTTCGTTGTGATTCTTTCCTACACAGGACAGTACGTTATGGTGATTGGTAAAATGGTCAGTGCTGGAGAATGTCCAAGTCTACTTGCCATCAAAGTCCAGATTCTTTATGATCAGGAAAATGCACAGCGATCATGGCCAATCGAAGTTAAAGACCAAATACTGTATGCTTCTTCAAGTTGACAGAATATCACGTTACCTATTGACGTTTAACAAGTACCGTATATGCGCTTTACGATACGAGTCTATATGCTGAAGAAAAGCTATGAGGTCTGCCATATGAATTTGGAGAACTTTGTGACTCTATCTGTATAGAAGGGAATTCAATTGAAACAGTTCTTTCTGAATGGCAGTGAATGTTTTTTATTTCACCATTGCTGATTATTCTACTTCAGATTTGAAGGACAGGCTAAAAAGACCTTGGTGTGAATTGGAATTACTTTTTGGCCGGATTGCAAAGCAATTCCGGTCTATAGATTGACGATGTCCGTCTGTCCGTCCGTCTGTCCGTCCGTCCGTCCGTCTGTCCGTCCGTCCGTCCGTCTGTCCGTCCGTCCGTCCGTCCGTCTGTCCGTCTGCCGTCAACATTTTGGTTAAAGTTTCTGGTTGAGGCAAAATCTAAGGAACTATATGCAGTAGAAACTTTATATTTATTTTATATTACTTTCAATTTATGCCGTAACATTTGACCTAGTGACCTTGACCTTGGACTTTGACCTAGTTAAAGATTTTGGTTAAAGTTCCTGGTTTAAGCAAAATCTATGGAACTGTATGCAGTAGAAACTTTATATTATACATGAAGGTTGCCCATGACAAGACCTTTCAATTTATGCCGTAACATTTGACCTAGTGACCTTGACCTTGGACTTTGACCTAGTTAAAGATTTTGGTTAAAGTTCCTGGTTTAAGCAAAATCTATGGAACTGTATGCAGTAGAAACTTTATATTATACATGAAGGTTGCCCATGACAAGACCTTTAAATTTATGCCGTAACATTTGACCTAGTGACCTTGACCTTGGACTTTGACCTAGTTAAAGATTTTGGTTAAAGTTCCTGGTTTAAGCAAAATATATGGAACTGTATGCAGTAGAAACTTTATATTATATTAACTACATGTACTTTGTTTCTAGTTATATGCCCTTGGTTTTTTCCATATAGGATACATGCATGTAACAATTTTCTTGAATTTTATTCTTTACTGCTTCATGTAAGCATCTGCATTTTCTTTTATATAAAAGCGTAACATATCAAGTTGCCATTTTTGTCTTTGGTTCTGGAGTTATGTGCCCTTAGAATTTTCACAATAAGCAGTTTTTCAGTTTTAATATTTATACAGAATAATTACAGCCAAAGGTCATAGTTACTGGCTAAGTTGAAACATAATTGGCAAGATAAAAGACATACATATAGGTATCATGAAAAGCTTGCAGTGACTAATACGCAAGATCGCAAATGCAGCGCATGTAGCGTGTCCGCTCTGATTTTTCATTTAGTCACCTACCTAAACCATTGTTCAAAACTTGGGCACCTTTTCTGCCCAAGTAAATTGATGATGTCATAACAATGGAGGACAATCGAGCAGTATGCGAGAACATTCGTATAGTCTTGGTTAGAAGTACTTGCGATCTTCCGTATTGTGGTGGTAAAGCAAATATTTTACTGTTTCCTTGTGTTCACAGCATTATGGATTCTTTTTTATCACGCCAGTGAAGCATACCAACACTTGGGCATTGCATTCCTTTCTTGTTTTATGTATTTTTCATTCTTACCAGTAATTAAATTGACTGTTATCAATGATAAAAATTGATTCAATCTTGAAGTCATTATTTTCATAATTTTTTATGCTCTTGGTCATTCCATCCTGCTTTCAATAAAAGGTATAAAATTTTAAGTAAAGATGATCATCTTTCATATTTTGCATGTGTATGTATCTTGAGAAGATGCATCTTTTGGTACAATTTTTTTACCTTGTCCTTGACTGGTGACCTACTTTTTCCCATTTTTATGGAAGCATATAAAATCTATTTCTCCCTGAAACGCCTTCAAATGTTGTGTGGTTTGAAGCGATACATATGCAATGTCATGTATATCACCGAGATTTTGCTTTCTCTAAAACCATAAGTGGTAGGGCTTTTTAAAACAATACACATGTATATTACTTATGACAAGACCATTCATTTTAGACAATGACCTTTGATAATGTGACCTTGACCTTGAAATTTGACCTACATTTCTTAAACTTTAAACTTGGCCACATCTCTTGAACTATGTGGTAGGTCTTCAATTATACTTCACATGTAGATTACTTATGACAACGCCATTCATCTAAGACCATGACCTTTGACAATGTGACCTTGACTTTAAAATTTAACGTACTTCTCTTCAACTTTAAACTAGGCTATAATTCTTGAACTATAAGCGGTAGGGCTTAAATATTTCACATGTAGATTACTCATGACGACCAAAAATAGATTTATCGTAGACAATGACCTTTGACAATTTGACCTTGACAGCTGACCTACTTTTCTGAACTTTTTAAAACTTGGCTTTACCTCTCCAAATATAACTGGTAGGTTGTCAATATTTCACAGTTATATTACGTATGGCAAGACCATTCGTTAACATGATCTTTGACAATATGACCTTGACCTTATCTTTTGAATGATAAGTGATGGGGTCTTTATATTTCATATATACATTCATTTTGGAATTACCTTGCCTTAAGTATCAAAAGTCTGAACTTATGACTTTGACTTATGATTTTGACCTTCTGTTTGGATAACAAGTTTTATATTCTCAAACCTGCCACAGGGGGCATATATACATGTATATGTTTCACAAACAGAAAGCTTGTTTTTTAATGTTTTATTATCAAACTCCCAACAAAGATAATCTGAAAACAAAAGGCAGAAAGCGTTTGCTTATAAGATCTCGGAGATGAGTAAATAAATAAGGTCAAATAGGATAACAATCATATAGAGTAACAAAGGGCAATACATTATACATAGGATATGAGGATATGACACGTATGTGTATATACATTTATGGAATAATGAACATATATATGGTATGATATATATTGGCTGTTCAAACACATAGTGTCTCCAAAATTATAATTCACAATACATAAAATAATCATATCACATGTTTTTCCATATACAGTGGTCCCTCTATATGTGACCACTCCCGCCAAAGACCACTCCCCTTATGTGACCATAATTCTTTAGCATTAGCATTTTTCAATGTTAAAATACCTCCTATAAGAGACCACCTCCCTTACCCGACCAAAGACCGCTTTTTTCTACCCCAAATCTATCAGAATATAAGAAAATTCACTCCCACGAGCAACCATGCATGTACATGTATGTTTACATAGTTTAATTAATATCTCTTTAATCCTCCAACTTTAATTACTCCAGGTAAATTGACTAATTAGCAGTTACTACCAGGCAAACAAGTCAATAACAGGCACTTAATTAGTGTTTAAGTTTGACTCCAAGCTGTAATATTTGTCCTTTCTTCAGTAAGCAGTACTTTAGATTTTTTTATTAGTAAGAAATCTAAGTTTTTTAATCATGTAATTAGATGAATGTCATAAATTAAATATTTTACATTCATCTTTTAAATTTCTTCATTCTGAATTGGCAGGTAGTCAATCAATAGACTCAACTATCAGTAAATGCAAGATAGTAGTAGATATTTATTCTTGTACATAATAAAAAGAATAGATGTAAACAAATTGTACTGTCAGATAGACTGCTCAATCTCGAAATCTCCCCAAGAAAGACCACCTCCATTATAAGACCAAAAATCCACTGCATTTGGGGTGGTCTTTTAAAGGAGGGACCACTGTATAACCACAATTCCCATGTGAAACATGAATGAAAATAGAACACAAACTAAACAGTGAAGACTAACCAAACTTTTAACAAATGTTGGTGAAGTAGAGAAGATTTACACTATTTAATTTCAAGAGGAAGGTCAAGGTCACAATTTATGCATTTTCACAAGTGTTCTAAAAAATATGCAGTTTTGATGAGGATTGGTATTCTTTACTGCCCTAAGCATTTTTTTACTAGACAACTGGGTACATGTATTCCTAATGTGTTTGAACAGCCAAACTAAAAGTGTTATCTATAATACTGCTCTCTTCAGACAAGATGTGATTGTGAAGCACCCATATCCCTGAACGACAGCTAAGCTTAAAATCGGGTCAATTTAGTCATGGTCAAGGTCAAAAGAGATACAAATATAATTCTTCTTTCAAAATTCTGCCTGATACACAAGGCTCAAATATGTTGAATGGCTATAAAAATGCCAGATATTGTTATAAACAATTTCATAATACTTTCAATACACACAGGAAAAGATATATCAGTAAAAAGACAATGTCTCCTAAAACTAGAAATCTGAGGCATAAATACTCACCTGATGGGAGTTTATCAAGCAGTGTCTTTGTATATTTTCAGTGAATGTTTCAATTATCCATATGCAAATACATGTTTATAATATTTCCATTTTGTAAACTTGATGTTTTCGTAAAAATCTTATTTTCATGTTCTCTGCAAATATGAATTTTTAAAAAATATTCCAAAAATAGTGTAGTATTAAATAAGGTTATCATTTCAAACACACAGAGTTTTAATATGGCTGTGGCAAATTACTGGGACATAAATGTTTTATGTTCTACATATACATGTATAATGTAAATGTAATATGTTCAGTTTTTTTTCTTCTAATTTTCTTTTTGTAAAACAATATTTTAGATTTACCTTGGTAATTATTTCAAATCTTAAGTATGAAAAGATAAATGTAAAAATTTTATTCAAATAGTTATTCGATACAAAAATTAATTGGAAAACACCTAGTTTGACCCTGATTACATTCTGTGATAAAATATACTGTTGAAATATCAAATATATTTAAGTGCATGTGGTTTTCTCCAGGAAAAGTCTGCACTCCTGGGATTAGGAATTTTGTACTTAATTCAATATGAATTCAATCAGAGAATACTCAATTCAGCAGAATTATATTCAAAGTACAATGCACCTCTGATTTCATGGAACTAACATGATTCTTAACACTCGGATAGAATGACACATTGTAGTTTAAATAACATCATATGTAAAAGACATACAAGAGAAACACAGAAACACTTGACATCCACATTTTGTTTGTAACTTGGCCTTTATCAAGCAGAAACATAAGGTGACAACACAATTCATACATAAAATTTGCTGGTTAAGAGAGCCTAGCATAAGCTCATGTACAGTTAAATCTTCATAAACCATAGGCAACAAGAATAGACAATCTTCACGTTAACATAGTAGACTTGAATTTTAGACACCCCGAGACCCGACATCACAACATTTGATGTTATTTCTTGCTATGACGTCGAAAGAGATAAACTATGCCTTAGGTGATTCAGTAACTGTAAATATACTTTCATTAATTAAATACTCTGGTAATTGATTGGTAACTGATACACTCATATTAAGATTTTTCTTTTAAGCCATCATCCCTATATTATGATTGAAACTTTAAAGTGATATTTAGGAAAATCATATTATTAAGAATTTTTGAGAGAATGAATATATGTACATGAGCATATGCAAAAATGCCCAAAACAACCAATGCCCATACATCCTTAAATATGACATATACATGTATTTTAAATCATTAATACTACTTCAAATACAACCTGTATTTTCATTATTTATATGTATATATAGAAAAATAAAACATATTTTAGGATTCATTTCCCTGAGATCCTACAAACACAAGTACATTAAATGTTATTTATCTTTAAAATCAGACTATTTTGGGGTTAAACTTGAAAGACTTTAGAGTTACAATCATGGGATCTTTATTTCTGAGAGACAAAATGAAATTAAACAACAAATAGAAGTTGTACGTTTCTTTTTGTACTTTAGAATTCACATACTTGAACATCAGAAATAAGACTTATTCATTTCTAAACCTATGGAACAATAGTTCTAACTCAACTGACCAAAAATAAATTAATAAAAAGAAATTGCATTGTTCTTGCCACAGAAAATTAACGGGTGAAAAAAAAGAGACAAACAGAAACTTTGATCCCAGTATCAAAATCACTTTCTACCATGGTAGACAACATTATTGTAAACAACAAAAATATGTATATTATACCATATGAAAAAAAAAAGAAAAAAAAAAAAAACTATAAAAAGGATAGTGACAATGCACTTCATAAGTCAATGAATAATACAAAAATTGTTTGTGAAACAGTAATGCTCAACTTGTCTAGTAAACAGTAATGCACAACAAAGTACATGCATTCAGAAGAGGTTATGAGGCACCCCAAAGGGGAACCGCCTGGATAGAGTACTCTGTAACGGGAAGTTGGCGAATGAGTTCCCCGCAATACATGTAACATCAATACAGCCAACTGACCCAATAGAGGGTTGTCTGGTGCCCAAACAGGAAGAAAGAAGAAGAAGGAAAACTTTCTGCAAATTAGGGTTTGAAATGAATTTAGTTTTAGGTCCAATGCCAAAGTCAAGGTCAAATAGAGTCAAAACAAGAAACAGGTACGTAAAATATTAAAGCCGTATCACTTACAATGCCTTTAGTTACTAATATGAAGATTAAAGTTTAATCAAATGGGTCAAATGTAAAGAAGAAAGTCACAAAATGAAAATAATGGTACCAGTAGAAATGTCACAAGGAATGCACTTGAAAAATAAAAGACTTATCACTTACTTCACTTACTACTTGAAGTTGTGGGCAAGAATGATATTTTTCCCAAAATATCATATGGTAAAAATAAAACACCGCTAAAGACGGTATGGCCGGATTGCAAAGTAAGTTTTTGTCAACAACTGGGTCATGGTCAATAGGTCAAATATTACAGCATACATTCAGAAGTCTTGTCAGAGGCAACCTACATGTACATGTATAATATAAAGTTTCTACTGCATACAGTTCCTTAGATTTTGCTCAAACCAGAAACTCTAACCAAAATCTTTAACTAGGTCAAAGTCCAAGGTCAAGGTCACTAGGTCAAATGCTACAGCATATATTGAAAGGTCTTGTGATGGGCAAGCTTCATGCATAATATTAAGTTTCTACTGCATATAGTTCCTTAGATTTTGCCTCAACCAGGAACTTTAACCAAAATCTTTAATTAGGTCAAAGTCCAAGGTCAAGGTCACTAGGTCAAATGTTACAGCATAAATTGAAAGGTCTCGTCATGGGCAACCTAAATGTCTAATATAAGGTTTCTATTGCAAACAGTTCCATAGATTTTGCTTCAACCAGAAACTTTAACCAAAATCTTTAAGTAGGTCAAAGTCCAAGGTCAAGGTCACTAGGTCAAATGTTACGGCATAAATTGAAAGGTCTCGTCATGGGTAAGCTTCATGCATAATATAAAGTTTCTACTGCATATAGTTCCTTAGATTTTGCCTCAACCAGGAACTTTAACCAAAATCTTTAACTAGGTCAAAGTCCAAGGTCAAGGTCACTAGGTCAAATGTTACTGCATAAATTGATAGGTCTTGTGATGGGCAAGCTTCATGTATAATATAAAGTTTCTACTGCATATAGTTCCTTAGATTTTGCCTCAACCAGAAACCTTAACCAAAATGTTGACGGCAGACGGACGGACAGACGGACGGACATCGTCAATCTATAGACCGGAATTGCTTTGCAATCCGGCCAACAAAAGGTACCTACAGAATTGTCTTAGGGATAGAAAAATGTATAATAACTTTTATGAACAAAGTCAGACAGACCAAAAACTAAATGTCCCTGAATCTACAGGTTCATATCAATCAAATTTGACACAAAGATGTGCAATAAAATTATGCAGGAAAAGATAAAGACAGTTCAATGATTGAGAAAGCACTTGCAGTATATGATTTCATCATCAAACACTAAATAGTATACAATAAACATATACAACATACTGTTTCTTGTTTATGCACTGAGAGAGTGAAATGGAGACTTCATGTACTAATGATCAAGAGATCTATCTAATGTGTTTGAATACCATCATGAAAATTCTACTGGTTGTCTATAGCAAGGCAAAGAGAACTTAATGTTATTACGTAAAAACCAATGCAAACAAAAATCAAGATTGAAATGAGATTCACCTCTTCTTTTAGATAATGCCAAATCCACTGAAAACAAAGCGTAAATTAAAAACTGGTCTCCATTCTGACTAAGTACATGTATGTAAAAGAGATTTAAACCATCGTCTAATGACAATTTTCAGGAGTATAATACATTTGACACTTACTTTACACTTATACCGACAAAAACATCTGCCTTTTCACTTTCATACCATAACATTCAAACAAACAAGATCACAGATTACAAAATGCTATAATATAACACACACACAGCTTGTAGACACCTGTGGGGGTTGTTGTGGGGGCACTGTGCCCAGTGGAGCATGCCCAGGTTCCTGTACCGGGGCCTGATTCTGGGCAGGTGCAGCGTGACTTTGTGGTTGTCTGGGTGTGCGAACAGCTACATTGTTTACATGTATCACAGTGTCATCACTCGTTATACTCAGGTCATCTATGTTCTGACTCGGAGCTCGACTACTCAACGCATCGTTATCAAAGTACTTGGTCAGATCTGGTACGACAAAGTTCATGAGTTTCTGTATAATCTCCGTGTATTTGTCCTTTATGTCAGCGTGAATCCCTGTACCTCCATGACCTCCAACTCCTACAAGTAAAATCCCTTAATCACTACTACAAATGTAGATACCATAAACATAATGGCCTCTAATAAATAATACGCAAGATCGAAAATACAGCGTGTGCAGCCTGTCCATTCTAATATGCATTTAGTCACCTACCTAAACCATTGTTCGAAACTTAGGTAACTTTTCTCTTTTCTTTGCCCAAGTAAATTGATGACGTCAAAACAATAGAGAACAATTGAAGAGTGCATGGAAACATTCAGATAGTCTTGGCTAGAAGTATTTGCAATCTTAGGCGTATTGATGAAATAATTTGAAAGAATTCAAAGGTTATTTTCTCAAAGTTAAATAGTTAAAATAAAGTTAGCATGTAATACAGATTAGACAGATACATTTAATATACAGCTTCAAATTCTCCTTCAAAAAACATAAAAGTGAAAGATCTGTTCTTCAATGTGCTTACTTTGAAATTTTGATAAATAATCCTTTGAGTATAGTTCTGTTTGCCCAGTGTTAAATTTGCCCTCTATTTATTGGGCAAAAAAGGTAAAAAAAATTGACAGAAATTTCCTGTATACATAATATCAATTTAGCTGAGATACATGTAGACTATGTAAGCTTTGTTGAAAAAAGTCGATTTCACTAACTGAAAGCTAGTAGCAGGTTTTACCTTTCATGTTGATATAGACATACTGTGACAGTATGAGTGACATTCCACCAGGCGGGGGCCATGGTACCTCCTCAAACATAATGGGGATAATAGGCTTGGACAGCAGGTCCGCCAGACCTAACTCCTTGTTACAATGGTGGGAAACTACATACTTAGGAGTTATACATGCCAGTATAACCTGTCAAATTATCAGGACATGAATTACAAAACAATAATATGTATATTTCATGGCATGACTAAATACTATTTCCTTAGAGGAAGATTATCAGCTCTGGGGAAATTTGAAAAAAGAAAAAATAATTTTGAATTTTTTCTTTGCTAAAAATCTATACCAATCAAATCTAATCATCTAGCTTTGAATTTCAGATCCCTCTGAGTTATATGCTGAACCAGGCTGCATTTTTACCAATGCTTTCATCATTAAATCACACAATTTTAGTTCGTTTTCACAATGCGAGTTAAGAATCTATTGCAATGGATAAAAATCATTCCAAGGAAAGCGTGTGTCGCCTGCGAAACATAGCGACACTCAGGAATAACTTTTATAGGTTGTGACATCCAAGTGTTACAGACAGATGGACAGACGGACAACAGACAAAGTGATCCCTAAGTGTCGCTTTGCTTCGCAGGCGACACAAAAAGAAGACAAACCTTAGCATTCCTGATGCCTTGGTCAATCTTAGAATTGAGTATATCACCCCCTCCCATCTGTCCTACATCCATCCAGCATGTGAATCCATACTTCTCCAGGCGGTCCCTGAGGGCTTTAACATCGTCCTGGCAGTCCCACTGATAACTGACAAACACTTGGGGAGGCTCTACATCAGGATCTATAAACATATAATAGGTTATGTTATAGTCAACAAGTCTAAAATCCCCTCCCATCTGTCCTAGATCCATTCAGCATGTGAATCCATATTTCTCCAGGCGGCTTTAACATCGTCATGGCAGTCCCACTGATAACTTACAAACACCTAGGGTCAGGCTCAACATCAGGATCTATAAACATATAATAGGTTATGTTATAGTCAACAAGTCTAAAATCCCCTCCCATCTGTCCTACATCCATCCAGCATGTGAATCCATACTTCTCCAGGCGGTCCCTGAGGGCTTTAACATCGTCCTGGCAGTCCCACTGATAACTGACAAACACTTGGGGAGGCTCTACATCAGGATCTATAAACATATAATAGGTTACGTTATAGTCAACAAGTCTAAAATCCCCTCCCATCTGTCCTAGATCCATCCAGCCATCCTACATCCATCCAGCATGTGAATCTGTACTTTTCCTTTAACCTCACCTTGACAAACCCACTGACAAACAACTGGGAAGGTTCCACATCAGAGACCATTTTCATAAAGACGAAAGTCCAACATAACACCATTTGATGACTTTTTTCTTTAAATGACAACATCACTGAACTCATGTTAATAAGGCGAAGTTAAAAGTCATAGTCAAAATAATGCAATGCTATGTTATTTTGGACGATTGTCTTCCCTTTTAAGAAACATAAAAAAATTCTATTTGTAATGTTAAGGTCAGTTAGCCTTATAGACTTGTATTGAGATCCACAATTGTCTAAAATTTCTCCTGTCAATAGTAAACTGGAGCATACTAGTAAATTTTACATCCAAACACATTGGTTGAAATGTTAATTCTTTCATGCGAATGGCAAATGTTTTATAAATGAGTTATTTCTAAAATTTACTCAGTGACTGCTATCCTCAATTATTGGAGGTTGCACAAAAGGACTTGTCAGTATATGATGTACTATCATACAGTATCTTTGAGCACGATAATGCATGGCATCTTCATAGAATTTACCAAGATATAGCATAATGTCAATGTAAAAATGGTTAGACAAAACTTTCAAGAGAAGTTAAAGAAAGACACATACTGCATCAAGTAAGTAGAAAATATTACATGCTAACACTGACCATTTTCCTTCAGTATGACCTCTACAATGTCGTCTCTGTCCATTTTCTCTAGATAAGTGACCAGCATGTCCACAGACAATGCTGTATTACCACTGGTGATAATCCAGTCTGCTAATAAAGCTAATCCTGGATTAAGGTCGTCTGTAAACTTCTCTACCTGCTTCTCCTTGTAACCTGTACAAAAAAACAAGGGTATCTGATGATTACATTATCTTTCTTTACAAATTTCTCTATACTTGCATCTGTTTTCCCTATCATTTCATTTTTATTTTTTTGCTGCACTCTTACATACATAAGTATTTCTGCAAAGGAATTTTACAAATCTTTAGGAATCTAATGTAACTACATTTAAATGATGTAAAATTTATTGTAATTTTCTTCATTAGCTTTACAATTGCACATTATTCACAAGCCTTAAAGCTGCAGTTACTAAAGTATTATACTTCAAAATTCAGCACTTTTACATATTCCTGTAAACTTTAAAGTAATAATTCTTCACCACCCCATAGTATAGAGTCTTTGTTGATCAACGTTGAATATAACAATAATAAAAAAGAAGGTAATCGGCACTTTACCCATGAGATGAGCCAATGCTATCCAGTCTTGGTTTGTGTCGCCTGCGTTGAGGAGTTTGGCAGCACCTTTAACCCATACTGGTAGCTTCTGACTGTGCTTCTCTATATTTCCACTAGACTCATTAAGATCTATAGCTGGCAAGACTTGGCCGTGAAAACCTGTATATGTAAAGATCCAAGTTTGATCAAAATTAATCTCATTGTAATTTATCTTAATTTTATCTAAATCCCCTTTCACACCTACACATTTTGGCATGGCATTCATACTATGACCTCTAAAATTTCACGAAACGTGGCATGAACGTAGTCAGAACACTGGGGAAGTAGCGAGAACTCACTGAGACGTGTTGAGATCATAGTTAAGGACGCAGTTGAACGCGGTTGAAAAATTGCACGAAATGTGGCATGAAAATTCTCAAGGACTTAAAGGACATAGTAAGAACGTCTTGAGAGAATGTGTAGGTATATTATATGACAGGGGCTTACAGGAATTAAATTCAAAGCACAATGGTTAAGGTATCTTGATTCAATTTTGATTATTCTATGCAATTGTTTTTATCTGTACATTGTCATTTTATCAATAAGAACTGCTATGAGCTAAGTAGCGCTACATGATGCTTCTGAGCATGGTATTTTTGAAAACTGTCCCAAATGCTATAATTCATAATGATGAAATTATGAACAACTACAAAAAAAAAAAATCAATGTAGTTCTCCCTCCATACCTGGAGACTGAGGTTCAGGAAACCACTTCTTAACAGGTGAAGTTTTAACCCTTCTGTGGTCACAACATACAACCTAAAATATACAAAAAAATATTTATAACTTTTCAATTTTTAAAAAAATGTTCAAAGTGGAGTATAAATAAGCACAAATTACAAATAAATGTCTTTTATCTATTGAAATTTGACAACGCCCAGAATCAGATCTCATTGAAAATCAGCAAAATGCTTTTTTCACTGATTTCATTTATAACAAACGTTAGTAATCCATTCTTACTCTGTTTGCAAGGCATTCGTCAAGGTCAAGGAAATGAAGACATTCCTCCTGTTGACATTTGCCCTCACCGTGGTCATAACAGGGTCGTCCACACAGACAATCTACACACATCTTGTACGATACACGTTTCATCCAGGACTCCTTTAGCTCCAGGAGAGTTGACTCAAGGAAATTTCTTAACTAAATGGGAAAAAAAGAAATGATGATAGGTTTTATCTAAATATGAAAATTCTTCTTGATTTTTCCATATATTTCTGACATAATAGCAATTATTTCAGAATCAATCTGCATTTATTTAAGACTTAATTTGGAATGAATGACTATAAAATCATACATATTGTAAGGGTGGATTTTAAAGGAGTCTTAAATTTGTAATGAACACCAATCTCAAACAAACATAAAATGTGATTTCTAGGCAATAGAGTTATCTTTCTTTTATTCCTATCTACATGTATGTCGCATGAAACTAAATCTCACAATTCCTAGAAAAAGTAAACAGAGCAAAAATATATAATTTCAAAGTCATACATAAAAAGGATATGCTTACTTTGGCACAAATATGTGGTTTTGGGGAGAGATTCTTTAGGTTATTAAGGCTGGTGTCTTCGTCTTTCTCATCAGAGTCAGTTTCTTCCATCTTCAACACTCGCATTACTACAACCTACAATACAGAAAAATATCTTAACACTTCTTTGGATTTTTATATACATGTAGATGAATTAAACATGATGAAATCTTAATAAACTACATATAAGTAAAATTCATCAGTTGAAACTGTACTAAAATTCTTAAAATTCATATACCATTTTATTTCTTTCAGCTGAATATTTGTGAAGGTCTTTGTACTATTAAAATACTTTGATTTGATGGTACTTTCTGGAAGCCATCTCCATCTATGGCTAAGCATAAAGTATGTTTCCTTACCTTGATTCTATGGTACTTTCTGGGAGCCATCTCCAGTATAAAGTCATGTTCTGCATCCAGATAGAATCTGCCTACATGACTAAGCATACAGTAAGGTTCCTTCTGTGACTGCTCTAGGGTCCATCGGATAGTTCTGGTTTGGATTCGATGAAATAAACCCTCTGAAAAGAGATGGAAAGTCACTTCTTCTCAATAACTGTTTATTTGTACAAGTCCGTGTATAAAGAATGTCCACCTTGCTACATAAGAATATAAAGGACCTTATTGTAATATACTTTTTTTGCAAATCTGTTCAGAACACTTATCAGTTTTTTTATTATACAGAGTTACTTCCCATTTTGGACAGTATCTGACATAAACTAATTGTAGAATCAAATTCTAAAGCAACCAGAGTAAAATTCAGGGAAAATATGATTCAAATATGACGTTCCTGTAGGAATTTTATTATGTCATAATAAATTTACGTCAAATACTAGTCATTTGTCCCAAATGGAAGAAACTCTGTGTGGTAAAAAGATGTAATATAAAACCAGATATGTAAGCTAGTTAGTTAGCTAGTTAGTTTAAACATATTTATTGCTCAGAATTAGCAATGGACCGGTGTACAAGTTTGAGAACTTAGTCAAACACTTCTACTACGTAAGTGAAAGAGGATACTGTTATCTGAAAGTAAGTCACACTCCAAGGTCAAATACATTTGTGTCAGAAAAGTTTTGCCATAAGGAACACGTAAGGAAAATATGAAACACCTTTCTCTAGCCAATCAAAAGTTATTGACAAGATTAAAGTTATTTAGTTATGCCAAAACTGTATGCCCAGTAATAATCTCAACTTAAAAACTTGAACCTTTTATTCTTAGACCTCAAATGCACAACTAGCAATAAAAAGTGTACCTAGTTTGGAATACTTACAAGTCATAATACATGCGTATACTGTAAAACGAGAATATTTAGCGCAAACATATTTTAGCGCATTGAGGGATGAGAACCTTTTGGCGCGAACTTAATTAAGCGCATTGACACCATCTTAATAAATCAATAAAATTAGCGCACAATGACTTTAGGACTTTGTTTCTCAGACATCGCCAGTAGCAAATTGCCGTCGATGAATCGTAATATTTTGTAACGTCAGACAAAAAATATCCGTCGTGTCTCATGTTGGGACGATCTTTGGTAATACGAACTAATTATCAATTCAATTAAAAGTTTCAAAAGAAAATAATGCTGTTCTGTATGTAACATGGATGAATATGTATCGTCCCAATTTTTCAACTTGGCGTAACGAATCATTTTACGGCAACGGCGCTAACATCCCGATTTTATTCACGTTGTGTAAATAAATCCTTTAAAGACTACATGCGCATCTAATGTACATGTTCACAGGGATATACATAGAGGTATTGACTACATGCCGGCATGTGTCTTGGACAATTGAATTGCCTATTCGTATGCTTGTATTTTTCTTTTATAGATCTCCTTTTTTTTTACCGTATATGTACCTTGTGTTATAAAGTACTGTGTTTTCACACAAATGTTACGCCATCTAAATATAAGCGAGAGAGAAGTCTTCCCGTTAGAAATAATACATATGAATGTCTATTCCTGCATTTAGGTACGACTACAATTTTTTTTATCTGACTGGGTTGGAATGAAAATTTGTTCCGATTAAAGACAACTTAAGAATTTTTTTTGTTTTGTTAAAGAATAATCTCGTCCGGCTCTTATTTATATTTCATGATTGGTTATTACGACACGTAGACAATCATGATCTACCCAGTACAAATGTACATGTAAATCACGGCGCGTGTACTATCATTATCTACCCAAGCGCTAGCGTTAATCCAATCATTTAATTAACTATAAAAACAACAGGCATTGCCGGATAGACCATGCCGTGGACTCAATGTGATGCACTTTGAATAAAATGTCGAATACTTTCTTATTGAAATTTGATGTTGCATCTGAAAATTTTAGCGCACTACTTAATTTAGCGCAACCATGCCTTTGCGCTAATGGCGCTAAAATAAATCGAGCGCTAAATATTCTCGTTTTACAGTATTGAAATATTTACATTAGTATCATACCTGGTAGAAAACCATTGAAATCTATGTAGAAAGTACAGTTGTTGATACCATCTGCGTAAAGTCTGCTTCCATTATTCTGGTCCCTGTTTAACCTTGCTGGTACATAGAAAGACTTCCTCCCCTGTGAACAATATTCATACCATTTATGAACATGCATGTACTTAACTTCGAGTTAATTTGTAGGCACATGGTTAAATAAAGTTTAATATTTTCAAAATGTAGGTCAAACATTTCAGGTCAAGGTCATGAGGTTAATACTATTAAACTGCTTTAAGTTACTCACCAACTTTTCATTGAGCTGACACGGACAGAGTAGGTCAAACTTTTCCATAAGTCCTATCAGGACAAGTTTCTGACCAAGGACGTCTTTCCATAGATGATCTAGTAGCACCTCATCCAGGATGCCCTTCTCAGCAAACATTCTCCACTTCTCCTTCTGGAAGCTCCACTAAAAAATAAGGAAATATTTCAAGTTCTAAGGTGCACTGATTTCAGATTCATCATTTTTAAAATACCATGTAATTGCGCATGCATTAATCTATATTCAGTCACTGACCATTCAAGTACATTTTAATTTAAACATCTGCGTTGACTTGAATTAATTACGGTTTCACAAACATACTTACAGTTGTCTACAGATGTGATAATAATTGAAAATGAAATTTGATGCCTTTAAATTTTACAGTCATCAACTTTGCTGCCTTTAGATTTTTAAGATGCTACTTTTGCTATAATCATAACCTTACCCGATTTTTAAGATGTTACTTTTGCTATAATCATAACCTTTACAGACTTTTAAGATGTAACATTTGCTATAATCATTATCTTCACAGACTTTTAAGATGTTACTTTTGCTATAATCATTATCTTCACAGACTTTTAAGATGTAACATTTGCTATAATCATTATCTTCACAGACTTTTAAGATGTTACATTTGCTGTAATCATTATCTTCACAGACTTTTAAGATGTTACATTTGCTATAATCATTATCTTCACAGACTTTTAAGATGTTACATTTGCTGTAATCATTATCTTCACAGACTTTTAAGATGTTACTTTTGCTATAATCATTATCTTCACAGACTTTTAAGATGTTACATTTGCTATAATCATTATCTTCACAGACTTTTAAGATGTTACATTTGCTGTAATCATTATCTTCACAGACTTTTAAGATGTTACATTTGCTATAATCATTATCTTCACAGACTTTTAAGATGTTACATTTGCTGTAATCATTATCTTCACAGACTTTTAAGATGTTACTTTTGCTATAATCATTATCTTCACAGACTTTTAAGATGTTACATTTGCTATAATCATTATCTTCACAGACTTTTAAGATGTTACATTTGCTGTAATCATTATCTTCACAGACTTTTAAGATGTTACATTTGCTATAATCATTATCTTCACAGACTTTTAAGATGTTACATTTGCTGTAATCATTATCTTCACAGACTTTTAAGATGTTACTTTTGCTATAATCATTATCTTCACAGACTTTTAAGATGTTACTTTTGCTATAATCATTATCTTCACAGACTTTTAAGATGTTACATTTGCTATAATCATTATCTTCACAGACTTTTAAGATGTTACATTTGCTATAATCATTATCTTCACAGACTTTTAAGATGTTACATTTGCTATAATCATTATCTTCACAGACTTTTCATTTCACCTTTATCAGACCTGCCTACCTGTTTCTCACCATAGGTGTAATATTTTGTTCATGAACGTGTAATTTTGGGGATAAAAAGCGTAATATAAAGCACTTATGCAATTTTGAGAGAGAAAATCGTCTTTTGGCAAATTCGCCAATTGACTTACAAATTCTAAGAATTTATGTGCTTGCCTATACGATATGTAAGACATTAATTTGTTCAATCAAGCATTCAATATTTCGAAAACGTCAATCAGCTCAAAGGTACATTTTAGGTGTTACATGGAATAGCATTAAAAGTGTAGGGCCTAATTAAAGATCGAAAATTGTAAAATTACGCCAAAATCGTAAAAGTAGGCAGGTCTGCATTATTGACTTTGCTGACTTTAAATTTCATAACATCAAAATATTTTGCCATTCCATTAAAGAATTGTTAAATTAGACTTAACATGTATGTTTCATACTTATTAACTGAATGTGAAGAAATCAAACAAATTTATACATCGATCTTAAACATAATGATTCCATGCAGTCATAACCAACCTTATCAGGGTTTTCCTCAGTGTCTATAACACGTCTGAACATATCAATCAGCCATTGAGGGTTGAGCACCACCGTGTTTCTAAGGACATTGTCCATCGTTCCTAAACCTCCGTAGTATATCAAAATACCCAAATCATGGTAAAAATCTAACATGATCCTGACTTCCTTATCATCTGATATCCCAAGGTCATTGGCAATCTCTGTGATCTATAACAAGATAACATACATTTGTATTAGTTCCAAACTAATTTCCTTAAACATAACTTCTTTATTTCACTGGCAATACCTGGTGCTTTAAGACCATTTTATACATTATACATGTATTAACTTCTGTATAAAATTTGAAGCTCATTTCTAGAAGACAAATGGATTAAAATGACAATTCATGGAATACTTCGGATTTCATTAATAAAATTTACTTAACTCACAGAGGTTGCGAGGGGATAATTAAAATCATCTATGAAGGAAACAGATATAGATATGGATTCATACCTGATCATAAGAAGCGTGATTGGTTCCTTGCTCCACTAAGTTTGCCACTTCCTGTTCAAACTTTAGCCATCTGATGGGTATTTGTTCTCCCATATATGGCTCTCCACCGGCCACTGCCTGGATCTCCTTCCTAAGCTGGGTTATCTAACAGCGAAAATGTCAATATTTTACTGAGCTTTCTCTTTCTTGAAACAAATTGACACCCATTAGTATGATTCCTATATACCACCAATTTCGTTTTCATAGAATAGGAATTATTTTACATTTATCACATACTGTAAACGACTTTATATTCATGAGACCTTATTTTCGCGACAACTAGATGACAGATTAATTCGCGTGACCTTAATTTCGCAAGCTCATCATCTGAATATTTTTATTTGTTCCTTTTTTTCTGTACAGGTATATTTAATTTCCTCATGACCCTCTATTGATTGCTGAAATGCTTACTTCAATAAGGAAAGATGTTTCATATCGTCATATCATTGCGTACTAATGTTATAAACACGTAATTTTGTATACATTTTCGTCTCTAATCGGAATTTATTGAAATCAAGATGATTAAAGATATGAAGAATGCGCCATGATTATTTCTTCTAATGGATTTTACAGCTTTTCAGTATATTGTTTGTCTGGGTAATTAAGGCTAATTGATTAATTGCTATATTTGTAATTCAAACATCCCTAACATCGAAGCGTATGATTGTCCATTGTCTAATTGGGCTAATTAAGTCTAATGGAAAGGGAAAATAAGATGCTTTTGAATTTTGTAAAATTTGATGTACTTTTTATTTTTTGGACAGACTTTTTATTAGCGAGGATTTTATTTTCTCGTTTGATCAAGCTCGCGAAATTACGCGAAAATAAGGTCCTCACTAATAAAAAGTTGTTTACAGTACCCTAATGTAAGATCTCAATCTTACCTGTTCATCTTCTCCACCCTCCACATTGTTCTCCACAGCTAAAAATGGTGTTACAAGGTGCTGTGTGTACGGTTTGTCCATCAAATATGCTCTAATCTCATCAAATTTCTCCTCTACCTATGGTTGAAAATTTTTATATTCCATAAAATGGTGTCTACAACATTCTATGTTAAACATTTATTTGATATTTTAATATACGAGGGCTGATTGATATGTTGTGAGCCTTGTATTGAAGGAGATATGCAGGGATGTTCTTTTTAAGTCCTGCTACTCTCTGACTATATAAGGCCCTGTACCCAAGGACTGGCCTCATTTCGTCAATTTAAATGGACGAGGTAACACTGAAGTAAATTAACAAGACAAGCTGCTTTTGCAAAATGGACAAATCGGTGAAAGGGTAGTGACCCAAGAGATGCATAAAAAAGGTTTAACACCTAAGGATATCCATAGTGATATAAAAACAACACTATGGAAAGATGCCCCTTCATATGCTACAGTGAAAAGGTGGGTGGCGGAATTTAAGCACAGCAGACAGAGCCTTGAGGATGACCCCCATCCTGAAAGGCCTATCACTGTTGCAACTCCAGAAATGATCAATAAAGTTCAAGATATTGTTTAAACATCTGATCACCTAACATCTCTATATAAGAGAATCATTCTTCATGACAGCCTGATTGAAAACAATTTCTTTTTCAGATTTTTGTCACAACTAAAAAAGCGTACATGTACACAATTTGTGTAATGTGCAAAATTTGTATGCAGATTTTCTAAGTTTTAACAAATTTCCTACATTTTCTTTCCACTTAATAATTTTCTAATAAAAACAAAATGTCAAATTTCATGCATAATATGTCATTTTCATAAAACATTGGTTTCAAAGCCAAAGATGACATCATCTTAAAGCTTTTACATAGTGGCATAATACTGATGTAATGGTTATTGTCCCCATCATCATCATAGCACCGTCGTAGCTTTAAGTTGTGTCATCATAGTCAAAATATCACCATATATTGTGATGTCTGCTTTTTGGAGGAATGTGTAAATTATCTATTACTTCCAGTCATTACTCTTTGAACTTTTCTGATCTTAAAACATTGTCACTCTTATAAAACTACATTTAACAACATGTAACACATTTCTGATACATACTATTTTTTTCTGCAATGCCTTATCAGGTGACAATGAGTTCCTGTGAGTCCCTACAACAAAGATAGGTGGAGACAGGCGGGTATTGTCGATGGCGTTTGACGTGTTCTGTGATGCATGGGCATATATCGACCTCATCCAGAAGTCCATGTATTCTAATGTCGATAATTCACTGTCATCACTTCCCTACAAAAGTGAACATTTTAATGTCAAAGAAGCACCGTACAAAATCACAAATAACACTAGATAACGTCTTATGTAGAGTGAATGCTATTTTTTCCACGAGGATTTTTTTTTTACTAAACTAGACAAATTATGTATGTAAAACATATGCCCCCGCTGAATAGTTTGACTTTCATGACAACTATATAGTGAAAGGAAGAAATTACCTTGACCTACTGACCCTAAAATCAATCAGCTTTTTTCCATTTCCAGTTTTTCTATTTTCATATGTGAGGTCTATTTCTCTTATCAGTGACCTTGACCTTTGACCCCAAGATCCTCATCTCTTCTAAAGTAACCATATATCTGTTTTTGGTTTAAATAGTTAGGGTATTTGAGTTGTCATTTGAAAACCATTATTTTCAGTGTCTTTTCCCTAACAGTGACCTTGACCTATGACCTAATGACCCCAAAATCAATAAGAATCTTCCCCTCTTGATAAGTGTGCACATATATATAAATTTTGGGTGGATAGGTGAAAGAATTCTTGAATTATCATCCGGAAACCATGATTTCCTAACAGTAACCTTTGAGCTATTGATCCCAAAATTAGTAAGAAACTTAACACTCTCAATACCTTACAGTAAGCATGTACCTAACTTTGATATGAATAGGTGAAAGGGTTCTTGAATTATCATCTGGAAATTATGATTTTAAGTGTATTTTTCCTAACGGCGACCTTGACCTTTGACCTATTGAGACCAAAATCAATAGGCATCTTTCCCTCCTGACAAGTTAGCATATATATCTAACTTTGGTTTGGATGGGTGAAAGGGTTCTTGAATAATCATCTGGAAACTAAAAGTGTGATGGAATTACGGATGACAGAATACGGATTGACAGAATAAGGAATGACAGAATACGGATTGACAGAATACGGAATGACAGAATAAGGAATGACAGAATACGGAATGACAGAATACGGAATGACAGGCAAAGCAGACTTTTAATGACTTTAGCCATTTCATGGCCAGGGCATTAAAATGAATGACTTTTAGTAATAAAATAAAATACTGTGACATCTGTAATTCTTTATTCTTTAAAATTAAGAGTTTTTTATAATACTTAGAAATCTTAAACTCAAAACTGTTTAAAAATCAATTGAGGATTTAAAAAAAAATTGTGTATCTTTCTAACTAAACTTACATCATTTTTACAAGAATGGAGGTCATCACACAAATTGAACACAATAACATAAACTCCTCTGGACGTCAGAAACACCTGTAATGAACAAAGAAAATAATCAGAAATCTGATCGTGATTTAATCTGATACAGTATCTGCCATACTGAATTTGAAACTCATTTCTTGGGGACAGACGGTAGGCTCTGGCGTCATTTGATTGTTATACAGTGCTTTGTGCAGAATAGTACGTAGGTTAAAGTCTTTTGATAATCAAATGACCAATGCAAGTGCTGTCGATAATATGAAAATGTCTAAATAGGTTTTAATACTTTTATAATAAAGTCTGCTTTTTTTACATTCAGAGACCAAAAAAAAAAAAAACGCTATCATAAATACAATACTTTCAAGTCACGGAAAATTGGTAAGTTCACATAAGTCAAATTTAAAGCAGTACAGTACTTAGGAAAAATAATTGGCATTGTATCTAATTGTACATCTTTTACCTAAATTATATCAAAAAGAAGATAATTAAGTGAAATTGTAAATCATATCCATCCACATTCACAATACAAACAGTAAGATATTGAACATACGTTTACAAGATAGTTCTATACCTGATGGGTAGTGAAGTAAACTGCCTTCCCTGAAAAATCCCAAATATTGAGTATGACACGTTTTTCTGGTAATGTGACAGTCATAGTTGACTTAGGTTCAGTTTTTGCATCATTTTGTGGTGACTGATCACTGGATTTATTTGACACGGACGTCTTCCGACCTTTAGGAGGTAATTTAGCCGAGGCTCTGGATGTGGCACTTGTGGAGGTATTTTGGCCCTGGCCCTGTTCCTTATTTTGACCCTGTTCTTTAATTTGGCCCTGATCAAGCATTTCTTGTACTAGTTGAACAACTCTGTCCGGCACTTCACTCAACATTTCCGCAGGAACTCCCGGAATCGATCGTTCTGTGACGGACGTTGATGGATGACTAGATGATGAACTAGATTTTATACTTTCCCTGTCTACATGCTGCAGAAAAAAAAGAAACAAAATGGTATCTATTAAATGTCAACTAAGTCTGAAACTAAATTTTTCAAACTTAGATTCTGGATTTTATTTGAGCATGGTGCCAACTGCATGCCAGGATACTATTTGTTTTTGAAAAAAATCCTAATTTTCTCCCCCTACCCCTATTATAACCTCTCAAGATAATCAGTATACCATAAGAAGAATTCAATATGATGAATTATTCTAATGATAATGGCTAGAATAATTTCATTTGTTGATAAATTTTCGTAAAGGAAGTGACCTTGACATTTGTTATAAGACAACAATTGAACCAGATTATATTAAACCTTTGGGAGATAGCAACAACCATACTGAAATGAGAAAGACTTTATAATCAAATGCACAATTTTTTTTTAAATTACACGTTGCTAAGACATGTTAAGCATTCATTTTCATCAATAAAATATAAAGTAACCTTGACCTCAATTACATAACTTGGGTCAAGTTGATATGAAATATTTGGGTCATGAGCAACAACACACTAATAAGATAGGGTATATGGCATAAAAGATTTAGCTATATACAGACATACAGATGGATTGATAGAATTCAAAATGTACATTCAATCACTATTATTATAAGTATTCAAGATGCAAGATGTCCTGAAGGGTTGACCATCAATTTGAAAGTAAAAGAAAATGTAACAAAAAAGTAACAGAAAAAGTAACAAAAAAGTAACAGAAAAAGTAACAAAAAAGGTAGTCTTAATACAAATTATAAAACATTCAAGCTGATTCAGTTGAATGTTTATTGATGTTGTATACACAATATATATGTCTTAATATAACTATTTTGGGGATTTATGACCTCGCAAAACACCATTACAATTTGAATATGTGCATACAATGTAACATAAAAGAAAGCCGTAGACCAAGAATTACCGAATCATTGCATGGATAATTCATACAGATTGGTTTGAACTGCCTTCATTTGCAGATTTCGTGGCACAGAAATCAATGGCATATTTACATAATTGCGATCTGTCTGGAGGAAAATCAATAAAGCAATAACACTATAAACATCAAAGGTGTGAAATGTCCCCCGAGTTCTGATATGCGTGCTTCACACCTAGGTAAGCATGGTCTCTCTAATCAAACAAGGTAGTTATAGGTAAAGCATCCTCAGTGAATGTAAATCCTACATTGTGTAAGCCTTCTTTATTATGGGGAATCACAGAAGTCATACAACATAATTAACTGTTAGATCTGTAAGGATCAGACATTTGTGTCATACATCCATTTCCAAAGATGCACAATTAATTATCTGGCTTGATTTCTATGGTAATAGAATGATCAACTTATACCATTGTACCTTGTCCATTGTGATTTTTTTTTAATGATCTTATATAACTAGTCAGCTATGGAAAATAACGGAAAACGCTTTGGGAAGAATTTCATTGATCAGAAAGTAAGTAAAAAGTACTATTTGTTCAACAAGATAATAGTACATGTTACATGACAAACATAAATGGTATCTCATTAACCACAAAACACGACACCCCAATTGGGTTATAGCTAATGTATTATTTTTAGTGTAATATTACAGTATATCGGTATAATATCATTGTTAGAGTACATATCATGTCTATTGCATTCTCATTACAAGATAGTCACAATTTTTCTTTCTTAACATTTGATTTTCATTTACAGCAAGATGTGGTTGTCTCTTTGTCATATCATCTTGCTGTTTTATCTTTAAGAAGGTCAAAATGATATTATCAACAGCTTATCAAGGGCTTGATTGTCACAGGAAAATCACATATGCAATTTTATAGCCTTATTCACTAATCATTCAACCCATATTTTGAAATTAAAAAAAAAAAGGCTTTCTAGGGGGAAAAGGAACACTTCGATGCAAAGTTAGGTCATATTATGCAAGATATCTCTCAGACAACTTCAGATTTACATGTAAAAGGGATTTAGTACAGATATAAATTTTATGAAGAGATTTTCTCAAAATTCCTTTTTCAAAAATCTGGACTTTTGCAAGGCAGGTTTTACACCATATCTGAGCTCTTTTTCACATAATTCACTCAATCAGAACCTTAAATGATATCTTTGAAATGGGAAGTCATGCATTACATTAAAACATACTTTTAATTGCCTATCTAATAATCAGAAACCTATGCTTGCTTTCATTGACATACCTGCAATGAGGCCTAAGATTTGAAGTAAAGATTACCTTTACTAATTTTATCAATGATGCGTGATCAAGTTTTTATCAAAATTCAACAGAGCGTGGATCCATTTAGAAATTTGTTCCACACCATGTATTTCTGTTACATTTCTGATCAATGAGATATGTAGCTATGATGTCTGCATATCTGACGATTGCATGACTGGCTTCAATCGAATGCACAAGATTTTGCAATCGCCAACAATCAATATGCATAATCACGACAAACTACCAGATTGAATATAACAAGAGTACCAGAACAGCACAATAAGGATTTCGCCATTTAGATTATTTTTGAGCTGTGACCTTGACCTTTGACCTTCAAAATTTATAAAAATGCTTATTTCACTATGGTAGTCTTTTGTGGTTAGTTTGACAATTCTATATATAGCTACTGGTTAAGTATACATAATATCCACAAGCTTAAATTTTGACAATGACCTTGACCTTTGAAATCAATAAGTTTTTCTTTTTGTCATAATAATTATTCTAGTAAGTATGAAGTTCCTAGTTCAGTCCTAGTGTAATAGATATCATGTTAACAAGGATATGGAGTACATATAGACGAAAAGAAAGACAGATAGCACCATAATATGCAGATGGGTGTATCAAAATCTGATGACGTACTAAATTAAGGGCTGTCATGGTTACCCGAAAATTTGGTTAACCGCGGTACAAGCTTGGTCGGTTCAATTTGGATCATACTTTACGGATTTCAGTTTGGTTCTTTTTTTTTTTGTTATATCTGGTAATCAGAAGTTTATCAATTTGTATGAATATTACACAGAATGTGATTGGGTACTTTGTCATATTTCACCCAATGAAATGGGTTGTTTCACTTCTTGTTTGTGAACGTGCACCTGTTTGTTTGACAGGTGGAGTTTAAGAAGTCTTCTAAGTGTTCTAGTTTGGTTATGTTGTTGAATGTTGATAAATGCTTTCAAAGCAGAAAAATGAAGAAACACAGGTAATCACAGATTACGAAGCTCACCTCGTGACAGCAAAATTCAATTCAAACATATTTCTTAGTACATGTATATTGGCTTTTAAAGGCAAAACCACTCAAGCAGAAAAAGTAGGTCAAGGTCATTTTATGAAAGTTTGATCAAAGATACATCCAATATGCAAGTTTGGTACATGTAGCAGTTATACTTTGCTCAATATTGGCTTTATAGAGCAAAATCACTCAAGCGGAAAAAGTAGGTCAAGGTCATTTTATGAAAGATTGATCAAAGATACATCCAATATGCAAGTTTGGTACATGTATCACTTATACTTTGCTCAATATTGGCTTTTAAAGGCAAAATCACTCAAGCGGAAAAAGTAGGTCGAGGTCATTTTATGAAAGTTTGATCAAAGATACATCTAATATGCAAGTTTGGAACATCTAGCACTTATACTTTGCTCAATATTGGCTTTTAAAGGCAAAATCACTCAAGCGGAAAAAGTAGGTCAAGGTCATTTTATGAAAGTTTGATCAAAAATACATCCAATATGCAAGTTTGGTACATGCAGCACTTATACTTTGCTCAATATTGGCTTTTAAAAGCGAAATCACTGAAGTGGAAAAAGTAGGTCAGATGCTACATCCGATGCATGGGTCCATCTCGGCATCCAAAGATGAATCACTTGTACAAGTTTGGTTATTGTAGCATTAGTGCTTTGTCAGATACTGAGCTACCCCAAACTTCTTATCCAAATCACTCAAGCGGAAAAAGTAGGTCAGATGCTGCATCCAATGCATGGGTTCACCTCAGCATCCAAAGATGAATCACTTGTGCAAGTTTGGTTACAGTAGCATCAGTACTTTGTCAGATACTGAGCTACCCCAAACTTCTTAACCAAGTCACTCAAGCGGAAAATGTAGGTCAGATGCTGCATCCGATGCATGGGTTCACCTCAGCATCCAAAGATGAATCACTTGCGCAAGTTTGGTTACTGTAGCATCAGTTCTTTGTCAGATACTGAGCTACCCCAAACTTCTTAACCAAGTCACTCAAGCAGAAAATGTAGGTCAGATGCTGCATACGATGCATGGGTTCACCTCAGCATCCAAAGATGAATCATTTGTGCCAGTTTGGTTACTGTAGCATTAGTACTTTGTCAGATACTGAGCTACCCCAAACTTCTTAACCAAGTCACTCAAGCAGAAAATGTAGGTCAGATGCTGCATCCGATGCATGGGTTCACCTCAGCATCCAAAGATGAATCACTTGTGCAAGTTTGGTTACTGTAGCATTAGTTATTTGTCAGATACTGAGCTACCCCAAACTTCTTAACCAGACGCAGACACGGCCGCGGATGCGGACGGTTATAGCATAAGCTCACTCAACTTCTTCGAGGTGAGCTAAAAATTACTTGTTGATTTGTTATTCTTACCATTATTTCACTCTTTTATGGAATTATTATTAAACAACACAAACTCAAACGGAACCAAAACAAGAGCCCCAGGGGGGCACAACGCTCACCTGATATCCATGCACACTCTGAACATACTGACATTGAATAATGTTAGAGCCAGAGCCATAGTCAGAATTTTTTGGTCCATATACCATAAATAATTAAAAAAAATATCATAAAAATTCCAAAAAAGTAAAATGCAATAAATGAGTGTGCAAAATGGAGAAAATGAAAATGGAAAAAGAAAAAAGAAGGTTTTTTTTGTATTCAGATGATTTAAAAGTGCTTAAAAAGCTTGCAAAATGCAAAAAATGAAAAAAAAAATTGGGATGCCAGTGCCTGAATTTGAACCCACAATCCTTGGGTCTATGTGCACGCACAGCATATCTAGATTAAAATATATAAAAAAAAAAAAATTCAAAAAATAAAGTTATAGCAAATAATGTATATAAAAGAATTGAGTAACTTAATCTGACAAACATGCAATAAATGAGTGCAGAAGATCATATATTTACTAAGTTATTAAAAGAAGTAGTTAAAGAAAAATAATAAGAGCACCCTAACATCTCTCTCTTTCGGGGAAAGGATGGACAACCTAAAGAGGCATCAGATAGGATGTCATCCTTAAGAAATATTAAGTGCAGGAAACCACTGTTAGATGGAGTAAATGAAAGAAAGATTAGTATTTACTCTGATTAGTTCATTAATATACAAGCCAATTAGAAAAAAAATATTATTTTGTCCAGTTCTTATTATATCACCTAATAGAAAAAAAAATCTGTCAGCAGATGTTGTTACAGAAATTTTGAACCCCCCCCCTTTTTATACTCTATAGAATACAAGAATTATTATAAATTCAAATTGTACATGTTGTTAATCAAACATGCTATCACACAAGCATTCATTAATTCAATTTTACCTAGGATATAGGTTTCAAAATATCAATATGAACTCAAGGGAAATTAATATGGAGAAAATGCCAAACTTCATAAAAAATTCCAAAGTTCAAAAAGTGGCAAAAATGGCATTAGAATTATTCAGGTAAGTTAAAAATAGCATTCAAAGCTTAAAATATGAATGAAAAATGAAATAAGAAAAAAAATTTTTAAGGCCCAGCCGGGATTTGAACTCGCTACCTTGGGACTAATTGACACAGAAAACATGCCTATTTACAGTATTGAAGAAATCATTAAAAATCTATAAGTCAAGATATTGAAAAAATTCTTTCACTGTTACATTCCTTACAATAAATATGATAAATGTTAAAACAATCATTCATGGGAAGAACCATAAAATGCCAAAAATGATGAAAATGACCACCCCCCCTTCCTTTTTTACAGTATTAAAAAAATCATAAAAAATTCAAAAATAAATTTTTCAGCAAAATTCTTTCACTAAAGCATTCCTTTGCTTAAAAATGGCTAAATTAAACTAAACTGGAGCAGAATTTTTCAATCAGAAAGAAAATATTATGAGAAATATCAATTTTTGCATTAAAAATGCAATGTCGAAAAAGACGTCAAAAACGCGTCAAAAATTAGTTATTGGATTTTAACGAAATGAACAAACTTGAATTGTACATCCTTCTAGATCACTTAGATACAATTAGTTTTTCAATCCATTCAGTGGAACTGGAGAAGAAGATTTTTGAAGAGGGGTACCCTCTGGGGCCTATTTGACCCCGCCCTGGATCCACCCCTGAAGGGATCAAGCCGAAATGAACAAACTTGGTAGAGGACCTTTAGTACTTCATGCATACCAAGTTTCATCAAAATCCCTTCAGTCGTTCTTGAGAAGAAGTTGAAAATGTTAAAAGTTTACGACGGACGGACGGACGACGGACACCGGACGCCACACTATGACAATAGCTCACTTGAGCCTTTGGCTCAGGTGAGCTAAAAAAGAAGAGAACCGTAGTTCATTTTCCTGAACTGAACCAAACCGACTTAAGGCTGAACCATGACAGCCCTAGTACTAAATGTACAAGGCCATTACCATTACTTTGTAAGCAAGACAGTCAATTTGGTTTATTGGTCAAATTGGACTTTGACAATGTGTTCATCTGTTGAGCAGTTGTGTAATGCTGCAATCTCCCCATGCAGTGTACATATGAACATATATACAAGTGACAGAAAAATATCAATATGTTTTTAGGTATTAGTACCTTTTTCGTTGTTGATCGTATGCTGTCTCTACTGGAAGATCTTGCTTTCAGAGTATTTTTCTTGGCATTTTGCTGAACAAGTTCCTTTATGATGTTTTCAGCCAGGGCTTGATGGTATTCTTCTTCTAACCCTGTTACACCACCTTAAAATGACAAAATTACAATTCGCATATACCACCATATACCTACAATAGTTATGGTCATTGTATGTCCAGTTAAGGTTGTCATCAACAACTTAACTGGCCTTTTCTTTTCATATCAAAATCAGAAGAACAAATTCATCTTGTGACTGATGCTTTACGAAATATAAGCTAAGTTGAACATAACTTTATTTTTTTTAGTTTTGTTTCTTTACATTGTTGTCTGATTTTTCTTTAATATAAATCTATCTTCTGGTCCGTACCCATAATCCCTAGCTTCCTCCTTTCGTCTTCGTTGTCAGCCTCTTTTTCGTTATCACCAGCCAGCGCCATTCGCCATTGGTCCTGGTTGGACATACTGAAGGAGCAGGACGCTGATAGGTCAATACCGTCTGTCCTCTCTTCATTCTCATTGTGTCTGAAATACCAAAGTAAAGAGACATAGTAGGTTACGTATACATTTGACTGATTGGATACCTTCCTCATTGTAATCAGACACATTACTATGTAAATCTAAGTTATGAAGTGCCCTTGTCTCTACGGTTCATAGCTTTGCACAAGCTAGACCTTGAACATTGACCTTGAATCTCGACCTTGAATCTTGACCTTGTGGGTTAGATTCCTATAGGAATGATTGGCATATATAATTTAAAAAATGAGACGTCATGTTACATCTGTTACTTACAGACGTCACCTTGAATTTACCGTCATTTAAATCTGATGTGAAAGTTAGATTTTTTTTCATAAGGAAGCAAGATATTAACTATTGTTGATTGGCATACATGCCACTCTAACATTCTCCCATATGTTAACGAGGGACAACAGTCCATAATAGAGTTCAGATCAAATATCCAATTCTAACTTTAACTTGCATGCAATTCAGACTCAACCTTTAAAATCACACCTTCAGCTCATGATCTCTTATTTCCATCTACTTCATTTGTTCTGACGTGATCGATTTCTCTATTGTCTTTTTTCTACGTGTATGTATTTCGAAAAAAAAAAACAATACATGAATTGGTATCTAGACTTCTTTAGAATCTTAGGATTTGTACTCAGTGCGGTGCACTTGCCCTGAATAAGAAAAGACTTATTATATGGACGGATTCATTGATTTCCTTTAGAGGTTTACGAATTCACCTGATTCATTACTTTTTTACAAGACTAACACAACTTATCAGTAACAGCTATCTTAAGACGGCTTCTTTATCATGAATACAAAAAATACTAAACAAAATACTTCACTTCCCTTTTAGTGAAGTGTTGGCAACTTGCATAAATTACATAACATTCTAGTGGAAAATTATGTCAGACCAATAAAAGGAACCGGTTTGGGACAAAACTTACAATGGTATAAAACATGTTTACAAGCTGATATCGTAAATAACAGATCGTTTCCATAACTGTTCATCTCGGTAGCTAACTTTATTGCGTAGGTTAGGGTCATACATACTCTGTTTAAGGTCAAAGTAACAACGTCAAAATGCGGTACTAGTACCAAAAGGAGGGCCTTATCACATAGAATACATGTCTGAAATACAAAAGCTCTGGACTACCTTGCCGTCTTTATTTTATACAAAAGACGAACAGTTTTAAACAGTCAAACAGATTCACAAATCGTCAGACAGACTGACGGACGTACAACAAATCGACAATTCACTCAGATCTTCTGTGAAAAACTTCACCAAGGTATTCTTTCGTCAGACAAATGCAAATTTAATGCGATTTTGCTGACAAAGGAAGTATTTCCCTCTAATTAGTTTTTTTTTCCAGATTCCAGAAACCACAGGATTTTATACGGTACATGTATATGTTAAAATCAAATTTTGATTTCTGAATTATAGAAACCACAGGATTTAATACGGTATGTGTTAAAATCAAAATCAATTGCTTGGAATTTGAAGACTGTGCGCGTTTTAAACAAGAACGGAAATACGCAAGTTCTAAAGATATGAATTATTCAAAAGATATCCGAGAACTTCTGATGTACATAAGGGAAAAGGGAATTTATAACAAGATTATATGGATCCCCAATAGAAGCAGAATTCGACGAAATAATGCAAGACTAAACAATCAGCCGAGTACGAGGAGAACAAAGTGTTGCCAAACGGATTGCATGCCTGCATTTATAAAGATCTCCCATCTACCAGAAATTCAGAATTATTTGTACAATAAAATCATAGCGAACAAAAGTAACACTGTTACAGTTTTTTTAACTACTTGATTCAATTATCCTAAAATGAATATGACATATCCTCAAATCATAGAAGCTCGACGCCACGGGCTCAAAATATCATCCCTAGAGGAGGGACAGATTTCACTCTACCTCCAAGGACAAGGTCACAAGGTCAGAATGTTGTTACCAAAGGAAAGGTCTTTCTTTAACGAGTGAAATATGAAATTCCAATCACTAACCATTCAAAAGTTACGGACATGGTTAAAGTTTTCGAAAAGTAGGTCAAATTCCAGATCAAGGTCACAAGGTCGAACATTTTGGTATCCATGGAAAGGTCTTGTCACAATAAAATGAAAGCCATATCACTTACCATTCAAAAGTTATTATCAAGGTTAAAGTTTTTGAAAAGTAGGTCAAACTCCAAGGTCAAGGTTACAAGGTCAAAATGTTTGACATTCATGGAAAGGTCTTGTCACACGGAAATTAAAGCATGTTAAATATGAAAGCCATATCACTTACCATTCAAGTTATGGTCAAGGTCAAAGTTAGAGTAGTAGGTCAAACTCCAAGGTCAAGGTCTCAAGGTCAAATATTTTGGTAACCATGGAAAGGTCTTGTCACAAGGAATACACATGTGAAATATGAAAGTCCTATCACTTACCATTCAAAAGTTATGGACAAGTTTAAAGTTTTTGTGACTGACGGACGGCCGGACAAACCGGTTTTAATGTCCCCGCGCTTTCGCGAAAGTGGGGGACAATAATTAGGGGCTAATTATTGCAAATTGGGCAGCTAATACTCTTTTGACGGTAGAATTTTTTTACCGATCAATAAGTAAACGTACTTCTTGAGACAATTTGCCGAGACAGTCACTGATCATTTTGCAAGCATTGTTTTTTTTAATCATAACTTGTTACTAACCTTTGCCCGGTGAGTGCCCTCTTAAGACTTGTTTTGCCCACTCTGTCTTGGCCCACAAAGAGGAGTCGGGTCCTGTACACCGCCCGCGTGCCCGAGGCACACGCCTCCTCATACGCCCGTAACGCATGCGGCCCACGTGCCAATATCTCCTTTGGTGCATCATCTGGAACATCAAAATAACAAAACCTACAGCAAAATATGATTTTATTGTGTGTTTGTCTTTGGGTTGTGTGGACGATCAAGTGTTTCTTGTATTGGGTGGTATATTTTTTTTTTGTAATTTTACATAAGGCCATAGTTATTTAATATTCTGTTTTATGTCCGGAACTTTTTCCGAAAGGTACCCTCCCGGCAGGTATGAAAACATACAAACACATTATCAATTTGACTGAATTGGAATAGGAAGATCGTAAACAAAAAAGGAAAAAAACTTATTTCATCAAGTAAGGCGCATAATTCTTACTTTATTTCTAGAAACCCCACTAGTATCTACTCATATTGATGCTGGTAGACATTCTATGGTATTAATATGCAATTTGTGAGATGTAGTTTGATGATAAAAAGAACGACAGTATAAATTTTGAGTTGGAAAATGCATGCTCGTGTGTGTATTTTCCTGTGAAATTTCATTAAAATGTACCCGCCCGCGGACGTAAAACAAAATATTTAATTGCTATGGCCTAAAATGGAGAACATTATTGAGATGGAATACCCGGTACGCGGAAGACAAGGAGAACTAATGTACAAAAATTGATTACTGAGCACAGATCTAGTGCGCCCCTACCGACCTCCTTCGTTAATTCTACTAATTCTATGAAGAAAATACATGAAAGTCATGTTGATCGAATTGTTCTAAATCAAGATATAGAACAAAACCTGGAGATAGGTAAAGTATTGATAATTATTAAGCATTATAAAAATAATTCATGAAGTATTTCTCAAACTGAACGACGATTTAAGCTAGCTACCACGCCCAATTCTGCGTATCGTACGAAAACAGAGACTCGTGAATAGCGGTATAACCCGATCAGAGAACTATAATCTTGAATTTGTTTAACGTGAATATTTATTGACGAAAAGACCAAGATTCCGTCGTGTAACAGACACATCGAAGTGCATACATTTCATTTGGTCGTAATTTTTCGCCACCAACATAACCGGCTTCTTCTTTAATGAATTGACCCAAGAAATTAAAGTTCTTTGTGCATTAAAAAAATTAAATTACCTACCATTCATTAAAGCCATAAGTGTTAA
Source organism: Pinctada fucata (assembly GCA_028142955.1). Taxonomy (NCBI): domain Eukaryota; kingdom Metazoa; phylum Mollusca; class Bivalvia; order Pterioida; family Pteriidae; genus Pinctada; species Pinctada fucata. The sequence continues at coordinate 59,065,558 of AP027103.1, read as the reverse complement.
GGATTGCACATTTTAATTCGCTCCCTCACCAATCTTTACATCTTTCCAGTATTGATTGACATTCAGGTTGGAGGCACTTCAAGTAACCGTTACGATATTGTGTACACAGGTAGGAAATTCAATATCGGAAAATTTGACATCCAGATGGAAAAAGCGACATGATGATAGAAGAATAATACGTTATTAACATTTTGTTGATGTCCCTGAAGCTACATACTTTCGATTCCCCGACATTTCATTCTTATTCGCCAGTCTACTAAACGTGCACTCGGCAGTTTGGCAAGTAAAATGAGCAAGATCTAGTCTAGGTAGGAAAATTAACAGGCTACAATCGATATCAATCAATTATACAGCCTGGAGATAATACCTACGGCTAGAGTGTACCCATAAAATACGCAAAATACACTTAATAAGGTGTACACGTATAGAAAACAACCCATTTTTAGCAAGCATAATTGAACCATCGCATCTTCTCCTTACCATTTCCTGTTTACACGTGAAAGTCTTAAAGATCAATTGCAATGTGCGTGTGGGGGAAGAGGCGAGGGGAGCCAATCGCCTGACACCAGTGGACCAAAATAAGATCTACAAATGAGAAATAGGTCTGATGACGGATAAACATGTACACTCTGATTTGATGTCTAATTTTTCCTGAAAGCTTTCCAAAAATATCATCTATTTGACGAGGCAATAAGTTCAGGATCCCTCTGACGTCTGTATTGTCCTCCTCTAAAGTCAATGTGTTGTTCTTTGAAGTCAATGTCTTGTTCTCTGAGGTCAATGTGTTGTCATCTGAGGTCAAAGTGTTGTTCTCTGATGTAAATGCATTGTCCTCTGGTGTCAATATGTTGTTCTCTAATGTCAATGTGTTGTCCTCTGAGATCAATGTGTTGTCCACTAAAGTCAATGTGTTGTCCTCTAAAGTCAATATGTTGTTCTCTGAAGTCAATGTGTTGTCCACCTCTGAATCCGATGTGTTGTTCCCTGATGTAAATGTGTTGTCCTCTGGTGTCAATGTGTTGTGTTGTTCTCTAATGTCAATGTGTTGTTCTCTGATGTAAGTGTGTTGTCCTCTGGTGTCAATGTGTTGTACTCCTCTGAAGTCAATGTGTTTTTCTCTAATGCAAGTGTCTTGTCCCTTGGTGTCGATGTGTTGTTCTCTAATGTCAATGTGTTGTTCTCTGATGTAAATGTATTGTTCTCTGGTGCCAATGTGTTGTCCTCCTCTGAAGTCAATGTGTTGTTCTCTGATGTAAATGTGCGGTCCTCTGGTGTGTTGTTCTCTACTGTCAATATTATGTTCTCTGATGTAAATGTGTTGTCCTCTAGTGTCAATGAGTTGTTCTCTAAAGTCAATTTGTTGTTGACATTTCAGGTCTATTTGTTGTCCTCCTCTGAAGTCAATGTGTTGTTCTGTTAAGTCAATGTGTTGTTCTCAGATGTCAATGTGTTGTCCTCTGATGTCAATGTGGTTTCCTCTGATGTCAATGTGTTGTTCTCTATTGTAAAGGTATTGTTCTCTAATGTCAATGTGTTGTTCTCCGATATAAGTGTGTTGTCCTTTGGTGTCAATGTATTGTTCTCTTATGTCAATGTTGTGTTCTCTGATGTAAATGTGTTGTCCTCTAGCAACCATGAGTTGTTCTCTAAAGTCAATATGTTGTTTTCTCAGGTCTATGTGTTGTCCTCCTCTGAAGTCAATGTGTTGTTCTATTAAGTCAATGTGTTGTTCTCAAATGTCATTGTGTTGTCCTCTGATGTCAATGTGTTGTTCTCTGGAGTAAATGTGTTTTCCTTAGATGTCAATGCATTGTCCTCTGATGTCAATGTGTTGTTCTCTGAAGTCAGTGAGTTGTCCTCTGATGTCAATGTGGTTTCCTCTGATGTCAATGTGTTGTTCTCTGGAGTAAATGTGTTGTCCTCAGATGTCAATATGTTGTCTCTGATTTCAATGTGTTTTTCTCTGAAGTAAATGTGTTGTCCTATGATGTCAATGTGGTTTCCTCTGATGTGAATGTGTTGTCCTCTGATGTGAATGTGTTGTCCCCTGATGTAAATGTGTTGTCCTCTAATGACAATGTGTTGTTCTCTGAAGTTTATATGTTGTCCTCTGATGTCTATAAGTTGTCCCCCTGATGTCAATTTGTTGTTCTCTGAAGTCAATTTGTTGTCCTCTAGTGTCAATGTGTTGTTCCCTAAAAGTCAATATTTTGTCATTTAAGTTCTATGTGTTGTCCTTCTCTGAAGTCAAAATGTTTTCCTAAAAGTCAATGTGTTGTTATCTGAAGTCAATGTGTTGTCCTCTGATGTCAATGTGTTGTTCTCTGAAGTCTATGTGTTGTCCTCTGATGACAATGTGTTTTTCTCTGAAGTTAATGTGTTGTCCTCTGAAGTCATTTTGTTGTCCTCTGATGTCAATGTGTTGTCCAATGATGTCAATGTGTTGTTCTTTGATGTCAATGTGTTGTTTTCTGGTCAATGTGTTGTTCTCTGATGACAATGTGTTGTTCTCTAAAGGCTATTTGTTGTCCTCTGAAGTCAATGTGTTGTCTGCCATAACAGTCAATGTGTTGTACTGTTAAGTCAATGTGTTGTCATTTGATGTCAATGTGTTGTTCTCTGAAGTCAATGTGTTGTCCTCCTCCACAGTCAATGTGTTATCCTGTGAGTCAATGTGTTGTCCTGTTAAGTCGATGTGTTGTCCTCCGATGTCAATGTGTTGTCCTGTTAAGTCGATGTGTTGTCCTCTGATGTCAATATATTGTCCTCTGATGTCAATATGTTGTTCTCTGAAGTCAATGTGTTGTCCTGTAAGTCAATACTCTGATGTCAAATTGTTGTTCTTTGATGTCAATGTGTTGTTCTCTAATGTCAATGTGTTGTTTTCTGGTGTCAATACATTGTTCTCTGATGACAATGTGTGGTTCTTTAAAGGTAATGTGTTGTCCTCTGAAGTCAATGTATTGTCCTTTCAGGTCAATGTATTGTCATTTGAGGTCAATGTGTTGTCCTCTGAAGAAAATGTGTTGTCTTCTGAGGTTAATGTGTTGTCATTTGATGTCAATGTGTTAACTGTAGGTCATATATTTTGTTAAAGTCATGCCTTGGACTTTTTTTTTATTAATTTTCTTTTATTCCAACCACCCTTTTTTTTATACATACTAGTATATATTCCGTGTTCCTGCAAAGACAAACTGATGTGCCTTTCAAACAATGGGTCTATGCTGGACTAAACTTAGACTAAGTTACCTTTACCTGATAACCTGAAGCATCAATACCAAATAATGTAGCTCCTTACTGGTTCTTTGAATAAGATGAAGGGATACACATGTAATATGTACAAACCGCTTTTCTACAATTGCCACCTTTTGGCGGAAAGTCAAAACATAGAAACTGTCACCAAAATCAATTATCAGCATCAACAAAGACTCCTTGGGTTACAGTAAACAGTTTTTTTCATGACATCATCCCCTGACGCGCACCCTTAACCCAGCGTCATATAATACTATCATGAATTACATACCTATCAAAGTATATATATATGGGAAAATAGTAGAAATTTGACGGTACCGCGGGGCAACTTCTATAGCGAAAACGACATCGTTCCGTAAATATTTTGGGAATGAAATTTATATCAAAGAAAGAGTGTATCTATATCAATAAAATATAAAAGTGAATTAGGGATTGACCCTGTAGTTAAGGAGAAATCAATATGACCATCAAAAACACTGAAAATTATGACGTCCCTTTTGGCGCTCCTTACTGTGGTAGACTCCCTTAATGACCCCCAGCTCATTGCCTATGAACACGTGTTTCAGAAAATTAAAATTTCCCCTAATCTTGCAAATATCCTACAGATTTGAATGATACCTCATAATATGCCATAATTTTAATTTTCATGCACACAGTATGAAGATCAAGGCTCAGCTCTTACTATTAAAAAAAATTGACCGAGGCCAAATCAGCTTAGAGATTATGCGGAACTGTTAATTGAAACCTTGGTTATACAAAATGTACTTTTGGTATTATTAAAATAGGCATTAGAGGCATTTATAGTTGATTTGTGTATGTGGAAGAAATGCTACAATTTACAACATATAAGATAGTCTAAATACTTTCTGACAAAATGAGCATGAATTCTAGTGAAAGCAGCACACAATTTATTTCAGTTTCTGAATATATTCGTAAGAAGGACAAATGGGAGGTACAAAATTCTTAATCGCTGAACCCAAAATTCACTAGGAAATTAAAAATTGTGCAAAAACTCCTTTTTCACGGCTTTTGAAGAAAACAAATTGAGCACACACTTAACAGACCTTGTAGCTCTAATCACAACCAAATGGGTGGTCTAGAGTCAACATATAGGTCAGACATTATAATTTTACTGAACAACAAAAAGTTTGTAGAGGTCAAAAATGGCAATTTTCACAGGGGGAAATACCAAAACTGAATACTGGAGGCTAAATTCAATCAAGGTTTCCTGCAATCTTTGAAGGGGCGTTCTGCTTTAAAGCGGAAAATAATCATGTATGCAAGGTAATTTTCTAAATAACAAACATGACATATATTTGAAATCAAACTTACCTGCTTTTACAAATTTTGCAGATTTGGTGTTTCCATATAAGTCTACTATAAGCCATAGAGGTTTATCTATCGGTATGCCAGCTAAACAGGCCCCTTTGTGTGTATTGTCAACAAACAACTGTAACTGTCCTTTAGAGCTGAGATACAACGTGATTTTACATCCAGAGGACATGACTGTCTCACTGATGGGGCACATCCAGAATCCATCTCGTTTACTGAAGCTAGCATAGGCATAACGTGGTAATTCCTGGACAGTCAGTTTACTAGGATCATGTGTGGTCAGTCCAACTCGTAGTGCTCCACTCCAGGAGGCTGTGGTGGTCACTTCCAGACATGCTTTCTGATTGACTTTGATGGGCGTATCACTGAAGGCCACTCCATAACAGAATGTGCTGTTAGACCTGGTGGCAAGAGTCTTCCCTTCACTCAGTGTTACTGATACACCATGTATATTGTGAAATTTCATCTCCAGCAGATCTCCATACTATGATTAATACTAGCTATACTCCTACATAACAGTAAATCTCACCCTTCTTTTAGAGTTTGTCATTCACTGTGTTTACCATAAACAGCAATTAGCAGTTTATGACATGTTGATTTAGAAGCAGTTCTGTGAGGAAGTAAAGATCAATGGCATCACCAGCAAATCAACCACCCCATCTTCATCATCTTTATACATCCTGATAAAAATAAATGGAAAATGATAGAACCATTAGAATTTTGTTTTTGAACTCAAGAAATCAATAATATAAATTGCAAAAATATGATATGTATAAATCAGATATAGAGTAAGTAATAAAGAAAAGGCCAAAGTTGGCCTGTATTGCTAATCTGAGTAGAATGAAAATTTGAATCAATATAAATGTAGATTGACAAAAAGTGACATTTTTTTCTCAATATTGGGAGGGGGGGGGGGGAGGTTGCAGTGCATCTGAGCAATCAAGCTTGGCTTATTGATTCAGTATCAAGAATCATTACAGATACAGGTACTAAGATATTAGTTTCTCATGACAAAGGATAATAAAGGCAATACAAGCATAATAGACCCTCCACTTGCATATCTGCATTAATGTTCACAAGCTTTAAAAGCTTAAAGTCCAAAATAGTGCTGACATTTGATGTTTGACCTTGAAAATTGATAGGCCTAGGGTTCATCCACTCCCCATTGGGAACATTTGTGGAAGTTTTTGTGATCCTACCAAGGCTGCCATGATTGCTTTGTCTTCTATGTAGTTCACATAGGTTTTTAAGCATAAAACCATATTAATCTCAACCTTTGACCCTTGACCTTGAAAATTGATAGGTTTTATCCTTATCATCCAGAGAATATTTGTGGAAGGTTTGGTATACCTACCATGATTGCTTTATCTTCTATACTATTTACAAGGTTTTGTAAGCTTAAATCCACAGTGACCTTGATCTTTGACCCTTGACCTTAAAAATCAAAATGTTTCTTCAATTCCCCACCAGGAATACTTGTTTAAGGTTTGGTGATCCTATAATAATTACTTTGTGTTTTATGCTATTCACAAGGTTTTCAATCCTAAGTCCATACTGACCTTGACCTTTTACCCTTGACCCTGAAAATCAATAGGTTTCACGTTCACCCAATTATATGGAATATTTAGTGGTCCTATAATGATTACTTTGTCTTCTGTGCTATTCAGGAGGTTTTAAAGATTAATTCCACATTGACCTTGACCTTTAACCTTGAAATGAATAGGGATAATCTTTTTCCCATAGGGAATATTTAGTGAAATGTTTATTAATCCTAAGTTAAATATTATGTCGACTAGTTGTTCACAACATTTTTTAGCCTAGGTCCACATTGACCTTGACTTGAATATCAATATGTTTGAACTTTCAGAGTCTCCCCAAGGTGATGATTTGTTGAAGGTTTGAAGTCTCTATAGATTACTGTATCTGCTATGCTGTTCAAAAGAATCTGGGCACACACACTCTAACACACACAAAAACGCATGAAAGCAATGCAATATCCCCTCCACAACAGAGTTGCAAGGGAGTTTTAAAAAAATACGGAAACCTAGTTGGTTGCATATATGTCCACCTTGCCTAACAATATACATTTCACATGCAACTCATGATATTTTTTTCAAATCAATAATTAAAAAAAAAAACAATGCATGAAACAGAAGTATGAAATTAACACGCACTTATTTCCTAATTTGTCTTTGTTAACCCTAATGTGATTTATCTTTCATTCATTTACAACGGGTATGCAGACAGATATCATGTTTTATTGTTTGCTTTGGTCAATGCTGATTTAAAAAAAAAAATCCATTTCATGGAAAACAACCGAGCCTCATCAATTTTTACCTTGTAAATTTCATGAAATATTGTACTCCGATTTAATTAATCAATAATCAATAGGTGTATTCTTTCTGATTACAGATGTCTCAATTAAGTTCTGTGCATAATACATGTATGCACTTATCATGCTTATAGAATCAATGATTAATTAACAAAAACTTGAATAATAAAAGAGCCCTTCAAATAATTGACAAGGCTCTTCAATTAATAATGTAGAACTCATTTTCACAAAGTTTAAACAGTTCATTAATTGAATGCATGCATCAAATGAATGAAAGAGCTGTCCAGTATTTGATTGCATTTGTATATATTATTATATGCCCGAAGTAAATTGAATTACCTTGTGGTACGTGTCATTGAAATTATGAGTGCTTTTCTTCAATAAATGTATGGTAGAGGCCTAAACTTACTACATGATATTAACTATAGAATAAAATTTTGGTTAACTTCGCTTGAATTATGATGTACTGTTTAAAACATAGGGTAATCAAAGACTACATAGCTCACCTTTACAGGTTTTTGTCAGAAACCAGATTAAAGTTTTTGAAAAGTCCAAGGTCAAGGTCACTAGGTCAAAGGTCATGGTCTCAAATGAAAGGTCTTGTCACAAGGTATCTACATGTGAAATATCAAAGCCCTACCCCTTATAGTTCAAGAGATATAGCCCAGGTTAAAGTTTTGTCTACGAACGACGACGACTACGACAACGACGACGAGGGTATGGCATTAGCTCTCTGGACTTTTTCATCCCGGCGAGCTAAAAATTGAACATTGAAAGTGCACAATGTAAATAGAGATACCGGTATAGTCAATACACAATAGTCTGACAAAATTAACACAAATGCAGAACAGAACATCCCCTTGCACGTTATGAATATCAATGTACTGGGTGATCAAAGACCATGAGTAGCCGTAAGCTTATAAGAAAATAGGACTGTTGAAGAACAGGTGTGTCGCCTGTTGCATGATTGACCCTAAAAACATTACCTTGACCTTGAAAGTGACCTTGACCTTCATTTGCGCTGGGTATTTAAGTTTAATGCTTAATTATTCCCATGATGCATATAAATTAAGCTATAGCCATATATATTATCAATTACTTCTCTTCCTCCCCCTTTCAGTCAAAGGCCATGGTCACAGTACTTGTTGGTTAAAAAATCTTTAATATTTTTCAGAAATTTTGCCAAGGAACCAATGGTATCTCATTACTTTGAACCAAGGTCAAAGATCAAGGTCACATTTCACTTGATTTGTACAATTTTGAGATGTAAAATAGATCAAGATTCAACTCAGTACACTTAGTGCATGTACTTTTTAATAAATTATGATTTTTTTTTTTGGATGATGAACTTACAGGAAAATATTTCGATGGTCAGGTGGACTTTAATATTTACCCTAGGGTGCATCCAGAACCTCAAGTGCCAGGGGCACAAGACCCTATTTATTTGGCGTACACCTATTTATTTGTCATGAAAGGTTGAGCAAGGAAGAATTTGAGAAGGATTTGAACTTTCCTCTCAGATAGAAGTGGTTCAGAGGGCTCTCCTGCGAAACGTACATGTTTTAATTTCATATGCATACACTGTATACAATACAATGATGCAAAATATGTGTAAAACTGATTTAAAAAAGCAAATTTAATAGCATGATCTGGAGCAATCCAATGACATTGAATAAGCTTAAATCTATGTACACTGTATATGCAATGACATTTTCTAGTGTTTCATAACTTTTGTAGTGTCTGCAATGTAGTTTCCCACAAGAGCACTTTGAAAAATAGGAAATTGATGACTGTAATTAAAGGCTGCTTCTGCAGTACCTTTTTTGGGCAAGAACTTACGTTATAGAAAGATGAGGTCAGGTGACCCCTCATTGCACTAAATTTGATGAGTTATGGAAATTGTTTTCTTCAATCTTTTCAAACAGTTTTATAGTCATGTTTGTAAAACATTAATGTTCCCTACTCCCTCTTTGATAATGAAAGCAACAGTTCTTATATTTGGAATAATGAATCTATCATGGTCTTGACCTAGATTCTTGTTTCATTTATCTGTATACCAAATGTCATTTCAATATATGCATCCATTACTGAAATATAAATGAATGGAAACCTTTAATTTTGGGGACTTTTTTAGTCAAGGGGCATAATGTTAATTTTTTGACCCGTCTATGAACTTGATCTAGATTTTCACATGATGTATTTCTAAACTAAATCTCAATTCAATAGGTGAATCCATTGCAGAGATAATGAATGGAAACCCATATATAAATTGATATATTTTTCTATGTTCAAGTGACCGGGCATTATTCTCTGACCAGACTCAATTTTGTACTTAACCTAGATTTTCATTTGATGTACAGTATCTGTATCCATTTCATTTCAAAATGTGAATACATTCCACAGATTTTGAATGGAAACACTAAAATTTGGGTATTTTTCTAAGTCTACAGGGGATAACTTTGTCAAAAAGTTTTCGATCGGACCCAAATATGAAGTTTATCTTGATTTTCATTGGATGTATCTGTATATAAAATTTCATTTCAATATGTGAATCAATTCTAGAGATATTGAATGGAAATTAATTTTGGCATTTTTCTAAGTCAAAGGGGTATAACTCTGTCAAAAATTTTTTCGACTGGACTTAAATTTTGATTTAATGTATCCTGTATATAGGCAGGAAGACTTTTGCCAGCCGGAAATTTTTTTGAGCCATATTAAGAGCTGGAAAATTTTTACACTGGCCCTTAATTTGGGCCGGATTATAATTGTTTTTTTTTTTAATTTTCCAACTTTGAAAATTTGGTCATTTCGAAATACAGAGTTACTTCCCATTTGTGCAGGTATCTAATGTCAACGCATTGTGGCGTCATCAAATTCTATTGAAACCAGCATGAAATTCAGGGAAACAGGGTTACATTTATGACGTTTTCAAAGGAATTTAATAATGTCACTACAATGCTTTTACGTCAGATACCTTCAAAAATCAAACATAGGACTGTAAAATTGAAAAGACGGAATTACTCTTAAAGTATGATTCATTCAGTGTAATTTTTCAGCCAAATTTAATATCAAACACGGAGGGAGATCAGTTGCCAAGGCATAGTTTATTATTAGGCATCTCTTGATCGCAGATCACTTCTTTAATTTTTAATTTCTGCAATGGCATATGAAACCAGGTATAATCTTTTCACTTAGATGACAGGCTATACTGGTGGAGGACCAGTGGCCACCTATTTTTCAGGGATTTTTGCTAAGAAAATTTGTGATTGATGAAATATTTGATTGAAACTTTGGATGGACAATGGTGTACCCTTATCACACTGGATTATATATGATTTTCTCTGAAAAAAATTGATTATTTTGTTTATATAATGTCTTAAAGTGTAACTGAAATTGGACACTTTTTGCAAGACTGCAGGACCAGTTACCGCCTATTTGGCTCCTATTTCTGTAAACTGAAATATTTTGTTCCATTGCTTTCACAGTAATAAAAGTAATCTTTACTTGATACATGTAGTATGGTGCCTTTTTTTATGGAAAAATTCCAAAGCAAACGACCACATTGATAGATTCAATATACCTACCCTCTCCCCAACCCCAGAATTCATGTCAATAATCCTCTTCTTGTTATTTTAACAAATCTAGCAACCGGATGAGATTATTTTTTTCATAATCAGGGAAAAATATGTCTAAAAGCCTTCTGACAAATTTTCATGTCATTATATAAACCCTTAGAGTCCCTCTAAAATGCAGTAGGCGGTAACTGGTCCTGGGCGGCCACTTGTCCTCGACCAGTATTGGTGCTAATGACTATTGAATTTGATTTCATTCCTAAATTGAATAAATTAATAGTTTTGTTTCATTTTTAATTGTACTTAGTAATGTATTACACAAAAAAAATTGTTTATGGGGCATGTGGAAAGGTCGGAAGAGTGGGGGGAGGCCCAATTTCAAGATCTGGAATTTTTTTGTTGGAAAATTTTATTCCCTTAAATCTCGATCCGGAAAATTTTTTTTTGCAAAGTCTTCCGCCCCCCCCCCCCCCTAAAAATCAAATAATTGCCCCCTCACACAGCTGAAAGTTGGTCTGGCATGCACCAGAATAACAAAATCATTGCCAGTACGTCATACAGCACATCTGCGCAAATTCAAAATTTATGTGTAACATGTGACGTTACACAATTTCTGTCTGCCCACAGTTGAATTAATCTTTTGAATGAAAAACACAACCGAGGCGTATGAGCTTAGGCAGGCTTTATCTGGTAGGTTTTTTTTTTTTTTTTTTTTTGCCATAGCAGTGAGCCTTTTGAGTGAATGATGAGTGTGGGTTGACAGAGAAAGCACAGAGCTACAAGATGGTTCAGCTAGATATATTCATCAAAGGCAGTGGCTCCGGATACGAACGTTCGTATCTTTAGACCTATGTCTCGGCATACGTACATGTTTCTGATTGGTCTTGAACTGTCACGTGACTCAGGTCATGTGTCCATAACAAAATAAAAAGTTGATTTTTGTAACCACATCAAGGTATACGAGTTTATTCTGCATAATCTGTAATTAATTAATAGCAACCGAGACAAGAGGCTATTTTCTATGCTCTCAATCATTATAGTGATCACTGATAAGTAATAGACTTCGCACTTGTCGGCTGTTGTGTGCACGTACTGACGTTCTGTCGCTCCAGTGGAAGTTGCAATTTTGAAAGTTTTGAGACGACAACAAATACGTACATGTAGATGCAACTCTGTGCTTAAATATACTTACTTTTTCAGAATATGTCACAAAAAAGATACAATTTGAACACAAGATGCCTTGAAAAAAAACGAACCAAATTGAAATATTTATGCAGAAGCTCACTATGATTTGTGCTCGTATGCCGAGACATAGGTCTAAAGATACAAACGTTCGTATCAGGGATGGGGTCAATTACATTGAAATGTAATTAATTAAATTACACATTACATTGTATTTTTTTGCAATGTAATTAATTAAATTACACATTACTTTGCCATTTTTATGCAATGTAATTAATTAAATTACAATTACATTGCAAATGTAATTAATTAAATTACACATTACATTTCATTTAATGAATTTATTTTTAGCATATCATTTTTTTAACAATGCGGAATAGTCATTTCAAGTCTCTGACAAAATGCAAGAAAGTGCAGGACAATATTAATTTTACATTCCAATCCTAAGAAACCATTAATGTACAATGCACAAATTTTGCCCAGAATTTTTGGCACTTAAAAACACTAGCCATTTTGTCCTTGTCTTCGATAAGTTACTCTTCCCAAATGAATTTTGTTACATTATGATCAAAACACATTTGTAAACAGTGACCGTTGACAATTTTATTCAGGCATTCTTTCTACTGTGGACAACCAAGTGAAAATGCATTATCTTTAAGACTTATATACATGAGGTCCTTGCAGAAGTGACAAACAAGTTAATTAGAACATACTTTGTTTTGATAACTATAAGTCACATTAGGCCTTGTGGTCATTCAGGCAAAATTGTTTATTTAACCATTAACTGTGCCTTACCTAAATGATAATTGATTACACAACAAGTTAATTTTTCACAGATCAATCTCTGTATTCATTATTTTTAGTTCAACTCATCTCAGATTTATTGGCATCAAACAAACATGTTCATAGCCTAATACTTATAAATAATATATAGATATAGTTGCAAATGTAATTGAAAAGTAATTGAAATGTAATTGGAATTACATGCAGTTTTTGCCTGGTAATTAATTAAATTACAATTACATGTAATTGAAAAAATCTTCAATTACACATTACATTCAATTACTTGAAAAAATGTAATTAATTGTAATTAATTACAATTACATTTTTAATTACCCCATCCCTGGTTCGTATCCGGAGCCACTGCCTTCCCCAAAATTGTTTTGAAATGAGAAGGAATCCAATTCTGAAGCGAGTAATCTAGTCTGAGATTCCTGCATGCGTCTATTTACTATTTGTTTTTTACTCAGACTACGTTTGTGTCTATTTACTGACTACACTCGCAAACGTAGTCAGTAAATAGACGCGTGCATGAATCTCAAACGAGATAAAACCGAGATGCTACTTTAGTTGTAAAATTTGTACTAGAAAAAGTTTCGCACTTTCTCCTCCCCTTTTTTCGCCAAAGGCGAATGCTTTAGTGATTGGGGCTTGTAAAAATAAAACAGAACGTCAAATTTTTTTTTATTTTTGCTCAGAGTCAGATCCAAGTGCCTGTGCTTGGCATCTCTGGTACTGGCAGTCTGGCGACCAAATACCGCCAAACACTGCGCTTATAGAACAAACTAATATTATTGAGAAATTCTACTGTTTTCTTTTCTGTTCGTTTAACCTACTTCAAGCCCATTGCTTAGTGTCCTCGCTTTGCCTGTCTCCTGGGTCAACAAATCGGGAAATCAGCGTCATGTTGTGATTACTCTTTCCATCTGAAAACTTGGCATTTCACAAACACTTTGGAGACCATTGCCAAGTGCGCGGAAGAAAGATAACTCTTGTTTGTATCCCCGTCATTCTCTACCCAGGCTGGCCCGAGTTGTCGTGCATACACCTTTTTTAATTGATGCCCCATGATATAATAATAAGACCTTTCTATTTAGACTATCTGTTGGAGGAGAGCTCCAGCATAATGACACTGCACTGAGTGATCACAGCGGATTATATTTGCATGAAATCCGAAATGCGAGAAGGGGGGGGAGCAATGAAAAATAAGGGACTTGTAACTGTTTTTATATATGAAAAATATATTAATCTATGTTTGGCTCATAGCTTGAGGGAGTTACCGTAAATGTAGTATAAAAACATGCTACTCTTGTAAAATCGAAATTCATTGTAGGTGGCATCACTAATTAAAAAAGGATTGCACAAATTAAAATTTGATTCGGACAAATAATTAATGCTGTCCAAGTACTTAAACCCTTTTAACCTTGGAGTTTGAAACCCCCCCCCCCCCCCCCCCCCCAATAAAAACCGAAACAAAACAAAAACCTTGTACATTATTTTTAACAGTGAGTGATTTTTAAAGAAATATAACAACTCGCTAGCCGTTTATTGTCCCGTAATTCCCCGAGCCTTCCGAGTCGCGAAGCGGAGAGGTGATCATTTTTAAATATGGTTCATGGCGAATAGGGGAATTACTGGTCAATAAACCACGACTGGCTAGTTGTTATACTTCTACAGACAACAATGGGCGGAGTTTATCGGACTGGAAGTTTGTCTTTTGTAAGGTCTCTTTTCCGTAACAGACTACAAATCATGGACATTTAGTTACCTTTCTCATTTATGATAGATTTGGCGAGAATCTCGTTTAAAAAGTTGTAGGGGTCCTTATGGGTACTAACTGTGCGCCTCTTTTTGCAGATTTATTTTTATACACTTAGGTTCCACTATGCAGTATTTTGGCCATTGAAAAATGAGCGTTCTTGGTAAAAGGCATGTGTCTATCGATGTATAGACAAAAAGCGATGCACAAACTATATATTTGTTTGTGCATCGGTTTTTGTCTTTACATCGATAGACAGAAAAAATATTACTGACATTCCTTATAATTTAATTAAATTACTATCTAGTTTATTTTGCAATTGACGACATTTTAGCATTGTTGATTTTCAATGACCCCCCTCTGGATCCGCGTTTGTCTAATATACTTTAAAATTTAGAAGAAATTTAGTTGACAACAACAGAGGAGGAAAGCGAAGAGTAGCAGAGCGCCTTTTGTGTAAGAGATTGGTTTTTTGTGTATTGAAAAGGTGTTTTGCTGGAGATACATGTAACCTCATTCTTTGTCATCTTTTAAAAATAAAATTTTTGGCAACTATAGTAGATCGGAATAAGTTTTTAATCCACAAAACTTATATAACAAGGTTTATTGGATATATATATATATAGTAGTACATAAAGAATTTTTGATTTCATATGTTTCGTGAATGTATGAATATATCAATATCATTCAAGTTTTCACAGAGATATTTTAAGAAAGCATAACATTAGAACATTCAACTTTATGAACAAGCATAACAACATCTTCGGGATACAAAATAAAGTTTTGAATTGTGCAATAATTCATAAGGTGTGCTTTTTCCTAAAATATGAGGTCTTTATTGTAGCCATAGAAACACGGAACGGGCATTCCACTTATGGAAGTAGGGGGTAAAGGAGCTGATAAGATAAGGGCTGTATTTAGCCCTGAATCTCATCAAGTATTTCTTCTACACAATGATCTAAACACAAGAAAAACTTAATAATTACTGAAATGTAATGTATTTGGAGATTCCTCATACAACTTTTATTTTGGTAGCTTATTTCTAGATACTTAAATTACAGTCCAAATAGTAGGGGGTAGCCACGTTGAAAAGGAGCTAATATCGACCAAAAAACGTTGAAAATTAAGAAATATCTGGCTAATATGGATATCTATAAACTTTAAAACATAGTTATAGTCTAAACATGATACTAGAAATCAAATTATAAAGACTGATCTCAACTTTATCCATAAATTTTAAAATATTGAATCTGAAATACGGTTGTATTTTGTATTAAATGGCTATAAAGTAGGCATTTTACCGCGAAATACACAATGTGTAGAAATAAACAGCACGCTCTTGTTTATTTCATTCCAAAATCTTGTGCATTTCATGTAAACATGTTTAGAATAATTAAATGAATGACTTTAAAAGGGAAAAATGAAACTTTGCTTATATTATGGCCTAAAACACAGATTCGTAAAATGCCCCCCCCCCCTCCCTTTTCAGTTTTTCGTCTCTGGGGCATCGTTCCCCCTTAGCTACAGAACCCCACTTTGTCAAAAGATGTGTATTGGTGATATACACCTTCTGTAAAAGTGGCGTTCTGTAGCAAAAGGGGGGGGGGGGGAACAGTGTTTTAAAAAACTTTTCCATTTTCTATTGATTTCTATAGAAAAAAAAGACATATTTTGCCCCAAAATTCACGATAACGATGCAGGACAACTCTTATCCAACTGCTGATTATGATGAAACCAAGAACTGGCATCAATTTTGTGAAAGAATTTTCTTGGAAGTTCTCATTTTGAAAATTCCACTTTTTCAGGGCAGATTTTACGCCTTATCTTATCAGCTCCTTGGAAGTAACAACACGGTTTTAAAGGATATTTAACTTCTCACAAATATATCCACTGAAAAGGCTGCAATACTTCATCATTGCGAATTACTAGAGTGTTCGATTATCGAGGATATATCTTGCACAATCGACTGCTTATTATACACGGATGACATAACAGGTTCCTCGTCATTGGCTGATTTGTTTGTTACTGTACAGTCTCCTCTCTCCTTACTTGAAGGCTTCATCAAATCAAGGATCCGTCCGATGCTTTTCATCTTCATAGAAGCTGAGCGGACTTTACGTTTGATCCTCTGGGCAAAGACATCAGAAGTCGCCATTTCCAGTAAGGCATTATTCCTAAGCTCCTGAAAATATTATAATGGGAATTCAGGGACACGTAACATTGACAGGTATTATTTGTTTTTTCGTCATTGACCTATAGATAATCCCCCCACGAAGGACGCCGTCCTTAAATCAAAACAACATGACCTGGATGAAGAAGACGACATCGGTATATTCGGGCATTGCCAACGGACGCACTTGTCAGCTTGTATAGGGCATGTGACACGGGTATTTTATTTTATTTTTTTACATTATTTCTTCCTCCTTTCCCGTTTTTTTTTTTCTAAAGAAATGTATGAATAATTCATGTACATACAATGTACTAGTTTAAAAAAGACTGAGATAAAATAAAATTAAATGTGCACTTACCAATGCTTGTTGTAGTCTTATATCTGAGATTGGATCATTATTCAAGTTTTCATAGTTGCTGTTTTCCTCATTGTGAATTTGTATGAAATCTGAAATAACATAATGATTATAAAATTATAAGTAAACAAGTTTTACGTATACTATACGATGGAAAAATTTTGTTACCAACTCGATATTTTTTAAATGCAACAAATGGCGACATCTATCATGAATTTCTATATCATAAGTAAACAGATGGCGACATCTACATGTACATGTATAGCGAAATTGATATTGTGAGTAAAAAGATGGCGACATCTATAACGAAATTTGATATTGTAAGTAAAAAGATGGTGACATCTATAACAAAATTTGATATTGTACGTAAAAAGGTGGCGGCATCCAAAGGTCTGTTACATATTTATATCCATCAAAGTAATCGCAAATTTTCGTCACGGATTAATTTTTATAGGGCTCCACGAAAATAGAGGAAACATGATCTGAGCTGAAAAGAGAAAGTTTTTATGTAGAAAAGTACCGTTTTCATCGATTCTGACAAGGCCATCCCGTTTCAGTCGAAGAAAGAACTTTCTGTCGATTCTACAGTCTTCTCTTTTGAGTGATTGCAGGTAGAAATAAGATTGGACCACTAGTCTCCGCAATAATTCTGATAAAACATATCAATATATATGTACAGTTTCATGATTTTAATACATATCAAATACAATTAAAATGTATCACGGATATGTAAAAACACACAATCACTTACCATGCTCACGTAAGCAGGTTAAAGGGACCGAAAATTTGTACGAAACATGACACTGTATAATATATAATTGTATTAATGCATTGTAGGTGTTTTACACGTAATAGATACTAGGAGGCCCAAAATTTATATACTTTATATATTGTATTTGTGTGTGCATCATTCCTTCCCTCTGGAAGAAATATGATTTTACTGAACATGTTACAATCGCCCAGGTTACTTGTACGTGTACTAGTACATGTATATCGAAAAGCGTGGTTTTATCCATTCATCTTCATTCATTTTTGTTCCACATAACTTTTAGTTAAAATATTCTCTATACGTACTTATGTAGGCTAGAGTAGTACGATGAGATGCTATTCCTTCGGTACGGTCGGGAGTTTTTGAACACGCCAGAGGCATTACGAGATCACTACCAGCTCTGATCAATGTATCCAACTCTATAATTATCTCCATCTAAATAAATAGCCATGTTAGTATTAGTTATACAGATAATACTATTTGAAACTTCTTAAAGAAATATCCCCCCCTTTAAAATGAATGAATAAATAAATAAATAAATAAACAAAATACAAATGAATTTGAAATAATATGCTGCGAAAAAATAAAAACATTAAAAAAAAAAAAAAAAAAAAAAAAAAAAAAAAAGAAAGAAAAAATTTCTTCTTGTAGTTGATCGGACTTCTCGTGTGTTTGACCATGAGCTCGCTGCGGCCAGTACCGCACTGATTTTTTACGTATGCCTGATACTTTTGGTATTCATCTTCATTGGTTTTTGTTACCTATGCCACTGCCTTTTACTGTCTTGTGTCGTGATGTCTTCTTATTACAGTGAGATTTTCTTGATTATCTTTGGAGACATCTATGTATACGGATAAGTGGAACGGTTGTGCGCAAGATATCCGGATAATACAACATCTTGTAGGAAATCACGAGTAGCCAGAGTTACCGTTCCTAGTCTAATTCCCGCCACAGTACTGACTCGCGTATAATCAGTGCAGTAGTAGATTATCGCTTGAGCAGGACAGACGTCTTTCACCTGGGAGCCTCCCGTAACCCCCCGTACCTGGGGCGGAGTCGGCCCGACTCCAAGGTATGTAGATACCTTACTACTGACACCTTGTAAAACGTATATACTCGTTTTACAACATTTGGCGTCGCCGAAAAACGGACTTACGAAGGAGGAATACCGACAATTCGAGATATTCATTGTGTGGATTTCAACTTTGAAAAAGTCATTGCTTGAGTAAGCACGTTGGATGATTATTTATTTATTTGCACAGAGGTCTCTTCTATGAAAAGATTCTCTTTGCAAATACCTTTGTTTAATTTTGTTTACTTGGGCACATTCCGATATCTTATTTCATTATAAGTGTTCGAATATTTGCCTGCTCAGGTAATCAGGTGTGCATCAAAGCGTATCATCGCTCATTCTTATTTACGGTGAGATTTGTATTATTGTTTACTTATTCTCTTTGAATTTTGTGAGGGGGAAAGGAGTAATCAATATATAGGAACTTGGCAGGCGGGAATAGAAAATCATAACTCGCCGAAATAGTTCAACGGTTACTAAGACTCAATATCTCTCCTTTGCAAATAAATCATTCCATTTCTTTATTATTGAACTGTGTCATTGTTGATTCCTTAGAATTCGTAGTCGAATACGGCTACATAGGTCAGCAATAATTACACCATAAAATGTGTGACTTCAATCAACAATCTAGAGCTGAAATTCAAGATCAAATAGGCATGACACACAGTTTTAACTCATCCAACGAGCCATACAAAATAAATGAATGCCAGCCACCATTGGCATTTCAGGACCAGCAATCCGGTTATCAAAGTGGTAACCAAGGTAATCCAACCAGCCAGCCATGTCAAGTAAATGAATGCCAGTCACCAATGGCATTTCAGGGTCAACAATTCGGTTATCAAAATGGTAACCTAGGTAACAACGGACAATTTTGTCAGGTTCCAGGTAATCAAGGTTATCAAAGTGGTAACCCAGGTGTTAACGGCATGAATCAAAGTCAAGTGAGCAGTGATTCTGGTTATCGATGCGGTAACCAAGTGAACCAATTTCAAGGCTACCCAGCTGCAAATCAGACAACCAATCCATGGCCGATGGGCATGTGCCAACCACCACCCATGCCTTACGTACGATGGCCGATAGCAGCCAGTACTTCTCACTTGCAATTTTTGGCACTGTACATGTACATTTTTCAAGAAATGTACATGTACATTATACACTTAAACCTTAGTTGCTGTATGTACATGTACACTTTCCGAAAAATGTACATGTACAGTTTACACTTAAACCTTAGTTGCTGTATGTACATGTACATTTTCCGAAAAATGTACATGTACACTTTACAAATAAAACCTTTGACTTATATTTTTACATATCAATACCGACCTTGAACTGATTTATTAATATAATATGAAGCAGCTGTTCTTTGACATCCCATACCGTGTTCGAAGAATCATGGACACCTCTACAACAACCTTGCCACAAATTAAAATGTTCAAAATTTCCATACTGTGGTGAATGTTGATATATTATGTATCTTTTTTTTAAATTATGGACTGTGTGGTGTTCGACCGGGGGGGGGGGGGGGTTGGAACTTATTTGTTATTTCATGAAACTTAACTATTCATTTGATAGTTATTTGATCGAGTAAGGTTAAAAAATGTACTAATCGACCGATTTAAAAGTAAATTATGCAAGGTTTAGCTATCTTATTATTTGTTGCTTACATTAAACAGGCTTTCTATTGGACCTACTTTTCTACTTTTTGTTTTGAACCTATTTTTCCTACTTTTTCTTAAAATCCTCCTACTATTACTACTTTTTCACCCCAAAACTAAGAATTCTAACAAAAGGTAAAGTAATGTGTGGAACAAACAGAATGTCTTACACGATGCGATAAAAACATTTAAAAAGGATGAACACAAGCTACTAGTCTTCAGTATTCTCATGGTGGTTTCACGTCGAATGACTTGCTTTGCATTTACTGAACAAATTGTCCCTGAACAATGGTAAGACACGGTCTATTTTCTGAGGGGGTGGTGCTTTATTTATTTATTTCCTTTATTTATACAGGATAAGCTACAAAATGAACTGGTTTACAATGTGGACCTGTCTTAAAAATATGTACATATGAAGTAAATTAAGTCCATAATATCACCTTAATGAAATAAAACATAAACATCACAGTTCATTTACAAAAATACATACCTGTAAAACAACATCAATATAGTAATTTAAGAGTCAAAGTAATGCTTCAGATACCCGTTTTTAAAAGATGTCAATGTTGTAGCGTTTCTAATGAAATCAGGTAAAGAGTTCCATAAAGATGCACCCGAAATGATAAAAGATCTTCTAAAATATTATGTTCATGCTCTCTTGACATAAATAAGATTTACTGCTCTCTGTCTTGTGTTTCTTGGTTTTTTCGAGAGAAAAAAATATTTTGCTTTGAATTTTGATGAAGTTTTCAATCTCTAGAAACACATGAGGAATGTTTGGCTCGCTTCGTGAGTTTCGAAATTTTTGGCTCAATATTTTTCAATATTTTCTGAGGGGGGGGGGGGGTGCTTGGGTTTTTTCGAGAGAAAAAAATAATTTGCTTTGAATTTTTATGAAGTTTTTAATCCCTAGAAATGTTTGGCTCAAAGGTTCAAACAAAAAGTAGAAAAGTAGGTCCAATAGAAAGCCTGTTTAATGATGACAAATATGGATAATGACCATATCCCTGTCTACAGTACAAAATCGATAATTCAGAAAATCAGAAACCGAAGGCATACAAAATCAGGACAAAACAGGAACCAAAGCAAACAAAATGTATGCAAAAAAAAAATAATAATAATAATAAGATAGCTAAACCTTGTATAATTTACTTTTAAATCCGTCGATTTGTAAATTTTTTAACCTGACTCGATCAAATAAGTTTTAACTGAATAGTTAAGTTTTATGAAATAACCATGCGCGGATCCAGAGGGGGGGGGGGGGGGGAATCGGGGGTCTGGACACCCCCCCCCCCCCCCTGAAATTTTCGGAGATGGGGTCCAGCTTTGGCCCATCTTTAATTGAAAGGGGTCTAAAAATGCATAAAAAGGCTTTGAAACCTAAAATTTCGGCTCGCTTCGCTCGCAATTTACAAATACACGATTTTTTTCTGCAAAATTCCTTAATCATTGTCAATTTTTTATACTAAATAATCTTGGGAATCATGAACTCGTATTTTCAACAGTCTCTTACTTCATAGGATGTAACCTCCCTCATCTTTTTCAAGGTTTTGTCATTTTAAGATGTCAGAATATTTGGGAAAATGACTTATCTATTCATTCTCATGAAATATAGACAAAATGTGAATTAATCAAAATTTTCGCGGCTCCCTCCACTCGCCGATACAAGGAGTAAAATATTAAATGTTATAAATAATCATCTCAATCGAAGCAAAGACAAATTAATATTTCATATCTAAATAAAATTCAGGCTCGCTTCGCTCCCTTATTCTTCATAAAAATAAACGTGAAAGGTAAGCTAACAATACCCGCCCTCAAAAATCAATCCTTAGGGAACACGTTGCCCCCTCCCCATTATGTGCACCGAAATATACCTACATCATAGGTAGACTTCCTACAATTTTGGACCCCCTCTGACCAAAAATGCTGGATCCGCGAATGAAATAACAAGTAAGTCCCCCCCCCCCCCCGGTCGAACGTTACACAGTCCACAATTAAAACATTCACCACAGCATGGTAATTTTGAACATCTTAATTTGTGGAAAGGTTATATACAAACTGTATAACTATATTTACGCGTCGATGTGTTGTAGAGGCGTCCATGATTCTTCGAACGGTATGGGATGCCAAAGAACAGCTGCTTCATATTGTATTAATAAATCAGTTCAAGGTCGGTATTGATATGTAAAAATATAAGTCAAAGGTTTAAGTGTAAAGTGTACATGTACATTTTTCGGAAAATGTACATATACATACAGCAACTAAGGTTTAAGTGTAAACTGTACATGTACATTTTTCGGAAAGTGTACATGTACATACAGCAACTAAGGTTTAAGTGTATAATGTACATGTACATTTCTTGAAAAATGTACATGTACAGTGCCAAAAATTGCAAGTGAGAAGTACTGGCTGCTATCGGCCATCGTACTTACGTGCCTTACTGCTTGCCACCTATGTCATGGCCAACTATGTCACCCATGATGCCATGGTCACCTATGCCATTTGTAGGATTTTACAATCCAATGTTGCCATATTTTGGCATGCCATGTCAAATGCCACCAATGCCAATGCCTTATATAAATCAGAGCATTCCTGGAACATGCCCTACACCACCAGTCAATCAAAATATGACATCACCTGATAATTGCAGTCAATGGCAGAAAAATGTAGGTTGTCAGTCAATGCAAGGTATTCCTGTAAACCAGACGGACAGTACCACCAATGTCTCTAACCACCAAGGACATTATACGCAGTCTAAATACCAAAATATCAATCATGTCAATGGCGACCTGTGTGAAGAAAAAGATCATCATATCTCAGAAAAACAAAATGACGACGCAATATGTAGTACCCACCAACCAGATAAGCAGCAACCTTTTACAATTCCAGTTGTTGAATGCAATCAGTTTGACACGGAAGTCAGTTGTGGCTCCTTGGGTATCATCGAGGATTCAGATGAAGACAGTCAATTTGACACCGGAGTCAGTAATGGCTCCTTGGGCCCATACATCAAAGAAAATTGCCAACCAGATGAAGCAGTCAAAGAGGAAGTCAGTCATGGCTTCTCGGGTTTGCGACCAACAGATTCACATCTGGTCACATTTCAACATCTCGAAGAAATTAACCGGCTGCCTTTCAGCGAAGACTACATGTACTTGCATCGTCATGCTTACCAAAATCAATCCAGTATTGTCATCTACATCATTCTGGCAACACAATTCTCTTCAAAAGGATGGAGAGGGGGGAGAAGGCAGATGGAACCAGAATGTTTTGCTTTGAAGGATGATCTCTTCGTTTCTGTCTGCCAGTATAAGGTCTTCGATCGTGGAAAACTGGAGACTCTTGAATACACAAAAAACTGGTTTTAAGGGACACAGACAGTTAACAGCACACGTCTGCACACAAGGAAGATGCCGGATACGGCGTTATAGAGAACCAAAAGTGTAGACTATTGTATATAATTTTATTCAAGCAGATTGATTATATCTATCATAAATTTTGTGATAGTAGAGTTTCACGACAACCGTTGAACATCGGATCATTCCCACATGATCTCCAGTTGTAAAGAGATCAGTCTGTTTGAAGGAGATGCTGTCTCGGCATACTCGGCCTATGTATATATTGTAAATACCCTTTGTACATAGCCACGGGAGCAGATCCAGGGAAAGAATCCAAATAAAACGGGGAGGAATGTAGGAAATCACGAGTAGCCAGAGTTACCGTTCCTAGTCTTATTCCCGCCACAGTACTGACTCGCGTATATCCAGTGCAGTAGTAGATTATCGCTTGAGCAGGACAGACGTCTTTCACCTGGGAGCCTCCCGTAACCCCCCGTACCTGGGGCGGAGTCGGCCCGACTCCAAGGTATGTAGATACCTTACTACTGACACCTTGTAAAACGTATATACCCGTTTTACAACAATCTGCCATAAAAATAGTGGATGGCCGTCCAAAGTCGATCAATGGATCCTCCTTTCATTAATATGTAATGTCTTTCGTGCTTCATTCAAGTCTTTGTTTTGTTTCTTAGTCTCATTTGTTGGGGTATTTCCATTGTATTCTTCAGTTTGTTAACGTGGTAGTTGTACATACTGTCCCCTTTTCTCGTCTTATGTGTGTGTATGTGTTCCGCTGTGATCAACTGCAACGTTGTCTTGTTGGAGATCTTTTTCTTAATTTTCGATTCATTGCTCGCTAGTGTCGCTCATTCGCTTCGTAATGTAGATTTTCGATTCGTTCAAACTTTGCATGTTACGTAAAACATCTTCAAATTCAACAGCATCATTTATTAATAGGAACAGATAGATTTACAGCATGGACCAAACATGCACGTTTTGGGTACTTAACCCTCGTCAGTGATCCTCAATCTAAACAATTTAATATAGCTAAAGAGTGTGAAAGTTATTATTTCCAAAAATATACCGAAAGACGTAGCAGGATGGGTTTCTTTTGAATTTGTATACATCAAGATAAAAACGTCCCAAATTGACAGAGTTACATCAAGTCACGACCTCTTCGATAGTAATGTAAATTATTTTGAATTTTAAAATCCGATAATGTCTTTTATTTGTTATGCAATTGGGCGAAGATCTTGTTTTTTAAAGTCTTTATTTCTCAAACACACAATCAATGTATAAAAATGTCAAATATGATGTATCTTGATACTGAGACAGAAATATTTAAATTTGATATAATGTACCTTGGTTAGAACTTCATCGTCCGACAGTTCTGCCAATTCTCTTGTAAATTTCCGTCGGACATCAACAAAGAAGTCAGCAGATTCTGCTATCAGGTCAAGAGAAGAATCTGAAAAGCTTGTCGAATACTTTTCTCGCAATAACCGAACTCTGCGAATTATTTTCTGCATCAAACCCATTTTCCCTCTTGGTTGCGATGGATGTATATATTGAAACCCAACGCTTATGACGTCACTATAGTTATCCATAAACCAAACGGCGGATACCGGTCTGTTTTCGTAGGAAGTAAAAACGAACAGAGAAAACCAAGAACAGTTGCCAGTCTAACGGCAGCATCGATTCACAAAATTTTTATAAATGCGCATGCGCACAATTTCAGATTCGCTTTCCTCGGGACATCTTTAGGTTAATCTGTGTCCTTTATCGCTTTATTACCTTGAATGCAAGTTGGGGATCACCAAAAATTAAGCCAATAACGTCTGCTCTTGCATCGTAACTTTGTCTCTTCAATCATTTCATTTCATTTCAAGTGGAGAATAAGCGATATTCCCAACTGAAAACAGGACATACACGAAATGAATATTCTAACGTTGAAATGTGAGAAGAAAAAAAATATTTCAGTATACTTTATGAAAGAGTCCCATTGGTTTTGGATCAATAGGTCAAAGATCAAGGTCAAACATAGAGTAGCGTTTCGAAAACGGCAGCTAATAGCATTTCAACTCTGTAACTCAAGTACAGATTAGGTTTCTTAAAAACAAAGAATATCCCTATTAATTTTGGGGTAAAAAAAATCAAAGGTCAAACCTTGCTTCAATTCAAAATCGTGTCTCTCCACCATAACTCAAACAATTCTTGATCTACTTAGTTTTTCACATAAATCGCTTACATATAACTGTATAAGCAGTATCCCTATGAATACTAGGATTAAAAGGTCAAGCTTAAATTGTAACCCTCAGTGATGAAGTTTCAAGCATACATTTTTTATTCTATTAATTTTGGACTCAAAAGGACAAAGGTCATGGTAAAACATTTTACGTTTGCATGCTTCTGTTTTGTGATAAGAGACAATGGATTATATTTACATTACTGGTAGATTCCCCATGCTAAACGTTTGCCCATTGGGCAACTGGATTATATTCCAATCACTTGGGTTGCTATTGTGACGTCACGTTCAAGTTTTGCATGTAGGGAGAATTACCAACGTTCAAATATATTTGACGCTATGACAGGCAAAATATGCGAAGTGCATGCAAATAAAAATAACCGATATTTAGAATAAATGTAAATATAAGTAATGACTGTCTTACTTTTGGTGTTCATGGGTGTATAATTCTGGTTGGACACGTGCAAATTTTCCGAGAATCGCTTCGCGATACACCCATGAACACCAAAAGTAAGACAGTCATTTCTTTTATTAACCAACACTGATTTTGAGAATATTTATCCTTGTAGGACAGTTTTTGATTTTATTGCTTTATCTATGAGAAACTATCTATAAGTTCATATTCACTGTTATGTACAATTTATTTCATATCACAGGTCTATAACATCACAGATGTAATAAGTAAAATCTAGTAAAAATGATGAATATAATAGAACACAGCTTAGAACACTGTAAAATCAGCAGTAAATAAAACAAATAATCAAAATGCACAGACACTCAGGACTTCTTTGTTGTAGATTGAAATTGTTCTATGCGCATTGTTAATTGTCATACAAATGTAATTCAATTTAACCCCTAAATTTTGTATAAGATATTTTTTAACTGAAATTAAATTTCATATTTGGCAGCGCTTGTGAAAGTATCCCGACCCGTTTTTCATAAAATTGACAAAGAATGCAGTCAAGGATCTGAATACACGAAACTTTGGCACCATTCTGTCGAAATATTTCAAAATATGGCAAAAAATGTCATTTCTTGTGTTTGGCAGACAGGGCATTCATTGGTCTTCTGGCTCCAGCAGGTACCCATTTATTTGCCCCGGAAGTATTTTCCCGTGTAAGGGGCGGGAGTCCAGATTTCGTATGAGCTACCTTCATATTTGGCATTGACGATCGCGCAGGTTGGGGATTAGGGTTAAGAAATGTCTGTCTTCCAGGATGACTAGGCGTGGGAGAAAAATTATTCACATCTATAGTCTCTCTATCATTGTCACGTGGTGTGCGCGTGTTTTTTAAAAGTAAATCTTTTATATCTCTGACGTCATTAGATATTTCCTTGTTTTGCTCTCGAAGATTTCTCATTTCTTCATATTGTGCTTTCATGACTTCGCGCATGCGCTCTACCTCTTGCCGCATTGCCCTGGACGCCTTTTCCAGCTCATCTTTGAAGCGAGCGTTCATTTCACTTTTTTCAAATTCAAGGAGTTTTATTTTGTGACCTTGTTGCTCTATCACATGTTTTGCTCTATTCAGTTCTTTCTCCATTGCAATGAGCTTGTCTCTAACAGCTACCAACTCGTGTCGCAGACGACGGATTTCCTCGTTTTGCTGCTTATAGACAGAATCTGATTCCAAATGCTTTTTTTCTAACTTCAATTTGTCCAATTTCTTTGATAGTTTTCCGGCATAGTCTTCGGTTTGCTCTACGACTGCTTTTAAATCTTGTATTTCCTCTAGTTTGTCTTGAATTTCTGAATCCTTTTCATCGTTTTGAGATTCTAATGTTTTTATTTTTCCCTCTCTATCACGAACTGTTGCTTTTAGAATTTCAATCTCTGTTTGTTTCACTTTGATTTGTTTGTCTTTATCATGAACTATTTTCTTGCGGTCCATGTCGTATTGCTTGGCATCGACATCTATCTTCAAGCGCAGAGCGTCGATCTGATGTTCAAGCGTCCTATTCATATTGACAACTGTCTCAAGAACACCCATAGCTTCCGGCGGAAGTTGCAGCGCCCCTAGTGGCTCTCCGAATTCACCAGTTGTACCGGAAGTAGATGTTGACGATGGGCGGGAGGAAGACGGCGGTGATGGGACTTCCAATGTGACCTGATTATTTCCGTCCTTTTCCGGTGGTCGTGGAGTCATCAGGGCCTTCCCTTCTACGCCAAGTTTTCCGTCTTCCTGTAAATATATAACAAAGTTAAAGCGTTTGAATAACTTTTTTCCACTGAATTTTAGGGTTTGACCGGAAACATTAAAAGCAGGAAGTTGGCTTAGAAAATAGTGCATTTGCACTAGACAACTCAAGTTACAGTCATTCATAAATTGCTTGACCTGTGCGGTGGGAAAATTCCATTATAACGCAAATTAACTTGACCAATCAAAAGCCTTTCAGTATATATTCGCGGGAATAGCAGATAGCTCCGATTAAAGAATTTGGGGGAAAGAAAGGGAAACTTCTAAAAAAAATCCTATTAAATTATGTGACTACGCACAGTCTTATCGATTTTTATATCGCTCATTAATTTCTTTGTTGCATTTATCAATTTGTCTTTGGAAAGAAAATATACAAACAAAATGGAGTATCCTCAACGAAACAGATTAGTCGGCTGGATGATGAGAAACTTTTTATTCTAAGTATCCAAACGTTTAATTGATGCAATGGATCCAAGGATCCAGAAGTGTCATTAGGGATTTTGAAGGCATAGGGTTTACTGTATCACACACTAATTGGTCTAAAAATAAAAATTGTTCAAGAAAAATACCATAATTGTAGATATTACGTTAATGTGCAATATTTCAATTCAGAATTGCGATGCCAAAGCGTTGTAATGACGACATGTCCTACTTTTGTGAAGTGGATAGCTCTGGTCACGTGTTTTCACTAGTCACAAGAATGTTTCTTTCTATCGGACAATTGCCCTTATTGCAATGTTGAATCTGATGAATCAAATCGAAAGTTGACAAACCTGTACAAATCTAGAATTAGTCGATATCTTGATATCGACTAATTAATGGCTTAATCTATTCTATGCACAGGAAATAACATTTTTTATCTTAACTTTGAGAGTGAATATCCTTTAATGTCTCAAAATGCCTACAAGCTCTCCGAAACTAGTTTTTGCTGAATTCATAAGGCATGACACAATATTTAGATGAAAACTGTCTTTTATCAGAAATGACGAAAAGGATGATCAACAACACAAATTACTTTATGGAGGAAATCAGACATCATACCTATTTATCATAAAGATGCAAAGTAAATTGGTATCAAAGAAAGTTTAATAATAAATGGTCTTATCCCCTAAAACTAACTCTTAAATGTACATCTATTACTATCTAAATGAAGCAAACAGATGGCACAACAAAATAAGGACAAAAGATTGGATAAACACATCCCAGCTACGTGTCATATATCCTAAAATTACGAGGTAACGCATGGATTTGATAAGGCTAAACTTTCAAAGCGTTAAAATCATATTCAATATTCGCGAACAAAAAAGGGAACGTTTTATTTCATCTTTATGAATCAATCAATAAGAAAAGAGTTGAAATGAAATTCTGTTGTTTTTTCAACAGAAAAGAATAACGACGTGTTCATACTAAGCTGCTTGCTGTCAGAGAGCAACATCATCAAAATAGTGACCAGACTAAGGTGCTGTTTCATAGAGAATAAGTGTCTTAATCCTTGACATAGTGACCAGACTAAGGTGTTGTTATATAGAGAATAAATGTCTTAATCCTTGACATAGTGACCCAGTTCTGTTATGTAGAGAATAAGTGTCTTAATCTTTGACATAGTGACCAGACCAAGGTGTTGTTATATAAAGAATCAGTGTCTTTAATCTTTGACATAGTGACCAGACTAAGGTGCTGTTATATAGAGAATAAGTGTCTTTATAATCCTTGACATAGTGACCAGACTAAGGTGATGTTATATAGTGAAGAAGTGTCTTAATCCTTGACATTGTGACAACACCAAGGTGCTGTTATATAGAGAATAAGTGTCTTAATCCTTTACATAGTGACCAGTCTAAGGTGCTATTATATAGAAAATAAGTGTCTTAATCATTGAGATAGTGATCACACTAAGGTGCTGTTATATAGAGAATAAGTGTATTAATCCTTGACATAGTGACCAGACTAAGGTGTTGTTATATAGAGAATAAATGTATTAATCCTTGACATAGTGACCGAGTGCTGTTTTATAGAGAATAAGTGTCTTAATTTTTGACATAGTGACCAGACTAAGGTGTTGTTATATGGGGAATAAGTGTCTTTGTAATCCTTGACATAGTGACCAGACTAAGGTGATGTTATATAGTGAAGAAGTGTCTTAATCCTTGACATTGTGACAACACTAAGGTGCTGTTATATAGAGAATAAGTGTCTTAATCCTTTACATAGTGACCAGTCTAAGGTGCTATTATATAGAAAATAAGTGTCTTAATCATTGAGATAGTGATCACACTAAGGTACTGTTATATAGAGAATAAGTGTATTAATCCTTGACATAGTGACCAGACTAAGGTGTTGTTATATAGAGAATAAATGTATTAATCCTTGACATAGTGACCGAGTGCTGTTTTATAGAGAATAAGTGTCTTAATTTTTGACATAGTGACCAGACTAAGGTGTTGTTATATGGGGAATAAGTGTCTTTATAATCCTTGACATAGTGACCAGACTAAGGTGATGTTATATAGTGAAGAAGTGTCTTAATCCTTAACATAGTGACAACACTAAGGTGCTGTTATATAGAGAATAAGTGTCTTAATCCTTGACATAGTGACCAGACTATTGTGCTGTTATATAGAGAATAAGGGTCTTAATCCTTGACATAGTGACCAGACTAAGGTGTTGTTATATAAAGAATTAGCGTCTTAATCTTTGACATAGTGACCAGACTAAGGTGTTGTTATATAGAGAATTAGTGTCTTAATCTTTGACATAGTAACCAGACTAAGGTGATGTTATATAGTGAATAAGTGTCTTAATCCTTGACAAAGTGACCAGACTAAGGTCCTGTTATATAGAGAATAAGTGTCTTCATCCTTGACATAGTGACCGGACTGAGGTGCTGTTATATAGAGTGTGTCTTAATCCTTGACATAGAGACCAGACTAAGGTGTTGTTATATAAATAATTAGCGTCTTAATCTTTGACATAGTGACCAGACTAAGGTGTTGTTATATAGAGAATAAGTGTCTTAATCCTTGACATAGTGACCAGACGAAGGTCCTGTTATATAGAGAATAAGTGTCTTCATCCTTGATATAGTGACCGGACTGAGGTGCTGTTATATAGAGAATAAGTATCTTAATCCTTGGCAAAGTGACAAGACTAAGGTGATGTTATATAGAGAATAAGTGTCTTTATCCTTGACATAGTGACCAGACAAAGGTGCTGTTATATAGAGAGTGCCTTAATTCTTGACATAGTGACCAGATAAGGTGCTGTTATATAGAGAATATACGTGTCTTTATCCTTGACATAGTGATTACACTAAGGTGCTGTTATATAGAGAATAAAAGTCTTCATCCTTGACATAGTGACCAGACTAAGTTGTTGTTATATAGAGAATAAGTGTCTTAATTCTTGACATAGTGACCAGACTAAGTTGACGTTAATTATAGAATAAGTGCCCAAATCATTGACATAGTGACACTAAGGTGCTGTTATATAAAGAATTAGTGCCTTAATCCTTGACATAGTGACCAGAATAAGGTGCTGTTATATAGAGAATAAGTGTCTTTTTAAAAAATGTGTTTCGTCACGGGTATGCAACACTTTGCAAGTGCACTTATCGTAATGCGCGTTAGCACCCGTCAAAACACAAATTATGACATTTATTCTATATATACATGTATACTCCACAATTGTGAGTTTCATTCTCATTTTCTCAAATCACGTTTTTCCAGGTAAAGACCTGTCGTTAAAATTTAGGTCACCGCGGGTTACGTTTGCATGTTAGAACAGCAGTCGAAGCCCGTTTCTGTAGCGTTTCATGCATTGTGACGTCACGAGCGTTTGCACATGCTGAAATGCAACATGTTCTTCTCAATAGTTATATCTAAGGGAATTACACGGGCTGTGTATATATACATGTATCTAGTCTTAATTAGTTGTAGCTACAACTTTACAGCTCAACGATATACTCGTAATACTCATTGAACTTCATGAATTCTCACCTTTCCCTTTTCCGCCCGTGACGGCATGACTGGTCCACTTGTCGCCATCTTATTACCTACAAAGTAAATGGAGGGGTTTTTAAGAGAAATAAGCTATATGTATACGTATGTCCTTGCTTGACATACTGGTCTCACAAATAGATTTCATCCTTAGATCACTTGGGGCAAGATTTCAAGAATCAACTATTTAAAATTGAAATCTAGATTATCAACATGTAACTATCATTGTAACGTCACTAGGGTTTCGAATTACTGAAATAATTCACTTTGTCATACCCCCTTTAAAATTTTTCATTTGCATGACGATGGTTATTTTCGAGCCTAATGTCAAAATTAGAAAAAAAAATCTTTTTCATGTAGCTTATCCACTTTTATCGTAATAAAGAAAAGAAACATTTTACTTCTTATTGTAATTGTACTATTTTCTTCATTATTACTTTGACTTTATCATTGCTCTCCGTGACTCATAGTTTTGAAAACATTCAGAAATTTAAAAGGAAAATTTCATTGGAATAACAGCTATTGAAATGGCGTTTAAGCATAATCAGTTGCGTATTGAACCAAGAGTTTACTTAACCATGCACCTTCACACGAACAATCATTTGTATGAGTTGTATTGACTTTTAATGTTCCTTGCAGCATTTTATCGAAATAATGCATCACAGAGAACCAAAAATAAGGGTGTTAATAACCATGAGCATGTTTAAAAATTCTGATTTCGATGGTTGCATCATTCCTTGATAAATCAAACTCAATTAAAATCAGACTAGACATTAATTTGCACATCACTCCCCTTTGCGGGTTTGCCTTTGTAAAGTAAGTGTAAAAATGACATTGTATAAGCGTGGTTTTATTGCACTAGATGAGACCAAGGGACCAAATTTATTCATTGGAGTATTTGTTTGTTTTTATTTGTATATATTTCCTTCCCTCCGAAAGAAACCTGTCAGTCGATTTGACTTTATTCAAAGTAAGTCTCTACAGTAACATCTTTCAGTCGAGTCCAAAATTACAAATTAAAAAAAAAAGGCTCTTTATAATGTACACTGTCTCTCTTCTTACTGAATGACGTAGATAAATAATTCGTTTTAATGTCGTTTTGCTGAATATCCGAGTTAAAATATGTAAAATTAATTATGAAAATCATTAATTGCCTTAGATAAAGTTAAGATGTTATAGGAGTATAGGAGGCCGTACATTGATTTTTTCCTTACAAGAAGCCAATAACGGTGGTGTGTTGCAGCGCTACGTAAACGCGCAAGAAAACATCTTTATTACAATATTAATTATGATAATCAAGGGATGACAATTTTAGAATAACTCCATCATTTTGCCCTACCGTTCAGTCGTCCTTTTACAATAGATAATATCCATTTCGTCCTCCGCCATTTTCTTGATATGTAAACATCGATAGGGCATTATCTACGTGAAGCAGAGAGAAGTAAATCTCGTTCGAACTCGTACCTAAATGTGATCGATTTTGAAAAGATCCGACAGAAGTCTCCTAGGACACCGTATGGACCCCTTACTATTCACCGATTGATCTATTAGGTTTCATTTGTACTGAATTTAAAGGGGAATTTAAACCTCTGAATGCGCGGCAACATACACCTTGTATCAACATTACTGGAGAAATGATAAATGGAACAAAGAGCTTTGAACGGATTTTCCTTACCGTCATTTTATATACATTTAAATTTGTAAGTAAGGATGACATAGCCACATTAAATACATACAAACGAATAATGAATTTGTCTACATTGTGTAAAATGCTATTAATATATACGCAGTGTTCAGTTTTTTATGAAGAAATGTGGCTTTAGTCTGCTTGTATTGCAGTTTGCTTAAACCATCTGTTCTTTGGTCCTTATAGACCCTTGTGCCTTTGGATCTTTATAAAAGATCGGGAAATGAACATTATTAACCTTGGAAGCCAATTACAGTAGACCGTAATTAGGTTATAAAAATACTCTTCAAACCTGGGCTTACTATGGAGAAGTGGTTAACCAATGACGCAAATATTGCCCTAAAAAGGATGATTTTATTTTAAACAACTTCATCAGACCGATCGATATCGTGTATACAAATTATGAAATATCACTTGAAGATTTGCGTTCTATTTGACATGTTCGTCTCACATATGATTAATATTCATTATAGTGCAAAGTAAGCATTGGAAAAAAGAATATGCAATTGTGAAACTCAAAATTGTAAAATTCAGCATTAAATTAGAGAATTAAAACCTTCAGTAGCTTTTCATGTACCAGTCAATCAAACACACCGATCGGATATTTGTTTTTTTTTTTTTATGATCTTTTACGATCGAATGTTTTCTTTCATTTTAATTCATTCATTTGTTCTGTTTTAAT
The DNA here is from genome assembly GCA_028142955.1 of Pinctada fucata. Taxonomy (NCBI): domain Eukaryota; kingdom Metazoa; phylum Mollusca; class Bivalvia; order Pterioida; family Pteriidae; genus Pinctada; species Pinctada fucata. The sequence continues at coordinate 59,031,183 of AP027103.1, read as the reverse complement.
TTTCCGAAGGTAATAGGAAATCTTACCATATAATTTTGTTCCATGTTTCTTAGCATCATTAGATTTATTGGTATGTTTTCTCGTCATGATTGTTCTCTGAAAGTGACTGCAATGCTTTTTCTTTGTCCTTTTGTCCAATATTGTGCGTGGTCATCTCTAAACCACGTGTTTTACCCCCAAAGTTACGTACTTGAAAGTCTATTATACAGTTAATTTCATTCACAATCCCTGAGAAATCTGGAAATATGCCAAGTCTTTGTTCCGAAAGGAAGACCAGCTGGTCCCCATTGTCATCATTTAGCTTTAAACTAGCTATATATGACACAACCATTCGCATCGTAAGTCACAGGTCGCACACAAAGAGACCGACAGTACTTGATCTGTAACCCTTTATATTAGATAGATCTTGAAGCATTCTTACATACCTAAAAGATCATGGGATTTTAAAGCTGTTTGTATACAAATAAGAACATAGTTGGTTCCATTGTGTGATCATTCATTGTTCAAATGTTGAGAATTCTTCATCCACTGCTTTTGTTTGTATTTACCTAACACTTGAATCAGTTAATCTTTTGATATTATCTAAATAAGTCTTTGATTCATCAAATGAGTTAGATGCCAATATACTGTTCACTGAATATTTTCATCCGCATGGAAATTTTGAAAATTGTTAGCTATTACTTCTTTCATGTTTATCAACACATTTGTGTAATCGATGCCTTTGTTTTCAAACTTTCATAGTAAATAAGACAAATCAAGTTAGCCTAAATTTCTGCACTTAAAATGAACATGAACAGAAAACGGATAAAATGTTCAGGACGTGATACATAGAGAATGAATTCAAGAGAGGCTTTTGATTTAATCTATTATATCAAATTATTCTGTTTCTTGATAGACTTGAGCAGAAGTATGCAGTATTTCTGATTACTATATATAAGTAACTTAGTTTAAAGAATTTTTAATGGTCTAGTATTTCTTCTTCTTCCCTGGAAGTATTCGTTTAGTGTCTTTTTTAAGCACCGGTAAATGTGGGACCATGGCGAAAGCGGAATGAACATACTGTGGTGGATGTGTACCAAAATCTAAAGATGACGTCACGAGCATTTGTTTTATATCTTTGATGTCTTTACTCATGACGTCATTCTGTTCTCTCATTAGTCTCATTTCCTCCCATTGATTTTTCATCACGTCTCGAAGCCTTTCTATCTCTAACCTCATTGTAGCGGAAACTTTGTTCAACTCTTCTTTGAATTTGAACCTAGAAACCTTTTTGTCGCTGTCATATTCTTTGATGATACCACGCTGTGAAGAAATCAGCTCGCGGCACTTCCTTAGTTCTCCTTCCATCACTCCCAGATTTCTCAACAAAGACTCTATTTCGCCCTTGAGGGCTTGTATTTCAGCCTCTTTCTCTTTGTGTCCATTTCCCTCCTTGATGAAAGACAAATCTCTTTGAAGTTGCTGGACATACTTCTTTGCGACATTAGCTTCCTCGTTAAGATTGTTAATTTGACTTTGAAGAGTTTTAATCTCTTCCGATTTGTACCTACTCTCTGTCACAAGGTCTTCAATTTTATTGTCCTTACTTTTCAATTCAGTTTTAAGAACTTGAAGTTTGTCCTCATTTTCCTGAATAACAGATCGTGTCTGTCGCTTCAGCTCAGCTGTGCTCTTTTCGTTCCTTTTTGTTTCGTATTCTGCCCTCAGTCTCAAAGTTTCGATTTGCTTTTCAAGACTTTCATTTAAACGTAAAAGGCGATGTAATAGACGGGAACCTTCAATATCATCCTTTAGGTTTGTGTCTGGTTCACTCCTGGCCACGATCTGTAGTCCGTCGACTCGAAAAGACAACTCAGAGTCCTCCTGGAAAAATGAATGAGATGAAACTATTTGTTCTATCTTTGTAATTTCTTCCCGTTGAGTGTGAACTTGGAATTACTATATGGAATATTATTGAGGAAAGTATTATATTTCTCAAAGAAACATCTGAAACTCTACACAAATTCGGAATAGAATGATCAAAGTTTTAAGTGAAGTAATGTAATGTTAATTTAAATTGAAATGAATATATAACTTTGAAACTCACCTGATGTGCACAAGCCATTTTCATATGACATTATTATTCGCCTTAAACACAGATCGTATACACTTTGAATGAAATATATTCTTTTCTTTTAAATTACATTGACAGCTCCATATGTATTTGTTTTTAGTTCTCAAGTATTTGGTTTTTAAATGTCCTCTTATTGAATTTGATCTATGTGGTACCTAATCACAATGACAGTTTAGGGTAAGAATCGTTTCATTTTGTGAAGAACACATGATAACTGTATAAAGTTCATTTCGTTTTGCGCTTTTTTTTCTTCAGTTTACCATACGGGTAGTATATTTTATCTATATTTGATACGTACACGTGGAAGCATTCCAAAGTACACTTGTCAAGATTAACGAGAAAAATAAGTTTGATAGATTAGACCGGACCTTAAGATAACGCTCTCTCTAGACAGACCTACACTGGTGGTGAATGGGTTTATCTCTATAAAACCTTTTTAGCAAAATTCTAATTATGTATCTAAATGGACTTTAAAAAAATACATCGCAAAAACTGCATCATTAATACTAGGACATAAAACAAGAAATCTGTGGGAAAAAAGAAGAAAAATAACCTGTCTATTTATGGGGCTTATAAACCCTAAGAATAATTAGATCAGATGCTCTGAAGGATAGGAATCTCCTTCTTGTTAGTTACACAAGTCAATCAAGAAAAGGGATAACCTTAAGCAAGTCTTCTCTGGAACAAAAATAGGAAGGTGTCCAACACAGATACGCACAAGTAAAGAAAATACAATATAACACATTAAGCAAAGGGAGAAAGGGTTATTAATGACAAATATGGATAATGACCATATCCCTGCATACAGCACAAAATCGATAATTTAGAAAATCTGAAACCGAAGGCATACAAAATCAGGATAAAACAGGAACCAAAGCAAACAAACAAAAACCTTCACCACATGAAAAGAAGCGAACTCCCGATATGGGAGTGAGACCAGGTGCCCAGGAAGAGCAGGTATCTCCTGCTTTCATGCAACACCCGCCGCTTCAATTCGGTAGAACTGTCACTTCCGGTTACTTTCATCAATGCTACCCAATGATGATCGTTCATCACAAGATACGTAGAACACTTCCATTTTACAGAAGAGCCAAGTATTACGGCCATTTGAAAATCTCACCGTATGACAAACTTCCACATCACTAACTTCCCTTTCATGAGTAGCAACATTCTGTCTTCTCTTGCTTATTGCGTTTTTTCAGTCTCAGCTAATTCGGTACGCCAGGGCATGCTCCAAATACTGGTATGACGATTTCATCGTTAGGGTCAAACGGCTTGTAAGAAGGCTACTTGTCAAGGGTTATATTTTACAACGGCTGAAAGCATCATTGAGGAAGTTCTTCGGTCGATACGGGAATCTTATAAAAGCATATGAGATCCCTCTTTCCATATATACCATATATATAATAATGATCAGTGACATTCTGGATTGCGATTGAATGGCTGTTAACATCACAAAACAAAAGATATTATCCTGATATGTACATCAATATGTACATTTTCTTGGAGCTGTTGCGACGGACGTTGAAGCAATCTCCGAATGTTCTTGGAACTTTTGCGACGGGTGTTGCTGATCTCCGGGCATCTGGTCTCACTTCGCAATATGTTTATTCTATGATGGCTGATTTGTGCCATGTCGCTATGTCGCACCGCGCTTTGTCGCGTTGTCGCATTGTCAAAGATAAGGTATTTCCAAACTCTAGGGTTAGAGGTAAGGGTTAACTAGAAGACTAGGGATAGGCCTTAGGGAAAGAACCCTTAAAAACTTACCCTGGGTGCAATCCGTTTTTTCGACTTAGTTAGGGGTACGGTAACCTTAACCCATGATGGAACCCTAGGCTTGAAGCTTAGGGTTGACCGCAACCCTAGGTTTTCAATTTAGGGTTAACTAACCATATGTTGAAACCCTAGGATTAGGGCTTAGTGTTAACTAGAAGACTAGGGTTAAGCCTTAGGGTAAACTTACCCTGAGTGCAATCCCTTTTGTCTACTTAGTTAGGGGTACGGTAAACTTACCCCAAAATGGAACAGCTAGGGGTAGGGTTGGGTTAGGATTGGGTTAGGGTTGGGTTAGGGTTGGGGTTTTAGGGTTAGGGTTGGGGTTAACCCTAACCCTAAGGATGGTGCAAAGATCTCACAAATTTTGAGAAATTTTAATAATCAACAAAGTAGTGAAAAGGAAAGTTAATTTATATTTCCAATGTCTCAGTTAGAGAAAACTATATCCAACATCGGAGTAGAAAAGTAAGCAATTTACAACAATTGAAAAATGCAGTAGAGGGTAGGGTATACTGCAGCAGAGAATATAGGTGAAGATAAAAAGCAACAACAACGTATTTCAGCTTCAAAGTACAATTTAATTTGTGTGTATCAAGGCTAACGTTACTGCATTGAAACAAACATGCTTCGGATACCCAATCTTTAAGACGGACAAAACATCGATATATTTACAAACCTCAACGCTGTAAGGGGATAGCTTAAAACAAGGCGAATCAGCACGTGTGGCCAAATGAAAATATGATGATTACATAAATTGGTATCAACACCACAAACGGCGTATGGAAAAATCCTTGCTCTGCTGACCGAAGTTAACTCACATTTCATAAGGAGTCAGACCAAAGTTGTCAGGGCCCTGTCATCCATGACGAGATCTCGATACGGATCATCATAGAGGAACCCCCTTTACAAATGGTAAGATACAAAGCACATTTTCTTTCGAGAACCTTAAAGATAGTTGCTGCCAATAAGATGTTCGCGTAAATTTGCCAAATAATTTGTACCGAATTACTAAAGAAGCTGGATAAGTATGATTTCGTTTACGTAAGAATTCTAGTTTACAATGACTGAAATCTTGGTCTAAAAGGTATTTTAGTGACTATTCGATTCATTAATAGCGTGCGGGTCAACAGACTATTTTTGTCTCTCGAACGATTACTTTCTTGTACTAAAGTTGCACTAAGTAGTGTTCGGTATTTGTTTGGGAGCTAATGAGTGCTATAAATGAATTATAAATTGTAGACTGTCATTGCCGAAATGACAGCTGATACTTAAAGATAACTTTAACCAAGTAAAGACATCAAATATGTAAAAATTAAGCACAGCTGCACTGCATCTAGTTTATTCCAAATCTAGAAAATTCCATCTTTTAAATTGAAATCACAAACTAGTTTGATGCAGCTTAGAGGGAAACTTTTATGCAGCGACACTTGAAGTCTTATAATTTTCTTTGAAGAAACAGATACGTAGTTCTAATGTCAACTTCTGAGAAATAATTCAAGTAGAGCATTTCCAGTTGTAATTAGCACACAAAAGATAGCGATGATAATTAATGTTAGGCCTTATGGCACAAAACTCTTAAAATAGCTTATAAAAAGGAAGGACTAAGATGGTTCTCCAATATGAAAAGAAATTTCAAGAAAGAAATTCAGAAACGTTTCTACAAAGGCGAAAAAAAGCTTAGACGTTTAAGAATTCATGCTACCAACCAAATTTTATGCAGACTGTTAAGGATGAAAGATAAGGATATTATCTCATATGTCCAAAAGAGGTATTAAAGGATATTTCGAAACGAAACACTGAAATGGAGATAAGACATATTTTTTTTCTACATACAACGGTTGTATATGAATAAATATTTCAATACAAAACAGTAAAACACGGGAAGAAAATGATTTGGCATGACAAAGAAGGTGATTACCAGGATGTGGGAATGTTCTCAATTGAGACCACCTTGCTCTTACCACAGCAGACCACATCCACAGGGTCGCTACAAACCATGGCAACAGACGAAACAATTCCAAAAAACATACAACGATAACATATGTAGTTATGTTAACAACGAAGAAGTCTCTAACAAGACCATACAAGTCTTCTCACCTATAAATCCCCTGACTTGGTGTGCTAGCCCCCATTTTGGTACAAGTTTCTCGTCAGCACAGGAAAAAAAAAAGATCTAAAAACCCGTATGAAAATATGCATTTTCAAACATTAGACAAAATTAGATATCATTTGGGCGTTAGAGTTTTATTTAGTTACTAATATATTAAAGATATAAGCTCGGAGAGACAGAAAGACAGATGAGCAGATAGACGGAAAAACAGTGACTATATCCTTTCCCGGTTCCTTTGATTGTTTGTTGATCCATTTGGTGTGTGCGTTTTCACTCATTAATTGTCATCTGTTGTTTTTACTGAAGATGCTTCGTCTGTTCCATTGAATGTTTAAGCCTGTGGGCGCATTCCGTTGTAAGATTTTTCTATCTTGAGAGGTATTACAAGAGATTGACATTTGGTTATGTAATTGCTTATTTTTGAGTACCTTATCATTTCATCAAAACATATCATCGAAAACATCCGACCATCCCTCCAATGCTACTTTGGTAATATATTTTATTTAATTATGCTATTTAATTGACATTACAGGAAATTTGGAGCCACACACTCTTTGCAAAGTAAATGCACAAGTTTGAATTGAAAAAAATACAACCAGAGGACGCTATTGAAACTTATTTCGATGTGTCTGAAAATCCCGCTGGAAACATCACTTATAGGGATTTTTAAAATATCCGAAACACGTGTCTGGTATGAAATTTTCTTCAAGAAGGTAAATAGTTGGAACACTTCCCTATTATTATCTCCTTCGTCCAAATTAGTATATCCTTCATCTATTCAAGTACGAACCGTCATTTTACAGCGAAGAGGCTTTTGTTTATATTTTGTATATCATGGCTTTGCGTTTTGGATTACCTTCGTGTATCCGGAGAAGTGGAAGGGTTGTGCTTACACAATCCAGATGACCACACAATTAGACATGATTTAGCGTATGGCGTTGGTTGGACATTGGTCTCCTTCAGATTATGTCTTGTTATTCATTACTCCCGTTATGTTGTGTCTGCTGTGTTACGTGTAGATCCGTTTTGCCTTAGTGTTATGTTGTGTCTGCTGTGTTATTTGTAGATCCGTTTTGCCTTAGTGTTATTTTGTGTCTTATTGTCAGCTTCTGTTTTTATTATTTTGTCTAATATTCGTTATTAATTACAATCCTGTGTAGGTGCTTCACTGTGGTCGATGCAAGGAGATATTTTTCTAAAATAGCAAAACGTACTTATGGAAAGAGACTAAAAATCAGAATTCATTGACGTCGGTTTCTTAGACCATGGTAATAGCTAATGATTATTGGCATTTCAAATTAATTTCTTTTTCTAAGCCAATTTTCTCTGAGAATGCGTAGTTCCAAGCTGAATCGTTACAGATAGGTACTAATAGAGTTTGTGTCTGTCTTGATTAAGCCTATTTTGTCTCCCTTTACAGTGCATTTCCTATGGACCAGTCGCCAAAGTTTCCCAACGGATTTTTCTCAGACAGTAAACTCCATTATTTACAAAAACTACTAAACTCATCACTCTGCTCAAACATGTTAATTCATCTTAATCGGAGGTCTCATGAGTATAAAATTCCGGGTTTTTCGAGTGCAAATTACTTTCCGTTTTCTCACAGGTTCTAATTTCGTCTCTATGATACAGGCAATGAGAATATACGGATTGAGGATGTCTTTCAATATCATTGTTAACCGTAATAACAAGGACATCGATTCTGCATAATTTTTTTTTACTTCGTACTTACATATAGACTATATACACTTCATTATTTGTTTTTAAAGATAAATGCCTACTTATATGAAAAAAAAAAGAATCTTTCTGTTGTGTACATAGCAAAAGTCTTCCATGTCCTTTAGATGTTTCTTTTTCTGCTTGTCCGTTCCGTACATGTGTTATTTGTGCATTTGGTTTGTTCGTTTCTTTGCTTTTGGTACTGCAACCGAGTCCTTTCGGAGGTCCCCTTTCTTCTTCCTTATTCAAATATATTGCTTGATTCGAGAGTGAGAGCTTCATTCCGAAGTTTCGTATAGGTGATTTATGTTTCCGTCTTTTTGCGGAAATTAAATTTCTGGGACCAGACTTAAATTTTTATGCCTTTTATGGACTAAAGAATTAGGAAGATATACTATGTGACACACCTTGACAATTCTAGATACAAATTCCAATCGTCCGCTGTAGGAGTCTTCGATTGTTTCACAAACCTTATTCAATTTAAACGCACGAGTTACATAATAATAACACGTTCAGACAAGATCTTAGACAACTCTTGCATATTTATGATCAAAACAGACAAAGGTTTGCATAATAAAGTACAATAAGCAAAGTAACGAGTGCCCGAAATAATTTTGCGTTTCAGGAGACAAAACCGCTGAAAGAGTGGTAATTAAAATCCTTTCTTATTAAAATAATGACAGTTCTCTTTATACAAAGAAGTAGTTCTACATCCCGAATGGAATCAATCAAACATAAAACATGCTGCAAATGTGAATTTCGGATTGTGTTTAGCTGGATGAGTGCAGAGTGGTCATGCTGGAGATCCTTCCTTTTTCTTTCCTATATATACAGATATTAAACGTCTTCAAATTCATTAGCATCATTTAAAAGCAGATAAATTGACAGCATGGAACAGACATGCACGTTTCGGGTACTTAACCCTCGTCGGTGATCCTTATGCCTCGTTTACACGGTTGCGCAATAAATGTATTTCGCAATAACTTTATTGCGCAACAAATTTGTTTCGCAATAAGCGTTTTTGCGTTCACACGAGACCGAAACTACTGCGCAATGAAATGCCAATGAACGTACACCAGAATCATGTCTAAAAATGCACAACGCATATTGTTCGAATTGTTTTTGTAAAGTCTAAATTAAAGACTATTTTGAGAGGTAACTTATACAACAAACATTTTCAGTCTAGAACACGACGTCATCTAGTTGTGACGTCATTCTCTATGAAGGATCCAGACTTTCCAGAAAAGCGTTCATATAGCCTATGTACGAAACATCGGAATCTCTCAATAGAATCTTAAAAATAAAGACGCCGAATAGTCATGTTCGTAGGTATATGAATCTCTTTCTCTTGTCATGATGATGCGCATGCGTCAGATTTATTGCGCAACAGTTTCGCTTTGCGTGGCAGAATTTGTTGCGCAATAAAGTTATTGCGAAACAAACTGAAAATTTATTGCGCAATAAATTTTGTCGTGTGAACGCAAAACAAATTTATTGCGCAACAAATTAACCTTTATTGCGCAATAAACTCTCCGTGTAAACGAGGCAATAATCTAAACAATGGAATATGGCCAAAATCTGTGAATTTTTTTTTCCAGTTTTGCATCTTTACAGCTACATGCACTAGCTCACATGACCAATTTATTGAAAGGTCTTGAAAATTGAACATATTAAAGTAAAAGGAAAATATTATCTATATTATCTTTCCTTTTGTTTAAAGAAGATCAATAATCTCATAAGTTGTAAGATGCTGAACCTTTATTGCAGTTGTTTCAGAAAAAAAATATCTCTCAATAGACACCCATTCTCTGATTACCAGATAGAATTATTCACAATTCGAAGTTAAGAGCAAAATTTGGCGTAGTATAACCCATCATAAAGCACATCTACATGTAACAATAGCTTGTACTGCAAGTACAAACATGTCAAGAGGAAGACTTTACCTTTATTCGGTATTTATGTAGTAATTAGTCTCTTATTGAAAACAGAAAATGATGTAGATATTATTCAAGCCCACGTCTTTATCTCAAAATATCTGTGTTCTGCATGAAAATGAAATAAAAATACATTATACTCATAAAGATTCTATACGACATTGGTATGATTATTGGTAAATCAATCTGAAATGCAAGTGCAAATAGATCATCGGTTAAGAATTTGTGAGTCGCTTACACCCACGATGGTCCTTTGTAACATGTTCTTTTCTCCTTTATCTGACGTTTTCCCGTAAATCTTGGTCTCGGAATGACTGCAAATGACAAGCGCTTTGGAATCAAAATAAAGGGAACATACGAAACTTGACAGAGCGCTTCATCATTCATTGGAATGGATGCATTTTTCGTAGTTCACTTAGAATTACATTAATTTTGGCTCAGAACTTTAATAGAATTGGTCCCTTCAGTGTCCAGCTTGTCCATTACTTCAATATTACCAGAGACATATAATCAATGGGACATCAAAATGATTTCCTATTCATCGGTATATCTAAATCAGACATAAGCAAGAACACTATTAGAATAGGACAGGATAATTTGAAGATGATGGATTTTATAATATTTTATTGAGTTCAATTATTATGGAATTTTGGTCTAGAGTACCAATTATAGTCCAGTTATCTAATTGCACCATCGATTCGTTTTGATTTAAGACGGAACTATTTTTTAGGTTTTACGTATTTTTTATACGCCCGTCATTTGACGGGACGTATTATGGTATGGCGAAGTCCGTCCGTCTGTCCGTCTGTCCGTCCGCCTATGGAACGCAATAACTTGAATACGCGTCAACGGATTTTTATGAAATTTATACATAGTGATCAGACTGTGGAGAGGAAGCCGCCTTTCGATTTTCAGGTTCATCCGATTTGTCGTTACAGAGTTATGGGACTTAGATTTTTAAAATACAGTGAAAATATACTAAAATATTTAAAAATTATTTAAAAATCTATTTTTGGTCGAAATGATTTGAAATTTGGTATACTTCAAGTAGAAAGGATGTTCTTTGACATATGTAACGGGTTTTTAATTTTTTTGTCGCATAACCGAGATATTGTGTGTAATAGGAAGGGGGGTGGGTTATATGCACATACATTTTAAGCTAAGGGCAAAATATAGGCGCATGGAACGCGATAACTTGAATATGCGTCAACGGATTTTTATGATATTCATACATTATGATTGGACTGTGGAGAGGAAGCCGCCTTTCGATTTTCAGGTTTATTCGATATGTCGTTACAGAGTTATGGGACTTAGATTTTTAAAATACAGTGAAAATATACTAAAATATTTAAAAATTATTTAAAAATTTATTTCTGGTCGAAATGTTTTGAAATTTTGTATACTTCAAGTAGAAAGGATGTTCTTTGACATATGTAACGGGTTTTTCATTTTTTTGTCGCATAACCGAGATATTGTGTGTAATAGGAAGGGGGGAGGGGTGGATTATATGCACATACATGTTAAGCTAAGGGCAAAATATAGGCGCATGGAACGCAATAACTTGAATATGCGTCAACGGATTTTCATGATATTCATACATTTTGATTGGACTGTGGAGAGGAAGCCGCCTTTCGATTTTCAGGTTTATTCGATATGTCGTTACAGAGTTATGGGACTTAGACATTTTAAAATACAGTGAAAATATACTAAAATAGTTAAAAATTATTTAAAAATCTATTTTTGGTCGAAATGATTTGAAATTTGGTATACTTCAAGTAGAAAGGATGTTCTTTGACATATGTAACGGGTTTTTAATTTTTTTGTCGCATAACCGAGATATTGTGTGTAATAGGAAGGGGGGTGGGTTATATGCACATACATTTTAAGCTAAGGGCAAAATATAGGCGCATGGAACGCGATAACTTGAATATGCGTCAACGGATTTTTATGATATTCATACATTATGATTGGACTGTGGAGAGGAAGCCGCCTTTCGATTTTCAGGTTTATTCGATATGTCGTTACAGAGTTATGGGACTTAGATTTTTAAAATACAGTGAAAATATACTAAAATATTTAAAAATTATTTAAAAATTTATTTCTGGTCGAAATGTTTTGAAATTTTGTATACTTCAAGTAGAAAGGATGTTCTTTGACATATGTAACGGGTTTTTCATTTTTTTGTCGCATAACCGAGATATTGTGTGTAATAGGAAGGGGGGAGGGGTGGATTATATGCACATACATGTTAAGCTAAGGGCAAAATATAGGCGCATGGAACGCAATAACTTGAATATGCGTCAACGGATTTTCATGATATTCATACATTTTGATTGGACTGTGGAGAGGAAGCCGCCTTTCGATTTTCAGGTTTATTCGATATGTCGTTACAGAGTTATGGGACTTAGACATTTTAAAATACAGTGAAAATATACTAAAATAGTTAAAAATTATTTAAAAATCTATTTCTGGTCGAAATGTTTTGAAATTTTGTATGCTTAAGGAAGAAAGGATGCTCTTTGACATATTTAACGGGTTTTTAATTTTTTGGTCGCATAAGCGAGATATTGTGTGTAATAGGAAGGGGGGGGGGGTATATGCACATACATGTTAAGCTAAGGGCAAAATATAGGCGCATGGAACGCAATAACTTGAATATGCGTCAACGGATTTTCATGATATTCATACATTTTGATTGGACTGTGGAGAGGAAGCCGCCTTTCGATTTTCAGGTTTATTCGATATGTCGTTACAGAGTTATGGGACTTAGATTTTTAAAATACAGTGAAAATATACTAAAATATTTAAAAATTATTTAAAAATTTATTTCTGGTCGAAATGTTTTGAAATTTTGTATACTTCAAGTAGAAAGGATGTTCTTTCACATATATAACGGGTTCTTGAATTTTTTGTCACATAATCCAGAAATTATGTGTAATGGGGGGGGGGGGGGGGTTATATGCACATACATGTTAAGCTAAGGGCAAAATATAGGTGCATGGAATGCAATAACTTGAATAAAAATATGTGTCAACAGATTTTCATGATATTTGTACATTTTGATCAGACTTTGAAGAGGAAGCCGCCTTTCGATTTTAAGGTTCATCCAATTTGTCCTTATGGAATTATGGGACTTAGATATTTTGGTGTTGTGAAAAAAATCCCAACGGGCGTATCTTGCTGCGTGAGCGTAGGCTTTATTTTTGTAAAAGTTGAAAAGAAAATAAAAATTACAGAACGATGCCTTCATTGGTAACAAATATTTTAACTTCTAACATCCAGGAATATTAATTGGACACAATAAGAAATAACTTAAAATGTGTGTATATAAATTATACGTTTTACATTCATATCAAATGCCCGTGGTAAAATTATTTGTTATCAGGAATATTGATATTCTTCCTCGTCCCTGAAAATGAATTTTATTTCTTCAAACGAATTCTTAAGGAGGTATTGAACACTTGGACGCAAAATTCAATTTTTCTAAAAAAAACCCTAGAATTATATATTTCTTGTCTGTCCTTGAATATGATCCTATCCACACCGTATATCCCTTTGGCTATTTTCTCGTCAGTTTCAATGTCACGGTCAGCATCATTGTGTCATTCTGTCAAATTCCAAAGTAGTTTTATTTTCTTTGTATAGTTTATCTTCTCTTCTCTGATTCTGGTAATACCTATTGTTGATTCCTTTTCGTCCCACGTGTTATCCACTCGCCATGTTATTTTGTTTGCAAATAAGTGCTTACATGTGTCCGCATTCATTCTACTTCGGAGAAAACTTGGTTATATTAGAGTAACCATATTTTCGTAATGAGGGCATATGTGACTGATGTAACCAGCTGGTTTCTAATAATTAAGTATGCTAGATTCGCTTCCATTAAAGTTTTGACAAAATAGTTTACTCATGGTTTGATCTTGACGAGACCAAATGTAACTTAAAAGATGATATGGATTTGAAGACGTGTGACATTTTCACTAAGTATAGGCTTATAGATATATTTTTTAAAACTCTCTTTAGAAAAACGCCTCCATTTGCTGATGTACAATAAACTTTTTTTGTATCAAGGCTTCTGGTTAGAAATGAGGATGTAACTTCACTTTCTTACAAAGCACAAATCCTTCAATATACATGTACCTGCAATTTTAAATGATGTAATTGTTTTTTATGACAAGGTATTTTCGTTTGATCATTTCTGCACGGAAGTGTATCGACCAAAAACAAAAAGAAATGAGGAAAAGGGAAGCCAGAATTTTTTTAAAGCTTCTTTTCTTTTAGGCAAGATACTCGTATACGTAGTTAATTTTGTAATGATAACGGTATATATAAGATGCTTACAAGTTGCAAGGCAACGACAAATAGGGTAGACATACTGGCAATATAAGGCTTGACTATCCTTTCTACACAAAGCCTCTTATGGCTCGTTAACACCATCAAGGACGGCGGTGATACCATATATATCTGCATTTGAGAGAGCTTATACTACTTCGTTGCATTTCTTCAAACGAATTCTTAAGGAGGTATTGAACACTTGGACGCAAAATTCAATTTTTCTAAAAAAACCCCTAGAATTATATATTTCTTGTCTGTCCTTGAATATGATCCTATCCACACCGTATATCCCTTTGGCTATTTTCTCGTCAGTTTCAATGTCACGGTCAGCATCATTGTGTCATTCTGTCAAATTCCAAAGTAGTTTTATTTTCTTTGTATAGTTTATCTTCTCTTCTCTGATTCTGGTAATACCTATTGTTGATTCCTTTTCGTCCCACGTGTTATCCACTCGCCATGTTATTTTGTTTGCAAATAAGTGCTTACATGTGTCCGCATTCATTCTACTTCGGAGAAAACTTGGTTATATTAGAGTAACCATATTTTCGTAATGAGGGCATATGTGACTGATGTAACCAGCTGGTTTCTAATAATTAAGTATGCTAGATTCGCTTCCATTAAAGTTTTGACAAAATAGTTTACTCATGGTTTGATCTTGACGAGACCAAATGTAACTTAAAAGATGATATGGATTTGAAGACGTGTGACATTTTCACTAAGTATAGGCTTATAGATATATTTTTTAAAACTCTCTTTAGAAAAACGCCTCCATTTGCTGATGTACAATAAACTTTTTTTGTATCAAGGCTTCTGGTTAGAAATGAGGATGTAACTTCACTTTCTTACAAAGCACAAATCCTTCAATATACATGTACCTGCAATTTTAAATGATGTAATTGTTTTTTATGACAAGGTATTTTCGTTTGATCATTTCTGCACGGAAGTGTATCGACCAAAAACAAAAAGAAATGAGGAAAAGGGAAGCCAGAATTTTTTTAAAGCTTCTTTTCTTTTAGGCAAGATACTCGTATACGTAGTTAATTTTGTAATGATAACGGTATATATAAGATGCTTACAAGTTGCAAGGCAACGACAAATAGGGTAGACATACTGGCAATATAAGGCTTGACTATCCTTTCTACACAAAGCCTCTTATGGCTCGTTAACACCATCAAGGACGGCGGTGATACCATATATATCTGCATTTGAGAGAGCTTATACTACTTCGTTGCATTTCTTAAATCGATTTTATGTTGTGAAACAATTGTTTTAATGCATATCCATTATCTTTTCTAGAGTATTAAGAGCTTAAAAACGTCAATTTCCTCTATTGTTTTTGTTTTGGTCGATAAATCTTGTTTATATCGTTGTAACACATTTAGAAATAATTGAAATGAAAGACAACATGGACGTATCAATGTTAAACGTCTTCAAATTCAATAGCGTCATTTAAGAACAGAAAATTGACCAGCATGGACCAGACATGCACATTTCGGGTACCAAAACCCTTGTCAATTATCCTCAATCTAAACAATGTTATATCCAAAGAGTGTGAAATGACAAATATGGATAATGATCATATCCCTATATACAGCGCACAATCGATAATTCAGAAAATCATTAACCGAAAGCATACAAAATCAGGATAAAACAGGAACCAAAGCAAACAAAGAAAACCTCCATCACATGGAAAAAGTGAACTCCCAATATGGGAGTAGGTCCAGATGACCTGGAAAAGTCAGCATCTCCTGCTTGCATGCAACACCCGTCGCTTCAATTCGGTAGAAATGTCGCATCCGGTTACTTTTATTTCGGAAGGTACATGTTCATTCAGTGGTTGGATTGTTCAAATGGTCTACTATAGAATATCATCCACCATCCTGGATACTGGGACATCATCGTGTATGACGAATTCCCCGTTTCGACCGTAGAACTTCCTTGGTGACGATGTTAGTCGGTCAAAAACGTATCCCTGACGGAGAACCTTATAGGAAAGACACCAAGCTCTCAGAACAAAGTCCGTTTATTTGGTACTTGCTCTCGCATAGCGTATCAATAGAGATATGAACACGCCAGAGGTATGCTATGAAGGGTTGTTACTACCCAGAAAAGATAAGTTTGTGATGCTGAAATTGAAGTCGTCATGTTTGTCATAGAGTGAGGCCTTCATGTGACTACCAGTGTCGTATGACAACATTATGTACAAATATGATGCTGAATTATTTGTATCTGTAATTTCTTTGACTCCAAGCTCCAAAGGATAGATCGGCGAATTTTGGATGATTGATGGACAACAGATCGTCTATATATCTTTGAGTGAAATTAAAGTCAGAAGCTATGTATCTTTCCCCTTCAGAGACCAAAGAATTTGAAGACGTTAAACATTTGTACCATTGTTTTAATGAATATGAAGACGTTAAGCATTTGTACCACTTGGTGAGTGTCACTGCTGGTGGACCAAGAGTCCCCGAGGGCACATGTAGGCAATTTCGATCAAATTCGGTTGGTCGTTTCTTCAAACGCATTTGGAAATTTCTGTTTACAAAATTTTCTCAGATTTCTAAAACCTGGGTCCTGTAGCATCATATCCCAGCCGTTTTACTACGTCTTTCGGTATCTTTAGGACATGATTTTCACATATTTTGGTCAAAGGAGCTGATAAGATAAGACGTAAAATCTGCCCTAAAAAGTGGAATTTTTAAATGAAAATTTTAAGAAAAACCGTTCGTTAAATTAATACAAATACAGTATCCCATCAAACTCTGAAGTTATTTTAGATCTATTATGCATAATATTGCTTATATTTGGGTCAAAACTTGTAGTTTTCCCATAGAAATCAATAGAAAACGGAAAAGTTTTTTTTGAATATTGTTCCCCCCGGAGATACAGAAAGCCACTTTTACTGGAGGTGTATACCCATGATACAAATTTTCTGGAAAAGTCAGGTTCTGTATCTCCGGGGGGAACACTACCCCAGAGACGAAAAACCAAAAAAGGAAGGGGGTGCATTTGTTAAAGAATCGATATTTAAGATAATTAAATATGGAAAATTTGACTATTTTTCCTCCTTAATTCATAAAAAAAACGTGTTCTGAATATGATCAAATGAAATGTACAACAAATAGGAACGAAATAAGCAAACGCGATGTGGATTTCTCCGCTACTGTGTATTTCGCGCTAAAAAGCCTCTATTACAACCGTTACATACAAAATAAGACCGTATTTTGAGTTCCGGATTTCATTATTTACTGATAAGAGGAAACAACACGTTCGAAATGTATTTCTGCTGTACAATGTAGATGTATTTGATATCTTTTAGATAATATTTATCCATTTCAGGCAAAATATTCTAAAATTTCTACTTTTATGGTCGATATTATCAGTTTTATTACCCGAGTACCCCTACCTCTTTGGACCTTCATTTTAGAATATTGGGAGTATTTCATCGAAAAGCAAAACATACAAAAAGTCTTCAAATACATTTTATTTCAGTAATGATTATCTTTTGCCTGCATATGTAGTGTCATGTGAAAGAGATAAGGCACGAGATTTAGGGCTAAAAACGGCCCTTATCTTATCAGCTCCTTACATTGTTTAGATTGAGGATCACTGGCGAGGGTTAGATGCCCGAAACGTGCATGTCTGGTCCATGCTGTAAATTTATCTGCTTTTGATCGAACTTGGCTACATGTGCCCTCGGGGACTCTTGGTCCACCAGGAGTGACACTTACCAAGTGGTACAAATGTTTAACGTCTTCAAATTCATTAGCATCATTTTAGAGCAGATACATTTACAGCATGGATCAGACATGCACGTTTCGGGTATTAAAGAATAAATGGGATTGTTGTTTAAAGTGTCGAAAAATCAAAAGCTTCGATTGGACTCTATTGAAGTGAGTGTATTTCAGATGTTCTAAAAGTTCCTTAGAATTCTATTATATCCAAAAATGTACAAAAAGACGTCTAATGATGGATGGGATATGATGCTACAGGAATCAAGTTCTAGAAATTTTAAGAAATTTTTATGACAGAAATTTTCGAAGCGTTGAAGAATGATCAAGCAAAGTTGATCGAACTTGGGTACATGTGACCTCGGGGACTCCTGGTCTATTAGCACCAAGTGGTACAAATGTCTTCAAATTCAATAGCATAATTTAAGAACAGATAAATTTGCAGCATGGACCAGACATACACGTTTCGGGGACTTAACCCTCGTCAGTTATCCTCAATCTAAACAATGTTATATGGCCATATAGTGTGAAATATTCAAAAATGTACCGAAAGACGTAGCAGGATGGATGGGATATCATGCTACAGGACCCACGTTTTAGAAATTTTAAGACATAACCATTGAACATGTTTTCAAAATAACTACTTGAGGATTTAATCTTTTATCATCATAGGCATCAAAAGCCTTATTCAAAAACGGAGAGGGTGACACCTTTAATAAATCAGTATTAAATGCGAAAACTGAGAGAACACTAATTTTTCTAGACATCACTGATTCAAATCCAAAAGAAATCATGTCAGGAATGGCAAACTCCTACCAGCGACCGGTTACTTTTATAAAACCATCTCTTCCATATGTTGTTTATTTCGAGGTTCGGAAACGTTCCAATGGGAATTCTCATTATTTTGCATTGCCTTCATGACTTTGAGACTGAATAACTGATAGGTACTTTGATGTTTATACCCTGGGATACAGTTATTTCCGAGGATTAAAAATATATCCTATAAATAGCTGTCGAGTAGAAAGGCATCAATCAATATGAAAAAAAAAATTTAATCGCAGGCGAATGGAAATTGAATGTAAAACTATTTTTAAAGTTTTAAATAAAAACTACCCTTATCGTCTGACACCGACAGACGTTGTACAACTGTACGCGTGCAGATACGGTTGTATCAATGTAAAAATAAGAAAAGAAATCACGTTTCATTAAAAATATGGATCTCACTAGAGACTAGTTAAGACTGAGTTATCTAGTACAATACTTAAACTAAAGCATGTTTGGATTGGACAAAGAGACCATCAACTCATCTTTGAATCTGCAATTATATTTTGAAAGCGAGAGAATCCTAGAAAGAGCAAAAATGTCATACCAGTATATGAGACATTGAGGGGAAGTACTGTAAAAACTATTTGTAGGCGAAGTTCTACTGAAAATGTTAGAATACTAACATTTTCTTACCGCTTATGCTAACAAGCAACGGTAATATTGTTTGGCCCCGATGATTGTTCTTATTCTTTAGCTTTAATATCTTATGCGTGTGCATTTATCCTATTTTGCCATTGAAAGATAAGGAGAAGGGGATTCCCAACATAACGACATTATAGTGATAATATTGGAGCATGCACGAACAGAACGAGAATAAGCAAAAATAGACGGGGTCAACGAGAACATTGAGTTAAAGAAGATCTGACGACTATCACAACCGCACTCACAATAGAGCACCAAATTGAGCATGGACGGACCCCTAGCAATGTTAAACGTCTTCAAATTCAATAGCATCATTTAAGAGCAGATACATTTTCAGACATGCACGTTTCGGGTATTTAACCCTCGTCAGTAATCCTCAATCTAAACAATGTAATATTGCCAAAGAGTTTGAAAATTATTATGTACAAAAAATTACCGAGAGACGTAGCAGAATGGGTGGGATATGATGCTACAGGACCCACTTTTTAGAAATTTCAAGAAATTTTGATAACAGAAATTTTCGAATGCGTTGAAGAGACAGACGATCAACCGAAGTTGATCGAACTTGGCTCATGTGCCGTTGGGGACTCCTGGTCCACCAGTAGTGACACTAGCTAGAGATGGGACCAGGTGCCCGGGAGGA
This sequence comes from Pinctada fucata, assembly GCA_028142955.1. Taxonomy (NCBI): domain Eukaryota; kingdom Metazoa; phylum Mollusca; class Bivalvia; order Pterioida; family Pteriidae; genus Pinctada; species Pinctada fucata. The sequence goes on along the minus strand of AP027103.1, from coordinate 59,011,355 downwards.
GTAAGCATCCCCTGTTGGCTAGTCGCACCCGTTGTCGATGTTCATGCATGATTGAGAACCCTATATATATTTATTTATAAGAATAATTTCCAAACAGTGCTATTGCAAAACGAACAATATTGAAGATGGCGATATCGAAATAAATTGATGCGGCACTACCCAAATTCAGAATATTTCAGATAAATGTAAATAAATAATGTATGCTTAAGAGCAATGACCGGACTCGAAGAGTACTTCCACGGAGCACAGCACCAGCTACAATACATTCCGTGCTTGCATTTTGAATGACAAATATAGACAATGACCATATCCCAATACACAGTACAAATGTTAAACGTCTTCAAATTCATTAGCATCATTTAAAAGCAGATATATCTACAGCACGGACAAGACATGCACGGTTCGAATACTTTACCCTCGTTAGTGATCCTAACTCTAAACAATGGAATATGGCCAAAATATGTGAAATGATGTCCAAAATATACCGAAAGACGTAGCAAGATGGCTGGGATATGATGCTTCAGGAACCATGTTTCAGAAATAAGAAAATTTGTAAGCAGAAATTTTGGAATGATGTGTTAAACCGATAATTCAGAAAATCATAAACCGATGGCATATAAAATCAGGATAAAACAGGAACCAAAGCAAACAAAGAAAATCCTCCACCAGATGAAAAGAAGCGAACTCCCAATATTGGAGTGAGACCAGGGGCCCAGGTAGAGTCGGCATCTCAAATCTTGAGTTTGTTCCTTTGTTAAGGTTGTCCTTCGTGTTTATATAGAGCTGTGCTATTGCCATCGTCTGTTTGACCAATTTGCTTTTCTCACGAGAAAATTCTTTTTTAATTTTTTCAAGAAATTGTACGTCTTATGTTTGTAATTTTTGAAATCTGATTTCGGATTTTGTGTTTGATTTTAATTCATTGATTCCAAAATACATCCCTATTACGCGGATTTAATCTAGAGGTCGCATTCTGTCAATATCGATGAGATATAACTATATGCACATTAAAAATATTGAGACTTCCTATAGGATTGTCAAAATTTGAAATAGAATCCGGATATGATGGCCAATGTTGACTTGCAACTCATAAACGTAAAAACCAGTTATGGATATTGAACTACCACACAACAAACAGAGTCAATGAAAATACCCATTAAAATTAGATAGAAAACAATGTAAATAACACGAAATACCACAAATGTAAGGTGGATCACCAGTGTGTTTCCAGTGCCGACTTTTGACGGTCATCCACTGTATTTACCGTATATCAGATGCAGTCCTTATCCGAATTACGTGAGCACACCTTTTTCCCTAATCCGGAAACACAGAGATATCCCAAGACGTGCACCTGTTTCATTATCAACAAAACTTTTAAATGTGAGTAGGCATCCAAAAACACAGGATAAGGGTATCATAAAAAACAACATGTAAGTGAATGTTAAACGTCTTCAAATTCAATAGCATCATTCAAGACCTGATAAATTTACAGCATGGACCAGACATGAACGTTTCGGGTACTAAACCCTCGTCAGTGATCCTCAGTCTAAACAATGTAAAATGGCCAAGAAGTATGAAAATTATGTCCAAAAATATACCAAAAGACGTAGCAGAATGTGTGGGATATGATGCAAAAGGTCCCACTTTTTAGAAATTTCAAGAATTTTTGTCACTGAAAATTTCAAATGCGTTAAAGAGACAGACGATCAACCGAAGTTGATCGAACTTTGCTACATGTGCCTTCGGGGACTCTTGGTCCACCAGCAGTGATACTCACCAATTAGTTCAAATGTTAATATCAGGAGAAATAGGTATACGGGGAAAAATGTGCTCTACTATCAATCACCTGAAAGTATGAAAACATAAATTGAAAAAGCATATGTTGGCAATGATAAAATTATATAATCCATATAATTTTGTCTACGTGTATGTATAAAGGTGACCCTCTTTCTATGCAAATTATTAAAGTTACAAGAGGAAATGAATTTCTATAAATATTTAATCTGCAAATTCCTTTCTCAATCAGTGAACAACAGGCAAACAAGATTCCGAAAACATGCGTGGATCCAGCGGGAGACAGGGGTTCTGGACACCTCCCTGAGTTAGTCGATGATGGGATCCAGCTTTGGCCCATTGCTAATTGAAAGGGGTCTAAAATATATAAAATGCTTTTTAAAAACCTAAAATTTCAGCTCGCTTCGTTCGCCATTTACAATACAAATACACAATTATTTTTTCTGCACAATTCCTTAATAATTTTCAATTTTTTATACTAAATAATTTTATAATTGTCTTGGGTCTCAGGATATCATATTTCCAACAGTCCCTTACTTCATAGGATGACACCTCCCTCAACTATTTCATAGTTTTGTCATTTTTTAAGCAAAAATGACACATCTCTTATATTTTTATTCTCATGAAATATAGACAAAAAATAAAGTTAATTAATACAATTTTTCACTATTTTTAAAATGTAATGAATAATCATCTCGAGGAATTTATTTTTCATATCTAAACAATTTCCGGCTCGCTACGTTTCCGATTCTTCATAAAAATAATTTGAAAGGAAAACTAACAAGATTTTAAATGAGATTCAATCCCCCTTCCAAATCAATCCTTAGTGCACACAATGCCCACCGTTATGTGCATCGAAATTACCTATGCATGTTGGGTTCCTAAAATGTTGGACCCCCTCTGACCAAAAATGCTGGATCCGCGCATGAAAAATCACAAACAGCTTACAAATTCTTGAAATTGAAATTGTAAAAAAAGTATAAAACAGAATTTCCTCACGGGAAAAGAACAATCGGACAAACAGACGTAGAGTGACAATAACACAGCTCTATAGAAACACGAAGGACCACTTTATCTAAAACTGCAATCTCCAGCGTACAGTTCAAATACGGAGTTCATAATAGGGTGTGCTTTTAAAAGCGCGCCGTGCTAATTATCAAAGCTAAAACAAATTCAAATATTTAATAAATAATGTTTCATACCGATATCTAATGTAAGTTATAGTACATGTATTTAAGTAAGTTGGACAAAAAAGGATGCAAAAAACAGTGAGGGTTTTGCTCATTATAAGTGGCGCCATCTTGAATAAATTCAATGAAGGCATTAGATGAACACTAAAATTCAAAAATGCAATTCCATTGATCCTAAACCTGCCAAACATAAGTACTAGTGGAAAATACTTTGCCGCTATTACAAAATAAAAACACAGCGAACACTGAAGGCCACCACATTTAGAAATCATATATTTTGCTAAATTTCTGAAAAAAACCTAGGTCATTTTGATAAAAACATTTTCATTATCAAAATCCATCCTTATAATGCAAACTATTTTTTCGCGGTGTCTTTTATTCGCAAATCCGATAACAATTGCCTATCCGCGGCGTTTATATTCGCGAGTATTGAGGTTATGTGAATAATATAGCTTAGTTCAAACATATTCGAGGCGTTTAATTTTCGCGATACAAGCTGACTAGCGAATATAATGAAAATAAAACGCAAATAAAAGAAGGTTTACAGTAGTTAATATCGAGCTGGCTTCTTAACAACTTTTATTCTTTGATAAGTTCTTTCTTTGCATGCAAAAGTTAAAAAAATGTTCACAATCCCGCTCAATGTTTTCTCAATGAAATTAATGAAAAATATCCTACTTATATTGAAAATATTTATGCAAATTTTACAATGTCTCAGACAGCTAAAAGTAGTAGTTTTCTCAAATAAATGTAAATTTATTTCTCTCTTAGATAAATGACAAAATTCAATTTCGGAGAAGTCGGGGCTTCAGAAGAACACATTTTCCTTTACTCGTACGAAGCTGAATTCATTCAATCTTTGGTCTCTGAAGGGAAAAGATACTTAGCTTCTGACTTCAACTTCACTTACAGATACATAGACAATGTGTTGTCCATCAATAATCCAAAATTCGCGGATTACCTGGGCAGTATCTATCCTTCGGAGCTTGAAGTCAAAGAAACTACAGAGACAAATAATTCAGCATCCTATTTGGACATTATGTTGTCCTACGACACTGATGGTCACATGAACACCTCACTCTATGACAAACGTGACGACTTTAATTTCAGCATTACAAACTTTCCTTTTCTGAGTAGCAACATCCCTTCATCGCCTGCTTATGGCGTGTTCATATCTCAGTTGATACGCTATGCCAGGGCAAGTACCAAATATACGGATTTTGTTCTGAGAGCTAGGCGTCTTTCAGATAAGCTTCTCAGTCAGGGATATGTTTGTGACCGACTAACATCGTCACTGAGGAAGCTCTACGGTCGATATGGGGAACTCGTCATACACTTATGATGTCCCACTTTCCAGAATGGTGGATGATATTCTGTCATAGACCATTTGAACCATCCAACCAAAGATTGTACTCTATATCTTCCAAAATGGAAGTAACCGGATGTGACAGTTCTACCGAACTGAAGCGACGGGTGTTGCATGCAAGCAGGAAATGCTTACTCTTCCTGGGCACCTGGTCTCACTCTCATATCGGGAGTTCGCTTCTTTTCATATGGTGGAGGTTTTTGTTTGTTTGCTTTGGTTCCTGTTTTATCCTGATTTTGTATGCCTTCGGTTTCTGATTTTCTGGGTTATCGATTTTGTGCTGTAAACAGGGATATGGTCATTATGCATATTTGTCAGTCATACATGGTCCTTTCAGAATGTTTGGTCAAGAGAAATGCAGAATCATAAGCAACAAAATAAAAAAAAATGTTATGATCGCTGAGCGATATAGTCCCCTACCGGCGGCATATATTTATGTCCTGCAACTCTGCCTATGAATTACTCTTCAATTAAACATGTATGAGTTTTAATTAAACTTACTGTCAGTGCAGCAGAATATCTCTATTTGTTGCAGGAAAAAGTCTGGAAAACTGACAAAAACTAAATTTTCCAAGACATAAAGGGGCATAACTCCTCGAAAAATAGGTCAAGCGTGACGAAAGTCAAACTTGCTCTGTAACTATCCAAGACCAAGCTGTGTATCAATTTTCATCTGAATATCTCCATCCGTTGCAGAAAAAAGTCCGGAAAACTGACAGAAAGTGAATTTTCCAAGTCATCAAGGGGCAGAACTCCACAAAAAAATGGGTCAAGCGTGACGAAAGTCAAACTTGCTCTGTAACCATCCAAGACCAAGCTGTGTATCGAATTTCATCTGAATATCTCCATCCGTTGCAGAAAAAAAAAACGGAAAACTGACAAAAAGTGAATTTTCCAAGTCATCAAGCGGCATAACTCCACAAAGAATGGGTCAAGCGTGACGAAAGTCAAACTTGCTCTGTAACTATCCAAGGCCAAGCTGTGTATCGAATTTCATCTGAATATCTCCATCCGTTGCAGAAAAAAGTCCGGAAAACTGACAAAAAGTGAATTTTCCAAGTCATCAAGGGGCATAACTCCACAAAAAATGGGTCAAGCGTGACGAAAGTCAAACTTGCTCTGTAACTATCCAAGACCAAGCTGTGTATTGAATTTCATCTGAATATCTCCATCCGTTGCAGAAAAAAGTCCGGAAAACTGACAAAAAGTGAATTTTCCAAGTCATCAAGGGGCATAACTCCACAAAAAATGGGTCAAGCGTGACGAAAGTAAAACTTGCTCTGTAACTATCCAAGACCAAGCTGTGTATCGAATTTCATCTGAATATCTCCATCCGTTGCAGAAAAAAGTCCGGAAAACTGACAAAAAGTGAATTTTCCAAGTCATCAAGGGGCATAACTCAACAAAAAAATGGGTCTCTTCATCCATTGCAGAAAAAAGTCTGGAAAACTGATATTCGGACAGACGGAGGGACAGACGGACGGACAGACAGACCGAGAGGAAACTAAGAGTCCCCTTCGGCGTTGCCGGTAGGGGACTAACAAAATCCACTTAAACGGGGCTCTATATGTTTGAATGGAATATATTTCTTTTCTTTCTTTTTTTTCTTTTTAGTTATAAAGTTTGATCAGAAACCAACTGTAAAAATGTGATTCTTTAATTTACCAACCAAGATACGTACAAGATCATTCTACCAAAGACACATGCTGACAAATTATTTGTTTCAATTGCTGATGGAGGATGAAACCATGATTAACAAGATCCTCGACGGAATATTCTTAAAAGAAAACTAGCATGCGTGCATGCAAAACCTGTTTCATATATTGTCATTCCATGAATATGATGATAATATTAATATTGTGTTATTCATGTCCACTCATATTAACTTTGCATGCCTTCTCAAGTATTGTCTAGATGTAAGTGAAAGGAGGTGATCTCCAACAATACTCGGTGGTAGCACCCACAGCATAACACCAAACCACCTACTGCAAAAACACAAGGCAGACACGCACAGAAATAGACGAAAAAGGCACAAGGAACACCAAATCACATTGAAACATCAAACACTAATGACTACACATAAACAAACGAGACCAACGGCAACTTAGGACGGCAATCTGCCACGCCAGTACCAGACGGTGTGGTTATCCGGATTACGTGCGCACAAGCCTCCTATTTCTTCGATTACTCAGAGATCTCAAAGAACGTACCATTGTGGTGTAAAAAAAACCTCCTCATTGAAAGATTCTTCAGAATTGCACTCTGACTGACTGTGACGCATCCTGTTCGACTGCTTCGCTAGAGACGAGCCACGAACACCTCTCCTCTCTGATTCATGTATGATCTCGCTCCATCCGGCAGAGTAAGGATTATACTTGTCAAAATTTCTAACCGAACACCTGAGTTAAGGTATCCGATGTACAATAGGGCATTTTTTATAGTTAAATGAAATCTATTAGCGTTGGGGCGATGGTGCTAAGATGTTGACCTCCTTTAATTTCGATTATATTTTTATAGTAATGTTTCATTTTCTGAGCCATGGAAAACATGAACTGCGAAGTTATTTGCAGCCGTACATGAGCCCTGTAAATAATTGTATTGTTGAAACAAAGGTAACAATTTTAATACACTGTTTTTTCGAATTGCACAGACCAGGTGAAAACAGTCCTTTTAAGCACCAAATCAAATGGATCATTCAAAACAACCACGTTTGATTCAATGCTGTGCAGCTAAAAATTTGATTTCTTAATGTACTTAATGTAAAGCGTCTGCTGAAATCCCAAAACACCCAAAAACACAGAACAGACACTCACATAAAGAGGCGCAAAAGGACAAGGAACATCAACTCACGCCATAGGACATGAAACACAAAAGACCACACTAAAAATCAACGAGATCAATGTGCAACCGGTGCCGACTATGCTTTACTTCTGACACAGTTGCGGGAAAATATTAAACTTAAGCGCCGCGGAAAACTCACTAATTAAAGGTGAGCTGTTCCATCAAGACAATGTTCCTGTCCCAAGTCTGTCACTGCCATGACTGCCATTCATGACTGTGGCATTCGCCTTATTAACCTGATCTTGTTCCATCAGACTTTCATCTATTCCCAAACCTGAAAGCAGCTATTTTTGGCACCCACTTTCAGTCCGATGATGACGTCATACTTGCAGTGGATGGCTTTCTGATCAGTCAAGATCAGTCAAGATAAGGAGTTTTATAAAACTGGTAATGAGGCCCTTAAACGCCTGTGGCAAAAGTGTATAGACAATGAAGGGGATCATGTAGAAATATAATGCAAAATATATGATAAAATTTCAAATCCTTAAATATGAGGCTCACATCATATCAATGGGCCCTCGTAAGACGGCCATCTGCCTTGCAAGTAGTAGACGGTGTGGTTATCCGGATTACGTGCGCACAAGCCTCCCACTTTAGGTCTCGAAGAACGCAACATTTTTGTGTAAAATAACCTCCTCACTGTAAGATGAACATACAGATAGCATGCGCCCAAGAAACACACAGATTGATATGTAAATGGATATAAAAAACAGAAGGCATACGAAAAACAGTCCGTGCTCTGCCAGCTGTAGCGAGCACATCATGTGATCACCCGAGGAGTCCGACTGACATTCAGAGAGAACAGGTGGTCGGGGCCCTGTCTTCTCGAAAGAGGTATGGATAGGGCCATCATGTATTCCTGTCGTCACAGTCAGGCAGAGTACAATTCTTACGAATGCGCTGGTACAAGGCTGTAGATTGGTCCAGTATCAAGCCGTCTTGTGACGGTATAAAAGGCGTTTGATGATTCTAACACAAAGTCGACGGTAATTCTGTCTACATTTGATCCTTCTTATTTTGTTAATAATGTCACCATAAAATGCAGGTTGTGAAATACCCGAAGTAATATACTCTGTTGCTTGTATGAATCCGAATTTCAGAAGTAGTTGACATAAATTTCAATAAATTTTCAGAAAGACAGTTTGTGAAAGCAAAAACCTTGACCAAAATTTTTCGTGTTAATTTGTAAATGAATATCCAAAACATCAGTACATGCTTCAGCATACCGAAATATAGATACCATACGAAGATAATCTAGGGACATCACCGTCAAGCCAGGGAAAATCTGCTATGTTGAATCCAAAATCATCTTTTTTGTCATACACACTTGTATAAATTTGATATTTTGGTTTCTGTGTTTGTAACGTTTGTCTTTTTCAAATAACGTAGTCCGGATAACTACACCGTCTGCTACTTGCGTGGCAGATTGCCGTCTAAAATGCGGCGCATTGGTCACATTGGCTTATGTGTAGTATTTTGTGTTTCATGTTTCTATGCTGTGAGTCGGTGTATCTTGTCCCTTTAGCGTCTCCTTCTAAGCGTGTCTGCTTTGTGTTTTTTATCGGGTGTTTTGGAGTTTCGCTGTTGGTGCTGCTTCCTAGTGTTGTTGGAGATCCCCTCCTTTGTCTTATATTGAGTCAATTCTTGCAGATAAATAGCACTTTTATACTTTACAAAAACAGGATTGTCGATAATAAGAATATCATCCAAGTACCTAGTAGTACCAATTAACCATTTCAAATCATCATGTTTTCTTTGCTTTTGAAAATTTTGGATAAATTATTTTCCACACGGGTATAAAATAAATCTTCAACAAGAGGCGCACAATTAGTATCCATTGGAATCCCTACAACCTGCTTGTCGAGATTATCACCAAATGTTGTCCAAGAGGAAGGACAAGCAATACACAGGTAAGTACATGTCCATGATTTGTACAATTTGTATTCTGCAGCGATAAAGAAACCCTTCGATTCAGATGCAAAAATATAAGATTTCCCCTCTCGATTAAAACACAATTTTATGAGTTTGGACAATCGATCATTAATTTTGTCGGGAGGAAGCGTGGTGTACATATTAAAAAGTCGTATGAAGAAATCGTATCATATTTTATGAAGAAATCGCATTATATTTTCACTTTGTAAATCACATCCCCTGAATTTTAAATAGACCAAAAGAAGTTTACACCTTTCCTGTTTAGAAAGTTTCACAATATTTCGCCGTGAGTGCTGACATCTAGACAAAATTGTAGTTGAGCAGTTGCTCGAATTAAGTTATGTATTGTTTGTATGGAGACTTGTGCAGTTTTGGTATACAGTATATTGTAGTAATATCCAATTTAGAAATATGGATGTTGAATGAAAAAAATCATTGTTTTGTTTGCACAAAATCTTAGGGACACTTTCATTGCTTTTGATATAAGTATTTGTAGACGAAAGATCCGACAGTACAACTAGACATTTTAACAGAATATTTCTATGAATCCTATGCGCGAGTGCCGCAAATGCATGTGCACGTTTCTGACAGAACAGATTGACATAGTATGTAAAAGTATCTTCTCTTCTCGTATCTTCCCTACGCTAGAGCATGTACTAATAAATTTGATTTTCATTGTAGAAATTTACAAATTATCAAGAAACTGTTAGGTCAAGATTTTTTATTTCACAAACTACGTTAATTTCCGGAAATTTTCTGAAAATTATTGTCTGCTTCTTTTGAAATTCTTGCCCATACAACCAACAGAGTGCATTACTATGGGTATTTCACAACCTGCCTTTTATGTTGACACAATAACAAAATAAGAAAGATCAAAGGCAGACAGAATTAACATCGATATTGCGTCAGAATCATCAAACGCCTTTTATACCGTGGATATAATCCTGCTGTCACCAGACGGATACTTGATTTGGAACTTGACCAATCTAAAGTCTTGTACCAGGGCATTCGAAAGAATGGCAATCTGACTGTGACGAAAGGACTCCATGATGGGTTCTGTCCAAACCCTTTTAGAGAAGACATGGTCCCGACCACCTGTCCTCTCTAAAGGTCGGTCGGTCTCCTCGCTTGATAACATGATTGAGTTCGCTACAGCTTTATTTTACACGCCCCCTATTTTATTTCCATTTACATAGCAATCTGTGAGTTAATAAGGCCCTGCGTCATGCTGCTGTCATGTTACAGTGAGGTTATTTTTTCACCACTTTTGTACGTTCTTCCAGACTTCGAGTTGGAGGGTTGTGCGCACGTAATCCGGATAACCACACCATTTTCTACTTCGTGGCAGATGACCGTCCTAAGTCGGCACCGGTTGCCCATTGGTCTCGTTGGTTTATGTGTGGTCTTTTGTGTTTGATGTTTATGTGTTGTTTTTGGTGCCCCTTGTCACATATGCGTCTCCTGTTGTGCATGTTTTCTCTGACTTTGTGTATGGTTTATCTTGCTGTGGGTTTCCATAAAAAACCGGTTAGTATCGGGGGATTCTCTAAGATAAACGGCAAAATGATGGCATGATGTCATTTGATTGTTATATTTGTTATACTTCTTTAACTCATTTGTGTCACACTTATGCCCTTTGCCGTGTGGAGCTCGTAAAAAAGTTCCCCGCGAGGGGTTTGACAGTAAGTGTTTTGAATATATTTCCCTGACATGGTCGCCATAGCACTTTCTAATAGACATAACGTCAGACAGTGCATGCATTTTATATACTGTGTTCTTTATCGTGCATTAACATCGACGGCGGGTGCGGCTAGCCAACAGGGGATGCTTACTCCTCCCGGGCACCTGATCCCACCTCTAGCTTGCTGGGGGGTCCGTCGATGCTCAACATAGTGCTCTATTGTGAGTGCTGTTGAGATTATCGTCAGGATCTTCTTTAACTTATACGTCGTATTCCGTGGAATCGTTTTGAAAAAAAATATTTTTGTTAAAATTTTACATAAATTTGTCTTTTTAGATTCAGTTCTAGAGAAATGAAAATGAGATTGAAGGGGCGTATAATAAAGGTATTCTACTATAATGGAAAGATTTATATTACTAAACGAAAAAGAACAATGTATAATCAGAGGTAATTCGACCGTTATTCAAGTATTTGAAATGGAAAGGTTCTCCTGTCATTGACTATTTCAATACGACCTACTTCGTCAGCAAAGTTAATTTCGCTCAAATCAGAAACAACAAAATTGTTCTTCTACACAATTAGTCTACTATAGGACAACGTTACAATACACAACGCCAATTACCTTCAAAGATATCTCATTCCGGATAGAAAGAAAACTCTGCCTATCAGTAAAATTAATACTGGATTGAATATCGATTAATGCAAATAAACAGAACTTACAGCACGAATCGTTTTTGTCCCATGAAAGCCGCTTGATTTGTAAAAGAGGACAGAAAGGTTCAACAGAAACCATCTTATAATTATTATGTAGATGATTTATTTCCAGTGCTGTTTCTTTTAAAATTTTCTTGGCTGCAGTCCGTATTTTTAAACGTTTTAGAAGGTTAGGGAGAATTTGATTATTTCTTTACACGTTGTCATCGATGGGAATAGCAAATCGCGACAAAATGGAAAAAGATGTGTAACTTACGTGAGAAAACTGTAAGGTTGAATAATATAAGTAGATTGATGTATTTATGATTCCAGCAGAGCATATTTCTTCCAGTATGCTATAAAGTGCGAAGGAGGGGTATCGTTTGACACTGCAAAACGCAAGTCCGATTATGTGGATAATATTCCTCAAAGTCTCATTTAAGGATGACATTAGCACAGCGGTTCCGTATTAACATTGATAATAAAATAATCATTCCACCATTAAAAGGTAAGAAATCGATCCGATTTACAACGTACTTAATTATCTGTGATAACGTAATGGAAGTGTTTATAAAACAAAACCTGGCGAAAGCTTAATTTGATTTTCTTGAATTCAACGTCAAGGTTGACTATGTGCCGTGTTATATTCTTCTATCTCTAATAGATCAGCGGGAAAACAGTGAAATTGATATTCCATATAAAAGGACTTAAAAATGGGCGACTCGACGACCCGTGAAACCGTGTCTGCGATGGCGTACCTTAACACATCCGCTTATACAGAATTTTCCCTTCATCAAAATTTTGGGATGTCTGTTGATCATTCAAGTGTGAATACGACATCAACAGTGCTCACTGTTCTATACATACCTATATTTATTGTGTCCATAACTGGAAACGTTCTAGCTTTGTTTGTATTGACAAGGGCCACCTCTGCCACCCATATGACGAGAAATATTTACCTTCTAAACTTGGTGTTGACTGATCTCTCAGGTAAGTTTCTGAAAAAAAAACTTCAATACTAAAGATAAGAACTCTTCATTTGAAACATTCAAATTCATATCAAAATCTTGTACAATTTGATTGACTAAGCTCAGTCTGGTATTAGAGACAGAATGTTCTCTTACATACAGAAATACATGTTTTGGTCTAACCCAAGAGATATACCTTCAAAATAGTTTTTTCAAAACATTTTTTCAGTTCTCTTTAGTTCCTGAAAAATGCATGTGGCGATTTACCATTTGAACCGTATACATTTTTCTCTTTTTTTTTTCTCTAATACTAAATGTGTTGAAACAAATATCGGTTGGTACTTGTAGAAATGAAAATAAATTGAAAATAGCGAAAGAATGGTAATCTAAACTTTAAGTTTGAAAGGATTGCCATAACTCCTATTCAAAATTGACGCATCAAATTTACCTACATTCTAGCTTATCTATATAGAAAAGAAACAAATATACAACAAGATTTCCGAGATTAGCATCACATGTCTGAATTATCATTGTTAATTTACACAAAACAAACAAATAAAAAGTATACGTTTAAAGTATGTATCTGAGATGAGAAATAGTGTAATTTTAAATATACTGTTTCAGTTAATTCAAGCTTATAACAATGTTGAATGTGTGAATTCATGATTATAACATTATATGATAAGTAGTATGTGGGAATCCAGACTTATGATAAAGTTGAACGCGCGAAGAACCAAGGTTATTTCTTCCGATTTTCCACTAAAACTGCCATGAACACAAAAAGGGTCAAGGGTACTGCCGAGCCTTGCGTATACTTTATTTAGACTCAGTTAATCATAGAGTCTAATCTGCTTGGTTGATCTAGTGGAAACAAGTAAATGCACGGTATAATTAATTCTAAATCGGTTTAAAAATTTGTTTTTGTCCTTTGATTTTTCATCAGGTCTTCATAAGACGTAGCAAATACATCTTTTACCCCGAGATAGAATGACCGATACTCCTTTAATAATGCGGAAGGGTTCCAACTCTATACCTTCCATACCTTTAATGTAACACATTCTCGAACACCAGCGTAGCTCTAACGTAGCAGGAACTAAAAGAACGTTGTTCCTACGCCAGGCATACGCAGGAGTAACACGAGGAGACAAAATATAAGAAATTGAAACGTGTATCATACGAAGTGGATAAGGAAGGAACGCCGCGGTTACGAATCAGCAACGCCTTGTACGTAGCACGTACACCAGAGGGACATCGCTTGCGATAGTGATTCGTTCGTACTGCCTTGTAAGAGTATTAGCCACGTTCCTGTTTCTGCGCTTCTTTCGTTTACACACGACATATGGAAGCTGCTACGTACGAGTATGTGCTACGTAATTTTAAGTGCAAACTTAAAAAAAAAACCAAAACGCCGCACTCTTTCGTATCAAGAGATCATGCTACGTATCAAAGAAAAGAGTACTCGCTACGTTAGCTGGCGTTGCTAATGCGTTCCTTTCTTACTGCCACATATCCTGATACGCCGTAGATACGTTGGCCGATAAAAGTGTCATAGGGGTTTTACGGTTTTCCATTATACTGTATTTTACTGCGGATATATCTGTGGATTGAATTATTTCGTCTATATATTGAACGATATTTTAAGGAAATGCGTGCGTGATTTTCCAAAGTATATCCTATCCACAAAGTACATTTCATCTGTAGTGTAATCCATTTTGTAACATAGAACTTACCTTCCCGCTCTGTCGCATGAAATAATCTTTGTTTTGACCCTTTATCAATATGACATCAAATGATACTTTGCTATTTTGGAAACATGTAATTTCATCCTAAAATATAATCGAGATTAGAAGAGGTTAACATCCTTGTACCATCCCTCCAATGCTCTTTTGTTAAAATATGCTACTGGATCCCTACAAGAAATATGGAGTCGCGCGCGCACTATTTACAAAGTAGATACACAAATTTAAAAAAAGAAATCAAACTACAGGGCGCTACTGAAATATATTTTGTTGTGTCTTAAATATCTTTGGCTTAAAGCGTAACTGATGAGAATTTACAATCCGAAATAAGTATCAAATTTTGGTTTGAAATTTTACTTAAGTGGCACCCTCACGTTCTATTTTCTATTTTGTTTTGCATCTACTTTGTGCAAAGAGTCCGTGGCTCCAAAGTTCCTGTCGAGTCGATTCAGTAACATAGTTAAATAAAATCTATGGCCAAAGGAGTGTTGGAGGGAAGGTGCTAAGATGTTAACCTCCTTTTATTAAGATATTTTTGAATGAAATGACAAGTTTGCAAAATAGCAAAAGGGACAAAACAAAGCCCTCTTCAGGCGACCTAGTGGAAATAAAGTAATTAATACACTTGAAACATTCAATCGTTGAGAGCGAGTTTAACTGCTCCACACTGCAAAAGAAAATAAGTGTAGATGATAAGAAAATGAATTTGTCCAACTTATTGCCTTCTTGAACAAAATTTCAAACTAATTATAATGCATTAGACACACGTTTAGGATATTTCGTACTTCAAGGGAAAGTGATTTTCAGACACAGGCGAATTTATTCCAGTAGTGCCCTCTAGTTAAAAATACTAATAATCAAGAGAAAACTGTACAAATCGATCATTTTACTGGGAATAAAGTACGACGACTTTTACCCCTTCACAGAGCGATATAATTTAATATAACTACCAGTTTCCTGGGAATTTGGATAATTTGAAATTGTTTGAAGTAAATTTAACATTTTAGCTTTCTCTTAAACACCATTTTTCAGACTTGTATATGGCACTTTTCTATGAAATAGACGTGCTCCTTGAAGCAGTTAACCAATATTTGCCTTGTCAATAAAGAGTCTGCCATATACATTTACAGGATAATATGCGATTATTTTTGTCCTCGGGGTTCATTAGAAGGTTATGACTTCATGGTATCGAACAAACTGTGAATGATACCTATCAACTGGATATTACAAGGAAATTTCTACAGTCATAAAAAAACTACTGATAATTCTTTCTTTACTCAACTATAAAGCCAAAGGCCGTTGTAATTATCTAAACATAAAAGAGCAAACGAATAATGAATACAGAGTAATAATCAACCATTTATTAATGACGACAAAACAACCAACAAATGGATATCCATAGGTAAATCGGTCATTAAAAATATTGAAATCAAAAAGAGGAGGAAATTGAAAGCAAAACGTAATGCCATATTCAAACAGTGTAGTCAAGGTTCCGTAGATGATAGAAAATCTCATCCGTGATAGCAGTCAACGTCAGTGGTTCAACAAAACCAGGAGGTAACAAACACAGAAAAAAATTAATTTGGCGTTTTGTTTGTCGAAATAGATCTCATGTTGGAATAAGCTGAAACACTCCGGACAGCATGATATAGTGTGATAAATTTGCTATTTATATTTTCCATTGACATATTGCTATTTAAAATACTTTTGCATTGATATTCAAAATTCATTCAGGATGTATCCTTCGTTATGAGGTTTGTTTGCATTTCCAAGAGATAAAGGTTTCATTTGAATTTAGACTGGTATTCAATATGTCATTGGACGACGATGATTGTATATACTGTTAACAAGTCCCCCGCGATTGAATGTTTCATGTGTATTAATGACTTTCTTCCCAGCTCTGATGCCTGGAAGAAGCTTTATTTTGGCCCTTTTTTTTGGCCATTGTATATAACTATTTGAAAATTTACCATTTACTTCTAAAGTATCATCGAAATTAAAGATTAACATCCCAGCACCATCCTTCCAATGGACTTTTCGGTCATAGATTCTATTTCACTATGCTTCTAAAAATTTTAAAAAATCAAATTAAATGGCGTTACTGGAATAATTTTGGCTGTGTGATTGAAGTAACACTAATTTACTAATCCTAAACATGTGTCTGGTTTTGAAATTGTTGTTTAAGAAGGAAACGAGTTGGATAACTTCAATTCCCTTCATTTCATAAATGGTAGTTGGTGTTTGGATAAGCTCTTTCAGCATAGTGTATAATTCACTTATGATTTCGGTAATTTATAGAATAAGGATTATGTTTTTGAAAACAATTGCTTAGCTTATCGCGAGTACGGAAATCAGTCTGCTATAAAAGTTGGGATAGAATTATTACACATTCTAAGCAAGCACTTTTTGGGAAGATTTCTAAAACAGATTTTAAATGGGATTGCTTCAATGTTATTATGTTAAAAACAACATTTTCATTTGCATGATATAAATTTGTAGTAATACCTACAGCAAAACAAAATGCAAAATCACATATCACAGATTCTTTTGAGAATTAAGAGGAATAGGTTTGTTTGACCTTGATTTGTAACTTTCTATGCAACATACATAAAAAGATGTGCCCAAATTCTAACAAATCTGTGATAAAATAAATCGGGAATCTTGACACCTCAACTATCCATAAGATTTTCTAAAGGATTTTCCATAATTATCCATAATATTTTTCCAATGTTAAGAAAGAGATTCCCAACATTGCGACGTTCCAATAACAGCAGATCACACACACTCACTTCGTGAAAAACACGAACATGCAATGAATTATCATCGTTGAAACATGAAGCGGACCACAATATATTTAAATAATATCCAGCAAATTCCATTGTAAAAACAAAGTCTGCCAATGAATTGAATAAGTATGGCATCGCACAACCTCAAGATTACTTTAAACATATTTATTCATTCCATATGCAAGTTACATATAATTACAGAAATACAAACAATGTAGGGATCTGAAAAAAAGCGTATCGCTTATTTAAATTCATTTCCCGTATTTAAATTCATTTCCCGTGACCTCAAGATTACATCTTCAAAAGTTAAAAGAAACATTTCTCCTGGTCACAAAATGAATGTAAAGGCTCTATTTTATCAAAGAGATAGTATATGTTCATGAAAATAAACATAATGTGATGAAAGCAAGACAAATATGGACGATGACCATATCCCAATACACAGTGCAAATTCGATAATTAAGAAAATCATAAACCGAAGGCATACAAAATCAGGATAAAACAAAGCAAATAAACAAAAACCTCCACCACATGAAAAGAAGCGAACTCCTGATATGGGAGCTAGACCAGGTGCCAAGAAAGACTCATCATCTCTGGCTTGCATGCAACACCCGTCGCTTCAGTTCGGCAGAAATATCATATCCTGTTATTTCTTTCTTTTGGCTTGCCTTAAATTGAAATAGATGCCGGATGTAATAAACACTATCACATGATCATTGCAATGTACGATGAAGATACAGAAATCATACCATAACAACATGAAATACAAAGAAAGTACTGCCACAAGTTAAGTTTTACTAGGTTCCGACAGCATTTTTTGAGGGGGGGGGGGGGTTAAATATGTTTATATGAACGTATATTTGGTTTCTTTTGATCTTGCCATCTACAAAGAATTTTTTTCACCAAAATCAAATGCTTTGGTTGTTGATGTAAGGTCTTGTTGCAATGAATAATTGCTCTCGGAGGAGGTTTTCTTTAGTTTTCACGGAGTCTTGTCAGGACATCTTGCTTTTTTAGTTACGACCTGTGCAATTACTTAATTACTGTTTGATTCTGCAGCATGAGATAGACCTGGAACAGGTAATAACATCCTGACGCAATTTAATACAGAATGAATTCAACTGATTTCCTATCAATGTCTCGATTATCTTTAACAATTCGTTAATCTAATTAGAGTTCAGAATTAACGTTCTAAGGACGCCCTAGTTCCATCATCAAGGATGTATTAAAACGGAAAATGTAATTTACCGCTAAGGAGAAATTACATTATAATGGTTTAGCTTAATCAACTTGATATATTGTGGAATGGCTATGTAACCAAGATGAAAAGTTTCGCCTCAGCAGTAATGTGTTTATGATTTGGATGATCATAGGTTATTGATATTTTACCACGGAGAAACCCGATAGAAGATTGCGTAAAAGCAAAGATATTACAGGACGACCTTTTATGAAAGGTGGTTTATGGCACTTTTGTGTCATATCATTTTACATGATGACATGCGATCGGACTTTTATCCTCTTTTCCATGATTTCCTAAAGGATGCAGGATGGAATTCTCTTTACAGTACAGGTTGTATTAATGTTCTATATAAGATTGTGTTATCATTAATCTATCTTGCAAAAGGATGTTTTGGAAATGATCACGTTTCTTAAGCATTATTATCAGTTAAGGAAGAGAAAAAATGACGTACGACCAATTTCCATGACGACGTTTAATGCAGAAGGGGAATAACAATGTTAACTTATCACATGGATCATTGCTGGGTAGTAACAGATAAAAATACCACAATGTCATGAAACAAATCGCCGAAATTGACATTACATAAAATTGAAACAATCAAATGGGACTTCAAAGCCGACTTAAGAGCCAACAATAAAAGGCGTAGTCGAATAAACACACGGTAAAAATTCTCAAAAAGTGTTACAGAGTTTGTTACTCTAACTTTCACATAAACGATTATATAAGAAATATTAATCTGTCGTGCTTGTTTAACCGATGTAACTTGCATTGATATGTGTTTAAAATATCGTTAAGCATACAGAATACGAAATTCGATTCTTTCTGTTACAAGGGAGAGTCAGACATAGGAAATTGCCTTTCAATTATAACGGAGACATGAAAATTTGACGCAAGTAAAAGAAAAGAGGAAATCTCTAGCAACACCCGAATGGAGCTTCCACAGCAAAAAAAAAAAAAAACTCCAGGCAACTCAAGTTTACGTTCCGTTACCCTACTCTACAACATCACTACCAAAGACTTGCTGCCATAAAGCAAATCTTAACGTAACGCTGCTTTGACGTCGTAGTTACTTTAGGGCAGGATTAATCTTGCCATTTCGGAGTCTATGGTAGAGATTGTTTGACTGTAAGGAGGAGACAACTCTGTTCGGAGAATGCCACAGCAAAACATCCCATGTGGAACATAGAGCAGTCATGCATTACAAGAGACATAGAAGGGAACGAAATACAACATAGAAACATTTCACACAAAAGACTACATATAAACCAACGATACCAATGAGCAGTCGGTGCCGACATAGGACAGTCATCTGTCTTACCAGTAGCAAATGGTGTAGTTATCCGGATTACGTGCGAAAAAATCCTCCCACTTTTCAGGGTACATAGATGTTTCAAAGAACGCACAATTGTAGTGTAAAATAACCCTTATCTGTAAGCCGGCCATACACCAAAATGCAGGGACCCAAGCGCCATCCGAATCGTCAAACGGACTTCTCGTTCCGCGTGCGCGTAACCAGGACTTATGGTGATCGCCGATTTGACAAACAATCGTTCACGCTATGGTGCAGCTGATGAAGACAAACTGTCTTACATCTTTTTCAAAGGGCTTTAAGACATTCCTGTTCGAAACAGCGCCTATTATTTGACTTTTGTGCAGGAGTTTGTGTCTCTGAACGTTAATCCGTTTCTTAATAAGACAGTGTTAGACAAAGGGGAAGGGCCATGAGACCCCTAAATCGGCCCTCGATTTTTCTCTAGAAATACATTTCATTTGAAATACTTGCTATCTCTTATGAAAATACACGTATGTTTACCGCTTTTAATGAAAAGAAAAGAATCACCAATTAAAGTGCTATTTAATAGTAATGACGTCATGATGTGACGTATACTCTTGACTGAAATAAATACTTTTCTTCAAATTCATAGCGTCATTTAACAGCAGATAAATTTGGAGCATGGACCAGACATACCAATTTCGGGTACTTAACCCTTGTCAGTGATCCTCAATCCAAATATTGAAATATTGCCAAAGACTTACAGAAAGGCGGGGATCTCCAACACTAGGCTGCAGCACCCACAGCAAAACCCCAAAACACCCTATCCAAAAACCCAGAGAAGACACTAACAGAAATAGACACAAAAGGGACAAGTAACACTAATGAGTTAAAGAAGATCCTGACGATAATCTCAACAGCACTCACAATAGAGCACAAAATTAAACATCGACGGACCCCTAGCAAGCCAGAGGCGGGACCAGGTGCCCGGGAGGAGTAAGCATCCCCTGTTGGCTAGCCGCACCCGCCGTCGATGTTTATGAAGCATGGAAATGAAAATATATATAATTCATGCACTGTCTGACGTTATGTCTATATAGAAAGTGCTATGGCGACAATGTCAGGGAAGTATATTCAAAACACTTACTGTCAAACCCCTCGCGGGGAACTTTTTTACGAGCTCCACACGGCAAAGGGCATAAGTGTGACACAAATGAGTTAAAGAAGATCCTGACGATAATCTCAACAGCACTCACAATAGAGCACAAAATTAAACATCGACGGACCCCTAGCAAGCCAGAGGCGGGACCAGGTGCCCGGGAGGAGTAAGCATCCCCTGTTGGCTAGCCGCACCCGCCGTCGATGTTTATGAAGCATGGAAATGAAAATATATATAATTCATGCACTGTCTGACGTTATGTCTATATAGAAAGTGCTATGGCGACAATGTCAGGGAAGTATATTCAAAACACTTACTGTCAAACCCCTCGCGGGGAACTTTTTTACGAGCTCCACACGGCAAAGGGCATAAGTGTGACACAAATGAGTTAAAGAAGATCCTGACGATAATCTCAACAGCACTCACAATAGAGCACAAAATTAAACATCGACGGACCCCTAGCAAGCCAGAGGCGGGACCAGGTGCCCGGGAGGAGTAAGCATCCCCTGTTGGCTAGCCGCACCCGCCGTCGATGTTTATGAAGAATGGAAATGAAAATATATATAATTCATGCACTGTCTGACGTTATGTCTATATAGAAAGTGCTATGGCGACAATGTCAGGGAAGTATATTCAAAACACTTACTGTCAAACCCCTCGCGGGGAACTTTTTTACGAGCTCCACAGAAACTCACGCCATAGAAACATAACTCACGCCATAGAAACATATAACACAAAAGACAACACAAACCAACGAGGCCAATGAGCAACCGATGCCGACTTTGGACGGCCATCTGCTACGCAAGTAGCAGAACGTATGGTTATCCGGATTACTTGCGCACAATCCTCCCACTTTTCCGACTACCTAGAGGTTTCGAAGAACACGCAATGGTGGGATAAAAGAAAAGACCCTGTTGCAGCACCAACCGCAAAACACCCGATTCAAAAACACAAAAGACGAGCATAGTTTGAGAGGAAAAAGAGACATATGACATGTAAACATCAAACACAAAAGACTACACATAAATAGACGAGACCAATGGGCAACCGGTGCCGACTTTTGACGGCCATTTGCCACGCAAGTAGCAAATGGTGTGGTTATCCTGGATTACGTGCGCACAACCCTCTCACTTCTCTAACTACCCAGAGGTCTCGAAGAACGTACAATTGTGGTGTAAAACAACCTCTTCACTGTAAGACAAGACCGCAATAACTTCCTCACTGTATGATGAACATACCAAGACAACATGACGCAGGGGCCCAAGAAAGACACATGTGGGATTGCAAATGGATATAAAAACAGAAGGCATACGAAATACAGTCCATGCTTTGCCTGCTGTAGCGAGCTCATGCATGTGAATACCCGATTTGTCCGACTGAGATTCAGAAAGGACAGGTGGTCTGGACCCTGTCTTCTCTAAAAAGGTTTGCACAGGTCCCGTCATGGAGTCAAGTCATCAATGTCAGTTAGGGTGCAGTTCTTAAGAATGCGCTTGTACAAGGCTGTAGATTGGTCCAGTACCAAGCCAAGTGTCCGTCTGATGACAGAAGGATCATATCCACGGTATAATAAGGGTGTGATGATTCTAACAGAATGTCGATGGTGTTTTTTTCTACCTTTGATCCTTCCTATTTTGTTAATTATGTCACCATAAAATGCAGGTTGTGAAATACACAAAGTAATATACTCTGTTGCCTGTATAGATCCGAATTTCAAAAGAAGTTGACATAGTTTTTGTAAAATTTCAAGAAAGTCTTTACAATTTTGGGAAAGCGAAAAACTTGACCTAAAAGTTTCTTCGTAATTGTAAATTTTGAAAAAAAAAGTTATGTCCAATAAATATCGAAAGATGTAGCAGGATGGATGGGATATGATAATAAGGACCTCTTTTAAGAAATTTCAAGAAAATAATGTGAACACAATTTTCTAATGCGTGTGAAGAGTTGATCGGACTTGGCTACATCACCAGCACTGACACTCACTAAGTGGTTCAAATACAACACGTCTTCGTATTCAAAACTGCTTTGAAGGACAAATTTCCCTAAACAGGTCTGCGTAAATTCCAAATTAGCTTCTTAGGGGAGAGTTGTAGTCTTTGTGTTAAATGTTTTGACATCGATTTTAATGTTTTGTACTTTATCGCCCCTTTGGTGTCTATTTGTTTTACTTGTCTCCTTTGTTTTCTCTTTTAGATTTTTCGGGTATACTTTGGGTCCTGGAGTCAAGTCTTATCTCCTTAGTCACACACTGATATTTGCGTTTTCAAAGTTTACTTGTAAAACATTTGACTTATAACGACTTTTCAAATTTTACACTTATCCTTACCCATTTACTCCTCTACCTTTTACCTTTACAATCTCCTTTACACTTAAACAAATATTATTTACCGTTTTAGTAACACATTGGTATTGAAATATCATTGCTGTTCAAAATTAGCGTGAACAAAGTTAAACGTCTTCAAATTCAGAATATGGCATCATTTAAGAACAAATAAATTTGCAGCATGGACCAGACATGTACGTTTCGGTTACTTAACCGTCGTCAGTGATTCTCAATCTAAACAGTGCAATATATGGCCAAAGATTGTGAATATTACTATGTCCAAAAATGTAACGAAAGACGTAGCAGGATGGTTGGGATAATGCTACAGGACCAACGTTTTAGAAATTTCAACAACTTTTGAAAACAGAAATTTTCGAATGCGTTGAAGAAACGATCAACCGAAGTTGATCGTTCTTGGCTACATTTGCCCTCGGGACTCCTGGTCCACCAGCAATGACACTTACCAAGTGGTGCAAATGTTAACTTTCAAATTCAATAGCATCATTTCAGAACAGATAAATTTGCAGCATGGACCAGACATGAGTCTTCCATTTACGCTTATTTTTGTGACTTATTGTCTTGTTAGGTAAGTGTCTTTTATCCTCCTTTGAGAGTTGACTGAATCGCACAATGATATAAGTAGTCGAGTAACCTTTAATATACTGTAATATAGTTCTACTCATAATCAAATGACAAAGAAGGAACAATAGTTATTGATATTTCTAAAATTGATACAGATGAGGTATTATATGAGAGAAATTACTTCAAGGTTTTCTAAATTGCATGAGTTATCTAAGAAAAAGTAGGGCATGTGCTTTCAAATATTTAGTTATCTTATGTAAAATTAGAGAATGCGTTATTTGACAATACAGACGATTGTAAAATCATACGGAAAAAAATGTTTTTGATTTTATTTTTTTTGAAGATGGGTATTTTTTTTCCATCAAAGGAATTTCATTTGAAGTAGATTTTTTTCAAATACATGTACGAGGTTTCTTGCCATTTCCATTATGAATTTATGTTGTGTTTTTCTAGAAGCAAATTATCGTAGTATTATTTTCTTTTATCAAAAAAAAAAGAAAGCAAAAAAAATAAAGAGAGAGAGAGAGAGAGAGAGAGAGAGAGAGAGAGAGAGAGAGAGAGAGAGAGAGAATAAAATGTTGAAAATAAGAATATCTCAAGCAATTACCCTCTGCAAAATGCAAACAATTACACTGACTACAAACATGCCGAAAAAAGGCGGTCAGATTAGTTTAAAAATAAATTTGCATGTTAAAGGAGTAATGAAAAGGCAATTTTCGGATTTTAGTTCTTGGCAAAACAAGACAGTTAATAGGTTTGTTAATGACCGTCCACCTTCTATGGGCTTGATCAATTTCTGTAGACGGTCAGAAACAAACCTAAAAACTAATTATTTATTTCATGAAGAAATTTGCTTCATAATAGCTGTCGAATCAATGTTAAGATCAATCGGTCAGGGAAATTTTAAAGGAGATTAAAAACAAAACGAATCAAACTGCCCTTTCTAGACTTACTTTACTGGGAATTTTCTTTCACCGATTCGACGTATCTTCCTTTATAAGGAATATGAACGAAAACAGGAAAGCCCTTAAAACCATCAAAGTCTGGTATTTGATTTCAATGAGTCTTAATCTTACCAGAAAAGGCTTATAGCCCCGAGAAAAGACAGAGCCTGGAGATTTGTCAATACTTAGCAGAGACAACCACTTTTGAACTAATTACCGTGTCTAATAAACATCAGAACACTGATAACTTGATGTCGCCTTCCGACGTAGGTCTCAGAGAGATGAAAGATCCTTATCTGAGAACCATCTAATGCTGAATTACAAAAAAGCGGAAAAGGAAGGAAGGAGAATGGGATGGGAAGATGAGTGAATACATGACGTATCGAGGACGAGAAAAAACCCAAACAACTAGAACTATACCTCCCCCTCTCGAAGTGTTTGCATGCATGAACTATGGTACCCTGCCTTATATACTCTCTTACCATCCCAACAAATAAGAAACGCACCACCTAATCTTCATTTTATAAAATGTATTATTCAATCTATAGGTATTCTATTCTTTTCCATCATAAATCCTAGGTATACGAGTGATTTATTCTGTCAAAAGCCAAACGAATGCGTCTGCATGATCAGACACAGCGCCATGATAAAGACACTTGGTTCAAAACGCAACGTCATAAAATGGCTTTTAAGAATTCCGTTCACTTTTTAGAAATGATTAAAGCTCTTAAACCCATCCAAATTGATATAACAGACATTGCGATTTGATTTTTCAATGATGATTAACAATTTTCTCTGAATATAAATTCATTTAATTGCTTCAAATGACGTCATCAAACAGAAAATCTAAATTTGAGAAAAAAACATCCCAAACATCAATTCATTTGAAAATGAAATCCTTGGTTTTATATTTTTCGCTCTTAAATGTGCCGCAAAGCACAAAATTACCCTACTACAACTAATATCTGACCTTTTTTCTCAAGCACAATTTTCAGAAACAATACCTCAATCTTCACAGGTCATTTTCACGTGCATTTCCAAAGGTTTTGCACGTTATTTTAAAGCTTTTTTTTTGTATTCATTTGATTATTTCAATGCGATGTTAAAGATAAATCTGCGATATATAAATAAGAATGGCTGTGTTTCGTTGGGATAAAAATTGCACAATATTGATCTCTTTATTGTAAAACATACCCCAATATACGGAAATTTCCACTAAGACATTCAATTTTTAGATTTATTGGAATATTTTGACTACATTTGAATAGAGAAACAAGTATTCATCTACATTTATACTGAAAATTTACTGAAAATGGTCAAACAACAAAATTTCAGAAGGATACCAAACCTGCGCCCATGCAACAGAAGCTAGAAACAAGGTGCTTTATTCAGCACTATCATTGTGATATATTGCGAAAAAATCATCGAAACGTCTTGTATCCTCGGTAATTCGAGTGCTGGAAAAAGAAACTATAATCAAGTGTCTAACTAAATATTTATAATCAATTGAAATAAAATCAAATGTCAAACTAAAACTATAATCAAATGTCAAACTAAATATTCAACATCAATTGAAAAAAAAATCACTATGTAATATGATGTGCGTTTTTTATTTGTCGGGTATATTACACATTAAAATGATATAATCTAATGTAAACTATTTCATTCCTTGTTGTGGGAATATTTTCTATGTATCTTTGTCGGTAATCTTCAGTGTTCCCTGTATTTCTATTTAAAATGTAATGTAATAGCACATTTCACAAGAAAGTATTAAGTTTGATAGACTTTGGGATATACGGAATTGTATTTTTGAATTATGGTGTAATACGGAAGTGTTCCAACTCTATACCTTATCGAAGGTTTACACATCTTATTTCGCCGCCTACAATGGATTTTGGTATTTTTCATGAAGAAAACTTAATTCAGGGCCAAAATGCAAAAACTTGAATTTTATATCGAGAGAAAACATGAGGTTGAACCTTTTTTTTCAATCCTACATTGTACTTGGATATTGTATTTTCATGACTCATAAGATATTTGAACATGTTTAAACGATGCTAGTTTATTCATCAGTACCACTAACAATAAATTACATTCTAACACTGGACTTAGGAAATTGTTTATTAAATAAAGTAGTCCAAATTGTGTTATTGTCTCTGTACTTATTTCTTTCTTCTCAGAGAGTTTTGTTTTTTATATTTTTTTTTCAAGAATTCGTAAGCTTACTTATTTTGATTTTTGGAATCTATGTTTGGGTGTTGTGTTTAAATTTCTATCACTGATGTATGAATTTCATATTTAAAGGTCATGACTTACTTTCTCAATGGTCGTTCTATCCTTTCAATCTAAAGAAAATTAAAGCTTCATTTTTTTAAAAATAAGAAAAATAATCAACTCTTCGTTTTGATAACGAAAACAAGTATATTATGTTAATGAGGTCAAACTCAAAGACAATAAATTAAATTCTAAGTTCTATATTCAGGGCCAAAGTGCGTCCCCTTATTTTTACCGCGAGAGAAAATAATAAGCTCGAATCAATCTTTTCAATCCTACTTTGATACTATTGCTTGAATTTTGAATGTAGAATGACTCATGAGATATTTGATTATGTTTAAACCATGCTAGTTTATTCCTCCCTTTTTAACAGTACCACCTACACAAGACATTTGCCTATCAAGTGTTAAACGTCTTCATATTCAATAGCATCATTCAAGACCAGATAATTAACAGCATGGACCAGACATTGATCCTTAATCTAAACAATGTAATATTGCCAAAAAGTGTAAAATTATGTCCAAAAAAGTGTACCAAAAGACGTAGCAAAAAATTTCAAATGCGTTGAAGAAACAGACGATCAACCGAATTTGATCGAACTTGGCTACATGTGCCCTCGGGGACTCTTGGTCCACCAGCAGTGACACTCACCAAGTAGTTCATATGTTAAACGTCTTCATATGATGATTAAGGACATTTTTCAGTACGACCTTTCCAATTGACCGTCTTTCACCAATTTGGACATTACCGATTTTTCATGTTTCTAGTTAGCATTGCGGTTGGTGTTGTATGCAGTCAGAGGACGCTCACTCCTCTCGGACACCTGGTTCTGCCTCCATTCCGGGGTTCGCGATTGCCTTATGATGGAGATTTAAACAATAATGTCATATTCCCCTAGAGCCTTGACGCCTGAACTATGATTGGTACTTTTCTGGGAATACTTTCATATATTTAAGTCCAAATCCTCTTTTATGCAGAGACATTCTTTTTTAGACGTATCATTAGTATATTCATTGGTTATTCATGGATGTTTGACACTGCTTGTGCACTGACTTGAGCTTTTGTAAATTTGCTGATAGTCAATTCAGTAATACGGAAGTGTTCAAAATCTATGCCTAAATTTCAACCAATCTAATTTGCATCAGACACGTATTTCGGGTATTTAATCCTCAACAGCGATGATTAAAACTTCCATGTAACGGGGAACGAGTATAACTGCTCCACACTGTAACAGGAAATAGGTTTTTATGTTAAACGTCTTCAAAGTGAATAGCATCATTTGAGAACGGATAAATTTACAGCATGGACCAGACATGCACGTTTCGGGTACTTGACCCTCGTCAGCGATCCTCAGTCTAAAGAATGTATTGTGACCAAAGAGTGTAAAAGGTATTAAATCAAAAATGTATCGAAAGACGTAGCCGGATGAGTGGCATTTGATGCTACAGGACCCACCTATTAGTAATAGGGAAGTGTTCCAACTCTATACCCTCAAGAAATAATTCTTCAAAGTTTAAAAAAATTTATTGAGAGCAGCACTTTAGTATCCATCATCGATCGGTGACAGCAGTCATTTGATCACCTGTTTATGACAAACGTTACGATTTCAATTTCACAATCACAAACTTCCTCTTCATGTGCAGCATCATAACCTCTTTACCTTCAAATGACGTATTTATTTCACAACAAATACGCTATGCAAGAGCATGTTCTAAAACGAAAAGTGAATTTTGAGGGCAAAGAGGCTCGCCAGTAAGTTGCTTGCCCAATGTAATTTAGGGGAATGGCTTAAGGTGTCACTGAGAAAGTTCTATGGTCACTACAGAGAACTAATTGCTCATTTCGACATTTGTCGATCAATAATGATTGGTGACATTTTGGATGAGACCTTTCCAATTGACCGTCTTTTACCTATGTGGACATTTTGACAAGTTTTATCTGCACTCGTGGAGGGTGTTGCATGCAGTCAGAGGACGATGCCAATTATATGAAACAGTCAGTAATCTGCCTGCTTGACCGGCTTATTATTAGTCCCCTACCGGCAACGCCGAAGGGGACTCTTAGTTTCCTCTCGGTCTGTCTGTCTGTCCGTCCGTCCGTCCGTCTGTCCGTCTGTCCGTCTGTCCGTCTGTCCCATTTTCAGTTTTCCGGACTTTTTTTCGCTGTTGTTGCATATATTGAACTCATTTTTGGTATGTGGATATATCTCAATGTGATACAGATCAAGTTTGAGTTTGCTTTCGATTGACCTAATTTTACAAGAGTTATGGCCCTTGGACTTAGCAAATTTTATGAAAGTTTCAGTTTTCCGGACTTTTTTCCGCTGTTGTTGCATATATTGAACTCATTTTTGGTATGTGGATATATCTCAATGTGATACAGATCAAGTTCGAGTTTGCTTTCGATTGACCTAATTTTACAAGAGTTATGGCCCTTGGACTTAGCAAATTTTATGAAAATTTCAGTTTTCCGGACTTTTTTCCGCTGTTGTTGGATAAATTGAACTCATTTTTGGTATGTGGATATATCTCAATGGGATACAGGTCAAGTTTGAGATTGCTTTAGATTCATCTATTTTTACAAGAGTTATGGCCCTTGGACTTAGCAAATTTTATGAAAATTTCAGTTTCCGGACATTTCTTTGGTTCTATTGCAAATAGTGCACTGATTTTTTGTAAATGAAGACATCTCAGTGTGATACAGACCAAGTTTGAGTTTGGTTTCCATTGGCCTATTTTTACAAGAGTTATGGCCCTTGGACTAAGCAAATTTCATGAAATTTTTAGTTTCCCGGACTTTTTCATGCCTGTTATTGCAGATAATGAGCTGATTTTTTGTATGTGAATACATTATAGTGTGATGCAGATTTGAGTTTAATTTAGACTGACTAATTTTCATTAGAGTTATTGCCATTGGATTTAGCAAATTTCGTGAATTCAGTTTCCCAGACTTTTCTTTTCTGTTGTTGCAGAAGATGAACTGATGAACAGAAATGCAAGTCATAAATTTATGCCGCCGGTAGGGGACTTATATCGCACAGCGATCATTGCATTTTTTATGTAAAAAACCGAGGAGTCGGACAGACATTGAGGGAGGACAGGTGGTTGTTGCCCTGTCCTCTCAAACGATGCTTTGACTGGACTGATTGAGAGTACAATTCTTTAGATTTGTCAAGTTCCATGCTGAGTGTCTATATTGCTACAGCAAGATATTGTTCACGGTACAAAAGATTTCTAATACATTATCGCGTTGGAAATTGTAAGTGAAGAAATATTTGAGTTGAGTACCGAACAAAAGGAGTACATGTAAGTTTTGACACAAAAAGAAAATAGAAAGATAGATGAAATATATCAAGAAAAAAAAGGGGACAAAATTTTAGATTAAAAAAACCCCCAGGCATATGGCATATTACTCATCCATGCATCTCATACAGGTGCTCAAAACTCATCATTTGCCGTGACTATAAACTTTACGACTCACAGAAATTTTAATGTTCATTTTTGAAAATGAATACCTAACCAACTGAAGATATAAATATATACTGATTGCTTTTGGATGCAATACATGAATATAATCAAAGAATAAATACAGACTTTTATGACTCAATGAACTTTATTGATATTTTATATAGACAACATTAATAGAATATACAGATTATCCATTACTCTCCGTCTTAGAGATAAAGTAAAGGTAATTGATGTTTTAAAATAATGTTTTATGTCACTAGGTCGAGTGGGAATAATATGAGTTGTTGATAGTTGTGTTTTCATCGTGAAAATTCTCTGATATGCTTTACAGATGCAAGAATATTGTCTGGTAATGCCTCATTAGCTACCAAAAATTACAAGACGTTTTGTACAGAAACTGATGAATTATGATTTGCACATAATATCTACAAAGAGCCCTATCCTCTCGTTTATACATTTGTGATGATAAGATGATAGATGTTGTATTTTCACTGTAATATAGTAGTATGAAATTAAACACTTTTAAATGCGAAGACATTGCTTAATTTTTCATGGTTCTATCGCGTTTTCACTGAAAAAATAATGATTATTTGTCATTAGGAAGAGAAATAAGTTTAACGATTAGTTATTGTCATTTGGAAGAGAAATCGGTTGTTTGCATCAATATTATAACAATAGAATTCACACATTCCGTACGGAGTAAGTAACAACCATCTCCTATATGCGTCCTAGTGTCCCCTTTTTCAATGAGATTTAGAGGAAAAGAGTGAGTGTACACAGACTACTAAAAACCTTGAAGAAGACCTATCTGACATTTTTAATATCGAATTTTATGCATTTTATTTAAACATCTGAAATTATATCGCTCTCGGACTGAATATAAAAATATTTCGCCCAAAATTAAGAATATCAGCGACGAGGAGAAAACGTATTAATTTCGATGATGTCATTCAGTGCAGTTATATTTTCTTAATGAACCTTATGTGTGGGAATAATCAATGTAATTTTACATTTCCATCTTATAGCAAGATAAGCGGAAAGTGACTTCAAATTAATGAGAGTTGAAAAAAGAGAGCCCTATTTATGAGACAAAATAGTTTTCAATCACATGTTCTTGAGAAAATACGACCGAGAAAACCGGCAATGGAACGTATGACTTGGTATCAGAAAATCATATGGGCAATAGTGCCTGTCAGTACGATGACAGGCAATGATCCTCTTTTGCGACAGTACTGATAGGAGATATCCATCCATTTCATCAGTTTATCGTAAAAATGGCTGCGAACAGCAACCCTACGATCCCTGCTGTTATCGAAGAATGACATCGTCAATTTTGTTCTTTTTTTTTATTTTTGAGAGTACATGCATGTGATTTATTGTAGTCAGTTAATGAAAGTAAAGCTCAAAACCCAAAGTCAGAATCCAAAAATCAACATCAAAAGGCGTGCAATTTCTTAAAAAAAACATAAAACTCAATAAGAGCTTTCCCACGAGAAAAGAAAATGTGGACATACAGACGGAGATAATAACACAAAAACGAAGAAACACAAAGGACAACACCATCAAATGAAAAATCTCTAGAGACCATTGCAAGAACAGAATTTATTGATCTTGGTGCTGATGAAAGCGTTGTACATGTATTAAAAGTAGTTAATTTAAACTTTATATTTCTTTTCTTTTCTGTGTTTTTCTTCTAAATAGTTTATTCTCTTTTGACTATTTGAAATGGGGTATTCCTCTCAGGCTCTGTAGGAACTCATTCGCTTAGACATTTTTCTTTCGAGTTCAAGTAAAGACATTGCTAGCTAAAAGTACCTATCTCAAACTTCTAGTAAGTAGGAGATGCTTACTCATCCAGCACCTATTCCTTTACAGAAAGTTTTGTATGGCCATACGATTTTCCCCTTCATTAGTATACACATTGATAGTGATTTTTGAATTCTGTTTAATTTTGGTTTTGTGTGTTGAACATTTACTCCCTCGCCAATACCTGACTCAGCTCTACCATACACATCCAATGTACTAAATTCGCCACTTTTGGTCATGCATATTATTCTGCCATCAAAGTTGTTTTCAGGCGGAAAACCTCCCTCGATTCACTTATTTAGATCATAGAAATTTTGTGCTCTCCTAACGTTAGACTTCAGCTTACCGTAAAACCGAGTTCTTACCTTGATTTTAGACGTTTACCCAACCCCTTCCTGAACTTGTACAAGCCTTTATGCTTATATAAACCCGGACCGCTAGAGATAGTCCTGGTTCTACTTTTAGGGTTACATGAAGGCATCTATCTAATTTAACTCATCAAAAGGTTTTATTTACAACGTACCTTCCTTTAGCAAAGTCGAAATAACCTAGGGGTGAACTTGAATTGATACTTTTGCCTCATTGAGAAAGATTTCATTTTTGATATCTATGGTAGTTTTTCCATCTACATTAGGTTAGGTATCTTATACTTTCTGGAAATTTTACAAAAATGAAATTCAATTTCTTTTAAAATTTGGATCTATACACGCAACAGAGTATCTAACTTGGGTATTACTCAACCTGCCTTTTATGGTGATATGATAAACAAAATTAGTAGGATTAAAGGTAGACAACATATCCATCGAAAATACGTCAGAATCATCAAACGCCTTTTATACCGTGGATATGATCCTAATGTCACGAGACAGCCAAAAGGCTTGGTACTTGACTAATAAACAGTCGTATACCAGCGCATTCTTGAGACTTGCACTTTAAATTACTGTGACGACGGGACTCCATTACGAGCCCTGTCAAAACCTCTTTAAAGAAGACAGGGCCCCGACCACCTGTCCTCACAATGTGAGCTCGCTACAGCCGACAGAGCACGGACTATATTACGTACGCCCTCTTTTTAAATCCATTTACGTTTTCATCTCTGTTGCCTTGCTCCCTGCGTTTTGCGGTCTTGTTTGTGCGTGGTCATTTAACAATGATGAGGTTGTTTCACACCACAATTGTACATTCATCGAAATCTCTGGGTAATCATAGAAGTGAGAGGGTTATGCGCAAATTTGCAAATGCCCCAACAAGAATTATTCACCAACGAACAAACATAATCAAGTGAAATACCAGAAATAGCTCAAAACTCACGTCCAATACAATTGACAATGCACGTAAAAATTATCTTTCGAGAACAAGGTATTGTTTCTGGAAACTGCCTGCGAAAAAAAGCTAGATACTACCTGTAGTAGGGTACTTTTGTGATGTGCGACACATTTAAGGGTGAAAAATATCAAACCACGGACTCAATCTTTAAAAGAATTGATGTTTGGGATGTTTTTTTCAAAAGATTTTTATTTGATGACGTCATTTGAAGCGATTAAATGATTTTGTATTCATTGAACATCGTTAATCATCAATAGAAAAACAAATCACAATGCCTAATAAATCAATTTGGATAGGTTTAACAGCTTTAATCAGTCCTAAAAAACGGACAGAATTCTTAAAAGCCATTTTGTGGCATTGCGTTTTGAACCAAGTGTCTTTATCATGGCGCGGTATCTCATCATAAAGATGGATCCGTTTTGCGGTAGACAGAATGAGTCACTCGTATACCAACGTTAGGATACTTTCGATGCTGTAATTCTTTGTATGAACCATTCCCGTGGAAAATTAGGGTGTCTAATATTAATATTGGAAGTGTTCCAAATTTTTACCTTCTTGAAGAAAATTTCAAACCATTTTTTTTGCATCAGACACTTGTCTCTCATAGTGAATCTTCATCAGCAGTGATTATTTTAGAAATGCCGAAGAAGTTCTCTGACTCAACAAAATGAATGGCTTCTTCTCGTCTCTTTGCTATTTTAGCACAAAAATATGCATATTCTGAATAAGTTCACAAACACGTTGAATTAGATAAACCTTATAATTGACTTTTCTCGGTTTTATTTTAGATCAGTCGCTATGTTATGTTTACTTATAAGAATTTTTATGACATTAGTTGTCTTTTATTTGTTAAAACAAGCAGGAGCAAATCAATATGGTGAAGAGTGGGCGATTTCTGAGACCAATTCCATTAATAAAGATCGACCACTAAAAATCGGGAAATTGACTATTAGACAGTCATTTATTGAAGAGGAACATCTACAGGAAAATCAAGGACAAAATCTGACCTCAGATATCAAAGAGTACAATCTGCTTAATTTATCTGACTTCATCACCTAGAATCCTTCTTAAAAAGTCCAGCTCTTGTCCTCACTTGCAATCTTAGCGTCCAGATTAATCCTTAAATAAGGTTATTTTATAAAGCCTGATTTTTCCTTTGCTTCCGCCTCACGTCACCTTACAGCCCTGGTCACAACCCATCGTGTGTTTAGAGAGGCTACGTGCGCTACGTTTTTTGAAGACGCAAGGAAGGAAGGCAAGAGTACGAAAGAAGTGCGTCAACGCACGTCGCACCTACGGTTATATGGAGTGATTACATGCATCATATGCTGCGCATGTGGCAAGTATGTCGTTCGTGTAGACAACGTGAATGCAACTTGCTTATAACGTACGATCTCCGTACGTCTTCCGCGTTATCGTATGGGTCATGTACTTACACGTGCTGCTAACGCACGGGTTCCTCAACCCATTACGCGACAAGTGCGTTGCATGTACTTACAACATACTCACAACATACGTGGCATACTTCTTGATGTATCCGTAGACCGAACGCAGCGAAAATTCTGCATGCACTAAAACTGTTACATCCTGTCTGCGTGTTCCCAAATCCACACGGAGGCCGTACGGATGTTTAACGTCTTCAAATTCAATAGCATCATTTAAGAACAGATTAATTTGCAGCATGGACCAGACATGCACGTTTCGGTTACTCAACTCTCGTCAGTGATCCTCAATCTAAACAATATTATATGGCCAATGTGTGTGAAAAATACCACGTACTGACAACGCACAGACACCGTTCGGATCCCCAAAGTTTGCCTACGTTTTTTCACGTAGACAACACGTACTTACACGTATGGCGGCTTGAGACAAGCGCTTTAGGGAATGCTGTAAGGAAAATTAAAGTGACCGTTACTTAAAAGTCATCAATGTGTATCACAATAAAATAATTTTCTTGTCCGGTCCATTTAACTTATATATTCACTGAATTCAATTCATAATCATCTTGCACAGACTGCTTAATCTTTTCCGCGTAAGATTATTGGTATCTGCGAATCCGCCATGCAATTGCCGCTAGAAGGATGCAAATAGAAAAGAAAGAAATTACAATATCAAATTCGGAACTATACGTTTTAACAATTACAATATCAAATTCAGAACTATACGTTTTAACAATACCACCAGAGAGCAGATATTTTTTTTTTCAAATTCGGGACTAGTTATGTTGTAACATAGAAACACTAGAAGTTCACTGTGATGTTGATATTTGTAGATCGATCGTCATAATAATGGCTTCATTCCTAAGATATACAAGTATAGGACTGCCTGCAAAAGAATTATAATAAATCCCAACTTATGAATAAGACCATAATGATTGCTGTCTTTGACAAGAAACACGAGAACGACGGGCTTACGCAATACAAAGCGAGTGCAAGAAGTTGATCTGGATATGATGACGATTGCTCATTAGTGCAGAGTAAAGAGTGAGTGATTCATAAAGTTTTGAAAGAATAAAGTGAGGTTGATGTACAATTTGATTTTTTTTGTATGGTAGACGCTACTCGTTGCCTTTCGAGTATGAAATTGTATGGATTCAACACGCAGTATGCTATTGAATTTTAAGACGTTTTGCATTTGTACCACTTGATGAGTGTCACCAAGGGCACATGTAGCCAAGTTCGACCAACTTCTGTTGATCGTTTCTTCAACGCACTCGAAAAGGAATTGTAATGTTAAGAGCTGTAATCTACGCAATTTTATCTTGGGATACCACAGGCCGTAATAGCGCCTGGTATGCGTGCGTATGTGTACGATCTGTGTATTGTTTAAGGCCAATATCTTTCATACTTTTTTGGCATATTACATGGTTTAGATTTAGGATCACTGATGAGGGTTAAGTACCCGAAACGTGCATGTCTGGTTCACGTTGCCAATTTATCTGTTCTTAAATGATGCTATTCAATTTGAAGACGTTTACATTTATATCTCTTGGTGTCACTGCTGGTGGACCAGGAGTCCCCGAGGGCACATGTAGCCAAGTTCGATCAATTTCGGTTGATCGTTTCTTCAACGCATTCTAAAATTTCTGTTATCAAAATTTCTTGAAATTTCTAAAACGTGGGTCCTCTAGCATCATATCCCACCCATCCTGCTACGTCTTTCGGTACGCTTTTTCGACATAGTAACTTTCATGCTTTTTTGGCATATTACATTGTTTAGATTTGAGGATCACTGACGAGGGTTAAGTACCCGAAACGTGCATGTCTGGTCCATGTTGCCAATTTATCTGTTCTTAAATGATGCTATGCAATTTGAAGACGTTTACATCTTGCAGATGCACAGTCATGTCAAATTTCTAATTTTAACCATTGTAAAACTCAAAGAGGTTGCAATAAGATCATACTTTCTGTTATACAAATTTCTGTTATCAGAATTTCTTGAAATTTCTAAAACGTGGGTCCTGTAGCATCATATCCCACCCATCCTGCTACGTCTTTCGGTACGCTTTTTCGACATAGTAACTTTCATGCTTTTTTGGCATATTGCATTGTTTAGATTTAGGATCACTGATGAGGGTTAAGTACCCGAAACGTGCATGTCTGGTCCACGTTACCAATTTATCTGTTCTTAAATGATGCTATTCAATTTGAAGACGTTTACATTTATACCACTTGATGAGTGTCACTGCTGGTGGACCAGGAGTCCCCGAGGGCACATGTAGCCAAGTTCGATCAATTTCGGTTGATCGTTTCTTCAACGCATTCTAAATTTCTGTTATCAAAAATTCTTGAAATTTCTAAAAAGTGGGTCCTGTTGCATCATATCCCACCCACCCTGCTACGTCTTTCGGTACACTTTTTCGACATAGTAACTTTCATACGTTTTTGGCATATTACATTGTTTAGATTTAGGATCACTGATGAGGTTTAAGTTTCCGAAACGTGCATGTCTGGTCTACGTTGCCAATTTATCTGTTCTTAAATGATGCTATTCAATTTGAAGACGTTTACATTTATACCACTTGGTGAGTGTCACTGCTGGTGGACCAGGAGTCCCCGAGGGCACATGAAGCCAAGTTCGATCAATTTCGGTTGATCATTTCTTCAACGCATTCTAAATTTCTGTTATCAAAAATTCTTGAAATTTCTAAAAAGTGGGTCCTGTTGCATCATATCCCACCCATCCTGCTACGTCTTTCGGTACACTTTTTCGACATTGTAACTTTCATACTTTTTTGGCATATTACATTGTTTAGATTTAGGATCACTGATGAGGGTTAAGTACCCGAAACGTGCATGTCCACGTCCACGTTGCC
Organism: Pinctada fucata; assembly: GCA_028142955.1. Taxonomy (NCBI): domain Eukaryota; kingdom Metazoa; phylum Mollusca; class Bivalvia; order Pterioida; family Pteriidae; genus Pinctada; species Pinctada fucata. The sequence continues at coordinate 58,973,656 of AP027103.1, read as the reverse complement.
AATTTATCTGTTCTTAAATGATGCTATTCAATTTGAAGACGTTTATATTTCTACGATTGTACCTATATATTTCACCTACTATGTCAACAAATTTCATTCAAAAATTCACTGTACTTCCAGAGATATCGCAGGTACCATTTCTTCGGTGACCTAGTTTTTGTTTAATCGAATTTAGCGTGTCCGTTCCAGTCCTAGCTCGGTGTTCAGTCAGTGCATTCTATTTGCGAGATGCGACAGACCAATGCGCTATGAACATTGTTTGTGAATTCTAAACTGATTTCTATACCTAGAATTGCAATGTATGCCCGTAACTCCTCGTTAATCGATTAAACACTCGATTTGCTACGATTTGAATATCAGCGCTTGTCATTTTATTTTCATAGATCGCACTGAATTGGAATAAGTGATCTGATTGGACGAAGTTTTACAGTAGCGATCAGAACAAAACTACGGTAAAATTTCGTCCAATCAGATCGCTTATTCCAATCATTTTTTTCAGTATATTATCAAATCGTATTTCTTTTACATCTACCATAATTCCATTTTCTAAATACTTTGTGAATGTTACCGAGAAACATTTGAGCATTTTTTTCCATGATTGACTGGTACTTCAGTCGTCAACGCTAATTGTTAACTTTAATTGCGAGGGATTGTTTAATTATCATTACCCAAAAGTAAAATAAAGGAATTTGTAAGTGAAAAAGTAAAAAAAAAAAAAAACAAACAACGAATATTCTTATTAATTAATTTTGAAACTATTAATATAGAAGTTTTAAATTATTTGCCGAAAGCAAATTACTAATTCTCTGTTAATTTCAAATCTTACCTTCACCCCACCTCCCAATCGCATTTTCTTTAATTGTTCCCCTCTTTGAAACACAACACCGCTTTTACAGAGAATTTGTATCATAAAAATACACCCAAGGTAGGAGTGGTGTTTTGTTTCAAGGGGGGGGGGGGGGGTATGTGTGTCCTTGATTCTCTACATTCTATAGTGTTCCTTCTCATTGGTAAAGCTGTTTGTGTGATTGATTTGCGTCGTATCCGTCATTTGTTATAGCATTGTGTGAGTGCAATCCGCTGTAGTCAAAGGGGATGGTCTTGTTGGCGATCTTCTCCTTATTTATGTATGTTTTATCTTTTTGGTTGAAATTTATCTCCTTGTTGAACATATGTATTTCTCCTCTTCGATCGTAAAGTTTTTTTTCTTTCTTTAGATTAAGCGCATTGAACAAGAGAATTCAACAAGAGATTGGTATAATTGGGAATAATGACCAAATAGAATCATATCTATTTGGAGTTTGCAGCAAAAACTTATGGAGAAGGATAAAAGCAATTATGCAAAATACCGTATTTTCGATTTATATTCAGTCATTAGTTTTATAGAATTATATTAAACCGATTATTGATAAAATAACATGAGATTTGTCGAAATATAGTGGTGTATATACTGCATTAAATCATTACAACAAAACATATTATTATAAAATGCAAAAGTAGAAATTTCAAGGTATTTCATATTTTAACGATTAATCGCTTAACAGTAATAAATAATATGGATGGTCATAGCATTTATCATAATAATCAATAACCTGAAGTAAAGTATCCAATAGGGGATAACTCTCAGAAATATAGCAAATCATACACACATCCTTGAATGTCAATGGTTGTCTGTCATGAGCGTACTGATGATGAATATGTTGGTAAAGTGCGCAGTTGGCACACTGACATTACATGTATATTCATCGGACACAAATAAAAACTCATTTCATTGTCATATCTGAAACAGTGATTAAAAAACTAAACAAGAAAACTGCCTAATAAATGGAATCTGGTGAGCGACTCACTTTGTTCTTGCAAAAACATTTGTGACGATTTAAAGGAAACGTCCACAATGTTGAAGGATATTTCAGAGTGGATCAATCCAGAAGTCCAAACTTGACACATTCACCAGTTTTGATTTTTTCTGTAAAACTGCATTTACGGTTTTCACTAGCAACAACAAGAAGCTTCCTTTCCCTATGGACCCCTATAAATTCACTAAATCCTTTGCGGAATATTTTATTTGCTTTATTTGGTTCTATACTTTAAACCTACCTAATTTTGTATACCCAAGGAATATTATTTTTGATACTGATATTTTGATTTGCATTTGATCTTAAGTATTTGATTCTTTATGTTAGCAATGTTTTAACGAATTATTTACGATTTCCACTTCGAAGATGACGTACATTGAACAAATAATATCTTCGTAATTGTAACCTTTTAAAAATTTCATATTGACAAGGTTTTTGTCCGAACTCTTGTGTAATGCAGAGTTCCTAAATAAATCACATATCTTATCAAGAAATATTTAAATAAAAATGTGAATAAGAATAATGAATGAAGTGTCATTGTTTGACAATACCGCTACACACTGATAACACATTTACTAAATGTCCGAAAAGAGTGTTCATGGAGAATTGCATTTGTACTTGTAACAAAAAATGTTCATTCTTCATAGTACTAGTATTTCAAGTTTAATCATTTTTCATCTTACACACAATAATGTAAAGTTGTAAACCTCTTCAATTTCCGACAATTCATTTTATTTTCTAATAAACCAAAAGGTTTTGCAGATTGGTCCATATCACTCCAAGACATTCAAAGTGGGCATTGTATATATGTTCTCGCATTGTGCTAGCTAGAACACATTGAGTTATATATTGTGGGTTGCTTGGTCTTCAATAATTCCTTTGCTTATTAGTGTTTCACGGTGATCAGGCGCTTTATGTTGGAAAAATAAACGGCGTACGTAGCAAAGATCACTGCAGTACGTCATAAAAGCCGTCCCTTACAAATTTGCATAGAAATGAAAGGATCGGTTTTGTTCCTTTCACGCAGGATTATATGCGCTACTAAAAGACTAGGTCGCGGCGTTCTCCTTGATTACATATAAATTATCTCATGGAAACCAAATTAATCTCCAGGATTGTTGACTTGACTGATTTTTCGCTTAATGTATGGTATTTGTCTTTTTTACGTTTCTCGAACAGTGGCAATGAATTAATAAGAGAGAACAAAAGATGATCATTTTCACAATTTAGATTGTGATATATCATCCTTATCTATTATATTAAGCTGCAAATGATAATGTAATAATAGAATATATATTCCAATATTGGCAGTTACATAAGGAAATTAACATGTTTCTATCCGTCGCCTTCTTGAACAGCAAATCAGTATTAAACGTCTTCAAATTCAATAGCATCATTTAAGAACAGATCAACATGCAGCATTATCCAGACATGTGCGTTTCGGGAACTTAACCCTAGTTAGTGATCCTCAATCTAAAAAACGTAGCAGAATGAGTGGGATATGATGCTAGAGGACCCACGTTTTAGAAATTTCAAGATTTTTTGATAACAGATATTTTCGAATGTGTTGAAGAGACAGACGATCAACCGAAGTTGATCGAACTTGGCTACATGTGCCCTCGCGGACTCCTGGTCCACCAGCAGTGACACTCTCAACCAATTTTAATGTACCAGACACGTGTTTCGTATAGTAAATCCTCACCAGTGGTACAGGTACTTCAAGCCAAAGTGATTTTCTGTAGCGCCCTTCAGTTAAATCTCTGAATTTTGTGCATCTATTTTGTAAAGAGTGCGTGGCTCCAAACGATCTCGCACGAATTGACTAGAATTTAGCCCAGTTAGCAAATAATCCTCCGGGATTACTATAAGTATTTTAATGTGTTTTATTATACCTCTACTGATTTTTTCCTATATAAAAAGAGACTCATTAAATTTAACTAAATCCCTGAAAATCGCCTGATAAGACTATTTCCCTGCAAAGGGGTGCGTTAGTTGAGAAGACTATTTCCCTAGGGAGTTAGTTTCAAAATGGGGCGGAGCTTCTTTGGGGGTGTGTCAGTATCAGCCAATCAGCGCCGTTGAAGGTTGATCGAATGATGTGAAGGTTGATCGGATGATGCTATCAATACGCGAGCAGAGTAATCCGCCTCCTATCCGCGTAGCACATAAATTGATACGCAATAAAATAAAACAATCAAAAATTAAAGATGTATGAGTATGATAAATGATGATTCTGTTTATCTAATCATCAAAATTAATATTTTCCGTTACTCAGTCATTCAGTCGAGAAGGAAAGGCAAAATCATTCGAATTTCCATTGGAATCATGTGAACCTAAGAGATATGTTTGTTTCAGTATAATGTTTGTTTCTGTATGCCTAAGAGATATGTTTGTTTCAGTATAATGTTGTTTCGGTATAATAAAACAGTTAAAGTATACCATTGAGGGAGTTAGCACGATTCTGGTTCCCCTCGACCAGACCTACTTCCCTCGGCTTCGCCTCGGGAAATAGGTCTGGTCTCGGGGAACCAGAATCGTGCTAACTCCCTCAACGGTATACTTTAACTGTATAATATAGATACAGTAGATATAAAAATCATAATCTATAACATTTACTGATAATTTCGTCAATAACACGACCTATTGTACATAAATTTGAACCGGGGACAGTATCATCTCCCTGTTTTCTTGCAACGCCAGACAGTTAATCCATGCAGAATATCCTGTGAGTTAAAGTCGTTGTTTTGGACGGTTCTATAAATCTAAAATAACCTCCGACATGTAAGATTATGTAGGACGAGATGTTACAATGTTAAATATTTTAATTGTAGCGTCCAAACAATGTTTGCATTTACCACGTTGCATTACCAATGCTGTATGTACATCCTTTGTTTTGATAATGAGTTGAAAATATGATGATTTGAAATGTTTCATTCGAGCGCGACGAAACTCACCACACACCAAAGTGATCGTGTATAAAAACATGATATATCATTCAAAAACTGAACGTCGCGTTTCGTTCGGATGTAGTTCGTTGGCCAACAACCGTCTGTTATTGGTAAAGCTCTATTGGTACTTCTAGGTAACTCGATAATATTCTCACTATAGACAATCCTGTTTTTGATGAGTATAAAAATGCTATTTATCCACAAGAATTGACTCCTATGTTAAACGTCTTCAATATTGACAGTTATATAAGAAAATTGTCATGTTTCTATTCGTTACCTTCTTGAACAACATATCAATGTTAAACTTCTTCAAATTCAATAGAACAGATCAGTTTGCAGCATGGACCAGACATGCACGTTTCGGGTACTTAACCCTCGTCAGTGATCTTCAAACAAGGCAAACATTACGTACACAGATACACCATCTTTGGACCTAAAGTTCAAAATTGTTAATGAAGATATTCATACAAGTGTTTATGACAAAAGAGATGACTTTGGATTCAACATAACATTTTCCCTGGCTTGACGTGATGATCCTAGATTACCGTCATACGTTATCTACATTCACAGCTCAACTGGTATGCTAGAGCATGTAATTATGTTTTGGATTTTCGTAGTAGAAAGGAGCTGTTAAGATAAGGGCCGTATTTAGCCCTGAATCTCGTGACTTATTTCTTGTGTATGGCGAATCGTATACAGAAAAACATGAATCATTATTGAAATATAATGTATTTGCAGAACTTTTACATGTTTTACATTATGTTAAGGAACGCTTAAGGTTGTAAAATTAAGGTCGAAAGAGGTAGAGGTGCTCGGATAGAAAAACCGATAATATCGACAAAAAACGTATACATTTTTGAATATTTTGTCTAAAATGCATTAATATAAGCTAAAAGACATCAAATATGTCTACATTGTGTATCAGAAATAGATTTCGAACATTCTACCTCCTTTAATCGGTAAATAATGAATTCCGGAACTTAAAATACGGTCTTATTCTTCATTCAATGGCTACAATGTAAGCCTTTTAGCGCGAAATACACATTGACGGAGAAATGAACATCACTCTTGCTTATTCCGTTCCTAATTCTTGTATCTTTCATTCAATCATATTGAGTACACAATGTTTGATAGATTAAAGAGGAAAAATAGTCAAATGTGCAATATTTAATGGTCAAAAAGATCGATTCTTAAAAAATGCACCCCCCTTTCCATTTTTAGTTTTTCGTCTCTGGGGTAGTGTTCCCCCCGGAGATACAGAACCCTACTTTGCCAAAAAATTTGTATCATGGATACACATATCCAGTAAAAGTGACTTTCTGTATATCCGGGGGGAACAATGTTCAATAAAACTTTTCCGTTTTCTATTGATTTCTATGAGAAAAAGATAAGTTTTGACCCCAAAATTTGCAATATTATGCAAAACAGATAAAAAATAACTTCATATTCTGATGGAATGCCGTATAGGTATACATTTTACCAAAAAAAGTTCTTGAAATTTCAATTTTTAAAATTCCACTTTTCAGGGCTGATTTTACGCCTTATCTTAACAGCTCCTTTACAACTTACTTTAAGGTAAAGGTTTTCACTTTCACAAATTAGTAAAGACTTTTTGGAAATTTTACAAAATTATTGTCAACTTCTTTTGAAATTCGGACCCATACAAGCAACAGAGTATAATACTTTGGGTATTTCACGTTCTGCATTCATGGTGACAAAATTAACAAAATAAGGAGGATCAAAAGTAGTCAGAATTACCATCGAAATTGCCTTTTTTACCGTAAATGTGATCATTCTGTCACATCCATCTGTGAGTATTTGGACCTCTGCGTCATTCTGTCTGTATGTTCATCTTACAATGAAGGGGTTATTTTAAACCACCAATGCACGTTCTTCGAGACCTCAGGGTAATCGGGAAAGTGGGAGGGTTGTGTGCACGGTATCCAGGATAACCACACCATCTGCTGTTTGCATGGCAGGTGGCCGTCCTAAGTTGGCACCAGTTGTCCATTGGTCTTGTTGGTTTATGTGTGGTCTTTTGTGTTTCATTTTTCTATGATGTGAGTTGGTGTTCCTTGTTCCTTTTGCGTCTCTTTCTGTAGGTGTCTGTTCTGTGTTTTTGCATTGAGTGTTTTGCTATGGGTGCTGCAACCGAGTGTTGTAGGAGATCCCTACCTTTCTTGAATATACCAAGTATAGAGAAAATCATAAAAATCCATGATGTCCTATTTCCAAAATATTTTGGAAGTGAAATTCAAAAATCTCCTAGTCTAATCCTAGATATTAAATTTACTTATTTAAAAAAACATTAGTGTCTGCACTTTCATAAGTTGTCGTTAATTTCCAATTTCTCTGCTTTTCTGTTTTTGTCCATTTTGTGTTGGTTTCTCCAGCCGGCAGAGCGCGGACTGTTTTTCGTGCACCCTTATACTATTGAAAACTTGTAAAATAATCATCTGTGCTACTCGGGCCCCTGTATTTTACCGCCTTGTTCTTGTCGTCATCATACATTGAGGAGACTATTAACAGCAATTTTGCGTTCTTAAAGACCACTCGATAACCGGACAATTGGGAGGGTAGTGCAGAAGTAATCTGGGAATAACACCATTTCCTACTTACGTCGCAGATGGCCGTCCTAAGTCGGCACCGATTGCTCATGAGTCTCGTTGATTTATGTGAAGTTTTGTTAAGTGTTTTGATGTCGTGTTTGATGTTCCTTGTTCCCCTTGCGTCTCATGATGTGTTTGTCAATTCTGTGTTTTCACGAAGGAGTGTTTATGTGTTATAATGTGGCTGCTACTACCGAATCTTGTTGGAGGGGTTCCTCCTTTCTTCTCATTTGTATTATTTCCCACCGGTTGTTTCTAAAATTGTTTGTTATGTAGCATGTCCATTGATTGTTCCTAATCTGTATTAAAAGTACTGTCGCTATCCTATCTTGCAGGTCTGTTCCATTGTAGTCAATGCAATGTAGTTTGCCCCTATTTCATTCGTGATATTTCTAAATAAAATAATGGGGTCAAATAATTTATGGTGTGTCTTTCTCGTAATTGAAACAAAATAAACAGATTTTATCAATGGCATCATTACAAATCATAAAGTTATATTGATACCGACGAGCAATCCTTCTAGAGATCTGTGCTATCTAGAAGACATCTACAAACATAAGTATTATAGTTTTAGGTATATGTTGAAATGGTTAAACGTCTTCAAATTGCATGAATAGCATCATTTAAGAACAGATAAATCGTTTCGGGTACTTAATAACCCTCGTCAGTGGTTGTTCGTACATAAAGATGTTCGGCTTCAATTCATACGGGGGTGTTTTTAAGACGACCTTGTCGTTATAGATTTATTATTGTTCATGTCACTGATCATTTGAAATACAAATGTACATGGCAATTGTTTATCTTAAAAATATAAAAGATTGCAAGCGAAAACAAGTGATGAAAGTAATTTTTATTGACTTTCAGTGGCATGAAATGTAAAAACCAAACTTTTGAATAATTTTGTTAAAACAGAATAAAATCAAATAAGAGCGTACTTTGACTTATCTAAATCTTGGATAAATAAACATTCCTATGTTAATTGATGATGTAATCAAAGTTGCTTGAACGACAGCATGATAAAATGAGATCTGATTCGCTTAGTAGTTGACATTTCCTACGGAATAATACAGCATGGGGTTTCTTAATTAAGAGGTATGTGCACGTCATTCATTTGTTCACTTTTTAGAAATGTTTTAATGTAATTCGTCCCAAAAATGAAGTAAAAATTGATGAAAATTGAAACTACGTTAAAGAGCCTTCTAAAATGTGTTTTATGATCAATGATAGATTTTATAGATTACGCGAAACTCCGTTTTTGTGACGTTTGTTTTGTCAGGTCATTTGCTTTTAGATGATTCTTCTAGACAAATTCTATTAATTTAAATTCAGGAATAGCCAAGAGGAAGAAGAGGATTGGTAAATGCTATAAACATTTTTGTAAACACCCAAAGAATCTCAAATCTGCTACCAGAGAAGGACTTCTGAACAAAACAAAAAACCAAATCGCGGAGAAGACAAACATGCTTTCGATAAGGAATTCTTTTATCAGAGGTGCTAATCCTTTAAGAGAAATTGAGGGCCAAAATTCAGTGAAGTCTTCTACGTGAGTTTTTGAATTATTTCGAACTAACTATTAGATAATAATCCTATAATAAAAATTTACACCAGTAGAATAGATAACATCTCCTCAATAAGTCGTTCTTTGCTGGCTGAAGCATCCTTAAGCCCTAAATTAAATTTCTGTGTAATAATGATATCCATCCACAGGGGATGAGTCATGCGCTTCACAAAGTTTTTATTATGTTGCTATTTTGACCTTCGACATATGACCTTTTTTCAAGTTCATGACACACCCGTAGGTTCTAAATAACATTTTTTTGAAACATTATTGAAATCTATCCACAGGGTTAGGAGTAATGCACAGGAGCTCGATGCCAACGATCCACAAGAATATCCGCCCCCTACTTTCCTTATATTTAAAGGGCATTCACTATCCATATTGAATGAAATCTAACAGCCTCGCTTTGTGCTTGTAGTGTTTCTCATTATGTTAAAACTGCCTGAAAAGTTATAAAACTTTTATATCAACGCAATACACCCTAAACCTCTGTAAAATAGGCTATTTTCTTAACTGAAATGTCGAAGTAGACCGGAAGTTTAGAAATAGATACAGAGAGGGGATTTCCCTATCTTGAATTGAATATCTTTTTGTTATAAATTCTTTTCTATGATAAGGTCCATATTCTTTGTTGAGGAATTGTAAAAAATCGATCTACAAATGTTAAACGTCTTTAAATTCAATAGCATAATTTAAGAACAGACAAATTTACAGCATGGACCAGACATGCACGTTTCGGGTACTTAACCCTCGTCAGTGATCATCAGTCTAAATAATGTAATATAGCCAAAAAGTGTGAAATTATTATGTCTAAAAATGTACCGAAAGATGTAGCAAAATGGTTGGGATATGATGCTACAGAACCCACATTTTAGGAATTTCAAGAAATTTTGAAACAGAAAATTTCAAATGCGTTGAAGAGACAGACGATCAACCGAAGTTGATCGAACTTGGCTACATGTGCCCTCGGAGACTCTTGGTCCACCAGCAGTGACACTCACCAAGTAGTTCAAATGTTAAACGTTTTTAAATTCAATAGCATCATTTAAGACCAGATAGATTTACAGCATGGACCAGACATGCACGTTTCGGGTACTTAACCCTCGTCAGTGATCCTCAGTCTAAATAATGTAATATGGCCAAAATGTGTGAAATTATTATGTCTAAAAATGTACCGAAAGAAGTAGCAAAATGGTTGGGATATGATGCTACAGAACCCACATTTTAGGAATTTCAAGAAATTTTGTAACAGAAAATTTCAAATGCGTTGAAGAGACAGACGATCAACCGAAGTTGATCGAACTTGGCTACATGTGCCCTCGGAGACTCTTGGTCCACCAGCAGTGACACTCACCAAGTAGTTCAAATGTTAAACGTATTTAAATTCAATAGCATCATTTAAGACCAGATAAATTTACAGCATGGACCAGACATGCACGTTTCGGGTACTTAACCCTCGTCAGTGATCCTCAGCCTAAATAATGTAATATGGCCAAAAAGTGTGAAATTATTATGTCTAAAAATGTACCGAAAGATGTATCAAAATGGTTGGGATATGATGCTAACATAAAAACATTTCTCACCAAAAAATATGCCGTTAATTGATATGTCTCGTGTATTGACATTTTCTTTTCTAAATTTACCGCGTCCTTAATATACTTGACCAATCAGAGAAAACCTTTCCGAGTTACATTACGTATTTCCGGTCTACTTCGACGTTGCACACGAAAAAGATGAGTCCATTCTGTCATCGATCACGTTTAATAGCTTGTTTACGATGGTTTGCGATGCAATATTTCGAAGTTATATACATTTTTGGAAAGTTTAAAGATAAGAAAGGATATAGCAAATACGATTTCTTTTGCAAAGTCGATCTATTTTGTGTAATCATTTCGATCAAGTTGGCCACTATATTTCCGAAATGAATCGTGATTTTCCTTGAACATTGACTAGAGAGAGAGAGAGAGATTGGAAGGGGTGGGTGTCATTGAGGGTTGTTGGCATCGACCTCCTGTGAGGTAATGCTCTGGACAAGGATTTACTAATGGTCTTTATTGACATTGACCTTTGTTTATGGTCATGACACACCCTTAGGTTTAAAGGAACATTTCTGTGAATGTATTATTGAAATCCATTCATGCTCTGGACACAAGGATTTACTAATTATGTCTATCTTGACCTTTGACTTTGGTTAAAGGTCATGGCATACCTTCTGTGAAATATTATTGAAATCTATCCAAAGGGGGAAGAGTTATGCTCTGGACAAGATTTTACTGATGATGTATATTGTGAACTTGACCTTTGACCTTGATTTAAGGTCATGTCACATCCTTATGTTCTAAGGAACACTTCTGTAAACTATAAGTCCACAGGGGGAGGAGTTATGCTCTGGACAAGGTGTGATAGACGGACAGACAGGGTGATTCCCAAATCCCCCCAAAACTGTGGTTGAGGGGGGTTTAAAAATGTCTCCACGGATCATTCTTGGTCTGTAAACGTGATTATTTTAGCGTGGGGAATTTTCGCGATATGACAATTGCAATAGAACGTTTGAGGGATAAATTTGGCGAAATCGGGAAATTCCCTTTTGTTTTTTTTTTTTATACAGGTTATAATTTTCACGCGAGGTTTCGCGATTTTAATACAATTACGAAAATTACCCCCACGCAAAAATACGCACGTTTACAGTAATCACTTCATTTGCTCAAAGCAAGCCAGAATACATTTGTGTATAGATACACAATTAAAAGACTGAAGATAAATGTAGTTCTTTGAAACTCGACTCTTCGATGGCATCAGGAGCATATCTTCGGTAAAAAAAGGCGATTAAAATTTCTTTCAGTTATACTTGACATATCATTGTTTATAATGCTGAATGATGTTCCACTTCAAGACACTGGGACTATTGAAACTTCAAAATAGTTTATTATGTAATTAGAAGTAGACAGCAAAAATAAATCCATTTAAATGGCGCCAGTGTATAAAAAATCCTGGCCTGTGTTTTGTCAATTTACACCGATGAATATTCAGAAGTTCTTTATGTAAAATAAGCTTAAATAATCATTTTGCAACTTCGGAAAAGAAGGACTAAAATTTTAGTACTTTCGTCACCTCAAGTGTAGGCAATCTTAAATTCATGGCGTTCCCATTAAAGATGTTCATACCCTGTTTCCGATGAAAAACCGCCTGGTCTTTATAACAGATGTATGACAATGAACAAAAGGTCTTTTTGAGGTCATTAGTCATGGAACCAATTCACAAGTGTTGTGAAATAGGAGATAATGACGATAATGTGGCGTCTACAATATAATGTATTTTGATTAGGTGATGTAACTTACATTCAGCGGAGTTATAATGATGACCATTTATTGGAATGGATCAATTGACGTTGATATTTTGCAGTTCATTTACACTCATACCTGTGACGAATGACGTTTGTAATGAACTGTCTTAGTCTTTCACCTTAGGTATAAGTACAACCTTATATTTCAGCTTTTTATTAACTCAAACGTACTTTTTGAATGGAAATGGCCAAATTAAATAACATTTTAAATTAAAATTTCAGAATTATACGTTGCAAATTATTACTAGTATATAAAAAGTGCTTTACGCACATTATATTGCATTATCAAAAAAGTATATATATATAAAAAAAACTTCATGGGCTGTTAAGATAACGGATTGATTTAGCCCTGAAATAATGATCATTTGTTGTACCATCCATCTTTTTTTAGAAAAACAAGTTGGTTTGGTTAAAATTTTAATGTGACTTGATGTGCATAGATCTTGCCCGTAGTCTATTCTCCACCATAAGTCACACCTATTTACGCACATACGCTGCAACTGCTTTTCGAAAGACATGACTTTATTTCTGTAATCTATACTACAGCAACACTACCTGTCGTCTGCTATAATCAGAATATATTAGAATAGAAGTAACAACTACCTTAAGTTATATTTCTTAAATATAAAGCATTGGAAGATTCCTAGTGGATACTTTATTTCACTAAATATGGTTTTTAAAAGATGTCAAAATTACTCGTTGAAGAGAAGGGGGTACAGATAATGTCAAATATCGACTTTAAAAACACAAAAAGTATTATATTATATAAATTTTACATTTTGTTACCTTTTAAGTCAACATTGAATGAAAGAGATTAAATTTGAAGATAGCGTATCAATATAAACGACAAATCTGCATAACGGATAATGAAAAACAGTTTTGTACATATCAGCCACATGGATACATAAGAATTTCAGGCGCGAAATACACACTCTGCAGAAATAGAAAACTTTCTAATTAATTTCATTCTTAGCTGTTATATATTTGATCGGACAACACAAGAATAGATAATCCCATGATTTAAAAAAAACAGAATGCCATTTAGATTTTCTTTAATCTTAAGACTGATTCTAAAATATTCGGCCACCCCCACTTTTTTTTTTTTCGTTTTCACCTTTTTGGACATTGCCTCCCTTTCAAAATACAGAACTCCATTTGGCAAGAAAGTGATATTCTGTAAACTGACGGAGCAATGCTGTAGAAAAAACTTTCCCCCTTTCATTGATTTCTATAGGAAAAGTTGGGCCAAGTTACTTAACATTTCCATCAAAAGAAATCATAATAAATTTTACAGCAGACAATTTATGAATCTCCGTGTAATTGAGTATTTGTGTTTTTATTAATAAATTTCACATTTTGAAATTTCGACCTTTCTGAGCAGATTTTATGCCTTATCTTAACAGCTCCCTTAAGATCTAAAACGTGCAATTACTGTTGTGCAAAAACAACATCAACAAATGAAAATCGAAGTCACAAAGAAAATTATCATTATACCTATTTTGTATAACAAATACACTTGAGAACACTGATATTAAAAGCGTGAACGTCAAAATGCGAAGAAAGAGGAGTAAAGGTTACATTCTTACATGCAATGTGAATTAAATTCATGAAATGCATCTTGAATGAAGATATTGACTTGCTACGCACATACATGTAGCAAGTGGTATAACATGCATTTGTCCAGTTACATGTACAAGGAGAAAAGTTCACGAAAAGTGCCCAAAACTGGAAAAAGACATTCATATGAATGAAGGTTATCTGAGAATAATGACTTTTATTAACTTTCTTCATATCTCAGACATTGATCGGTCAGTCGAATGAGATGCCAATTTCTTAATTGACGTGTTAAGCACATGCGCGAAATGTAAAGCACGTGTAAAAGGTGTTAAACATATGATGAAAAAAAAAAACAAAACAACATGGCTGAAGTTCACAGGTAGGGGTAAAGGAAAATGCACATTAGAAGCATTCAGGTGAATGATCTATAAATAAAAACCTCTCCACTGCTTGTGATAATTCGTTGAAAAGAACAAGAAGAATGTGTTCAAACAGAGGAGCGATTTATTTTTCTCTTGGCTGAGAAATGTTCGATGCAAGCAGATTTTAATGTCGGATACAATCCTTAATCATTAAAAATTACAGAATTCATTTTTTTAAGCTGATTTAAAGGATAAGCATAATTCTTTTACCCGTAAACGATTTAGAAGTTGAAGCATCTTGAGTTTTCCTTCTAATCATATATTAATGATCTCTAACCCAACAAGTGATAGCTGTCAGTTATGGCAGACTGTTGGAATGAATGACAATTACAACTTGAGTGAGAATGATTTAAAGTTCAATTATAGACATTACTATCTATAGAAATCAGGTTTGACGTCAGACTTGGTGCCAAAATAAAAAAAAAAAAAAAAAATCTAGGATGAAGATGAGGCAGGTGCAGTCAAATTTCTGAAAAGAGATTGGCTTAAACCTTAATAAGTTTACCTTCAGTATCGGAAATTCTGTTAGTATGTGGTAAAGTGTGACATGAAAGTTCCATATCTGTTATCGTAGCCAATCAATGATTACATGGTAGTACAGAAAGAACGATAAATAGGATGTAGAGATGCATTGCCTTCGTGTCCTTTCATCACCGGAGATGCCAAATCAACCCTGTTATCAACAGAGGCCACATTGTGCAACAACATCATGGAGTGATTAAAATTCTATAGGCGTAGTGGAAAGCCAGATACGAAACATGGCTTTCAAAATAGAATGGACAAATTCTAGTGAATATTATCAACATAATTGTTGTAATTTGGTACTGAACGATTCATACCATGTGGAAAATGAACTTGATTTTCAAAATGTTGTGACAGAATTAGAAGTGATTATTTTGGTGGTCACCTACGTTCCTGTGTTTGTTATTGGGCTCGTTGGAAATTTTTTAATGTTATTCATCATCAATACGACACCACAATTAAAAAATTCAACAAATACGTATCTTTGTAATCTTGCGATTGCAGATTTGAGCGGTAAGAAATTTTAAACTTTAATCTGACATAATTTTTTAATTTTAATAACTTCGAAATCTTTATCGTCTTTCTTTTCCGAGAATTTTTAGGATCATTAGATACTTTTATGCTTTCATTTTCTACAATTTACGGAACATAGAGTTTCAGTCACAATAAAGTAAAGAAAAAAAGTTAAACATTTAAAGTACAAATTATGTAAAGTATGATAACAAGTTACTATGTCGTTTCAAAACTCTAGTAAATGATTATCATTACATGTAAACGATTTTCTTACACAAATCTATCTAGATCTTATCATCCCCCAATTCAGAAAATATTGATTAACCGCCAATCAATTTCATTACTGGAATATTAATATAAGAGAATTTCCATCCGAATCAATTTCCTGGTGTTTACGTCGGAAATAGGAAAATTGAGGATGCTTCAGGAAGCCTCATCCTCAGAGAAGAGTATGGTATCATAAATATTACTTCAAGTAATATGTTTTTCTACAAAAACGTTGTTTAGCGTTTCAACATCTTTAAGATCTAGGTACCTTTTAAAATATTTGTTGACAAATTCGTGAAACAGGCATGTGCACAAGGAATAGTTATCATTTACCGTCCAATGATAATGAAAGTACATGCTATTAGAATATATTAAGGTATTACGGGTATAAAAACAATATCGTCGATATGGTAGAAATCATTTGATATTTCATATTTATTTACCGTCTTATTCATCTCACCACGAAAATGTATGGTCCCAAACATTGCCGAAGTCGTGCGTCTTCGGCCAACTTCGTGGTATCTAACTTTTCTGTTATCAAAACAACCGGAAGTAGAGTTTTATACCCCTAATGCCGCAAAGAAAATTCTATTTTTTTGAGAAAGTATGTTTCATTTTTTTCATACGCTGAAAACTAAACAAGGCTAGCTTTAAATTTTTTTTATTGATTCCAAAATTAATCATATGATTCTGTAAGGAAAAAATACTCTGACAGACATTTATTGATAATACATGTACATGTATGCTTTTGGAGAAGAAATTTGTCCCAATTTTGTCTGTGGTGGCACCATCTGTGATAGGATCTAGACGCTTGTTGGTGACTATATGTACTACAATATTTTATCAATTTCCATCAAAGTACATTCATCGATTCCGAAGAGAAGCTGAAAATATATGAAATTTAAAGCACTAATTAATTCAATCTATTAAATGTGACGAATATACAAATGAAAACCATTAATTTTGAAATTGAAGTCCAGACGTTTGTCATAACCATACCGTCTGCTACTTGCTTGAAAGATGGCCGCCCTAAGTCGGCATCGGTTGCCCATTGGTCTCGTTGGTTTATGTCGGGTATTTTGTGTTATGTTTCTATGGTGTGTGTTGGTGTTCCTTGTCCCTTTTTCGTTTCTGCTCTGTGTTTTTGCATTGGGTGTTTTGTGTTTTGCTGTGGGTGCTGCAACCGAGTGTTGTTGGAGATCCCTTCCTTTCTTTCGTATATGGAAGTATTCAGATGACTATTTTCGTCAAAAGACAACATGAGATCTAAATATGAAGAAGACTTCATGCTTTCAGTGGTTTCTTTCACCTCTGCTTCACACTGATAGATTGTACAAAATGGAGTATGGAGTCTTTTTGACAATGTCAAAAAAAACCAACAACAAAAAACCAACAAAAATACAAAAACAAAAACCACACATCCAAAACCCGTCAGCACAAAATAGCATTATACTCTTACATTATTTTGATGCATTCTGTATGCCATTTAATGCTTCGGTTGTACAAAGGTTACATGTACCTCCTTGACATACTTATGGCTGTCGTCCCTCCTTGACGAACAATAACACTTGTAAGGGACCATTAGTACTTTATTTCTAATAAACTTAATCAAAATCCCCTCAGTGGTTACGAAGAAGCCAAAAATTTGAAAAGCTTATGACGGACGACGCTCTTGAACCTTTTGTTGAGGTGAGCCTAAAAAGGAAAGAAAGTTTTGTTCTAATCATAGAAACTGTAAGCTGAAATAATCAAAATGGTATAAAATTACGACTACTCGAATTAGATTTTCATAAACATACAATATTGACTGTAAATAGATACTTGACATCACTATATAGATAAGCATAGGTATTTTAAAGAAATTGAAGCATTCAATGACGCACTGAAAAGGAAAAAAAATCGCAAAATTGTATCACGCGACGTCTAGAATTACCTTTCTACGTAGATCTATTCAGTCTTTTTTTTCAGTACTCTAGGTCAGCAGCATATAGTAGAGCTGCCGTATGAGGCGCTTACGCCTGCTATTTCTAAAACATGCATTTATAGCTTAACTCGTGTGCCTTGTACATGTTTCCGGGTTGTTCCTGGGAGGGGAAGTTTAAAATGTTGCCATAGGTCACAGTATGTTTTTTTATGTACAGCAATTGCGAGATTGAAATATACGTTTCTGCCGCTCTTTTTAAAACCTTTCCCAACTATAATACATGCTAGTGTGTTCTGCTTGTGAGACAAAACATGACACTCGAAGTAAAAATTATGTATAAAAGACATTAGAAACATGTGAGAAAAAAAAAGTTATTTTGTGTGTGAGGGGGTGTGTGTGTGTATGTTTAACAGTTTAGTTCAAGACCATTAGGATTATGTCAAAGAGCACCGAAACAAACCACAGAGACAGCCAAAGGAAAAGTGAAAAATTCGCGTATATATCATGTTGAAAATCATATAGGCGCCTGGGTTGAGCTGAACACACTTTGAAAAAAGCAAAAATCTGACGGTATGTCACTTGAAACAATACTTTTAAAATGTTCTAACAATTGTTCCTTTACTTTCAGTAAGTTTGATATGCGTTCCAATGGCAGTAGGACAAGCATTGTACAGAGTGTGGATTTATGGAATCTTTATGTGCAAGATAACATCTTTCCTTCAAGGTGAGTTATTGAGAGAAATGTAAAAATAGCAAAGCAGTGTGATAAAAGAATAAAAATTTGGAAAAGTTTTGATATTGGCTTCAGGATACTTCAATGCAATTACTACACTTATATATAAGCCAGTACCCCTGTAGAATATAAAATTGGACCACACACGAAATAATGTAGAGAGGCAACCTTGAATACCTGTTGTTGATGCTGCCATTTACTTCTTTCAGTCCCAATACCTTCCCTCAATAGTGGCTTTCAATCCTTCGTTTATCTTTTATCGATTCACTGGGCTGTTATTATTGATAGCTTGGGATTTTTTTTTTACAAACATTTAATGTTTCATTAGGAATATCAGATATCCCAATATCAAAAGAAATAACTCGCAACGTTTATGCTGCAAACAGGATACTGACTTTCATTATAACACTCAAATCCCCAACGGATTCCTAGAATACGGAATCGTTCGCCTCGCCACCCTTCCAATAACGTCCAATTAGAACGTTATCATGATCACACATAAAAGAGATTAGCATACGGGGAATTCTATTTTTTGTGTTCTTAAGAATAATACCGCCGAGGAACGATTTTTATGTGACTTCTATTCTCTATTCTTAGTGTATCCTATTCAATGTTTACTGATACATTAGATGGCTACAAAATGTGTTGTTGAAGGCACAAATGCCCCCGTAGGCAGCTTTCTTAGTATAAAGTCTGCAATCTGATAAGTAGGACAAAATTAAAAGTCAAGGTAGGAAAGTCAATTATTTCGGTGCAATAGCAATAAGGTCTTATAAGGTCACCAATTTTGTACCTAAATATCAAAATTGTAAACCGAAAGATTCATACAATTGTGTATGACAAAAGAGATGATTTTTTATTCAACACAGAAAATTTTCCCTGGCTTGATGGTGATGTTCCAAGACTATCGTCATATGGGATTTACATTTCACAGCTCATCCAGTAGGCAAGAGCATGTACTTATGTTCTGATTTTTCATATTACCAAGAAACTTTAGGTCAAGGTTTCAACTTTCATAAACTAGTAAAGACTTTCTTGAAATTTTACACCCCCCCCCCAAAAAAAACAAAAAAATATGCCAGCTTCTTTTAAAATTTTATAATTAGTGTGGGTATTTCACAACCTGCTTTGTATAGTTATATAATGAACAGAATTAGAAAAATCTAAGGTAGACAGCATAACCATCGAAAATGCGTAAGAATAATGAAGCGCCTTGTATAACGTGGATATGATTCTAATGTCACCAGTCGGACACTCGGCATGGTGCTTGACTAATCTGAAACCTTGTACCAGCGCATTCTTTAGACTTGCACTCCGTCTGACTTTGATGACGGGACTCCGTGACGAGCCCTGTCCAAACCTTTTTAGAGAAGACTCCTAGGATAACATGCATGAGCTCGCTACAGGCGGCAGAGCACGGACTGTATCTCGTATGGCCCCCCTTTTGTCTATTTACAGATTCATCTGTGTTTTTTTCTAGGGGTCCTGCGTTTTTCTGTCATGCATGGCCATCTTACAGTGGGGATAATATTTTTAACTACAATTTTGCGTTATTCGATATCTTTCGGTAACAGAAGAGTGGCTGGGTTGTGCGCACGTAATTCGAATAACCAATTGAAACCATTTGCTACTAGCCTGGCAAATGTCCGTCCTTTGTCGGCAGCGATTGCCCGTTGGTCTCGTTGTTTATGTGTAGTCTTTTTTGTTTCAAGTTTCTATGTCGAATGTCTTTTTTACGTTATTTGCTGTGTTTGACAGTAAGTGTTTTGAATATATTTCCCTAACATTGTCGTCATAGCACTTTCTATATAGACATAACGTCATACAGTGCATGAATGTCATATATTGTTTTCATTTTCGTGCATGATCATCGACGGCGGGTGCGGCTAGCCAACAGGGGATACTTACTCCTCCCGGGCACCTGATCCCACCGCTAGCTTGCTAGGGGTCCGTCGATGCTTAATTTTGTGCTCTGTTGTGAGTGCTGTTGAGATTGTCGTCAGGATCTTCTTTAACTCATTTGTCTACTCTGTGTTTACGCATCAGGTGTTTTGCAGTGAATGCTGCGACCGAGTCTGGTTGGAGATTCCCTCCTTACTTTTGTAATTAGGTTGACATATTTGGATCATGAAAGCTTCAATATAATCCGATAAGTGTCCTTGTTTAAGGTTAAGTATTTCTTTGTCCTCTGCTCCAGCTATCATATAAGGACATTCAACTTGCTCAATAAATAAAATGCCCAAGACATATTTTGAATTCTGATCAGTGAATTAAAGGCAAACCCAAAAACCCAAACCAGAATCCAAAATCGAAAAGCTTACACATAGAACTTTCTCACACAAAAAGAAAAGTGCTCGGCTCCAAATTTCGTGTAGGGTCAATTCAGTAGCATAGTGAAATGAAATTTATGACCAAAAAAAGCATTGGAGTGATTGTGCCAAGATGTTACGACTTCATATTCATAGCATCATTTAAGAACAGACGAATTTGCAGCGTAACCTCCTGTAATTTCGATTATATTTTTTTGATGAAATGACAAGTTTCCGAAATAGCAAAATAATATTGATGATGTCAAAATAATATAGAGCCAAAACAAAGTTTCTGTCAGGCGACAGAGCCGGAAAGAAGTAATTATTACACCTTTAACATCCCGTCACGGGGAACAAGTTTAACTGCTCCATACTGCAAAGGAAATAAGTGTTCATAAGAATAATACCAAAGTGTTCCAACTCTTCGTCTTCTCGAAGATTTCAGCACAGTATCCAAGAAGGTGGGACCAAAAAGGAAGCCCAAAGCCCATTCCATATCAACTTGAGTTGGTCTACGGGGGGAGAAAACTGGGCATTGTATGTACGCAGTTTTCAGTGAAAACTGGAGAGTCTTTGTTTCTAGTATTCCTCTACACTACATATTTTTTAATCATGAAATGTGAAGTGAATAAAACTGTTTTACATTTACGCTCTCATTAGCATATTATGGCTTATTATTTAAAATCAAAATTTCGTATCAAAAGGTTAGAACAACATTTCAAAGAAATTTGTTATTTTCTGAAAAACGAACTGAGACATCTGGTAAAGCATTATAGTGTCTGCGAAAGTCACGAATAGGCCAAGAAAATTTAATGTCTTTGAAGAGAAAACTTTGTTTCTTGTAATAAAATGTCTTCAAAGGGTATCAACCACTCTTACCAATGTATAGCATGAAATATTTTAAATCTGTTCTTAAATGATGCTATTGAATTTGAAGACGTTTAACATTAATAGAATAAGAAAGGGTGGTCAGATATTTATTATTATTATTATATATTTTTTTTTATCTTCATTTAAAAAAGAGGCAAAGTTGTATTTCTAATGGAATATATCCTCTGGATTAAGAATACTAGTATACATGCATTTTGGTAGTTTTCTTACACCGTAATACTACGATCTTTCATTTTTTACTTTCCTTCGTTCCTACAGTAGACTCTTGATAATGCTGTCCTTCCCGTTTTATGGTGTGGTGTTTGTTCGTTTTTTTCCCGTCTCGTGAAAGTTCGTTTTGTTGTTTTCCTACATGGCGATGTCCTTCCTGTCTTTGTTTTCAAGAATTCGTATACCTTTTTATTGTGAATTTGGATTCTGATTTTAGGCTTTGTGATTTATTTTCAATCATTTATCATCATCAATTAACAAAATCTACAATTATATTGAAAAGCTTGTATATGATCTTGACCTTTTTTGAAAGACAATATGTATACGCCGATCGTTTACTCTTGGTGTTCTTAATAGATTTGACTAAAAGTCACAATTATCCACCAAAATATGAACAAAAACATTTTATCATTCAAGGTTATTTTTTCTTGATAAAACAGTTCTTCCAAATTGTTGTACTATATGTATTCATATCATATGTCAAAGTTCATGTAAAAATGCAAAATCTCGAAAAAAAGATGGACGGATATATGAGTTCGGATGTTTAAGTCATAAGAGGACGGAGGAAGGACAATGGATATTTGACTTGTTACTTTTGTAAAGATCATTTTTACTGTATCATAAAAGACAAATGGACATATTTAAAAGTAATCAAAGAACCTAAATCTATACATCTAAACAGATCATAGCTAATGAATAGACTTCTAATTCTCACATTTCTTGTTTTACAGGTGTTACTGTAGCAGCTAGTATTTATACCATTTCGGTGTTGAGCTTGGATAGATTTTTAGCTATTCGTCATCCAATGGTGTTTAGAAGGATCAGCGGTACTGGGATAGCTATTCGCATCATAATTGTGATATGGATTTGTTCCATGGCCTTAATGTCACCCCTTTTATTTGTGAGAAAAATCGAGAGTTTTCCTCTTCTCCTTGATCAAAGTGTGAATTTCTGTGTGGAAAAATGGCAGTTTGAGACACAAAGACAAACATATGATTTATGTTTGTTCGCACTTGTATACATCGTTCCAGGCGTGATAATTTGCTCTGCTTATGGCATGATCGGAAAAGAGCTCTGGAAACAAGATGAAAACCTGCAGAGAAAAGAA
Source organism: Pinctada fucata (assembly GCA_028142955.1). Taxonomy (NCBI): domain Eukaryota; kingdom Metazoa; phylum Mollusca; class Bivalvia; order Pterioida; family Pteriidae; genus Pinctada; species Pinctada fucata. The sequence continues at coordinate 58,950,886 of AP027103.1, read as the reverse complement.
TCAGAAACGAGTAAGGGAATCGGAAAACATGTGATGAATAGTAGGAAAAGGGTCGCTAGAATGTTAGTAGCTTTAGCTATTGTGTTTGCTGTATGTTGGCTACCGTTTTACGTAGTAACGCTTTACATTGACTTTAATTTTCACAAGAAAAACTTGAATCCCTTTGTGCAGGCTTTACCGTTCGCTATATTACTTGGACACGCAAATTCAGCTCTTAATCCTATACTATATTTTTACTCGAGTAAAAGTTTCCGCAAATACCTATTTCGGGCATTGAAATGTAGAAGAAATGTCGCTAAAAGGAATTTTGCTATTCGTCACCCCCAGCCACCAGAAAAGGAAGAAAACGGGAATCCACGTATTCCACTCCTGAAATTGGGATCAACCACAACGAAGACAAGGTCAAGGTCGACTGGGGGAAGTTTCAAATTTTCACGTTCATCGAATACAAGTTTACGGTCAACGAACCTTTCATTCAAAAGTAAAGACATTAGAAGCAACAATGACAGAGCGAGCTTTAAGACTCGAAATGGTATACTCAAGGAAAGAGCAGTTGTTCAAGTAGACATTTGTGAGAACGTTGATAACGAGATTGCCAAACCATTGATGGACACCAATCATCACAGACGTGATATAATGGAGAGAACCTTAAGCATTCCCACTACAATAAACGAGGAAAGCAGTCGAGTTGGATCTGTTTCACCGATGAAACCAATACATTGTTTCAATATCGGTCAAATTCCAGAATTACAAGAAACGGACGATGACCAAGGTGATAAAAGTGACAGTAGTAAAACAACCAGCTCAAATCATCATGATTTCAGCTCCGGGAAGAAATTTATGAATGATGCCCCATTATAACTAACTTTATCTTTGACAAATTCCTTTACATATGAATTATATGTCTTTAATTTCTTACTACTGTTGTATAAAAGTGTTGAATTGTATAAATGTTAATTTTTATTCGCCTATTTGATATTATCTGGACAAGGGAACAGAAGCGACTCCAAATTCAATATTTTGATCTAAGGTAATGGTTTTGCGGCCGGAACTCGTTTCCCTGAACAACATTGTCCAAGTTTAATGTTGTAGACGAGCCTTTACCCTCTCTGAACATTTATCACTGCTATTGCATTTTGTTTGATAATTTCTCTTTTAAATTCCAGACGTCTGAATTCAACAAAGACCTATTTCGATCAGAGCAATTTTATTGAGATTTGTATCTTTTGATAAAATCATTCCCCGACGTCATTAAATCAATCCTCTTTTCCTGAAGCCATTTGTCATTTTGCAGTTTCATGACTAAAACATTCATTCTGAACTCTTTACGACTTGAGAAGGATGGAAATATCCGACATCAGATGATTTCTAAAGAACGGGCTATGTTGAGACTTAGAAGGAAATTAAGAAAATTGTGGTTCCTCGTTGTTGGGTGTTTGTCACAAAAGATGGTCAAACTCCGACGTTATGGTAACAAAGTAAAAAAAAATCAAGGTATCAAAAGAAAGGTACTGTTACCAAAAAAAGAAAACCCCTTTAACTTACCATTCAAAAGTTATGCTCGAGATGAAAATAAATTGTGACCGAAGGCCGGTCAGTCAGGGATTTTCGACGAAATAGCAAAAAATCATTACAGAAGTACCCATCAGTTATTCAGTATCATAGTCGAGAAGGCAAGGTAAATGTTTAACGAAATTCATTAGCATCCTTTTAGAGCAGACAAATTTACAGCATGGACCAGACATGCACGTTTCGGGTATTTAACCCTCGTCAGTGATCCTCAATCTAAACAATGTAATATTGCCAAAATCTGTGAAAATTATGTCCTAAATATACCGAAAGACGTAGCTAGATGGCTGGGATATGATGTTACAGGACCAAATTATTAGATTTTCCACAGGAACGGTTGCGAACCTCGGAATGAACAAAATTCCGAAGTGAGACCAGGTGCCCGGGAAGAGTCAGCGTCTCCTGATTGCATGCAACACCCGTCGCAACAGCTCCGTGGAAACCTGTCAAATTCGGTGATGGTCTCGATGTACATTTTGATGTACATATCAGGTAAGTACGTCTTGTTTGGTGATGATGACAGTCATTCAATCACAATGTAGAATGTCACTGATCATTCTGGATAGGGGGATCTCATATGCTTTTATTACATCCCCGTGGCGACCGAAGAACTTCCTCAATGATGATTTCAGCCATTGTGTAACATAACCCTGAACAAGTAGCTTACTTGCAAGCCGTCTGGCTCTAATGATGAAATCTTCATATTGTGAACATGCCCTGGCGTACCGTATCGGTTGAGAAACAAAAACACCATAAGCAGGAGAAGACGGAATGTTGCTACTGATGAAAGGGAAGTTAGTTATTTGGAAGCTGGAATCGTCACGCTTGTCATACAGTGAGGTGTTCAAATGGCCGTTTGTGTCAAAAGATAGGAGTATATCCAAGTACGAAGCGGATCTGTCACTCTCTGTTGTTTCCTTGATCTCTAGCTCATGAGGATAGATTTCGTGTAGATGATCCGCAAAGTTCGGATTATTGATGGACAATACGTCATCTATGTATCTGAAGGTAAAATTGAACTGAGATGCGAGGTGCTTTCGCCCAGTCGAGATCAAGGTCTGGATGAAGTCAACTTCGTATGAATATAAAAATTAGTCCGCAAGCAGTGGGGTGCAATTGGTACCCATGGGTATGCCGAGTATCTGTTGGAATGCGGTTCCTTCAAACACAACAAAAATGCTGTCAATCAAAAACTCAAGCATCCGTATGATATCGTCTTCGGTATACTTTTTGTTTGAATCAGAGTTTTCCTTCACGAAATAAGTATCATCCCGCCCAATTACGAGGTATTTGTATCTTCCATTACCATTTTTTTGAAAGAAAGGTGTTGCGAATAATATTGGCCAGTCTGTTTTTTAGCTTTTGGTGTGGAATGGTGGTGTAGAGCGTAGAGAAGTCGAAAGATTTTATGCTGGTAATAAGATTGAAAAAAAGTTGATGTCTTTTAAATTTTCCAATCCACATCTGATTGATTCCATTTCTGGAATATGCTGTCTCACAGTATGTTTGAAGACCTTGCTTGATGCGAGTTAATATTTTCGTAAGCAAAATGGAAAGAGGTTTTGTGCACCTGGACGAACCGGCAATGAATCGGTGTTTGTAAGGATTTTTGTTCATTTTTGGAATCCAGCAGATATAAGGCAGTTCAAAGTCAGAGTCATCAGTATGAATACCGAAGGACTAAAGGACAGATTTGTGGTTGTCAAGTATTTCAGATACAGATAAGTTTGTAAGTGTGTATGTTGGGTTTCCAGGTGCTGAATGTAGTCATAGTTCCTTTCTCAAGCATCACTGATGAGGGTTAAGTACCCGAAACGTGCATGTCTGGTCCACGTTGCCAATTTATCTGTTCTTAAATGATGCTATTCAATTTGAAGACGTTTACATTTATACCACTTGGTGAGTGTCACTGCTGGTGGACCACGAGTCCCCGAGGGCACATGTAGCCAAGTTCGATCAATTTCGGTTGATCGGTTCTTCAACGCATTCTAAATTTCTGGTATCAAAATTTCTTGAAATTTCTAAAAAGTGGGTCCTGTAGCATCATATCCCACCCATCCTGCTACGTCTTCGGTACACTTATTCGACATAGTAACTTTCATACTCTTTTGGCATATTACATTGTTTAGATTTAGGATCACTGATGAGGGTTAAGTACCCGAAACGTGCATGTCTGGTCCACGTTCCAAATTTATCTGTTCTTAAATGATGCTATTCAATTTGAAGACGTTTACATTGCAAACGAAAGTGTTTGTCGCTTTGTCAGTAGGAGCAATGATATATTTTACAAGGAGGCCAGAGGTCTTTGGCAACAACAGGGTCATGAAAAATTGACCCGTGCCTGTTGTTAACTGAGTGCCGAAGACGCCGAATTCTTCTTTGAAGTAATTCCCCGATGGATTTCATCCATTCGGAGAGTGTGTCTAGTTCCACGTCCTCCCTTTTTGCCCACCGTCTGGCGTACTCCTCACATGCATCCATAAAAATTTCAAAGCTTTCCCGCCATGTGAAAGAACGGGGTTCCCTGTATTTTGGACCTTTAGTGAGAAGGTTTTTAAGTTTACTGCTACCAACGATATTAAGGTCACCAGTAACCACATGATTGGTAGGTGAAATGAGAGGATGAACATGTGCATTGTATGGGTTTTGTGAAAGGTGGTGTATATCTAGACATTTCAAATTTTGTTTATAATTAAATATTTTGGAAGCAACGGATTGTGTATATGAGTAGGAAATGCAAGGCGCCTCCTGGCATTTGAAATAAGGAGGGATTTTGTCCTTTGCAGACCTGTTATTTAGAATGTTGCTTAAACGCAGAGCATCGATCCCTTTATTTGCAAATTTGATTTCAAGGAAGGGACGATTTTCATTGCTAACAGGTACGTCAGATTTGACTGCCTTCAAAAGTTTGTTTGACGAGATCTCCATAATAATACTTTGTAAGCGATAATCTGCTAAACCAGTGTCGGTAAAATTTAAGAACATTGATGATTCGTACAATTCATACAATTTCTTTAAGATTAAGAAGATTAAAAGACGATTAAGCTTGTATTTTATTCTGGAAAACGTTCAGCCTTCTGCCTTATCAAAGATTTGTGAAAACCTACATAAGTTGTGGTATAGGACATAATTTTCACAATATGATGTGATAAGAGATTACCGAATCATGTTTATATAATTAGGAGTATTCCCAAGTCAGTACTAGTATATTGCTTTTAGCTTTCATATGAGACAGGGGGAAAATTCCAAACCTATTGACAAGGCCTGGTGTGAAAAATGTTATCTCGATGATTGATCAATATGGACGTGCATGTTAGTGAGGCCATAATACTGATATACGTCCACTAACGGATTTAATTTATCATGTATCGTGTAAGTGAAGATAGCAAGGACATGTATGCATGCAGTCAAAGTCCACATACTTATGAATAATGATACACGTCTTCAAATAAGTAGAGATGAATTTGCGGCATGGACCAGACATGCACGTTTCGGGTACCTAACCCTCATCAGTGATCCTCAATTCAAATATTGAAATATGGTCAAAGACTGAAAGTTATGTCCAAAAATACCGAGAGGCGTAGCAGGATGGGTTGGATAGGATGCTACAGGACCCAGTTTTCAGAAATGATAGTTTTGAAATAATTAAAATAATAATTAATTCTTTATCTTATCTCGATTAGTGAGATACTATTCCTCCTGGAGGCCTACGTAAGACATGGTCATAATCATAATAAATAAACTTAAATAAAGATAAGTGCGTGAGAATTGATTCATCACAAAGGAGCTTAATTCTTTCCTTTTTCAAACGGTAGCAACGAAATGTATCTTTCTTTATTCAATACTTGTCACCTAAACGTGTTTCCGGAATGGTTTTATGTGTGCGCCTTCAGGATAACAACGCCATATGTTTTAGATATAGTGGACGGCCGTCAAATGTCGGTATTGGAAACATTTTGTCTCCAACCTTTCATAAATTGTCTATCTTGTTTCACTGAACAATATTTGAGTAGTTTCTTATTCTAGCGGAATAATGCCATTGTCTCTGTTATTGGTGTGGTTGTTGTGTTTCCAATGTTTGCTGCTTTGTTTATGAGTTGATAGTCAGAAATCCTCAGTGTTCACTATAGCCTGTTTCTATTCAAAATGTTGGCAAATGAAAATTGGTAAGAAATCTTATTCAAGAGGTAAACGAATTTGAACACTTCAATATTCTTATTATTTACACGTTTTTTGTTTCTTTCGCATTGTGAATGTTTCAAGTATATCAAAATAAATAACTACATTTTTGGACATAATAATTATCATACTTTTTGGCCATTTTACATTGTTTAGACTGAGGATCACTGACGAGGGTTTAGTACCCGAAACGTGCATGTCTGGTCCACGCTGTAAATTTATCAGGTCTTAAATGATGCTATTGAATTTGAAGACGTTTAACATTTGAACTACTTGGTGAGTGTCACTGCTGGTGGACCAAGAGTCCCCGAGGGCACATGTAGCCAAGTTCGATCAACTTGTGTTGATAGTTCGTCTCTTTAACGCATTTGAAATTTTCTGTGACAAAATTTCTTGAAATTTCTAAAAAGTGGATCCTGTAGCATCATATCCCACCCATTCTGCTACGTCTTTTGGTACATTTTTGGACATGATAATTATCATACTTTTTGGCCATTTTACATTGTTTAGACTGAGGATCACTGACGAGGGTTTAGTACCCGAAACGTGCATGCCTGGTCCACGCTGTAAATTTATCAGGTCTTAAAATATGCTATTGAATTTGAAGACGTTTAACAATTTCTGTCAAGCTTTGTCGCTTGAAATGAGTTAAAGAAAATCCTGACGATAATATCAGCAGCACTCACAATAGAGCACCAAATTGAGCATCGACGGACCCCTAGCAAGCTAGAGTTGGGACCAGGTGCTCGGGAGGAGTAAGCATCCCCTGTTGGCTAGCCGCACCCGCCGTCGATGTTCATGCACGAAAATGAAAACAATAAAAACCATGAACTGCACTGTCTGAGGACAATTCTATATTGAAGAAGCTTTGTTTTGATCCATTATCAGTTTGACACTATCATCTCAATCAAAGGAGGATAACATTTCGCATTTGCACTGGACTCTGGAGATTGTCGATCTTTTCAAGAATTTGTACGCCTTTTGATTGTGATTGTTTTGGAATCTGAGTTTTGGCTGTTGTTTTCCATTCATTGATCCTAGCACCATCCCTCAAATAAACTCTTTTCGTCATAGATTTTATTTCACTATGCTACTAAATCGACCATACTTGGAGCTATTCACTTTTTGTGAAGTAGATACATCAAATTAATCTTTAAAATCCAAAGCAGAAGGCTCTACTAAAATAAATATGGCAGTGTTTTGAAGGTTTGTGTCTTGCAAGTATCACCGACGAGGATTGACTTTTAATATTACGGAAGTGTTCTAGCTCTATACCTTCTTGAAGTAAAAGTCAAATCAATTTATAAGGGTAGATTGAAATATTTCTTCCAGAGGAAAGGAATGATACAAATTAAAACACAAACACTCGAATACACTAACTTTTGGCCCCTTGGTATTTATAAAGTGTAAAAAACGACAATGTATAATAAGACTAGGTAAAATAAATTTTTGCTTCTCTGGTGATGATTGCAAATTATGATGATAATCTTCATTCATTATCGGTTTTACACTTTATAAAAGGCCGAGGGACCGAAAATTTGTGTATTCGAGTATTTGCGTTTTTATTTATGTCAATTTACGGTTATGGTTTCTGGTTATAGTGTTAAAAGTCTTTAAATTCAATAGCATAGTATTTGTATTTGTACATTTACTTTGAAGAGAGTGTGCGGCTCCAAATTTCCTGTAGGGTCGATTCACTTGCATATCCAAATAAACGTTCAAAATATCATTGGAGGCATGGTGCTAAGATGTTAACCTCCTTTAGTTTCGATGATATTTTGTGAATGAAATGACAAGTTTCCGAAATAGCAAAATAACATTAAATTTTATGATGTCAAAATTACAAAGCTAACCTCAGGCGACAGAGCTTGAAAGAAGTAATTAATGCACTTAAAACATCCGGTCACGGGGAACGAGTTTAACTGCTTCACGCTGCAACAGGAGATAAGTTTAACAAACCCGTGTCTGCTGCATCAAAATTTGTGTGAATTCTATGTTGTCTATAACGAGATGTAAAATTGTAGTACACCGACAGAATATACTTTTGAAGCGACATTCCACAAGATCACAATTATACGTCAGTTTTATTTTAGTTTATTCGTTGTTAGGGTATTCAATAGGCAATGAGAAGTAATTGGGGCACCAATTTATGCAATCCTGAGACATAAAAGCACATCATTAATTTAATTTAAAAGGGCCCTTAGAGTTAACATTGAATTCTATGGGAAAAAGTCAATTTTCCTGAAATTTTTCAAAAGAAGGACGGGGCATCAAATATCGATTGGTCAAACATTTCTAAAAAAAAATATATTTCATCAAATTTCGCTGAAAAAATCAAAAGTTCACCAATTTTTTGTAATTATTTTTTTCTGTTATTATTTATCAAGGGGAGATAACTCTGAAACGCGATCATTATCTAAATATTTCTTATTTTGATATCTACTGAGTTAGTGCAAAAGTTTTTAAAATACATGTATTATATAACAAAGCAATATATTGAATGATACATGTATGTACAATGTCATCTAATTTGAATGTTTTTGGCATAATTTCCTTCATTGCCCATTGAATACCTTATTTGAACAATTTTGAATTTGTGCGATGTGGCATCAATTAATCCGACTGGCACTTAAAATGAATCACGCGGACAAACTTTGGCTGTAGATATTTTTCATATCATGTTGTACAACATAGGACAGTGGTATGATATTGTTTGCGTTGTCTCCATGTATTTTTGTCCACTTGTTTCGTGCAATGACGTCATGATAGGGATCTCCTTCTTATCTTTCTTCGAGTCAAATCCATGAAAAGGTTCAGAGAAGTACATGTAACTTTGGGGAACTGTGAATATGAAGAAAAGTACATGTAACTTTGGTATGTCACACGAGGATAATCTTCACCTGGCATCAACAGACAGATGTTACGTATAGGTCAATGAATAGACGCTGCTTGATATATATCAACTTAGTTACTTGACCACGCTTCATAGATGTCCTATCAACTAAACGTTTCTTCTTTAGTAATTGACGTCATTTTATTTTGTATTCAAACCTTTATAATTAAGTTTGATGTCCTATGTATGTCAGAGAAAAAGTGTCTTTCTCCATCATTAATACGAGGTACAGAAATTGTTCTTCGTTCGTAAGATCTTTGGACGGAAATTACATTTGGTTTAATCAATTTGCTTATGTGATTTGCGTTATGGTTATCGTATGGGCGGTTTCTCGTATTGTGTTTGAAATTGCCGATTCTTGTGTAGGCGGGCTACCCATAGTTTTCTTTTCTTTTGTATGGTCTTTTCAATTACGCTCATGAAAACTTAATTTATTAATTTAGACCGCAACAACGAAAAAAAGGAATCAAGATGGATCAGTGTTGCATCGAAGAAAGGAGGGAATATTCAACGGACGCGATTGTAGCTCCGTGTTGCATCAAAGGATGTTTCTCTTTTTTGTTTATCTTATTCCTTTATTCATCTTTTGAGTTTGCAAGATAAGGTAAATAAATGCCTAGACCCCCTGAGTAAATCAGCTATTGTGTTTGAATCTCATTCACTGACTGAATATGATTCATATATGAATTAAGCATTTTACGGTAAAGCTATTTAATTAAGAAGTAAAATGATACAATTCATAAAAAGAATACAGTTTAAATACAAAACTAACAATTTATCATCATAACGTCACTCAAACTAGATTACATTCTCTCAGATCCTATTTCAAAAAGTAATATAAGATGTTGCAAAATCTAATTTCGTCATATTGGGTTACATCCCGACTACAAAATAGTTTATTATGCTCATTAATTGTTCATAAAGGAGCATCAAGTAGTTCAAGCATAACTAATTTTCTAATAACACTCAAAAAGTAACTAGATGCACCAGGGTGGATTAATATCTTTCACTGCTCTGACATTTTCTTAAAAGGCAAAGGATGAACAGTTACTATTTCAATTAGTTTAATTCCTTTTGAGAATGTCATGACATTTGAGAGATCCATGATGGTCTTATGTGTATCCAAACTGTGAGGTGAAATACCTTTGCGTCGTAGTAAATAAAAAGTTTGAGATACTTTTAATTAGTTACTGGTTGATGAAATATTACCGATGACACAAAGGAGAAGAACAAACAACTCAGAGAATTTGGTATCAATTACAAGGAGATCGACAGTTTTCACTTCATTCACCGAAACAAAGGGAATCATAACATGCGTTTTCTTTTTATTACGATTGATTATTTCCGACGCTGGTATTAGAGAGAAACCCTTTTCCACAACTTGATGCAATATAAATCAAAATTCTGTTATCAAAATTTCTTGAAATTCCTAAAATGTGGGTCCTGTAGCAACATATCCCACCCATCCTGCTACGTATTTTGGTAAATTTTTGTTCATAATAATTTTCACACTCTTTGGCAATATTACATTGTTTAGAATGATGATCACTGACGAGGGTTAAGTACATGTCTGGTAAATGCTGAAAAGTTATCTGCTTTTAAATGATGCTATTGAATTTGAAGACGTTTAACATTTGCACCACGTGGTAAGTGTCACTGCTGGTGGACAAGGAGTCCCCGAGGGCACATGTAGCCAAGTTCGATCAACTTCGGTTGATCGTTTGGCTCTTCAACGCATTCGAAAATTTCTGTTATTAGATTTAAAACGTGGTTCCTGTGGCATCATATCCCACCCCTCCTGCCATGTCTTTTTGGTAAATTTTTGTACAAAATAATTTTCACACTCTTTGGCAATATAGCATTGTTTAGATTGAGGATCACTGACGAGGGTTAAGTACCCGAAACGTGCATGCCTCGTCCATGCTGAAAATTTATCTGCTTTTAAATGATATGCAATTGAATTTGAAGACGTTTAACATCCAGTGGTTTCATATATTCGAAGTAGGTAAGTGGCACAAAACTATCTAATAATTCAAGAAGATAATATGAATAAGGCTTTTTTTCTATGAGAGTCCAAGGGCGAGTTTAGTCATAGCTATGTGTAAGCCTAAAAAGTAGAATATTTAAAATATGGTGAAAAACTTATTCGAAAAGAACAATATCCCGATATTTTCCTTTGAAATCTTGATCTAAATAACATAACATAGATGTAGGAAGTAGAATCTGCAAATGAGAATTGAAAACGATAAAGAGTAAAGATAGAAGGGGATCTTCAATAAGACTAGGTTGCAGCATCCGTGGCAAAACATCGAAAACCCCAAGTGAAACAAGTAAATAAAGCAATCAACAGACGCAAAAGGAACAAGGAACTGTTACACCAAACACGTAATCAAAACACCAAAACACGTAATCAAAGCACCAAAAACAAAAGCCTTAACACAAACCAACGAGACCAATAGGCAATCAGTGCCGACTAAGGACGGCAATCCGAAATGTTGTTAGCAAATGGTGTGATAACTTGATGGAACTACCACTAAATACTAGAATCATAAAAAGTCTATAAAATTGTTTGGTTTTGCTTTCTTACTCATTTTGTAAGCCGTTTGACTGTGAATTTTGGGTTTTTTTTTACTTTCACTTGCTCGGCTATCTTTCATTCAGTGACAAATGAGGCTTACCAACTTAGAAACGATAACAAACATGACAGAAAGAAACTATTTACATACTATATACATAGCTTTAGTGTCTCCTGTTTGCTAGCAACATCCGTCACCATGATTGTATCAAGAAGTTCTCTCCCCGGACACAGAATAATTATGAAATTATAAGTAAAGATGCTTTTGATATGGTCAAATTAACATACATGACTTCTCAAACAACCGATCACAGTGAAACATTGTTTTCATCTAAAAATTACACTAATTTCTGAAACGATACTTTTGATAACACTGTAAAGCAATATGAGGTTGATAATTTTGAGCATACTAAATTGATCATAAAGAACCATAAAATGTTGAAGCTGGATAGTCCGCCATGCCATTACCAAGAAACTAACATGTTCGCTTTTATTTCTAACTTAGAGGTATGATAAAACACTTGGACCTCTCTGAATTTGAAAAAAAAATGAAAGAAAATGTTGATCGAGAGGTCAATAACACCCCAATCAGCTGATTTCATATGCTAGTCATAAACTACTGTAAACATGTCTAAACATAAAGGAGATGTTAAGATAAGGGCCGTGATGTCTTCCCGGAATGCCCACATTTTAAATGAAATATATTCCCGGAATGCCCACATGCAAAAGACAATGGATGTTGTTTTAATCAATTAAGAAGGTCTAATTACCGTATATGATCAGATAAACCAGGTGAAAAGTCATTTTTTAACTGCATTAAGATGGTCAAATATCAACAGTATTTTCCGTCGTATTGATGAATCTGACGACGAGTTTTTAATGAATTTGATAAGAGAAGGATCAGCGTTCTTTTTGAAATATTTGAAAAGAAAAGAAAGCCTACCAACTTTCCACTTGGCCAAAAACAGCCTCTACACGCAGCGCAGTAAAACCATTCACGCACCACCCAAAGCCCTGGCTGATATCAACCTACCAGATCAATGAACCACCACCAACGCAGATGAAAAATTTCTGATTGCTGATGACGGGATGCAGGACCGTCTTCTCATATTCGCCACCCGCCAAAGCCTAGCTCATCTCGCTTCAGCTGAAACCATCTACGCAGACGGGACATTCTACGCATGCCAATCCCTCTTCAAGCGGCTGCACACCACCCATGCTTTGGTTGACGGCGCCAGGTACCCTTTAGTCTACGCCCTACTACCCGGGAAGACTGAGGCTATCTACAGACGCATGTTCGGACTCCTCATCAACGCTTGCCAGAGACACAACCTGACGTTGTCACACAATACCATTTTCCTGAACTTTGAGACGGCACCACGCAACGCAGCACTCCATCACTTCCCAGGCATCATACCTAAAGGCTGCTTCTTCCACTTCACAGTGTATTTGGTGCAAGACACAGGAGTCCGGTCTGCAAGTCCCCTACCAAGAGATTGACTCCGTCCAACAACTGGTCAGACGTGCTGCAGTACTCCCATTCTTCTCGGCAGTATGGTTCTACACCCTGGAAGACTTCGATGCTGCAGACTCTGGCGTCGACGCAACAACATTCACTGATTACGTAACAGAGTACTGGGTCGAGGGTAACAGACACCTGTGGAACCACTTCGAGACTGAGGGACACCGCACCAACAACAACCTGGAGGGCTGGCACAGTAAACTCAACAAACATTTCAACCAACCGCATCCAAACATATACAGACTCATCGACGTCATCAAGCTGATCCAGGCGGCTAACGAATTTCAACAGGTCCAATACGCGGCTGGCGGGAAGAGGGCAGCGAGGAAAAGGAAATATAAGGAGATAGACAGACGACTAGAGGACCTGAAGACCAGACTTAACAACGGAGAAATCACCGCCATTGCCTACGCAGATGCAGCGTCTCACATTATACATCTTGGTAAAAATTGTGTTAATGAAGTATGATGCGACATTTGTGACGTTGAAAAACTATATTTGTGCTTAATCTCATAGTGTACTTTGTTCTTGTAAAATAATATTTGTGTTGAACATTAATATATCATCGATAATCGTGTTTAAAATAGTTAATTCATCTATCATGAATGTAGTGCTCATTATATATGTATTTATTATCACCTTGCATTTGTTTTGTATATATTATCAACAAAAATGCAGAAGCTTACAACAAAATAGTGAAATTAAACAATTCTGTGTCATTTCTGTATCATTTTGCGTTCTCATTTATGACATGAAAAGTTTTACGGTAATAGAATTAATTGCCTCAAAGTGTTGTTTTAGTAATTTCAGGTATTCCCGGAATGCCCACAAAATAATTGAGGTTTACCTGTCGGTACATCAAAGAATGCGGGCATTCCGGCAATAAACCAGGGCCGTATTTAGTGATGAAACTCAACCCGTATTCTTTTTGCATGGTAATTCGTATGCAGAAAAAAATTCATCATTATAAGAATATATTTGAAGACTTCTGATAGTTTTTTTTTTATTTCGGTATGGTACTCCTTGGATTCTAAAATTCAGGTCGGAGAAAGTACGATGTACTCAGATAGGGAAACTGATAATTAAAATTGATAAATATTAATTATAAGACAAAGGAGGGGATCTCCAACAACACCTAGTTGCAACAACAAAGACACGCACAGAGAGACGCAAATTGTACAAGGAACGCCAAATCACAGAGAAACATCAAACACAAATGACGCCGACTTAGGACGGCCATCTGCCACGTCAATAGCATACGGTGTGATTATCCTGGATTACGTGCGCATAACCCTCTCACTATTCTAAATACCAAGAGGTCTCGAAGAACGTACAATTGTAGTGTAAAACAACCTCCTCACTGTTAGATCACCACAAACAGAACCGCAAAACGCAGATGTCCAAACAACACAGATGAATATGTAAATGGATATAAAAAGGGGGTTAGGTAAAACAGTACGTGATCCACCGGCTGTAGCGAGCTCATGTATGTTTTCACCCGAGGAGTCCGACTGACATTCAGAGTGGACAGATGGTCGGGGCCCTATCTTCTCTAAAGAGGTTTGTACACTGTCCGTCATGGAGTCTCGTCGTCACACAGTTAGAGTGCAATTCTTAAGAAAGCGCTGGTAAAAGGCTGTAGATTGGTCCAGTACCAAGCCAAGTGTCCGTCTGGTGACAGAAGGATTATATCCACGATATAAAATTTAAGGCATTTGATGATCCTAACATAATTTCGATGGTCATTCTTTCGACCTTTGATCCTTTTTATTTTGTTGATCATGTCACCGTAAAATACAGGTTGTGAAATACCCAAAGAAAATACTTTGCTGCTTGTAAAGGTCCGAATTTCAAAAGAGGTTGACAATATTTTTTGTAAAATTTCCAGTAAGCCTCTGCTAGTTTGTGAAAGCAAAAACCTTGACCTTTAAGTTTCTTTTAAATAGTAAATTTCTACTATGAAAATCCAAAACATCAGTACATGCTCTAGCATACCGGATGAGCTGCGAAATGCAGATACCATATAACGGTAATCTAGGAACATCGTCAAGTCATGAAAAATTTACCATGTTGAATCAAAAATCATTTCTTTTGTCATACACACTTGTATGAATCTCTCATTCATATCTACATACGTCAAGTGAAACCGGAAGTACAGCTGCATGGCAAAAACACTGTCACGTGACAGCGGCGACTAAAACGAGGTTTTCAACGGTCAAACATTGTACGTCGTAAATGTACTAACCTACGGGAGGAATAATTTTCATTCGGGAGTTGCTACATTAATGATTATCAAGCATATATTACGGGGTCCAAATTTCATAACTCGAAGATGAGGGTTTCCCCTTTGACAACTCTCCCACTTTTTCGGTTACCCAGAGGTCTCGAAGAACGGTCAATTGATGTATGGAATAACCTCCGCACTGAAAGATGACATTTTACTGTTTATTTCTGGCGGACTATCATCCTTTAAACAATTCCGAGTTGAGGAAGTGATTGACAACTCGAGAAAAAAAAAAACTGCGACATACAAAATAATTGTACAGTTTCATATACCCGTCATTATACGTATTATGGTATGGCATTGTCCGTCCGTCAATCCATCCCTTGCGGAATTAACATCGAAAGATCATTCATCAGTTATTCAATCTCAAAGTCGAGAAGGTAAGGCACAATTATTAAAATTTTCATAGGAACAATTGCGAACCCCGGAATAAGCAGTATTCCGAAGTGAGACTAGGTGCCCGTAGAGTCAGCGTCTCCTGTTTGCATGCAACGCCCATCACGACAGATCCATATTTTCCAAGTTTTCCAGTTGAAAACTTCGGTGATTTCTCGATGTATATACGAGTGTCCATGTCTTGTTTGTTGATATTTACATCCATTCAGTCACAATTCAGAATGTAACTGATCTTTCTAGAAAGAGGGATCCTTATATACGTTTAATGAGTTAAAGAAGATTCTGACGATAATCTCAACAGCACTCACAATAGAGCACAAAATTGAGCATCGACGGACCCCTAGCAAGCTAGAGGTGAGACCAGGTGCCCGGAAGGAGTAAGCATTCCCTGTTTTGCAAGCCGCACCCGCCGTCGATGTTTACGCACGAAAATGAAAATCATATCTAAAATGCATGCAGATTTTAAGATCCCCGTGGCAAACGAAGAACTACACGTATCTGAATGATGATTTAAGCCGTTGTAGAATATAACCCTGAACGATTAGCTTACTTGAAAGCCGTCTCGCTCTAACGACGAAACATTTATATTTGGTACAGGCGTCGGCGTATCGAATAAGTTGATGAACAAAAAACGCCATAAGTAGGAGAAAACGGAATGCTACTACCCATGATAACATGCATGAGCTCGCTACAGCCGGCAGAGCACGGAGTGTATTTCGCACGCCCTATATTTTTAAATACATTTACATATCCATCTATGTGTTGCTCGGGCCCCTGCATCATGCGGTTTTAGTTTGTATAGGCATCTTACAATGAGGAGGTTATTTGACACCACTACTGAGCGTTCTTTGAGACCTCTTGGTAACCGGATAAGAGGGAGAGTTCTGCACACGTTATTCGGATAACCGCACCATTTGCTACTGCCTTAGCAGATGGCTTTCTTAAGTCGGCGCCGGTTGCCAATTTGTCTCATTGGTATATGTGTGGTCTTTTGTGTTTGATGTTTCTGTGTTGTTGGGTGTTCCTTGTCCCTTTGTGTCTCTTGCTGTGCATGTCAACTCTGTGATGGGTAAAACTGAATTGAGATGCGGGGTGCTCTCGCCGAGTGGAGAGCAAGGTCTCACAAAATGTGCTCCTCTTCAAGCTGTTATATTCCTTTATTCATACGAATAAGAATTCGTACAGTCACTCTCTGCATCCAAACAGCAAAACGAATGTTATACGTCTTCAAATTCAATAGCATCGTTTAAGAACTGATAAATTGGACCATGGACCAGACGAGCAACACTATTGAACTTGATTTACGGTGGGTGCGGCTAGCCAAACAGGGGATGTTTACTCCTCCCGGGTACCTGATCCAACCTCTAGCTTTCTAGGGGGCCGTCGATGCTCAATTCGGTGCTCTATTGTGAGTACTGTTGAAATTATGACCAGGATCTTCTTTATCTCATTACATATACATTAATACATAACCCAACCATTCAGGATTACTTTGAAAGCATCTATTCCAGTGAACTAGGTTGAGAGCAGCAGTTCAGCCTCCTACCTAGATACACTTCTATCGATCAGTAATAACGGTCAATTCAACACCCCTCTTTATGACAAATGTGACGATTCTAATTTCACCATCACAAACTTCCCCTTCATGTGCAGCAACATTTCCACGTAACTTGCCTGTGGCGTATTCATTCCATAACTAATCATGTTCCAAGCACGAACACTTTATGTTGAGAGCAAAAAGTCTGGCTAGTGACTGATTGATCATGTTTATTCAGGAATAAAGCCTAAAGCGTTAGCCCAGGGAAAATTCAAATTTACCATGTTGACTTCCTATAATAAGATGAACAACTCGATTAATTTCCAAGTAAAAAACCAATGACATTTTATGTAAAAAAAAGCTTATCTCTTTGGAGATATATTTTTACTAATTATTTCTGTTCGAAATTAGAATATTTTTAGATGAAAGTATGTTCTTTTGCATCTTTTTCTTGTTCTTATATTTTTTGCCATATAATGTTGAAATTATACATAAATGGATAAGGTACATAAAAGTATTTGTTTATGTTGTTGGTAAATTAGAGGCCATGGCCTTTTAAATATAACATTTTATTTTTATTGACTGTGACAAGAGGAAAAGCCTGTATTGATTTTCAAGATCAGTGATGAAAGATCAATGCCTTTTTGGCTAAAATAAATTCTGTTTTAAAGAATTTAAAAACATCATTGACAATTTTTACACGCTGGCTGAAAATTCTACATAATTTTGAACAATAGCTTTTCCTTAACAGATAAAAAGAAAACCACAACGGGCGTATTTTGCAGCGTTAGCACTGATATCGTTTTTAAGTATTAATCATGATCCCAGACTACAAGATGTCCAAACGTCATATAAGACTATGCCCTCAATGTCATGTTCTCTTACACTTAGCAGATTTGTCTCTCGTTTAGCTATTGGGAGGTAATTGGATTCCCAGATTGTAAGCCCGATTACATAGACAATAATTAAATAACGAAATGATAGTGGAACTAAAAATATTATCTTAAGGATCGTTACTCTGTCTTCAGCATCATATAGAAGATAAAGTCCACTTACGTACTGGCTTCATCAGTTACATCATGAATGTTCAAACGTGATGGGATTCTCGCAATATATGACAAATATGGATAATGACCATATCCCTGTATACAGCACAAAATCGATAATTCAGAAACCGAAGGCATACAAAATCAGGATAAAACAGGAACAACAAACAAAAATCTCCACCATATGAAAAGAAGTTTCATTGAACAACATAATGAAATGCCCATAGCTCTAAATTCACGCATTTTGTTTACTGACATCCCTTCTTACTGTTTTATTTTCATTTGCATTTGTATGTCTCATTAACAATGCTACAAATGTTAAGAAAATACTTCTATTCAAGTACTTTAAACTTATATTGTTTCATTGTGTCAATTGCCGAGTTCGGTCACCGACGAATATTCTCACCTGTGTCCCCATGCTTAAACTTCGTAATATTCGAAAATCTGGTTAGGATTTAAGGAATCAATGTAATTTTTGTTTGGTTGATCGAGGTATCAACACCAAAAATTGATGGAAAACTTGTGCATCCTGCGCTACGCGCACGATGCACAAGTTTTCCATCAATTTTTGGTGTTGATACCTCGATCAACCAAACAAAAATTACATTGATTACTTATCATTTCATTTCGTCGCTTTTCAACGTTTATTTGCAGCTTTGAAATCGTGTTGCTAACGACGTGGCTTATGACGTTGTTGAGCGCGTACTTCCGTTTTGTGTTAATACAGGTAACGAAATTTCTCGGCCAATCAGAATCGTCGTTTCTTAATAATAACAATGGAAATTAAATGATTGTACAATGAATTTTGGAATAGTTCTCATAAACCCCTTGCTTTTAATCAATCAAACAAAAGCCTTAGCTTTCCTTTACAACCTTCCTTAATAAGATACTACTAGTTTCGAGACGGGGACGGAATGTATTACTTACAAGACGGACACTCAGCATGGAACTCGATCATTTTGTGACAGCACTTTCTAAACAATTACACAATTGACGGGACTCCATGACAGGCCATGTCCTAGACCGAGAAAAGGCCAAAATTTTATTCTTGAGTCGGTATATTTTGGCCTGAGACAAGGTCATTTAAAAAGTGGTATTTTTGTAGCAAAGTGACTTGACCAAGCGGAGCTAATTCAATCAAGCGATTAAGACGAATCGATCAAATTTTAGGGTAGATAGATTATGATATGCATGTTGTAATTAGAGTGAATACTCATTACCTATAATTTTGTATAGTTATATCATCTGGTCAGAATTAAACTATTCCAATGACCAGGTGAAAATAAGCTCCGCCAGGTCAGGTCAGTTTGCTAATAGCAAGCAATAGAATTTACAATCATACATTTTTTTTTCAGAATCTGCTCATATCTTGAATTTTTCGGTTCGTTGTGTAATAATGTGCTTTTGTCATTTCCTTATTATCATGTAATTCCTTTTTAAAATTGGAGGATCTTAGTCGGGGTATTCCAGGACTTTGAGAACAAAAGAGTTCACTATCTGTTCAGTACTTCAATTTTTCGATGTTTAGATTTGTATATGGTCATATTTATTCTCTCTTTTTATTTTTGTCTTACAATTCGTGTTTTCTTCCTCATTTTATTTTGTCCGGTCCCGTATCTGAGTCCTACTTTTAGTGCAAGCTTCCTTTGGCGCGCTAATTAATATGAAGATATGTTCCATACGTCTATTGTTCTATTACGTGTGTAACTGAAATAACTGAAGATTAGCAGAGTTACCCTTCCCCTGTGAAAGAGATTGGTTCCTTGCAACCTAAAAATAATTGTTGATGCCGGACACGTTTTTGAAAGCTTATACTTGTAGGCTGTTTATGAGAATAATATCATATATCCCACAATTGTTTATAAGGAAATACCCTTCAAGACAAAGATGACATTCAACGCATTCTAAACTTTCTGTTACCAAAATTTCTTGAAATTTCTAAAACGTGGGTCCTGTTGCATCATATCCCACCCATCTTGCTACGTATTTCAGTACGCTTTTTCAACATAGTAACTTTCATACTTTTTGGCATTTTACATTGTTTAGATTTAAGGATCACTGACGAGGGTAAAGTGCCTGAAACGTGCATGTCTGGTCCATGTTGCCAATTTATCTGTTCTTAAATAATGCTATTCAGTTTGAAGAAGTTTACATAGGTCATTCATAAAGGTCTAGGTAATTTGCATTCCTGTGCGAAAATTTAAGAAAGCAATTTAAAATCTACTTCAATTTAGATAGAGGATCACTGACGAGGGTTAATTACCCGAAATGTGCATGTCTGGTCCATCCTGTAAATTTATCTGCTCTAAAACGATGCTAATGAATTTGAAGACGTTAAACATTATATATATAAGTTACAGGTTTAATTTTCTTTTGCATTCATGAGAAATTGTGTACCATAAAATGGGGATGTATTAAACATACCTTCTGGGGGATAATTTGTTCTCATTTCACAAACTTCTTTGCATGATGAGGGCTTTCAGACAAAAGTCTTCAAAGGTCATATTATGGTTAAAGGTCAAGGTCATTCATGATAATTTCTCAGATAATCAAACTTTTTGCAACAAAATTATTGTGTTCGGGTAGCATCCATCAGTCAACAGATTTTATCTTTTTAATGGTTCTTCTATTACTTTTCATAACTCAGTAATGATTTCTTTGTGGTGTTTTATTTTGTTGATGTAAATATAAATATTCCTGAAGATTACCTCTATATTCTTGAAAAAATAAGTTTATTTTCATACGACATTATGAGCATGAAATACAATGTATATTGATTTAAAGGATACCCTTCCTTTAAGATGCATTGATTGCTGCATCTCAAAGGATGCAATGCATGGACGAATCAAGGTCAAAGTTGGAGGCCTTTATATCTGACCTCTATATTGATGTTCTATAAAGAAGATCCTGACGATAATCTCAACAGCACTCAAACTAGAGCACAAAATCGAGCATCGACGGACCCCTAGCAAATTACAGGTGGGACCAGGTGCCCGAGAGGAGTAAGCATTCCCTGTTGGCTAGCCGCACCGGCGATGCTCATATATGAAAACAATAGCTTTTCGTTGTGTAGCTTGACGGAAGTAGATAGAACTCTTGCGTAGAAGTTGCGCAGAGTATAGTCTGAATCACCCAGATGCTTTATTCCGCTTAATCCGTCTGGACGCTCTCTACTGAAACAAAAAGTACTCGCCAGGTGGCGTGAAACAAAATGGTGACGCCCATGAAGATAAATGCTTAAGCCATAGTCCCCGATTTATCTTTGGATGTAGCGTGTAGAAGAGACAAAGCCTATAGCATAGCGAAGCTGTTGTTTTTGTACTTTGATTTATTTACATTTCCAATTTAACATTTGGGGATTCGAGACAAAATTCTAACACATTGTCAAACCTTACGTATATTTTATTATTAATCGATGTCATCAAGGCTTGATTATGTGTCAAAATCTAGGTCATCAGACTTCAAAGAAGTGTGACGTAGTAAGTTGATCACGCGTCACATCAGACGAGGTTCATGGACGAACCGCACTGTGCTATCTGCAGAAAGATGTTTGGATGAGCGAATTAAGGCATTAGTGGATCAAATATTCGATATTTAGGATGGGAGTTTGATCCACTTGTGTCATTTATCAGCAGTGACTTTATCTTTGCTTCTTAAGGGATCATAATACCAAAACTATTTGACCACTAGCGAATTTTGAGCCATGCTGAGGTATGTCATGTATGTTATTCAAATTACTCTCAGAAGAAGCAGGATAATTTTACCGAAGTTAGTGCTAAACCAGAGCTAACCACAATATCATGTCATGAGGCATTAGAAATCCAAACCCAGAGGTCAGCAATTTTTCTTTCTTACCATGTCATTTTCACAAAGAATATACATAAATACTGTAAACTTGGAAATTTTATGTGGGGGTTATTTTCCTGTTTTTCCCGAATAGTGGAAATTCGCAAAATTTCCCTGTTGCATTCTTCCAATGGGATTAACATTGTTATCGCGAATATTTCCCCTATGCAAAATAAGTTATATTATCGACCCCGGCCCCCGCAAAAATAGCCAAGTTTACAGCAGTTGTTTATTTATTTACATAACCATGATAAAGTCTTACATTTATTCACAATAAACATATTTATCTAAACTTTTCTAAAATGATATAATAGGCTTGAGCAAAGAGATCATAACTATTTTCTTTCTTTAAATGAAAAAAAAATGACGAGTATGTTATCCATCTACTTTCTTTTCCGCGCACAAGACAAGACAGAATTAAGGTACCATGGTGTACAGTAATATAGGTACGTAAAGGGTCTAGATGGGGGTTTTCATCCATTTTTCCTTTTGGAAACATTTCTATATACGAGTTCGCTTCGCGTTTGAGCTGCGCTATTATGTTAGATCAAACAAGGACCTAGCACGAAAGTGGTTAATACCTTTCATGAATGTTGTTTTGATTGTCCAGAAAATAATAGGGCGTTTTTTGTTTCTTCCTTGCAACAGAATGCTGCAACGATTTAACAAAATGAATGAGGATTCAGATAGATTTAGTGATATTGTCGATAAATCATCTCAGAGGTTAATTATAAATGAGGAGCAAGCATCCCTTGCCTGGTCAGCCGCATCCGCCGTTGATGTTCAAGCACGAAAATTTAAACTTTATCCACAAAACATGCACTGTCTGAGGTCATGTCTATATAGAAAGTGCTATGGCGACGATGTCAGGGAAAAACATTTAAAATACTGACTTTAACTTCTCTTTAACTCATTACTGTCAACCCCCACTGTCAAAACTTTTTTACGAGCTACACACGGCAAAGGGCAAAAGTGTGACACAAATAAGATAAAGAAGATCCTGACGACAATCTCAACAGCATCGAATTGAAAGCACAAGTCGAAAAGAATCGGGGCAGCAACGCCCAGCAGTATCATGAAACCAGGGAAGTGAGACAAGAGGGAATTGTCAATATTGAATTCTAATACTAGTATGACTTGATTCTTTTTCCTTGTTAAGACAACAGACGCGAGCCGGGCTCTATTCCCCAATATAGGCCCTATAGCGATAAGCCACGCCTACCCATTTTCTGAAAGCAGATAAACCGGCAGGAACTGGTTTTTTTTTTACCAAGAATCGATTGGTCATCATTAGAATAGAAATAAAAAATGACAAGCCGGGCTCTATTGTCTCATAATGCCCTCGCGTCCTCAGCCAATCACATTTATCACTTCGCCGCTGACTCGGCTCGGTAATAAATGTGATTGGCTGAGGGAGCTCGGGCATTATGAGAAAATAGAGCCCGACTTGTCATTTTTTCTTTCTTAAAAATATGTTATCTGATATCGCCGCATCTACACGTTCAACTGAAACAACCATGACATGTAAGTGACAAGTTGATACGTAAGTGGTAGTACTAGAACAGCTGTCACCGAGAGCTTATGCATTGTGACCTCATCTTACGAGGTCAGTCTTTTTTTAGCGCTCACAAGACTGTGGAGTCAGCTATATTTGGACAATGTGTTGCTATGGAAACCACTGTAATAGCTTAACAACTTTGACATATGTGACCCTTTAAAACTTCTATTCTAAGAAAATGTATTCATTTTAAAGATATTACTCATATAACCCATACAACAGCAAATCAAAAACAGTAAAAAACAGGCATTAAAACAAGGCAAATTTTGCGTCGTTTTTAGTGCAATTTTGAGCATTTTTAATTACAAATAACTCTGAAAGCAGGCTTAATGTTTTTGTTTTGTTGAAATGAAATAAATATAATCTGAATAACGAAACTATGTCCTTCACCAAATATCTTTAAAATCGGTGACATGCCGTGCCACAGTCCTATGGAAATTTCTTGGTCCTTGCAGAGAATTAGTGTTAAAATATTATACATTATATATATAAGAAGTGATAATTTGCTGAAATTTTGATTTCTGTGTAAATGTCACAAATAATGAGTATTGTTGAAAACGCGAAATTAAAAAAAAATGTATTGTTTTGTCAATATTTCTTAAATAGCCCTGAGCAAGCTTTAATGGTAGCACATATATTCGAAACAAGTGGAAAAATTATAGAAAATTAGGAAGAAAAGATGCATTCTGAGTCATTTACTGACGCTTTCACAGACCTTAAACCAAGAAACCTCTGCCTTATGTGCGCCGCCATTTTGAAATTTTAGTACGAATGTATTTCTAGATGAATCCTTATGATGTAGCTATGGTGCAGATTCGGGTTTTCAAGAGTATAAGAGAGTAAGAATCATTTAAAAGAGAATAAGTTCAATCCATGTTTCGTCTAATTACTACATTGCTCGCTCATGCAATGAGATGCGAAACTGATTTATTCCGTGACTTTTCATGTAGAGGACCGCTAGCTAAGTGTTGGGCAGTGCTTACCTATACAGAACTTAATACAAAACAGGACAGAATACAAATTTTACTAAACATAAGTGCATAGATTGAAAAAACCTATGCCTATATCATCTCTGTACGATGTCTATTTCGCGACAAGTTTTTTTTGTCATTTCGATGTGTTTTTCGCTCGCTGCGATAAGCTAATTTTATTTTCAAGGACACTTTCTTTCTTTCTGCTTTTCTGTCGGTCTATATGTTTGTATGACCTTTATCTGTTCTTTTGAAAATGATGCTATTGAATTTGAAGACATTAACATTTGTACCACTTGGCGAGTGTCACTGCTGTTTGACCAGGAGTCCCCGAGGGCATATGTCGCCAAGTTCGATCAATCAAATCGACGCATTCAAAAATTTCTGATATCAAAATTTCTTGAAATTTCTAAAACGTGGGTCCTGTAGCATCATATCCCCCCGCCTATCCAGCTACACCTTTTGGTACATTTTTGGACATAATAACTTTCACACTCTTTGACCATATTACGTTGTTTAGATTGAGGATCACTGACAAGTGTTAATTATTCGAAACGTGCATGTCTGGGCCATGCTGAAAATTTATCTTTTCATAAATGATTCGATTGAATTTGAAGACCTTTAACATTTCTGTGTCTTTGGATATGTGTCTGTCTTTGCAAGTCTTTCGTTATTTGCTTGACATTGTGTACCTTCATTAATGTGCCTGACTTTGTGTCTGATGATTGTCTGTCTGTATGCCTGTCTATGTATGTATGTCTGTCTGTTTGATTGTCTGTCCGTTCGTCTGACTTTATATCTGAATATCTGTTTGTCTGTCAGTCTGTGTAGAAATAACTGTTACTCAAAATTGGCTGAAGGACAAATGTCAAGTTACAGGTCAGCCTCTAAGTTAATACAAATCTTGTTGGTAAAGGTCAATACTTAAAACTGATCAAGTTTGTTTTTATTAAGTTTTGTACAATATATATAGTCTAATTCAAAAGGTAAAATCCCAAGTTCAAGAGTAATAACTGAAATCAAGTCAACCTTCTAAGAACTACCGCCAAGTTTAAACGTGATATTTTATATTTTGTTATACGTACATCAGTCATTACGTTATAATCATATTCAAAAAGCGAATGCCTATATCAAGTCAACTCATTATTTCCTTTATCCAAACAAATACGATACATGTATTTCATAACTCAAAATACATTTTTCATGGTCAATGTCAAATAATCAAGTTCAAGGACAATACCAATGCCCCTGACAAAAACAAATAATTATTGTTGTGAGAAGATACGATTTGTATGATAAGTATCGAAATAAAGTAGAAAGTATTATATCATAGGACTTAGAATTGAGGTATCAAATGGGTAATGATAGAAATTATGTTTCAAATATTGAAATTAGGAGTATTTAACATTTTTTTTTATATTTATCTGTGTCTTATGATAATTTAAAACTTTTGTACAAGGCTAACAGATATTGAAATAAGAAATATTAATGTAAGAAATGTTCTGAAATTATTTCCCTTTGATTATAAAAATGGTTAAAATTGATCACAAGAAAACTTATTGGTAAAGTTTTGATTTTTCAGTGAAATTTGATGAAAAATATTTTTAGAAATTTGTGACAAATTGATATCTGATGCCTCATCCCCGTATTAAAACATTCACTCAAAAATAACTTTTTCCCATAGAGTTCAATGTTAACTTTAAGGATACATAACTCTTTTAGTGACCTATTTTCAAAACAAAAAAATTTATCGGTCAACAATTTTTATTCAATTTCTACATCATAACTATGCTAAGATGACAAATATGAATAATGACCATATCCCTGTATATAGCACAAAATCGACTATTCAGAAAATCAGAAACCGAAGGCATACAAAATCAGGATAAAACAGGAACCAAAGCAAAAATAAGAAAACCTCCACCACACGAAAAGAAGCGAACTCCCGATATGGGAGTGAGATCAGGTGCCCAGGAAGAGTAAGCATCTCCTGCTTGCATGCAACACCCGCCGCTTCAATTCGGTAGAACTGTCACATCCGGTTACTTCCATTTCAATGGAAGACATAGAGTACAATCTTTGTTTGGATGGTTCAAATGGTCTATGACATAATATCATCCACCATTCTGGAGAATGGGACATCATAGTGTATGACGAGTTCCCCATATCGACCGTAGAACTTCCTCAGTGACGATGTTAGTCGGTCACAAACATATCCCTGACTGAGAAGCTTATCTAAAAGACGCCTAGCTCTCAGAACAAAATATGTATATTTGGTACTTGCTCTGGCATAGCGTATCAACTGAGATATGAACACGCCATAAGCAGGCGATGAAGGGATGTTGCTACTCAGAAAAGGAAAGTTTGTAATGCTGAAATTGAAGTCGTCACGTTTGTCATAGAGTGAGGTGTTCATGTAACCATCAGTATCGTAGGACAACATTATTTCCAAATAGGATGCTGAATTATTTGTCTCTGTAGTTTCTTTGACTTCAAGCTCCGAAGGATAGATACTGCTCAGGTAATCCGCGAATTTTGGATTATTGATGGACAACACATCGTCTATGTATCTGTAAGTGAAGTTGAAGTCAGAAGCTAAGTATCTTTTCCCTTCAGAGACAAAAGATTGAATGAATTCAGCTTCAAACGAGTAAAGGAAAATGTCGGCAAGGAGTGGGGCACAATTGGTCCCCCTTGGAACTCAGACAATTTGCTGGAAGACCTTTCCTCCAAACACCACAAAAATGTTGTCGATCAGAAAGTTTAACATCTGAATAATATCTGTTTCAGTTTTGTCATAGTTAACAACAATAAATTCGTATTTGCGATTACCGTTCTTACTTGTAAACGCATTACTTATAATTTTTGCGAGTATCTCTTTCAATTTAGAATGTGGAATTGTAGTGTAAAGTGTCGAAAAATCAAAGGCTTTGGTCGAATGGACTCTACTAAAATGAGTGGATTTCAGATGTTCTAAAAGTTCCTTCGAATTCTTTAAAATCCACATCCGGTTGATTCTACTGCGAAAATATACTGTCGAACAATATTTTTGAAGCCAAGATTTGATTTCAGATAAAACTTTGGTGAGTAAGATCGATACAGATTTGATAGAACATTTTGAGGAACCAGCGATGAAACGTTCTTTGTACGGATTCTTGTGCATTTTAGGTATGCAGTATAAGTATGGTAAATCTAAATCTAATTTGTTAGTGTTGAAGCCAGTGGAAGCAAGAGCTGATTTGTAGTTATCTATTATTTCAGAGGCAGAAAGGTTTGTTGGGGTGTAAGTGGGATTTCCAGGTGTCGCCAGATTTTAGAGCTCAAGATTCAATGAATGGAATCAAATCAAATTCCGGAATTCTTTCGTGGGGGAAAATGGCTATATAGCAGTTTTCCCCGGGGGAAACCTTCTTCAACTTGGGAAAATCTACTATACAGCAGAATTTCCCCCGGGGAAAAAACTACTATATAGTAGATTTTCCGGGGGGAAAAGCCAATATATAGCCATTTTTCCGGGGGAAAAGATGGCTAGGGGAAAGACTACTATATAACACCGGAAAGCCATTAGGATTAGAGCCTGTATGTACTAATGTTTTGAGGATTTAAAATTGTTTTAAAATTTTCTTCATGAAGATAAAGATATTGTTTGGATTTTCATCGTAGTTTAAAGATGTGTACACAGTATCTTCTAGAAAATTGAGTATATTATCTAATTTTATCATTTTGGTCTTATTGCGTAAAGATGCCAAAATTCCTCAAATTGAATAGCATCATTTAAGAACAGATAAATTTGCAGCATGGTCCAGACATGCACGTTTCGGGTACTGAACCCTCGTCAGTGATCCTCAAATCTAAACAATGTAACATGCCAAAAAGTATGAAAGTTACAATGCGGAAAAATCGTACCGAAAGACGTAGCAGGATGGGTGGGATATGATGCTGAAGGACCCACTTTTTAGAAATTTCAAGAAATTCTGATACATACAAAACAGTCATACTTTTATTCATGTGTGTTAGCTATCGAATTTACAACGTTAACAAACACAATACATGTATATATCGCAAGATGCATAAGATCTTTAAAATTCCTATGAACACAAAACTTTTCTTCGATAAGAAAAAAAATCCTTTAGGTTCCAATATACAGTATTAGTTTCGTATTAGAAGAACTGGCCAGGGACGACTTTTTTTATATTTTTTTTTTAGTTTTGAAACTTAAATATTTTGTAGTAGTCACAGTTAATGAAAAAATGGAATTATGTTGTTTATAGGAGTTTGGAAGGATGTGAAGAAGAGAACTGGGCATCAATTTTAGCCATTGGTCCATTTTTGAAACAGCGATAGGAGATGAAGGCGAAGCGAGTATCGCGCGTCTTGGGCTCCTGATGCCGGTAGTGCCGGAGGGGTACTTCGAACTGTTCCGAATATATCTGAAAATCTAGATGTTGAAAATTCAAATAATTTTTCTTGATTAAAGCTATTGATGTTCTCTTTCAATTCAGTATTAAATGATGTAGATAATGATTTGAGAACAATGCTGTATTGACCTCGCTACTTGGGCTACTGCATCCGTTGAACGCATGCGCTCGACTGCCATTTTCACATCGTTCGATACTGATTAACGATTAAACGGTAAATCTGGCTGTATTTGTTTACACATGTTTTGTAGATCTAGATGTATTGATTGTACTAAGGTTTGGTTCATAAAGGTATGTAAACTACTTTAAAAGTCTAATGACTTCAACTTTAGTATGACATACTTTTTGCGCCTTCGGAACAGTGCGCGAAAGGAACCTTTGAAAATAGTTAAACTTGATATCCACCTGTATTCACACTAAATTTTAACATATCCTAACTAATATCAAACTCCATGTGCTTGCATGTGTGTATCAGCCAGATTTGAATTGTGTGATGTCACTGATGACTCATTGATGACATCACACAGGATGTTGTTAAGCAGGGCAGTATCATATTAGTATTTTGTTAAGCTTCTACTACTGGCAGATCAGAACAAATTTCAAAGTGAAACAAAATACCAACAAGATATTAACAGAGGGAGTTAATGTTTAATGTGATACCAATGCAATAGTCAGTCTTAATGGGATATTAACAGGATATTCATCCCTAATAAGACTGGGGTATTTTGTTAGTATCACATTAAGAGCTAATATCAACAAGATACTGTAACGTGATACAAAAGTGTATCTCATTAGTATCACATTGGTCTCATATTCTTATTTTGTTAAAATGATTTGGTTTGGGTTGTTAACTACCTAATAAATGATTTGTGAAACCTACCATTATTAACGAGCCCGGTGTTTTTCTTTTTAATAGTTTTGCTTTTCCATCCATGGTCTTGAATGAGTTAAAGAAGATCCTGACGATAATCTCAACAGCACTCACAATAGAGCACAAAATTAAGCATCGACGGACCCCTAACAAGCTAGAGGTGGGACCAGGTGCCCGGGAGGAGTAAGCATCCCCTGTTGGCTAGCCGCACCCGCCGTCGATGTTTAAGCACGAAAATGAAAACAATATCTACAATTCATGCACTCTCTGACGTTATGTCTATGTAGAAAGTGCTATGGCGACAATGTCAGGGAAATATATTCAAAACACTTACTGTCAAACCCCTCGCGGGGAACTTTTTTACGAGCTCCACACGGCAAAGGGCATAAGTGTGACAAAAATGAGTTAAAGAAGATCCTGACGATAATCTCAACAGCACTCACAATAGAGCACAAAATTAAGCATCGACGGACCCCTAACAAGCTAGAGGTGGGACCAGGTGCCCGGGAGGAGTAAGCATCCCCTGTTGGCTAGCCGCACCCGCCGTCGATGTTTAAGCACGAAAATGAAAACAATATCTACAATTCATGCACTCTCTGACGTTATGTCTATGTAGAAAGTGCTATGGCGACAATGTCAGGGAAATATATTCAAAACACTTACTGTCAAACCCCTCGCGGGGAACTTTTTTACGAGCTCCACACGGCAAAGGGCATAAGTGTGACAAAAATGAGTTAAAGAAGATCCTGACGATAATCTCAACAGCACTCACAATAGAGCACAAAATTAAGCATCGACGGACCCCTAACAAGCTAGAGGTGGGACCAGGTGCCCGGGAGGAGTAAGCATCCCCTGTTGGCTAGCCGCACCCGCCGTCGATGTTTAAGCACGAAAATGAAAACAATATCTACAATTCATGCACTCTCTGACGTTATGTCTATGTAGAAAGTGCTATGGCGACAATGTCAGGGAAATATATTCAAAACACTTACTGTCAAACCCCTCGCGGGGAACTTTTTTACGAGCTCCACACGGCAAAGGGCATAAGTGTGACAAAAATGAGTTAAAGAAGATCCTGACGATAATCTCAACAGCACTCACAATAGAGCACAAAATTAAGCATCGACGGACCCCTAACAAGCTAGAGGTGGGACCAGGTGCCCGGGAGTCAAGTCCAAAATGGACAATTCAAGACTCATCGAATTCGTGAAAATTGTTTTTGTTTGGCGATTAACTCGGTTTAGACAGCTTATGATGTCCTATGGCTTAGACATTTTAGAAATAAGGTCTTGATATTTGAACTGGTCATATGCAGTTTTAAACAAAGACCGGAGTTACTTGTAAGATACGCAAGCATAAATAGTCTGGGATGTATCACTGGGTTGGATGCACACCCCCCCCCCCCTTGATCCTCCAAATTAAACCGGCCTAACTTTGTAGCATTTTTTTTGCGCTCTTTCAGATAAAAATTGTCTCATGGAAATTTCCATTGCAAAAGTGGTGTTTTGGGGGGGAAAACATGTTTTTAAGTAAAAAATCACTGAGAATAGGAAAAAAATATTTTTTATATGGTTGATGTTTTTAAAACTTGAAAAGTGTGAATATATAGTATTGTTGATGCTCTTTCGGATGAAATAAGTTACAAGTTCCAATTCCTATTTTTACTCTGTGTTTTGTCGGAATTGTAAAAAGTCGAATTTTTGCCAAAATTCAAAGAAATTTGAGGCAATTTTAATTTATTCCTGCCCCTCTGCTCCTCAGTATTGCATATGATCGTTCAATGATGATTTAAAAAACATCTTTAAAGTCTCCTCTTTCAAATGACATAAATTTTATATTCTTATCATTTGTAAAATCCTCGAAATTAATTATTTTATACAGAAAACTGTATTTTCAATTAGAAATCAGAAATCAGCGATTTTTAAATAAAAATTGAGATTTCCCACCCAAAATAGCAAGATAATCAAACATAAAAGACCAAACATAAACCAACGAGACCAATGGGCAACCGGTGCCGACTTAGGACGGCCATCTGCCACGTATATAGCAGACGATGTGGTTATCCTGGATTACATGCGCACAACCCTCCCACTATTCCGATTTCCCAGAGGTCTCGAAGAAAGCACAATTATGGTGTAAAACAACCTCCTGCCTGTTACGTATCTACATTTCACAGCTCATCCGGTTTGCTAGAGCATGTACTGATGTTTGGATTTTCATAGCAGAAAGTTACAAATTACAAAGAAACTTTCAGGTCAAGGTTTTCGCTTTCACAAACTAGTAAAGACTTTCTGGAAATTTTACAAAAATGACACATTTCAAAGTAATTCGGATTTTCCATTAATCAGCGATTTTTAAATAAAAATTGAGATTTTCCACCCAAAATAGCAAGATAATCAAACATAAAAGACCACACATAAAGCAACGAAACCAATGGGCAACCGGTGCCGACTTAGGACGGCCATCTGCCACGTAAATAGCAGACGGTGTAGTTATCCTGGATTACGTGTGCACAACCCTCCCATTATTCCGATTTCCCAGAGGTCTCAAAGAACGCACAATTATGGTGTAAAACAACCTCCTGACTGGTATGTATCTACATTTCACAGCTTATCCGGTATGCTAGAACATGCACTGATGTTTTGGATTTCATAGTAGAAATTTACGAACTACAAAGAAACTTTTAGGTCAAGGTTTTCGCTTTCACAAACTAGTAAAGACTTTCTGGAAATTTTACAAAAATTATGATCAGCTTCTTTTAAGATTCGGACCCATAAAAGCAATAGAGTATATTACTTTAGGTATTTCACAACCTGCATTTTATGGTAACATAATTAACAAAATTATAAGAAGGATCAAAGGTAGACAGCATAAATATCGAAAATGCGTCAGAGTCATCAAACGCCTATTATACCGAGGATATGATCCTAATGTCACCAGACGGACACCAAGCTTGGTACTTGACCAATCTACAGTCTTGTACGAGTGCATTCTTAAGACTTGCACTCTGACTGACTGTGACGACGGGACTCCATGACGGGCCCTGTCCAAACCTCTTTAGAGAAGACAGTGCCCCGACCACCTGTTCTCTCTGAAAGTCAGTCGGACTCCTCGGGTGATAACATACCGTATATTGGGTAATTTTCGCGTCGGGTAAATTTCGCGAAAATGACCATTGATAGTAATTTCTTCGCTGAGTCTAATTTAAGCTAATATATTAACCAGATCAAGGGTTAAGATCTTTCTCTTTTTTCGCTATGTTAATTTTTCGCGATTTGATGATGCTCGCGAACTTTGCGAAAATTAGACACACGCGAGAAATTTTCGATATATGGTATATGAGCTCGTTACGTCCTCTTTTGATATCCATTTACATATTCATCTGTGATGCTTGGACCCCTGTGTTTTACGGTCTTGTTTGTGTGTGTGTGGTCGTCTAACATTAAGGAGGTTGTTTTACACCAAAATTGTGCGTTCTTCGACACCTCTGGGAAATCGGAATAGTGGGAGGGTTGTGCGCACTTAATCAGGATAACCACACCGTCTGCTATAAGTCGGCACCGGTTGCCCATTGGTCTCGTTGGTTTATGTGTGGTCTTTTATGTTTAATGTTTCTATGGTGTGAGTTGGTGTTCCTTTTCCTCTTTGTGTCTCTTTCTGTGGGTGTCGGTTCTGTGTTTTTGCATTTGGTGTTTTAGGGTTTTGCTGTGGGTGCTGCAACCTAGTGTTGTTGGAGATCCCCTCCTTTCTCTTTGATGACCACACACAAACAAGACCGTAAAACACTGATGAATATGTAAATGGATATAAAAAAGAGGACGTGTGTAATACAGTCCGTGCTCTGCCGGCTGTAGTGAGCTCATATATGTTATCACCCGAAGAGTCCGGCTGACATTCAGAGAGGACGGGTGGTCGGGGCCCTGTCTTCTCTAAAGAGGTTTGAACAGGGCCCGTCATGGAGTCCCGTCGTCACAGTCAGTCAGAGTGCAAGTCTCAATGATGCGCTGGTACAAGACTGTAGATTGTATTAACTGCTATCTGTAAATCTATCTATCGTTACTTTTCTTCCTCAAACAGAGAGCTTTTGAACAGGGTTCGCTGCAAAGTAAAAGATAAAAAAGAAAGCTGTAGAGATTCCAAAGGCATGAAACGATGGAGTTAAGAATGTTCAGAAAGAACAGTATGTTTCTTTTCGTGTGGTGGAGGTTTTTCTTTGTTTACTTTGGTTCCTGTTTAGTCTTGATTTTGTATGTATTCGGTTTATGATTTTCTGAATTATCGATTTTGTACTGTGTATTGGAATATGGTCATTATCCATATTTGTGATTCACAACCGAAAGATAAAAACAAGGTGTTTATCTTCGGTATGAGATGAGACAGTTTGCTCGGATCCCGTTTGAATTGATCCACCTTTGGAAGTAAGACAGCGCTACAGAGGAGACTAGATGTCAAAAGTAAATTTGATGGTTTGAACTGATTAAATGGATAAATCTAGATATCTGGATGATATTGACAATAAGCAGGATGAAATTTATCCGCAAGAATTGACGCTGAACAAAGCACATGTTACAATCACGAAACACCATTTTGGACTTCGATATCAAAATTGAAAATGGAGAAATGTATGACAAAAGTGATGAATGACAAATATGGATAATGACCATATCCCTGTATACAGCACAAAATCGATAATTCAGAAAATCAGAAACCGAAGGCATACAAAATCAGGATAAAACAGGAACAAAAGCAAACAAACAAAAACCTCCACCATATGAAAAGAAGCGAACTCCCGATATGGGAGTGAGACCAGGTGCCCAGGAAGAGTAAGCATCTCCTGCTTGCATGCAACACCCGCCGCTTCAATTCGGTACAACTGTTGCATCCGGTAACTTCCATTTTTGAAGACATGGAGTACAATCTTTGGTTGGATGTTTCAAATGGTCTATGACAGAATATCATCCACCATTCTGGAGAGTGGGACATCATAGTGTATGACGAGTTCCCCAAATCGACCGTAGAACTTCCTCAGTGACGATGTTAGTCGGTCACAAACATATCCCTGACTGAGAAGCTTATCTGAAAGACGCCTAGCTCTCAGAACAAAATCCGTATATTTCGTACTTGCTCTGGCATAGCGTATCAACTAAGATATGAACACGCCATAAGCAGGGGACGAAGGAATGTTGCTACTCAGAAAAGGAAAGTTTGTAATGCTGAAATTGAAGTCGTAACGTTTGTCATAGAGTGAGGTGTTCATGTGACCATCAGTGTCGTAGGACAACATTATGTCCAAATAGGATTCTGAATTATTTGTCTCTGTAGTTTCTATTGAATATTCGTTGTAGCTGTCCGCTCGTCTCAACTAGCTTGTTCTACCAAATAAGGGCGTCTCGTTCCTCTCATCTGTTCTCTTTTAGCCAACTCCAATTATAAATGACGAAAAGAAAAGAGAGGAACTGATCGAACATGCAGTGAAACAAAGGTAGATGTAATTACCATCGAAAATGCTTCAGAATTATCAGTCGTCTCATATACCGTGGATATGATCCCATTGTCATGAAAAGGACATGTACACTGCATACCCAATCTTCAGCATTGTACCAGCGCATTCTTACGAGTTGCACTCTTACTGACGGTGACGACGGAACACCATATCGCGCCTTGTCGAAACCCCATTAGAGGAGATAGGATTCTGACAACCTGTCCTTTCGTTGGGCGGACTACTTAGCTCACTCTCGTCGACAGAATACGCTAGGCAGTTTTACACAATTTGTGATATAACTGACATTTCATCATCCTATAAAATGAAATAAAAAGTAAGTTCTGAAACGTTCTCCACATATGAGTTGTGCACAAGTCTAGTCTTTTGCTGGGCAAGATGTTTCACCTGTTTGTATTTCTGCATGGCTTCTATATAGCTTATTTGTCGGTAAAATAGCTTATCCCGTTTCTTTATAGTTGCTTGGGTTGGATGTTTATCCATCGTAGTCTGTTTTGCTGGTATTGAATTGGATGAGAGATGTCAAAGTGGAAACATCAGCTGCCCACCCTGTGGAAATATTTCAGTATAAAATTTTAAAGTAATATATTACTCAATACAATGTCTCTGTATCAAAATGGAGCGAAACGAAACAAAAAACAAACAAACAAAAAAACAAAAACAAAAACAAAAACGAGACAGACCAAACGAACAAAACATATAAATCTATTTTAAATTGCCTGGAAAGAACAGATAAAGACAAGATTTTCATGTATTATTGTATCTATCCATCATCAGTGTCTAGAGAGTTTCATGTGTCAAAGTTGACAATTAAAAGCTAAACATTAAATTCATACATAAATTCATTTTAGAGGATTTAAGTGGAGGGAAGGGGATAAATAACATCGTCATGGGTGGAGAGAGACTGAATATTACTCAACAGGGAGGAGTTTAGTACAGGGAAGACGTACCGGGCTATTCCATCCTATAGTTTTGAAAACCGGCTTTACAACAAAATGAAAACATGAACCTTTCCCCCTTTAGATATAACACATCCTCGTATACATCTAGAGAACGTAGTTTTATTGGATTCATATATTTTTTGCTCTTCGTACAGTTAAATCCTTATGGCAAGAGGGAGAAACATATTGATTTTCAATGTCGTAGGTCAAGGTCACAAAAAAGAAACGGCTAAAATCCTTGTATGCAGCTTAGAGGGCACAGATTTGATCGGATCTTGATGAAACTTCACTCACGTATTATTCCTTATGGCAAAAGCCTTTTTCTTTCTTTATTTTTTTATTTTTTGGTAATGGTGCCATCTACAATGCCGGTTCTCTTTATTTTTGTTTTTGTTTTTCTACATTAATTCGACGGATCAAAGTCGTGTGTTTTATAAGAAATTTGAACATTTTCTCCTGTGGCAAATCAGTTGCTCACAAAAATATCCATGTTTGAAAAATTTCTAGGTTAGTCGCCTTTCTCTGTGTAGTTTGAGTAAATGTTGAGAATTGCCGTGACGCGAAACATATTACATGCGAGTACTTCTTGTGTCTCTTAAACGTTTTATCGACAGTATGTTTATTTAAAGAGAGTGAGCGTGTAAATTACGTAGATTAAGAAAAAATTACAAAATGAGCGACCAAGCAACTTCGCTTTTTTCCGATGCTTCTAGAGAGGAATTTGTAAAGAAAATAGACAAGCAAAGAGAGCCAGGTGTTCCTTCGATAGGCGATCATTACCTCGTTAGACGCTCTGATGGAACATGGAGTAATTATCATTTCTTTTCTTCTTCATGTAATCATTCACTGATTCAGTAAAATACTGAAAAAGATTACGCTCATCTTTATTCCTACTAAATTAAAAAAATAACCCTGGCTTCATCCTGTATTCCTTCAACTTTCCTATCACTGTCAGTTTGGTACACCCACAGGCAATTTCATTCTGAAAGATTAACCTCTAGGCTCTACTGAAAAAAAAGCACATTACTAAAACCCGGAACGGTACGGTATGGAACAAAATTAAATATACTGTTCCGTAAGTAAAATACTGTTCCACAAGTAAAACACTGTTCCGTACGTTGACATTATAACGCTATAATCTGAGGTTGACGTCATTTCGCGTCATATTTGAAGACGTCCTTTCTGAGGAGTGCCTTAATGTAGCTGCGTACATGTAGATACACGTCCTCCCGGAACCCGGAATTTGGTTTCCCACGTGTGTCCTTAATGTAAAAGTAAGTTTTGAATTTTGGATCTTTCCGTGGAAGAGATTTTGTTCCATGATTTGTCCATGAGTAACCATCCCTTTCCAATTGTTCCTGCTCTTTTCCATCGTTTTTACAATATAAATACTTCCCCCTTTTGGCCGAAATGGAACATCAGTGACAGTTTCATCAGATTCAAAAGATTCTAAGAGTTCATTGAGTGATAGCAATGATTGGCGCAGAAAAGCGGTTCTTTCTTTTTCAATACTTAAATTAACTTCTTGCTGCGCCTTTACTTTGTTGTTATAACTAAGACATCGCGTATATTGTGATGTCAGATATTTGTTATACTTAGGCCTAAAAAAATAATATGTGTGTTTCCCATAACATGCTAAAATAAAATAGGGTAGGTCGGTGGGATTTTTTTTTTTTTTTTTTTGAATTTTTTTTTTTCATCTACTTTTGTAGCCTTGTTTAGAATAATAATTTAAATGTGATTTAAAATTATCATTGAATCATGACCTTCAAATATGTGTTGTCTGTCAAATACATGGAGAAATCATCAGTAAACACAGACATGTTAAACCACGTAGAAAGAAGGGGGGGGGGAAGGTCATTTTGTGTCTGTTACCAGTGGCAAACAGCAAAATGTTTATGTTACTGAGCATTTTAAAACTGGCTTCCCAAGCACGGTGACCTTGAATCTGCATTTTTGTTACGGTATCTATACAGAACCCAATGGTTTTTTTTCCTATAAGTGACCATGACCTTTGACCTGTTTATTCCAAAATCAAAAGGCTTCTCTTCCTGATTATAAAGCATATGGTCAAATTGGACCTTTGACATTTCCGTCAAAATCAATGAGCTTACTTCCATATTGATCCCTATATTGTCGAGTTACTATATATTAATGCAATGTCTCAAATAAGAGCCGAATTTCATAGGTTGTGCCCTCCTCAGGTATGGCCATAAAATTAGAACATACTCGCCGTTAACGTCAGTAGAGATTTCATCAAAATGGGAATACGGTTACTTGCATTTGACGTTGAGTTTGTAGCCGGCAAGTGCTGATTTTACGGTACAAACATCCGTTTTTTCTGGTTCCAGTAACGTGTTGCAATAATTGTAACGCCAGAAGCACGTTATCCCTATTCAGAACGACATGGAGGCGTGTGGTTAATCTTTTCGTATTAAAATTTTATTTACAGGCGTGAAAATGTCGAGATGTAGTCGTTCTATTGTACTTCTTTAACATACGTTGCCGTAAAATGACCCGTCGCGCTGCGTTGAAAACAACTAACGCACTGTATAGTTACCGAAATATTTATCGCGTACATTTGTACCATGTATTGGGACAATTTTTTAAAAAACATATTTTACAGTCCTGACAACTAAATTTCCTTTTGAGCGCATTCAATTTTCATATTAACCTGCAATAGAAATTGAGATATGACGAATATTTTTTTTTTTACGAAAGTAGGTGGCGATTTTACACTAAGTAGGAGGTGAGAAATCGAAGGTTGCCGACTGAGTTAATGAGAACCCCGAGTCAGACTGTTAGTCTGTATGTTTTTATACAATCAATCAATCAATATACAATCAATGAGTCAGTACAAACGTTGTCAGGCGTTAATCCTTTTATGGGAAAAAAAGGAAGCCAGCCCGGTGGCGCCGTACAATATAGAATAGCGTTTCGAGAGAGAAATTAAAGATTACTTTGTATTTTTACAAAATTTAAAAAAGTGGAAGAATAAAAAAGAATGGTTTTGCAATAGATAATGTTAAAAGGCAGATAAAATTACACCAAAATCGGTAGATTTAACATCTCTGACATGCATTTCATAAAGCGCGACGATCATAAAATTGGCGTGAAAAACCTAAATGCAACTAAAAATCGGGAAAAAAAACGTTAGGGTCGGGGGCTTTGAGTAGGGTCGGTCGGGTGATGGGAAACAAAAGTATTTTTTCTTTTGGCCTTATATTTTTTTCGTTCCGTATTTCAGTCATTTCTGTTTTGTGTTTAAGTAGAAAAAAACTTAATTTTCGTTCCGTATTTTAGTCTGTTCCGTTCCATGCTTTAGTATAAAAAATAATTTTCGTTCCGTTCTGTTCTGGGTTTTAGTAACCACCTGAAAAAAGCCATGCACAGTGTTTGCGATGGTGTCTACATTTAGATCTAGACATTTGATTTGTTAAACAAATGTTCTTTACCAGACTGAACAAAAATTTTTCATACCGAATAAAAGAGCAAATTTGGTAAAGAAAAAATGTGTGTTTAAAAAGTATCATCATTT
This sequence comes from Pinctada fucata, assembly GCA_028142955.1. Classification (NCBI taxonomy): domain Eukaryota; kingdom Metazoa; phylum Mollusca; class Bivalvia; order Pterioida; family Pteriidae; genus Pinctada; species Pinctada fucata. The sequence continues at coordinate 58,911,242 of AP027103.1, read as the reverse complement.
TTACTTACTGTGGTCATAGTCAACACAGATTGAGCATGTCATGTGTTTTTTTCTTTGTCGAAGGTTAACCATAGTCTCCTCTCTTTCCATTTCACTTACAATGTAGATTTATATTTCTTGTTACTTTCTTTTTTTGCCCCCGCAATCAAGGATTCAGGGGCATGTAGTTGTTGGCCTGTCCGTCTGTTTGTCTGTCAGTCTGTTTATCTGTTTGTCCGAAAAACTTTAACATTGGGCATAACTTTGAATGGTAAGTGATAGGGCTTTGATATTTCACATATGTATTCCTTGTCACAAGATTGATATTTCACATGTGTATTCCTTGTGACAAGACCTTTCCATTGATACCAAAATTTTTGACCTCATGACCTTGACCTTTGACCTACTTTTCAAAAACTTTAACATTGGACATAACTTTTGAATGGTTAGTGATAGGGCTTTGATATTTCACATGTTCATTCCTTGTCACAAAATTTCTCCATTGATACCAACATTTTTTAACCTAGTGACCCTGACTTTGACCTTTCACATACGGTACTTAAGAGAAAATGGTGTTTAAACTAACAAAGATGCCACCAGGAGCATTTGTGTTTCAAAAACACAGCCTTTATTATTAAGCTTTGTTGTTTAGTTTAAGTTTTTTCCAGGGATACTTAATGAAATGAAAATACTTCAAGCTTTACATTTTAATCCTCTTCAGCATTCCACATTTGCCTTCAAAGTTTTACCGAATAATTCTTTAGTTCAGTGATTGGTCACATTCAATATTAAATTGGCACATATAAATAAATTTCACCAAGTGCTACAATTTGGTGTATATGATTCTTAAACAAATAATTTGATATTTGTATTCATTACAGATGCTGCAGAAATAATTCAGACTAGAGCTAGTGAAGTAAATGAAGGGAAAGCAGAATATTATGTTCATTATGAAGGATGTATGTATACTTATCATTGAGAACACATGAACAATACTCAGTTGTGAATTGTTACTTACATTTTGTTCATCAAAATTTATAAGTTCCTAACCAGTACATGACTACATGTATTTCAGTTGTAAAATTGTATTGGGGATATCAATTTGTTTAGACGAGTGAGAAGTGATGGTCATCTTCTTAATTAAATGTAATAAAATAGACTTCTTTTGTAAAAGCAAAGGCAGTTAAAGAATCGTTCTTACAACTCGTACACATTTTTTTCACCTCCTATATATATATTTATACTGTATCCCACTTCTTTAAGGCTTTTTAGTATTGCATAATAAAACAAAACTACATGAACGTGTATGTCCCTCCACCATTACATCTGACCAAAACTTGGAGGAATTGGACTTGCATGTGTTTGTTGTACATGTAGGCTACAATACCGGGGTATGTTTCTCACTTACTGACACGTCTGTCACTCTGTTTGTCTATATATCCATCAATACAAGAATGAATTGCTTGTACCAATAAGACTTTGAATGAATAATTGTTTCTTAACAGTCAATCGTCGATTGGATGAGTGGGTTGAAATTGACCGATTTGACCTCAGCAATAAGCTGGAGGATCCCCACAGTAAGATTAAGGACATGTCTATTATGATGACGGACCTGAGTGACGGTACAGACAGGAAGATTACCAGGAATCAGAAACGTAAACATGATGAGATCAACCATGTACAGAAGGTATTGTTTTCTATAACAATTTAACAATTGTATATCATACAATAAATGGTAAAAGCAGAAATTTTCGTGATCCACTGATTTTTCATATATTTACAAAATTTCGGAAAATGTGAATAAAAAGTAGGAAGAAACTTTGCACACGAACATTTGTTATAGATTTGTTAAGTAACATCAAACTTCAATGACACTTTTGAAATTGACAAAAATTTTGTGAATACACATTATTGATGTTAAACTTCTTCTTGAGAAAATACAATATGTTTTGCATATATTTTATGCATATATTTTTACTTAATCTACATTTCAATTTGCGAAAAATCTGCTCTTCAAAAATATTCTTGTTCTACGCTACAAATGTATTTCGTACATATCATTGTCTGGATCAATTTTCGCTTTTTTTGTTTTTTTTGGTACCAAATGTATATCATTTTAAGGCTAATTGTTAAGTTAATCACTTTAAAAATGTTCATCTTAATGATTTATCATCTGCATAATGTATTTTTTTAGAGCTATGCAGAAATGGATCCAACAACTGCAGCACTGGAAAAAGAACATGAAGCAGTAAGTACAGTACTCTTTTGTTTGTAACAGATCATATCATGCAAATAGCAGACAAAGTTGTATCTCATGATAGCCCAGGGCTCTCGATCGGCCAAATTCCCAATTAAAAATAGTATCTTTTTTTCCCATTTTATTGTCCATTACATTTCCCAATTTGAAAACCATAAAAAATAAGAAAAGAAACTACATGTAGTTCAAAATGCTATATTTCTAGTGATTGAGGACAGAATGCTAGATTTTTAAGTGAATTTATGTTAAAATCACTTTTCAACAATTAAAATTATTTAAAGTAAAATCTTTTGTACATAAATAATTCCCAATTTTTTTAGAAAATACCACTATTTTTCCCAATTTTAAAGGCCACAGCCCAAGTTCCAAAAAGTTGTGTGAGAGCCCTGTAGCCTTACATTGTATGTTACTGTTAAGCTTGAAAATATTTTTAGTTCAGATGTAAAGTAAACATGTACATTTGTATGTTTTATAAACATGTCTTTATTCACCGAGACATTGGATCAAGAAATTAATGTAATGGCATGTAAATTATACATGTATGTAACGCTTATGTTTCTTTTTATCCAGATAACCAAAGTAAAGTACATAGACAAGATACAGATCGGTCGTTACGAGATAGACGCCTGGTATTTCTCACCGTATCCAGAGGAGTATGGCAAGCAGTCCAAATTATGGATCTGTGAATTCTGTCTGAAGTACATGAGGCTAGAGAAATCTTACAGATACCATCAGGTAGAAATTCTTTTCTATAGAAACTTATTCGCTATTTTCGAAAACCAGAGTTACTTCCCATTTGAGACGGTATCTGACGTAGACTGATTATGACGTCATCAAATTCTATGGAAACAATCCTAAATGTCTGGGAAATAACGGTATAAAATCAATGTTACCATACCATTTTCATGATGTCATAATGGTTTTACGTCAGTTACCATCTGTTAGGGGAAAGAACTCTGTATTCTGCAAAGACTCAATAAAAGTGTCAAATCTTATTTTAGCTAGTTGATAGGCATATCCTCTGATGTATCTGCAAAATTGGCCCACACAGTTTGCTTTATATGGATTTAGCCTATGTGGATAGGCTTTTGTTCCATGCAAGTTATAAAACTGCAATCAAAGTATTCGATATGCACAAATTGTGTCAAATTTCCGTTAAGACTACATGTATGATCATTACTTTCTCAAATAAAACATGACAAAGAAATTGCTGTAAAATTTCCCCTCTTTTTACCTTTTTCAGTAACACAAAGTATCTTTCATTCGTTGGTGCTGTTCTTAAAATTTCTACCATTGATTTCTTCTTCTGTAGCAAGTCTCACGAGATCTGTTTCCTACTATTGGAAAACCATGTAGCATTATTCTGTATCGATTTTATTACCATGCGTGTGTATGTATCAAAACTTGCTGGAAAAAGTGGAGGAAGGAGTATTGACTTTGTAGGATAGTTCTAGATTTTAATGAGAATTTATACAATATACTTTGTGAAAGTTTGCTTATATTGTAGAGCCAGTGTTTCTGCAGACATCCTCCAGGCAAAGAAATCTATAGGAAAGGAACAATATCTTTGTTTGAAACAGATGGTTCAGATGCTAAGGTAAAAAAATCACTGTCTAAACATGCTTGAGATGAAAAGATGATGAATAAGAATTGATGGCTCTTATGAATGTCTTACATGACAATAGATAAAGATAGGGTTTCCAGAAAAAATCTTTTTGTTTAAAGACACAATTTGTCACATTGGGTGAATAGATTTGTTATAAATGATTTCTTAACAGAAAGTTTTCAGTGTGCGTTTTCAATACTGGGCGAATCATTCCCCTGTTTAAACTCAGCAAAAATAAGACTAGGCTGTATAAAGCTGTATACAGTAGGTCAATCAGAAGAATTTGTGAAAAAAAAAATAAATTGCCTGAACAATATAAAAAAGTGGTTTTACAATATAATAAGTACTGATTTTGATATATTTCAGATTTATTGTCAGAATTTATGTCTGCTGGCCAAGCTATTCCTTGATCACAAGACACTGTACTTTGATGTTGAACCATTCATGTTCTACATCTTAACAGAAGTAGACAGACAGGGCTGCCACCTGGTGGGATACTTCTCCAAGGTGAGGTAACTTCATCTGTCAGAACTTTGGTTCTGAAAACTCTTGCCATAAATGCAGGATGGTAAAGGATTGAACTTGTAGTCCTATACCTATAGAATTTTCAAAATCAAGCATAAATGTATTTAGGATTAAGTATCATGACATTTGTTCAGGTACTTAAAGTATTGAACTTAAAGCTTTTGTATTTCATACATGTACATACATGTACATATATGTGAAATAAAACACCGCTAAAGACGGTATGGCCGGATTGCAAAGTAAGTTTTTGTCACCAACTGGGTCAAGGTCACTAAGTCAAATATTACAGCATACATTGAGAGGTCTTGTCAGAGGCAACCTACATGTATAATATAAAGTTTCTACTGTATACAGTTCCTTAGATTTTGCTTAAACCAGGAACTTTAACCAAAGTCTTTAACTAGGTCAAAGTCCAAGGACAAGGTCACTAGGTCCAATGTTACGGCATAAATTGAAAGGTCTCATCATGGGCAACCTAAATGTATAATATAAAGTTTCTACTGCATACAGTTCCTTAGATTTTGCTTAAACCAGAAACTTTAACCAAAATCTTAAACTAGGTCAAAGTCCAAGGTCAAGGTCACTAGGTCCAATGTTATGGCATAAATTGAAAGGTCTCATCATGGGCAACCTAAATGTATAATATAAATTTTCTACCGCATACAGTTCCTTAGATTTTGCTTAAACCAGAAACTTTAAGCAAAATCTTAAACTAGGTCAAAGTCCAAGGTCAAGGTCACTAGGTCCAATGTTATGGCATAAATTGAAAGGTCTTGTCATGGGCAACCTATATGTATAATATAAGGTTTCTACTGCATACAGTTCCTCAGATTTTGCTTAAACCAGGAACTTTAACCAAAATCTTTAACTAGGTCAAAGTCCAAGGTCAAGGTCACTAGGTCAAAAGTTACGGCATAAATTGAAAGATCTCTTCATGGGCAACATACATGTATAATATAAAGTTTCTACTGCATACAGTTCCATAGATTTTGCTTAAACCAGGAACTTTAACCAAAATCTTTAACTAGGTCAAAGTCCAAGGTCAAGGTCACTAGGTCCAATGTTATGGCATAAATTGAAAGGTCTTGTCATGGGCAACCTTCATGTATAATATAAAGTTTCTACTGCATATAGTTCCTTAGATTTTGCCTCAACCAGAAACTTTAACCAAAATGTTGACGGCAGACGGACAGACGGACGGACGGACAGACGGACGGACAGACGGACATCGTCAATCTATAGACCGGAATTGCTTTGCAATCCGGCCAAAAATACATAAATTTGTATTTGTTGTAGCACATTACATGTATATTCAATGGTCAAATTGACAGAATGTGTGTAGTGTGGTTTTGATATTTACAGATAGTGAACAATCAAAATGGACTGATATTGGAATAAAGTCGATTTCACAGCCCTTGTGTCAAGGTCCACCTAGGTTAAAAATACTTTTACCTGGGCTGTAGCTATTGAATGCTAATGGATAGGGCTTTGACATTTAAAAAGTAGATTTGATGTGAAAAGAGCTTTCATTTGATATGAAATTTGACCCAATAACCTCTACCATTAACATTGACCTACTTGATAAACTTCAGAGCAAACAGTATGATATTAATAACGTATTGAGTATTGAGCAAGTCATTCTTTGAAACTTACCTTTCACCTTGACCTTTTGATTACATGAAGAACAAATGTGGTTGTACGTGTATACCATACTCTTTTTCATAATATTAGAAATGATATTGATATCTTTTGTCGTACTTTTTCTATTGAGTCTTTGCTGAAAACAAGAGTTATTTCCCATTTGAGACTGTATCTGACGCAAAACAATTATGACGTCATGAAAATGGTATGATAAAGTCGGTTTCATATCATTTCCCAGACTTTTAGGACCGTTTCCATAGAATTTGATGACGTCCAATTAGTCTACGTTAGATACCATCCAAAACAGGAAGTAACTCCAGTTTTCAAAAATTCCGAATATCAACTTGTAAGATAACATACAGGTATTAATGAGAAACTCTGTATGACATTTGTTATTGATATCACCTACATGTATCTGTAACTTGCTTGGAATGATTTAATTTCAGGAGAAGGAGTCACCAGATGGTAACAATGTGGCCTGTATCATGACACTACCACCGTATCAAAGGAAAGGTTATGGAAAGTTCCTCATTGATTTCAGTATGTGTTTCATTTTAATACAAACTGTATGCGCTTCATCCCTGAATATACATTACACTTTAAGTGTCTGACATGTAAATACATGTACTTGTACCTTGCTTATTAAGCAAACAAATAAACAATTACTAACACAAGTAATTTTGTCCAATGAACAGCTATAATTATAAAAGAATATTGTTCTGCAGATTTGTTTGATATTTGAAATCTAGTGAACATAAAATGCCAAGAAGCAATAATTGTAACCTCCCTTGTACTTGCGCATGCAAAAGGACTGTCAATTGTACATTTTATTACACTTCCATTGATTGACAGTAGATTGTTTCATATATTTGTCGTCATTTCCCATTTTATGATCTGAGTAATCAAGCTAGTGTTATTTCAATTTAGGTTATGAGTTGTCCAAACAGGAGGGTACAGTGGGATCTCCGGAGAAACCCTTGTCAGATCTCGGCAAACTCAGCTACAGGAGTTACTGGTCCTGGGTGTTACTTGAAGAGTTAAGGGACTTCAGAGGGACTTGGTCAATCAAAGAATTAAGGTGAGAAAAATAAAGGTGTAGGTGCATGCATATAGAGTTCTTGGTTAATAGAATAATGAACGTTCAGGAAATAGGAGTGAAATTGTCTGAAAGCTATATTAAGGGACTTAACAAAGTACTGTATGTATGTGCTCTTATTTCAGCGCAATCAAATTTACGAGGCAAAATGAGCAAATGAACATAAGTGAATTTACATACAAGGGAATTAACACTCTTGACAATTATTCCCATTATAATCATTATATCCCCCACAAACGAAGCAGATTTCTTTTATTCAATCAATGGTAGGTCTTCATATTTCACACACACATTCACCACAAAGAGCACTACATTTTGGTACCATGACTTGTAAATGGGGGGGGGGGGGGGCACTGTAGGGCAGTTCTAGTTTAAAAGAGTGAAATTATTAAGCATAGTCTTGAATATTGGCGTAGTCTTATCAGCTCCTTAAATAAGTAAACATACAGTGTACAGAATATGCCTTTTTAGTCAAAATTCAAAGTATGAAAGCTAAGGAAAAAGGAGTGCTCTTGTCTTGATGCTGGCATATCAAATACCAACCATCATTGTAGCCTTACTTTGAAGTATTTTATTTACCTTTCAGTGAGAAAACCAGCATTACACAGCACGATATAATCAGCACACTACAATCTCTTAACATGATCAAATACTGGAAAGGACAGCATGTGATATGTGTGACACCAAAGCTGGTAGAGGAACACTTGAAAAGTGCTCAGTTCAGAAGACCTGTTCTTACAGTGGACCCAATGTACTTAAGGTGGGAACCACCTAGGAAAATGTTAAAACTGATGAAGAAGTGAAGAATTCTCATGCTTGTTAATGTGCTGTTATATTCATTGTTAAGTCTCCACTGCTTTTATGTGTTATTGCATTTTTCATGACTTCTTACATGTATGTTTGTTTTAAACGCTTGTTAAATGACTTCATAAAAGAAATGCATTATATTGTTGCCATAGGGCAACATTTGTTTCATATGTTAATAAAACTTCAAAAGGGAATTATTTTAAAGACCATTCTAATGAAGAGGATGTGGAGAGGAGACACATCAGGATACTTTTATCTTATATTTGAATTGCGAATGAAATAAAGGCAAGATTTATACATTGTGGTCTTAAATGAGACTGTACACAATAATGAGTACAATTTTTCATAGTTTTAACAGTTTTTTAATTACAAATAATGATAAACTTTTAATGTTGTTATTGTTTTAGAGCTTACATTGTTATATGATTACTATACATATTTGCAATAAATAGTCGTTGTTAATGATCTAAACTCAGGCGTTTTGTCATGATTTTCTTCAAGTGCGTACAGTGGCAATTTGTCCAGATTTGATTGGACAATCTCAGACAAAACAGTCTTCTCTGACAAACTCCTGATAAATGACGATATATATTGATAAAGAAACTAATTTTTTAAAAGTTCCGTAATGTACCAGAATTCAAAGTAACGTGCTAAAATTGCAATATTTTGTGTTCTTACGACCCCTAACTCAGAGATTTTGGGATACATGAGTATCCTTTTTAGCCTGTCTGCAAAAAATTCACTTATGCCATAACCATGACTTTTTAATCATACATTTTGTAAGTAATAGAACTTTCATATTTCACATGTGCATTCCTCATAGCAAAACCTTTATTTTGATAATGGTACACAAGTAGTTGACTTCTTGACCCTTTTAAAGTTTTATCTACTCTGGAATATTTTCAGCTTTAATCATGAGTCTTGAGGCAAATGATAGGGCATTCATACGTGTATTTCACATATTATGTATTCATTGTGAGCCTTCCATTAATACGAAGATTTTTTCGCTCACCTGGGCAAAGCTCAAGTTATCAATAGTCACAGTACACTGTTCAAAGGCAGTTTCATTGTCTGTCATAAACATTAAAAATGATCAACTTCCTCTTCTAAACAGCTGCAGCTTACACAAATAGCAAGTACTCGAGGCACTCCACCCAGTTTTATTTTTATCAACTGGATTGGTCAAACAAAATGGCTGCCAATGATTCTGATTGGGTAACACATTTTGACCTCTCAAAAACTGCTGCACAGAAATTCACTTGATGTTACACAAAAATATTTTGATTTTTCTTTCAGTTAAAAAACATGAAACTATGAAATACAATTTTTAGGCTGTACATTAAGGCATGTCCAAAGAAAACTTATGAGGTTTTAGTATTTCTGATATGCATTTTAGTCTGCTGACATAACCTTTCTTATTTCAGGCCTGCATTTTAGTCCATCTTTTAAGACCTATTTTGATCTAGGAGTTGGTCCAATTTTCCTTTTTCACATTTTCCCACTTGTTTTAACCATGATGCAACACTTCAAGTGTAAGCCCCCAGCCATTTGCAGTTGGGGTATATTTCTGTTTGTGACATTTCTGGTGTTACATGTATCCTTTGCATTAGACCTATTTAAAAAAAAAAGAAAAAGAAGAATTGACAATTGGAATATCTTTTGAGAGGTACATGTACATACATGTATTTGAGGTGTCACACCTATCCACATCAGATTTTCTTGTGCAGAAATCTACATCTGTACATGTACCTACATCATCTTTAGTGCAGTTTAAGCTTGGCATTCATTATTTAATTAATTGATAAAGAACAATTTGTGGTTGTATATGATCCTTACACATACAAAGTGGACTCTGTCAAAACTTTAATAGAATTTTTAATAAATACAATTGATTTACAGTAAAGCTACTCTAACATGCAAAAGATACAAAAAATACAATTATGACACTACCTCTATGTTCAAATTAAGTTACGTAGAATGTGTGTGTAATACATAACTAATTGATTGTTTATATACATGTATATCAGAAAGACTTGCTGTCAAATCAAATGTACATGTATATGTCATAACTTTTCATGTATAATTTTTTGTAACCTCTGACCTATAAAGATCTCGAGACAAACTTCATCCATTATTCATCATCGGACATAGTGTATCTGTAGTTTGTAATCTAATGGGGATATAAAGTTTGTCTTCTGTAGTGTTCATTTACAAGCTTGTTTTAACATTTTGCCCATTTTTGACATTGACCTCTTAGGCCATGGTAATTAAATATTTTGTTTTACGTCCACAAATGGGTACCTTTTAGGATAATTCCTCAGAAAAAAACACACACATACATGCATTTTTTTCAGGTAAAAAATATCAGTAAATCATTTTGAATACCATAAAATACCTATGCCATTATTGATACATGTATCAGGAGAAAATAATTGTTTTTCTAAAAATAATGTCCGAATTATCTACTTCACTTGATAAAGATATTTTTCTTTTATGAGTTTAGTCTTCCTTGCACAATGCCTTCATATTGATCTTGTGTTTGTGTGTTTTCATGCCTGGCGAGAGGGTACCTTTCAGAAAAAGGTTCCAGATGTAAAACAAAATATTAAATTACTATGGCCTTACCTTGAGATGAAATGGAGTAAAGCTCTCCCAATTGAAAAAAATAAGTTTGCTATACTGAGTACATTTGTATTACATTTTAAAAAAGTAGTATGTCTTTCAAGTTTACAACTTTGTAAAGCTACATGTACATACACTGAATCATTATATTTTTATTTACAAAAATCCTCTGAATGTCACACTCTTATCACATGCATACTAGAATTTTGAAATAATTTCTGTCAGTGAAATTAAAAGCTTTGACTTTGAAAATCACTAGGTTTGTTCTCCAAAAGGTTGGCAACAACTTGTACTCCATGTGTGAGTGAGATTCCAAAGTATACATGTTCTTTTAAGATCAATGCTCAATAAACAAAGGTCTGGGCTCAATAAGTGACCCGGGCTCCCCTCCTTTAAATTGAATGATGAAATAAATTCAAATGTACCTTAAATGTACGATAAAAGTATTTAAAACATACGAGGAAATGGTCTTTCAAAACATGAATTAATTTTGGGCCATTTAGTACTATGCAATGATGACTAAGAAATAATAGACGAAAGTAAATACAGATGAGAAATGAACTTTGGATTTTTTGTTTTCTTTGTTCAATATAGGATTAATTTTGCTGATTGTTCTTTGTTCAATATAGGATTTGTTGATTGCTCATTGCTCCAGCATGAATGTTCCCATAATGCCGAGAGGAACTGCTGATAGCTTTATTTGTAAGCACCAGTTCCATCGCTTGAAAGTTTGTTAACCTGCGGACGTCTTTGTCTTTTCTGACTATGGTATCTGGCAGTTTACGTATCTTGTACACAAGTCTCCTCTCTACACCTAGTTCTCTACATGCCAGGCTCAACAATGCCTCAAACGTAAGATTTCCTCGATCCAACTCTACCTCTATGAAGTCTCTTTCATCTGAATTAGCTATGCGAAATTTCAGAACCAGCTCTACAAAACAAAAGAATTCAATATAATTGGACTTTCCATGAAAATATTTCAAAAGATTTTCCTGTCTAGAATGATATTCTGATAACACAAATGTAATACAAAAACATATCAGCAAAAAATTTGAAGAAAATTATTTTCTGTACAACATTATTGAAATATATAATCATTTACACAATTGCTTATACAATATCAAACACTCAACTTACAACAAATTTATATAGGAGAGTCTATTCATTTGTTTAAAATATTTTTAATAGTAACTTTGATTGGATATAATTTTTAGGCTTAAAAATGAGCAGCAAAAGCATAGAACGTATTTTTAGGACAGTAAAAATTATACCAAATCGTAATACATGTAGTAGGCAGGTCTGTAATATACAGATATCAATTTTGCAGATGGTAGATCCAAGTAGGACAGTCTTCTAGTTTTCTTAGTTCATTTTATTGAAGCGAATCCCTTGGATATCTCATGGGAACAGAAGCACTGAAATCTAGAGCTACGTACATTCTGTCAAAGGAAAAGTTAAAAGTCATAGTGAAGAGATTTACCATCTTCCTCTCTGTTGGAACCATTGGCTGCTGATGTTTCTCTCCTGGACTGATCAATCATACTAGTAGGATTATTTGTGACAACTGGCTGGGTATAGGGGAACGGTGGATTTGACAAATAGTTTGGTGTGATAGGTAACTCTGATTGCCTTGTTTCTGTTTGACCTGAGCCTAGAACAAAATTATTGAGTACATGTATAATGTATGTAGATTTCATTTAACTAACTTCATTGCCATGGCACTGAGGCTAGTAATTTTTGCTTTACTTGACATAAATAATCAAGAAAGTATTTGGCCTTAAGCATGTTGAATTGTACATGTATGTATTGTCATAATGCTATAATTATTCTTTACCCAGAACACTTGTTTATAACTAAAAAGGACCCCATTGGAAATAAGTCTCTGGGCTTTAATGGGCTATCCTAGTACATGTAATTACAATGTCCTTTTCCAATTTTTCATTTATTAAAGTAACTGTTTAAAACCAAATCTTAAATCCATATTGTTGAAAAGTACTTTTAAATCTACGTATGTGATAATACACACTTCAGGTGCTTCATTTTTATGTGTATTATTGAGTTTAAATTATTAAGATCATCTAATTTTTAAGGAATACTCTTAGACATTGTTTGATCTGTTTGGATTATTTCACATATTAAAGTGTTTTTTAGACTGTGATATTCGTTATTTTAACTAAATATATGTTGTTAATCATGACATTGTTTTACTGAATATAAATACAACTACTACTACTTTTACTACTAACTATCTTATATATTGTGTATTACCGGTACTTCTCAATACCATTGCTTACATTGATTTATGAGAATAAAGTCTTGAATCTTGAATAATGTATAATTTTTAAATTTTGAATCTAGAATATGAGATACGAAACTATTTAACACAATTCATTTTTAATACATACCACCCAACATATTTCTGATTTCTGTACTACTTGTCAGCATTACAGGTGAGTCACCATCTTTATTGGGGAGACTTTTATCAGCTCCATGTAGGAGGAGGTATGACACTATTGCACTTTGGTTTCTTTTTGAGGCCCAATGTAAAGCTGTCCTATAAATAAAATTGATACCCATTGATGCATATAATCCAATAATTAGTAACAAAAAAATGTAATCAATGATTTCAAGTTTTAAAATGCTCAGAGAATTTGGTTGGATGCCTGTGTTTATCACAAGTCATAATAATTAGGTTAATACATATGTAGATGAGTCTAGTATTTGTGGCAGGGTCTTTTGTTTGTGAATTATTACAAAACATGTAGAAAGGTAAGGCACGGTCCATTTGATATTCTGGGGGGGGGCTTGGGTTTTTTTTTGAAAAAAATAATTTTGCTCTGAATTTTGATGAAAAAAATTAATTTGCTTATGGTGTGACAGAAAAAAATAATCTTGCTCTTACAAGTTATCTTTGAAGAATAACTATAAAATTCGCTTAAAATTCCTGAAAATTTTTTCGGCTCGCTTCGCTCGCTGCAGTTCTTACTTTCTATAAAAAAATTTGGGCTCGCTTGGTTCGCCATTGTTTACTTCTGTAATGGCAAGTTCACATTTTAAAAATACCTTCCACATGTTACATGACCTTAATATATATATTTTGTTTACTAAAAATTATATATCACATATTGTAAAAATCTTTCATCTCTCTCAGTTTAGAAGTGAATATAAGTTTTACATAAAAATAATGTTTGGAGTAATTGAAGTAAAAATAAAGAATTTCTATTGAAAAAACACAAACATTCTTAATATTCACATCAATCGTTATAAAAAAAATTTCCTTGCTCCAACTTTGCAAGAAAAAAATAATTTTGCCCCGGTCCAGGGCGAAAAAAATAATCTTGCTCCGACAAAAAACCCAAGCCCCCCCCCCCCCCCACCCAGAATATCAAATGGACCGTGCCTAAACAGACGGTGACTTGGTTCTTCTTGACTTTAGCAAAGCCTTTGATAAAGTATCTCACAAAAAGCTTCTCCACAAACTACACTTCTATTGAATCAGAGGTAATGTTCTATCCTGGATATAATCTTTTTTGGACAACAGATTTCAAACAGTCATCATCCAAGGTAGGCAGTCTCACACAGCCCCAGTCTCTTCAGGTGTTCCACAGGGGTCGGTATTGGGGCCCATCCTTTTTTCTGGCATATATCAATGACCTGCCTGATAATATCACATCACAGGTCTGTTTATTTGCGGATGACACAGTTGTCTACGCAGCCATTTCAAGGATGGATAACTCCATTGCCCTGCAGAGGGATCTTGACACTCTCCATCTGTAGGAACACAGATGGGATATGGAGTTTAATCCTACAAGTGCCAAGTCCTTCAGGTCACTAGGGCAAGGTCCCCAATACCGACCAAATACTTTCTTCATAACCAGGAACTTGAGGTTACAAACTGTGCACGATACCTCGGTATAGACATATCTCACAATCTAAGTGCTAATAATCATGTAGACAGAATCACCGCCTCAGCTACATGTAACAGATCACTTGGTTTTCTCTGCCGAAATCTAAAAGTAAATGACACTAAAATCAAATCTATTGCTTTTCAGGCCATTGTGAGACCAGTACTGGAATATAGTTCCAGCTGCTGGGATCCCTACACTTTTAGAAATATAAACAAAATTGAAATGGTTCAGCGACACGCGGCTAGGTGGGTACGGGGTGACTGGAAACAGACATCGAGTGTCACCAACATGCTACAAGAGCTTGGATGTAGAACTTAAGCTCTTCGTCGTGCTGATGCAAGACTAATCATGCTTTATAAGATCTTACATGGCATGGTAGCTATCCCAGCCCACTCCTATATTCCACAAAGCACCTGCACATCCACCAGTTTCAGACCACACGCAATCCCACAAATCCAGGCCACCAGAGATTATTTTAAATTCAGCTTTTTCCCACTCACCATTGTACAATGGAATGCCCTCCCTCCTGATATCCCTCTGTGTCCTACAGTTGATGGCTTCAAACAGGCTGTGTGCTCAATAGAGCACATGAGCCCAAGAAAGAAGACAATATACCCTGTATTTTAAACCTTTTAAATGCACATTTCTCATGTTTATACTTCACTAAATATCCTCCTATCCTTCTTGCTTGTCTCTAACACACTATCTTCTCTTCGATCTTTTTCTTTTCTTGCCTGCACTATCCTCTCTTTGTATACGCAGTACGCGCTTTTAAACCCTGCCAATAATACTCGATGCTGAGGAGCTGGCAGTAATGGAAAATAGATAGATCGATAGTGTATTTGATGATTACATTATACAAACAAAAGAACTGCCTTCAAATACCAGACTTATCTACATATATTGACATAATTTATGAGGCTCGTGATGATGCGTGAATACAAGTGTGCGCGGCATATTTCATTTACAAAACACTGATGGCCTGTACCTATTCATTTACAAACATAAATGAAATACAGTACATCAGACTTAACTTTCTAATTAGGCAACTTTTGTGGGTTAAACAAGTTTACAATTTAAGATTAGATAAACTTCCTCTGACCTAACAATACTGCAATATGTTTGTTTTTTTTTTTTTCAGAAGGTTAGTAAATCGATACGGCATTGAATCGAGGCAAATCATGTGATTACCATTGATTTACTGCATTCTTTGAATTCACATCAACGTGTTTTGCTTCCACCAGAACTTTTACAGACTCTATGTCCCCTACAGATGCTGCCTCACGAAGTTTTTCCTCTAAATCTTGATGCTCGTTCATCGTGTTGGCATAGACGCGACACTGGAAAATTAAATATCAAACGAGTGTGACAACTAATCACGGATACCAAAATTTCCGGTTTAAATTATCCGCAATGAGGAATTTCTCAAAGTGATCTAATAAGAAATTAAACGTTTAGTTAAAACATTAAAATACACATATTTGCCTTCCTATTACATGTATGAAGAAAGAGTGAAAAATGTTTTTAATCTAGAGCAAGTGACCATATTATTTCGCCGTATTTTTCGTACATTTCTTGGGAAATTTCAATAGTTGGAACCCTTGGAATTCAATGATTGCTTTCGCTGAAATTGAATTTAACTCCATTCTCGATTGAAATACTACAAAAAGAATTTAATTTACACAGTACATTGTTACCTTATAAAACGTCAAAATATTTCGTTTCCATGCTTTCGAGGTTGACCATATCAAGGACTTATAAGTCCTTGACCATATTTCGCCGTTTTTGTTGACAGACAAGTAGCTAGTTTCACTCAAAACGGACAAAATTGTGATTTTTATTCAGGAAATCTTTCGTCACCACTACTTCTAGGAAATGATGCCAAATAAAATGTTTTCTTTTTTGGTTTTTATAAAGATTGCGGATGTTTACATCTAAAATTTGATGTTTTCATTAAATTTTCCCCATTTTGTGGTATTTATTATCAAAATTTAGTGCAGGATCGAAATGTTACAACATATGAAAACATGACTGCTACGGTCATATTTGATAGGATATAGAAAAACAAACTAGACAAATATTTCCGATAACCAATGTGAAGCAATTAACTATAAAACGGCGAAATATGGTCACCAGCGAAAAATGGTCCCTTGCTCTAGTTTTTGTGTGCATTCTCCTGACCTTGCCGTCCGTCCTATCCCGAGAGAGGCGGCGGGCAGATTCGTTGTGTGTAGTCTTCTGATTAATGTGCTTGCATGACTAGTTTGTGTTTTTAGTCATTGTGTAATGTTAAACGTCTTCAAATTCATTAGCATCATCAAGGACTTATAATCTGTTTATAAGTCCTTGGCATCATTTAAAAGCAGATAAATTAACAGCATGGACCAGACATGCACGTTTCGGTTATTTAACCCTCGTCACACGGTGGGTAATCTCGCAACGCAGAACAATATGTGTTTCTATAATTTCGTGTGATATAGATTATACAATGTATATCACAAAAAAGGGGAATGTGATACAGTGTAAGGATGTCATAGCTTTGAGTTTTATCCAAAATAAGAGAATCATATATTTTTATAGAGCTGAAAACGATCGGCGTGATCCATGTAGATGAAAGAGAAAGTAGAACGCCGATCGTTTTTATGCGTTACTTTAAAAAAGCTGATATTCACCTTATTTTGTATACAACTGATAGCTAAGACATTCTTACACTGCTTCACATTCCCCTTTTTGTTATGAATAATCTATATTGCACAAAATGGGGTGCGAGATTACCCACCGTGTCGTCAGTGATCCTCAATCCAAACAATGAAATATAGCCAAAATCTGTGAAAATTATGTCAAAAATATACCGAAAGACGTAGTAAGATGGCTGGGACATGATGCTAAAGGACCCAGGTATAAGAAATTTGAGAACATTTTGTAAACAGAAATTTTCGAATGCGTTTGAATAAACGACCAACCGAAATTGATCTAACTTGGCTACATGTGCCCCCGGGGACTCCTAGTCCACCAGCAGTGACACTCACCAAGTGGTACAAATGTTAAACGTCTTCAAATTCATTATTTGTCTTAGATCTGCCATATATGTATGGTGATTTATAGTGTCTTATGTATGATGTGATATGTATGTAAAATTTCTGTGATATTTTAAAATATGTCTCACTAGTCGGTTAAAAAGCTCTACAGAACTTATGTTTCTTGTTACACTGTACATATATATTGCCGACTCAAAATAAATATTACTTGACTTGACTTGTTGGATGGTTCTATTAAACGAAAAATATCTATCAACATTGAGGATGATGAAATGTTATTATTGTTTTATATTTCCTTTGTATCATAAAAAATGTAGTTTTAAAGTCAGTCACTCACAAATATACACTTCGTTTTCACTTTTTATGTTAGACGCCTAAGGCCTTGCCCTCAGAACGAAGTCGCTGGAGTTTGAGCTTGCTCTGGAATAGCGTATAAACAACGTCATAAATACAACATACAATGTAGGCATGCATGCAGGGGACGAAGGAAGGATATACTACTTTAGGAAAAAGAAACTTGTAACTTTGAATATGAAATCGTCTCGCTTGCCCCATTTTGAATTGGGTATTTAGGTGGCCATTATCATCAAAAGATACTACTGAGACCTAAATATAATATAGTTGAGTTAATGCTTCACATGGGAAGATTGTGCTAAGGTAGTCAGCAAAATTTGGATTATTAATAGAGAGATTGAATTGGAGTGCCAAGTGTTTCTTTCTATCAGAGAGCAAGGACTGAACAGAAAGAACAGCAAGAAGTGGAGCACAGTTGGTCCTCATGGGAATTCCGACCATTTTGATGAAAGACCATTCCTCCAAACAAAACAAATATGTTAACTATAAGAGAGTTCAACATTTTGATGACCTCTTCTTCTGTGTGTTTAAGAATAAGAATTTTCCCTCTCAAAATAAAAACATTAATATTCTTTATTGTAATTACAATGTAAAAACAATAAATCATTGTATTGATACGGCTTCATATGAGAATGGAGAAATATCTGTAAAACGAGGCGCACATGTATGCAGTTGGTTTCCATTTGAATTTATACAACTGATAAAAAAATGATGAGAACACTACAAATAAAGTATATTATCGATCAGAAAGTTCAAAACTTTATTAGATCTACGTTTCGTTTGTGTATTTATTATTAGAATAAGAGATTACGAATTTCCCTCCACAAATTAAATTCTATTGCAATTAAGAACAGTATACTGTACTTGAATTTGCTTTATTGAATGTGAAGGAAGGGCCGGCGAATCAGAAATTTTGAACCGCAGCACAAACAACAAAGCATCAAAACATCCCAAGTGAAAACACAGAGAAGATATACACAGCAAGAGACACAAAAGGGACAAGAAACAGCAAACACGACACCAAGACATCAAACGCAAAACATCACACATAAACCAATGAGACCAATGGGTAAAGGCAATAGTATCTTCATCAGCAATTTGTTTGTTCTTGACATACTCAATGAGCATTCAAAAATGCCTCTAGTGTATGTATGAAAACATCAAGAGTCCGTGACAGTCAAACGCAAAACCCAAAATCATAAACAATGGATATACAATGCCATGCAAATAAAAAACGAACAAAACGTTCAGCATGCGAGTAAAGGTTACCGAGTAATCCCCAACACTAGAGGAAATGTCTTCCAGCAAATTGTCGGGATTCCAATGGGAACCAATTGTGCCCCACTACTTG
Source organism: Pinctada fucata (assembly GCA_028142955.1). Classification (NCBI taxonomy): domain Eukaryota; kingdom Metazoa; phylum Mollusca; class Bivalvia; order Pterioida; family Pteriidae; genus Pinctada; species Pinctada fucata. Next base: position 58,892,058 of record AP027103.1, on the reverse strand, counting down.
CCGATATTTTTCTTTACTCGTACGAAGCTAATTCATGCAATCTTTGGTCTCTGAAGGGAACGGATACGCAGCTTCTAACTTTAACTTCACTTTCAGATACATAGACGATGTGATGTCCATCAATAATCCAAAATTCGCGGATTATCTCAGCAGAATCTCTCCTTCGGAGCTTGAAGTCAAAGAAACTACAGAGACAAATAATTCAACATATACTATCTTGACATAATGTTGTCCTACATGTACGACACTGATGGTCACATGAACACCTCACTCTATGACAAACGTGACGACTTCAATTTCAACATCACAAACTTTCTATTTCTGAGCAGCAACATCCCTTCATCGCTGCGTATAGCGTATTCATATCTCAGTTGATATACGCTATGCCAGAGCAAGTACCAAATATACAGATTTTGTTCTGAGAGCTAGACGTCTTTCAGATAAGCTTCTCAGTCCGGGTTACATTTATGACCGACTAACATCGTCAGTGAGGAAATTCTACGGTCGATATGAGGAACTCGTCATACACTATGATGTCCCACTCTCCAGAATGGTGGATGACATTCTGTCTTAGACCATTTGAACCATCCAACAACCGAATATACTTGTATCTTCCGAAATGGAAGTAACCGGATGTGACAATTCTACCAAATTGAAGCGACGGGTGTTGCATGCAAGCAGGAGATGCTGACTCTTCCTGGGCACATGGTCTCACTCCCACATTGGGAGTTCCCTTTTTTTATATGGTGGAGGCTTTTCTTTGTTTGCTTTGGTTCCTGTTTTATCCTGATTTCGTATGCCATCGGTTCATAATTTTCTGATTATCGATTTTGTACTGTGTAATCCTGCTACGTCTTTCGGTACATTTTTGACATAACTTTCACATATGACATTGTTTAGATTAAGGATCACTGACGAGGGTTAAGTACCCGGAACGTGCATGTCTGGTCCATGCTGCAAATTTATCCATCTGTTTTTAAATGATGCTATTGAATTTGAAGACGTTTAACATTTGTACCACTTGGCGAATATCACTGCTGGTGGACCAGGAGTCCCCGAGGGTACATGTAGCCAAGCTTGATCAATTTTGGTTGATCGTTTCTTCAACGCATTCGAAAATTTCTATGATCACAATTTCTTGAAATTCCAAAAACATGGGTCCTGTAGCATCATATTCCATACCTCCTGCTACGTCTTTCGGTACATTTTTTGACGTAACATTTTCTTTCTTTTGCCGTATGACATTGTTTAGATTGAGGATCACCGACGAGGGATAAGTACCTGAAACGTGCATGTCTGGTCCATGGTGCAAAATATCTATCTGTCTTAAATTATGCTATTGAATTTGAAGACGTTTAACATTTTTACCTCTTGGTAAGTGTGACTGCTGGTGGACCAGGAGTCCCCGAGGGTACATGTAGCCAATTTCGATGAACTTTAGTTGATCGATTCTTCAACGCATTCGAAAATTTCTGTTTAACATTTGTACAACTTGATGAGTGTCACTGCTGGTGGACCAGGAGTCCCCGAGGGTACATGTAGCGAAGTTCGATCAACATTGGTTGATCGTTTCTTCAAAGCATTCGAAAATTTCTGTGATCAAAATTTCCTGAAATTTCTTAAACGTGGGTCATGTAGCATCATATCCCACCCCTCCTGCTACATCTTTCGGTACATTTTTTGACATAACTTTAACTTTCTTTGGCCATATGACATTGTTCAGATTGAGGATCACTGATGAGGGTAAGTACCCGAAACGTGCATGTCTGGTCCATGCTGCAAATTTATCTATCTGTTCTTAAATTATGCTATTGAATTTGAAGACGTCTAACATTGGGATATGGTCATTATCCACATTTATCATAGATGAGACTCAAACTCGCTAGCGACATGTGCACCCGTCACTTCAGCCATGATGAAAAGTTCAAAATTTGTATCAAACTCATATAGGTTTTTGATTGTTCTAACATAAAACTTTTTTGACGAAAAAGCTAAATGAACATTTGAAATTGGCTTCTGTGAATGATTTTAGCTTAAATGAAAATACGGAAGTGTTCAACTCTTTACCTTCATGAAGAAAATTTCAAATCAATTTAAATGTACCAGACATGTGTTTCGGATAGTAAATCGTCATCTGTGATGCTTTCTGCCAAAGTGATTTTCAGACACAGCGAAAGATCATTACAGTACCACTGATGAGAACAAGCATGTGCTGTCCACAAAAACTGAAATTTGGGGGGGGGGGTTGTCAATAAGACTGATCTCTGGCAACAGAATTGGAAAACTTCCTTTCTTCTTCCTTAGAATTGTGGACTATGAGATATATAATACAGACAATTTTCATTGTATCACCAAAAACTGTTCACAATGACAAAGTCCGTCGTTCACAAAACATGCCTTTGGCTGTGTAGTTTCACGGTAAGTCGTTTTGGCCTCAGAACCAATTCCTGTTATGTGAGATTGCTTCGGAGAAGCATATCAACAGCGATCGATATAAGTTTACCTGAGATAGGGGACAAAGGATTGTAACTACTCAGGAATAGGAAATATAATTCTTAAGTTGACAGGTTTGTCATGTATTGAATTATTAAGGTAATCATTATCACGAAAAAAAAAACAACCCATATGAGATCTAAATACGAAGCCGAGTGAATGCTTTTAAATTTAACGCTTTCATCTTTAATTCACATGGATATATTGTGTTAGAAATCGGTTTTATTGAGAAAAGAAACAAGTTAACGTACTAAGCATCAAGCCAGTGCAGTATCGCAACAGTAACCGGCGTAAATGGTATACCCGTCCAAACAATTCAATCAGACAATATGAGATAACAATGCTTCGACATAGATCTACAATTAAGAGGGGTGGACAGGTTGAAAGGGAGGGGGAGGGGGACTGGAGGAGGGAGAGAGGGGGAGGGAGAAGGGAAATGGAGAAAGGGGAGGAGGGAGGGAGGGGAGAGGTAAGGGAAGGGTGAAAAGGAGGGAGAGGGGCGGGAGGGGGGAGATAAGGGGTGGAGGGGGAGAGAGGTAACCCCCTGCCCGCCCCTAATTAAGGCATTCATTTGCACACTGGATGGGGGCATTACAAACAAAATAATTTTTCGCATGATTCAGAGAAAGAAAAGATGATTACGGATATCAGAAATCAAAATCAAAACCGTCTGTGGTCTATTTTTTCTCTTCTATTACATGTACGAAATACATGGAATCTGATCAATTTTTAGTATGTGACAGGTGGCCAGGCTACTTTGTTTTCTGACGAGTTTTAGACAGGGCCCGTCATAGAATTGACCAGCGTACCGATACAACGCTGTATATGGATAGGACCAAGCACAATATGAAGAAAAATTACCCTCAATAAAGAGGGTGATTTAAAGTTATCATCATATTTTTTGGGTCTTTTTTATATTTTCGGAGAAGTTGTTTGATTTTGAACTAAATTGCCATAGACATAGACAGGCAGCTATGAAATCCTCAGTAAGGCATGGTCCATTTGATATTCAGGGGGGGGGGGGGGGGGCTTGGGTTTTTTGTCGGAGCAAAATTTTTTTTTTCGCCCCGGACCGGAGCAAAATTATTTTTTTTCTGGCAAAGTTGGAGCAAGGAATTTTTTTTTAAAAAGTGATGCGCATATTAAGAATGTTTGTGTTTTATCAATAGAAATTATTTATATTTTTACTCAAAACTCTAAATATTAATATATTAGTTTATTTTTATGCAAGTATTCAATTCACTGTTAAACAGAGAGATAAAACTTTTAAGATTTTTACAATACAATTCTCAATATTTTATATAAGGTACATGTATATAACATGTATAAGAGGGTCAGAGGGGAAGGTCTCCTAGACAATTTTTTAAATGTTACTAAGAATTGTAAATTGGTGAATAACTGAAGTTCTCCTTCCAAGCTTACAAGAACATGACTCTATGCATGCAACATGTATTAACAGCAATACATAAATATTGATAATATATTGAAGCTTTTAAGGAAGCCCTTTTTCATTCACATACATGTAAAACTTTTGATATCTTCAAATATTTGAAGTTAAAATGCTATTAGTGAATAATGTTGTTATAGAAAACTATGGCGAGCGAAGCAAGCCAAAAATTTTTTATACAATTTTGAAAACTGCAGCGAGCGAAGCGAGCCGGAAAATTTTCAAGAATTTTAGCGAAATTTCATGGTAATTCTTCAAATTCAGATTTTTTGTAAGAGCAAGATTATTTTTTTCTGTCACACCATAAGCAAATTTATTTTTTTCATCAAAATTGAGAGCAAAATTATTTTTTTCGAAAAAAACCCAAGCCCCCCCAGAATATCAAATGGACCGTGCCTAATACAAAATTATTGCACGAATTTTCGTATTGTATGATTGGGTTGCTTAAAGGCGCAACATGACCAAGATAAATATCCCACCGGATAGTCATAACCGATAACACCGCCCATATTGCCCCTGATCGAGACTTGTTATTATATAACAGATGTGAAGCAGTTTGTAAAGAAAAGGAATTGAACAACTCGATGTTGTTTAACTTCTATCCGAATACCTTTCTCCTAAGAGGACTGTCTAATTAACATCATATCATATCCCATCCATTCTGCTACGTCTTTCGGTACATTTTTGAACATGATAATTTTCACACTCTTTGGCCATATTACATTGTTTAAGATTGAGGATCACTGACAAGGGTTTAATACTCGAAACGTGCATGTCTGGTCCATGCTGATAATTTATCTGTAAAAAATGAAATGAAATCTAACGAGGACGTCATTTGATGAAGATTTCAAGGCATTTTTGTAAAATTTGCACTATATCATTTAAAAGGATGGGAACATACAAACATTCAAATACACAATTTTTCGGCCCCTTGACCATTACCAAATTGTCCTAGGAATAATTGAAAATATTTGATTTTGCTTAATGTCATAGGACAAAATGCAAAAAAAAAAAAACCCCGACAACTTATATGTTAACTAAGTAAAATTCATTCTTTGCATCAAAAATGTTCATTACAAAATCAAAGCAATGAACCCTTATAATGCAAAGTATGCCATTTTTCTTCCTTTTAATCCCTCCATTTCGTCAGCATTTAATGAACTTTTTAAAAATCATTTGAGTGCCCTTAATCTCATTTCTCTCTCTCTCTCTCTCCCCATCGGTTTTTTCCTTTTTTCCTTTTTATTCTTAAACTGTGATTAATACCATTGTTAATGCTTAATTTATTTTCTGGTGAATAAAAAAAAAAAAGTAAAAATAGTTATGTTTACTATGCATATGATCTCATGGATTGTGGATTCAAATCCAGGCACCATGAAAAATTCTTTCCTCTTCCATTTTATACTAATTTCAGCAAAGTTCAAGTATCGGAATTACTATTTTTGAAATGAGGATTTACAATCCGAAACACGTGTCTGGTAATAAGAATTAGTTTGAAAGTTTCCTCGGGAAGGTAAAGAGTTGGGGGCACTTCCGTATTATTTGAATAACTCTATTTATATGACTTTGTCTGCTTGTCCTAAATGACGAGTGTTGCTAGAAAACAGAAGATGCTTTAAGGTACTATTTCTGGACACTGGTTACACAATAGATAATTACGTTTGGAAGGCTTTGAGGACATTAGAGTTTAAAATCAAAGTCTGCGAATTCCGTTTTTACAAGACAGATTAGACACGGTCCATTTGATATTTCGGGGGGGGGGGGGGCTTGGGTTTTTTTTCGAAAAAAATAATTTTGCTCTCAATTTTGATGAAAAAAATAAATTTGCTTATGTTGTGACGGAAAAAAAATAATCTTGCTCTTACAAGTAATCTGAATTTGAAGAATAACCATAAAATTCGCTTAAAATTCCTGAAAATTTTTCGGCTCGCTTCGCTTGATATTTGAAAATATAAAAAAGAATGCATGTGACTGAAACAATTCAAATGCTTATTAAATACATTATCAATAGATCTATAACTTATTACTATTAATAGATACATGTATCACCATAGTGTCTAATTTTATATACAAGCTTGGAAGGAGAATTTAAATAAGTTTTTAACTAGTTTTCATTTCTACATGAAAATACTTGCACCAGGCCATATACATTTTGTTTACTAAAAATTATATATCGCATATTGTAAAATCTTTCATCTCTCTCAGTTTAGAAGTGAATACAAGTTTTACATGAAAATTATGTTTGGAGTCAATTTTAAGTAAAAATAAAGAATTTCTGCTGAAAAAACACAAACATTCTTAATATTCACATCAATTGTTATAAAAAAAAATTTCCTTGCTCCAGCTTTGCAAAAAAAAAATAATTTTGCCCCGGTCCGTGGCGAAAAAAAATAATCTTGCTCCGACAAAAAACCCAAGCCCCCCCCCCCCCCCGAATATCAAATGGACCGTGCCTTTTTGAGTGTCATATCTTGCATCGTCGGAAACCCACAGCCTATTTCCCTACGATTATATATAAGGCCGTGGGCGCAATTGTAAGGGAATTCTCGTTTTAATGCGTCGTACGGTTATATATAATAACAAGTTAAATTGTCGGTTTGAATAGTATCAGCTCTTTTGTGTTGGAGGGATTTTGTAACGCTCGTTCTGATTGGCTTAAATTCCCTGCTAGAATCGTTTCAGAATACGAGGGTTTCCAAATAGACTGCCCACGGTATCTTACGTAGTAGAACGGAGAAGATGCCGTGGGTTTCCGACGATGCATGACTTGATGCTGTTGTGTTTCTAAAAGAATACATTTACTAGATCAATTCCATACAATTAGAATATATTTTGACATGTTTCTTATCCTTGTTCCAATCCCATTGTCAAGTACGAACATTTTTATTATTGAATTAATACAGCATGCTCATTGAGTGGCGCCACCTATATTCATCCGGTTCTTACACTGAACTAGGTGGGGATTGTTGATTAACATAATATATGGTCATTATCCATATTTGTCATTGTCTCTCGTGATTCTATGGCGCTGTGTTATTGTCTCCGTCTGTTTGTACGCGTTTCCTCATCTCGTGATGTTGTTGTTGGGGATCACCACCCTATTTTTGATTTGTTTTATATCTAAGTCTGTTGGTTATGATTTCTGGAATCTGATTTTGGGTTGCGAGTTTGACTGTCATTCATTGATGGACTTGGATTTACTTTTAAATATGTAAAATATACATTGAATTTGAAAAGTTTAACATTGCCTATTCTTCATTTGGTAAAGAACCAGATGCCGAAAAAAAAGCATTTAAGTGTTTTTTGTGTTTTTTGGTATCATCCCTTCCATGAAACACAAAATACCACACATAAACCAACGAGACCAATGGGCAACCGATGCCGACTTAGGACGACCATCTGCCACGCAAGCAGCAGACGATGTGGTTATCCGGATTACGTGCGCACAACCTTCCCACTGTTCCGATTACCCAGAGGTCTCGAAGAACGTACAGTTGTGGTGTAAAATAACCTCATCACTATAAGATGAGCATACAAACAGACAGCATGATGGAGGGGCCCAAGAAACACATAGATGGATATGTAAATTGATATAAAACCAGAGGGCATACGAAATACAGTCCGTGCTCTGCCGGCTGAAGCGAGCTCATGCAAGTGAACAACCACAGAGTGCGATTGAGATTCAGAGAGGACAGGTGTTCGGGGCCCTGTCTTCTCTAAAGAGGTCTGGACAGGGCCAGTCATGGAGTCATTTCGTCACAATCTTCTTAAGAATGCCTGGTACAAGGCTGTAGATTGGTCCAGTACCAAGCCACGTTTCCGTTGGTGACAGACGGATCATATCCACGGTATAAAAGGCATTTGATGATTCTAACACAATTTCGATGGTAATTCTGTCTACCTTTGATCCTTCGTATTTTGTTAATCATGTCACCATAAAATGCAGGTTGTGAAATACCCAAGTAATATACTCTGCTTGTATAGATCCGAATTTCAAAAGAAGTTGACGAACATTTTTGTAAAATTTCCAGAAAGTCTTTACTAGATTATGAAAGAGAAAACCTTGACCTAAAAGTTTACTGGTAATTTGTAAATTTCGACTATGAAAATCCAAAACATCAGTCGTGATTATACGATAAAAGTATTCTTTTATTAAACGTACATGCAAGGTAGAAATTCGACCCTTGTTACATCGTTATCTTAGGTAACAGGAAGGCGCATGTCACCATGTTGAAGTCGAATCGATCAACGTAACTTAAAGTTCTCAAAAAGGTAACTCATGATCAAATTCACTCTCAGAAATAAGTCAATTTAGAACAGCTTATCCGAATATTCCGAATACATTTATTACGAAATTTCGAAAACGTTGGTCCTGTAGCATCGTATCCCACCCATCCTGCTACGTCTTTTTTGGTATACTTTTGGACATGATAACGTTCATACTCTTTGGTAATACGGCATTGTTTAGATTGAGTATCGCTGACGAGGGTTAAGTACCCGAAACGTGCATGTCTGGTCCATGCTGCAAATTTATCTATTCTAAAATGATGCTATTGAATTTGAAGACGTTTAACATACACACCATTTGAAATTTGTGATGAACTGACATCCCATTACTTGTGTGTGTGTGTTTTTTTTAAAGTCATATATGTTCATAATTTGATATTTTGTGTGTTTCTGTTCGGGGTTGGAAGGGAGATGCCGTTGCCAAGGTAAACCGTTTGGGACATTTAATTTTGATGAATGAATTAGAATATTTTTTTTACTTTCAAAATAAAAATAAAATATCAAACGATAATTCATTGAATTTATTTCATACAGGTATATCATTTTGAAAATTGGCAAAAATGGTTCGAACCTCTTGTCTTTGATCAATAAATCAATGAATAATACACTATACATGTACATACATTGGATGATAAAATTCTGATAACAAAAATTGGTTTTAGTGTCATGATAAAAAATTTGCAACAAATCATTTTTAATACAAATCAGCACCGGATTTGCTTTATCCAACCAACGAATGTAAATACAGAAATATGTCTAGGCGTTTGTGAGTGGTCATGAAAATGAATCGATAGATCGTTGAGAGGTAAAATATGAACGTTATATCGCAGTTGTAACATTCTCATATAATTCTTTTTTTTTTCTTTTTGAACAAAACGTCTTCGTATGAACGACTAATTGAAATAACAAAATGATACAAAATATGAAAACAGCATTTTTCACAAGGAGTCAATACTACATAAACATCCGTAATATTGATATTATAATGAACTAGTTGAAATAACACATGGTAAAAAAACAGGTACTCACATCCGAGGGTACAATCATCTAGATGTGTCCCTCTTCATTGCGAGGCTTATAAACAAATAATTGAAGACCGCGGGAACTGCAGTGGGATGTTCGAGGATGGCGATCTCTTCGATATACAGAGTCCCTTTACATTTGGGACAGCATTTGACGTCAATTAATTGTGATGTCATCAATTTCGATGGATCAGGGGAAACTTGGTACACGTAAGATGATTCTATTCAAAATTCATTACGCCATATGCCATTGACGTCAGGAATTGTCCAAAATGAGTAGTAAATCGGTATATCGAAGGTCATCCTAGGTACTCAAGGCTATTTGCACTTTGGCTGAATACCCTGGGTCAAATCGTACTATTTCGGGGATTTTAAAAGAAATAGCTCTTCTTCGTGAAGTTAAAAAACTGAATGTAATGGCTGCGCGCAGAACACTGAGGACAGTATGTGAATCGTACACAAGAGGATTTTTTCGTGGGTTACCTGAATATATGTATTGAAAACATCTTATTAACAATCAGGGCATCAAGAAGTCTCTTACCTAGTGAAACATGCACTATTTATTACCGCTATCCAAAAGACGTTTCTTAACAATTGTGCGATTGGATAAAAAAGTTTGTGTGGGAGCCAATCAGCAACATTTGTATATAAATGGAAATCCCCGAAATAGTACGATATGACCCAGGGTATTCAGCCAAAGCGCAAATAGCCTGGGGTACCGAGGATGATCGAAGGTACATGCACGTTTTTCTCGACACAAGTTTATCGTTGACGGATTGAAACCGATTTCTTTAATATTCTTTTTTACAAAATTAAGGTTTTACATAAAGGTTTTCAAATTATCAGTATGCGTAAAACAGCGTGCCGATATGAATAGCTAAGGAATGACTTCATTTGTATACACAGCTGCAAAGATCATTTCACTCTTCAATAATTCTCATTATCATTTCGAAGATCTCACTATAGTACTTTGGCTACTAAAACAATTAATAGAGCCCCTGGTACGATCCGAACTGCACCACTCTGAAATTATAAGCAAGAATTGAATTAAAAATTCTTTGAAAGTACTTTCTTATCAGAATCAGTATGCTCTAGAAAGCAGATAAACAAAACAAGTATCAGGAATCTATAACATGTTCTCATAATTCACTTACAGTAGGAGTCGTCGTCGATTTAGGCGGGGGAGCAGTTCCGGTTCCGGTTGTTTGAGGAATTGCTTCAGTTACAACATGTGTCGCTGTACTCACTGGCTGTGTATCGACGTGTGTACCTCCTGTCGCCGTACTTAACGAGGAATCCCCCTGTCCCCCTGTTCCAGTTGCCATGGTTTGTGTTGACTTTGCTAAACTTACATCTATGACTGAAAAAAGCATTATGGATTCATTCAGGTTAGAAATTTAGATTCAGAAAAATATAGGAAATATCTATTCATTTTCAAGATTGGCAAAGAAATTATCTTATGAAGGCAACATGATTTCACCGTAAAACCTGCACCAAAACACATGCACAAATGTTCATAGCATGTATCAATGTGAACAAGCGATAAGATGCACGCACCAGTGCAGACAATTTCAAACATTCATTAGTGGACATCGCTTCTTCAAATCTTCGCCCTTCTGTTGAGTCTTTGCGGAATACAGAGTTCCCCCCCCCCCCCCCCCTTAAAGACGGTATCTGACGTAAACCATTGTGACGTTATGAAAATGGTATGGCAACGTCGATTTTATACCGTCATTTCCCAGACTTTTAGGACTGTTTCCATAGAATTTGATGACGTCATAATCAGTCTACGTCAGATACCGTCTCAAATGGGAAGTAACTCTGGTTTTCGCAAATAACGAATATATCACCAGGCAAAGAATTGAAGAAATGATGCGAAAAATTGAAGTAATGATGCAAAGAATTGAAGTAATGATGCAAAGAATTGAAGAAATGGTGCGAAGAAACGATTATTTCTTCATTTTTTCGCATCATTTTTTCAATTCTTCGCATCATTTCTTCAATTCTTTGCATCATTTCTTCAATTCCTTGCTTCATTTCTTCAATTCTTCGCATCATTTCTTCAATTCTTTGCATCATTTCTTCAATTCTTCGCATCATTTCTCCAATTTTTCAAATTTTCAATTATCCACATCATTACTTCAAATCTTCAATTCTTCGCATCATTACTTTAATTCTTCGCATCATTACTTTAATTCTTCGCATCATTTCTTTATTTCTTCGCATTATTACTTCAATTCTTCAATTCTTCGCATAATTTCTTCCAATTCTTCGCATCATTTCTTCAATTCTTCGCATCATTTCTTCAATTCTTCGCATCTTTTCTTCAATTCTTCACATCATTTCTATAATTCTTCTCATTTTCACTTTGTCAGAAATACTCAATTTTGCACTATATCTTTCAATAGCTCAATATATATGAATTTATGAACTGATTTACTGTATATTTATCATAATGCTTAAATATATATTTTATAGTCTTATTCATTTTGAATCTTAATGAATTATTTTCTTATGTAAAAATGGAGGGCGTGATATTCATACGTTTTCAGCTTCTTTTCCACAACCACTCCGCACATTACATGTACGATAAATGTACTTGCTGTGTATTGCTTATCAAAACACAAATTAAGACACTTATTCTCTAAATATAACATTCACATCTTCTTACACAATTTGATAGATGAGAAATATAATCATTTTTTCAATATCATGCAATAAGAATCCTTGGTTCCCCCCTTTTTTTGGATGAATCCCTTCCTTAAGAGACCCAGAGGGGGAGGGGAGCACAACACTCAGCTAATACCCATGCAAGGTCTTAACATACGGACAAAGAATTTATAACCATATTTGTACTTTATCAGGGCGGGTCAGGGTCCCCTGTGACATACTTTTATGGTGGCCCCATGGAACTTATGGAATTCCAGACAAAAAGCAACAACACATGTAGTGGACCATTAATTAGTAATAAATACCTACTACGTGTCATGAAGATCTTCCGAGTGGTTGTGAAAAAGAAGCTGAAAATGTATGAAAATCACCCCCTCCATTTTTACATAAGAAAATAATTCATTATGATTCAAAATGATTAAAACTCTAGCAAAAAATATATATTTAAGCATTAAGTTACTCAAAAATGATAAATATACAGTAAATCAGATCATAAAATCATATATCTATTGAGTTATTGAAATATATAGTGCAAAACTAGCAATCCAAGGAATGCTTGTGTCGCCTGCGAAGCGGATTATTATTTTTTTTATTGAAAGTAGGTCAAATATCAACGGTAAGGTAACTAGGTAAAAAATTATGGAATATTTAGAAAGGTCTTTTCATAAGGAATACACAAGTGAAATAACAAAGCCCTTTCATTTACCAATCAAAAGATATAGCAAATCTGAGATTTTTTGAAAAGTAGGTCAAATATCTAGGTCAAGGTCACGAGGTCAAAAATTATGGTATGTGTAGAAAGGTCTTGTCACAAGGAAAACACATGTGAAATATCAAAGCCCTATCACTTACCAATCAAAAGATATTGACAATCTTAGATTTTTTGAAAAGTAGTTCAAATATCTAGGTCAAAGTCACGAGGTCAAAAATTATGGTATGTGTAGAAAGGTCTTGTCACAAGGAATACACATGTGAAATATCTAAGCCCTATAACTTACCAATAAAAAGTTACAGACAATATTAGATGTTTTGAAAAGTAGGTCAAACATCTAGCACAAGGTCAAAAATTATGGTATGTGTGGAAAGGTCTTGTCACAAGAAATACACATGTGAAATATCAAAGCCCTATAACTTACCAATCAAAAGATATTGCCAATCTTAGATGTTTTGAAAAGTAGTTCAAATATCTAGGTCAAAGTCACGAGGTCAAAAATTATGGTATGTGTAGAAAGGTCTTGTCACAAGGAATACACATGTGAAATATCAAAGCCCTATAACTTACCAATCAAAAGATATAGCTAATCTTAGATTTTTTTAAAAGTAGGTCAAATATCTAGGTCAAGGTCACAGGGTAACAAATTATGGTATGTGTAGAAAAGTCTTGTCACAAGGAAAACCACATGTGAAATATCAAAGCCCTATCACTTACCAATCAAAAGTTATGGGGTGTGATACCCAAGTGTGATAGACAGACGGACAGACAGACGGACGGAAAACGGACAAAGTGATCCCTAAGTGTCGCTGTGCTTCGCAGGCGACACAAAAATGAGTATTTCTGACAAGGTCAAAATGCGAAGAATTTAAGGAATGATGCGAATGATGCGAAGAATTGAAGTAATGATGCGAAGCTTTGAAGATTTGAGGGAATTGAAGTCATGATGCGAAGAATTGAAGAAATGATGCGAAGAATTGAAGAAATAATCGTTTCTTCGCATCATTTCTCCAATTCTTCGCATCATTACTTAAACTCTTTAATTCTTCGCCTGGTGATACAAAAAATGTATATAGTAGGGCGAAGATTTTATGAAACGATGTCCCCTAATAAACACCGTAATTAACGGCAAGACGCATCAACGTACACACTAGTGTTTTGCTCAAAGACAATTTCTTTTTCGATCAGTGTTTCAGTAAGTGTTTTTGCTTGCACGTTACTTAATCTTACTATTCAAAATGAAATATCAAACAACCATGTACTTACTAGAATTATGTCTTATACCGGACAGTTTATACAAAAACTATTTTGCTTTTGAAAGATGCGGTATATAATGTAAGCAACCTTATTAGCGAATGAAAGTCCACCACAAAACCCGAAAATCGCAATAAAAAGGCTTATACAAAGAACTGAAACAGAGCTTTCTCACGAGAAAAGAGACATTCGGACAAACAGACGGAGACAATTAAACAACTCCATAGAAACCTGAAGGACAACTTTATCGAATGAACAATCTCTAGAGTTAAGTACAAGTACGGAAAGTATTGTAGATGGCATGTGCCGTTAAAACGTGTCGCGCTAATGAGTAAAATTCAAAACATTACATAGTAAATTTCACACTTTTTTGGCATATTACATTGTTTAGATTTGAGGATCACTGACGAGGGTTAAGTACCCGAAACGTGCATGTCTGGTCCATGCTGCCAATTTATCTTAAATGATGCTATTCAATTTGAAGACGTTTAACATCTATACTACTTGGTGAGTGTCACTGCTGGTGGACCAGGAGTCCCCGAGGGCACATGTAGCCAAGTTCGATCAATTTCGGTTGATCGTTTCTTCAACGCATTCTAAAATTTCTGTTATCAAAATTTCTTGAAATTTCTAAAAAGTGGGTCCTGCAGCATCATATCCCACCCATCCTGCTACGTCTTTCGGTACCCTTTTTCGACATAGTAAATTTCATACTTTTTTGGCATATTACATTGTTTAGATTTGAGGATAACTGACGAGGGTTAAGTACCCGAAACGTGCATGTCTGGTCCATGCTGCCAATTTATCTGTTCTTAAATGATGCTATTCAATTTGAAGACGTTTAACATCTATACTACTTGGTGAGTGTCACTGCTGGTGGACCAGGAGTCCCCGAGGGCACATGTAGCCAAGTTCGATCAATTTCGGTTGATCGTTTCTTCAACGCATTCTAAAATTTCTGTTATCAAAATTTCTTGAAATTTCTAAAAAGTGGGTCCTGCAGCATCATATCCCACCCATCCTGCTACGTCTTTCGGTACCCTTTTTCGACATAGTAAATTTCATATTTTTTTGGCATATTACATTGTTTAGATTTGAGGATCACTGACGAGGGTTACGTACCCGAAACGTGCATGTCTGGTCCATGCTGCCAATTTATCTGTTCTTAAATGATGCTAATCAATTTGAAGACGTTTAACATGAACCATGTTACAAAGAATACAAATTATAGTGACCGATTACGAAGATGATTTTAAAATAATACAGAAGAACGGGTTTTATAATGCAAAATTAGAAAAGTTAATATAGCGCATTTCTTAGATATATTGCGCAATTTATCACAAGGCACCATCTATTTCGCAATGAAATTCTTGCGAAACAAGCCGAATGTTCACTGCGCAATAAATGTTGTCAGGTGAACCACAAAAAAAGAAAGAAAGGAAGAAATGAAAATAAATAAATAAAATAAAAATACGTAAAGAAATGAAAACCTAGATCTATATCGAAATAGATTCATATCTATTGCGTTTTCCCACTGTCCATGTGAACGAAGCAGGACAGAAAAAAAAACAGAAGTCACAAACGACAACGCACATAAATGCATGAATCGAACAGACCATTTGCAGCCGGATTCAATATAGTACGGTCAGCTACCGTTCTGTTGGTATCTAGATAATGTTGGTACATCCTGGTTATTTTAATGTAAGATATACTATTCTATAAAACTGATACCGGTAGCAAACATTCTTGATCTTTTCCAATATGCCTTTAAATTGAATATTTAAATCGGTTTATACACTAGATAATGGGTTTTATCTATCAATTTCACATATAATGTGGTAAAAAAAATCATAATCCATGCCATCCATATGGTCACGACACACCCCTTTTATTTTTCATATACACCAACGTTCTTATGGATGAAAATTGAGAATTTTACAAAATATTCTTACCTATATATGATAAGACTGCACAAAGTAGTATAAATTTAGAATCCATTTTTTTCCAAAAACTGCTTAAATAAATAGTACAAAAAGAGAACAGGAAAAGACAACGATGACAGGGCGTTCAGTGATCAGTATATGTAATATGCGACAAATTTACACCCTCTGATAACATTCGTTATCTCCCCTTACTGAGTCAGAGATGATAGGCCCTATATGATGGTGGTCGAGGTATCTTGCTAGGACCTCTCCTGTTAATTCGTCCGCATTCCACGGTACCCTAGAAACAAACACTAGAAAAAGGGAAGATAAAGAGAAAAAAATCGATTTCAAAATTTGATCATTTCCTGTTTTCTACGTATTTTGAAACCAAAAACACGTGGATCAAACATTATTTGCACAAATGTGTTATCTATGACTATGACGTAATGGTATCGATACTATAGTAATCATAGGAGAGAGAGAGAGAGAGAGAGAGAGAGAGAGAGAGAGAGAGAGAGAGAGAGAGAGAGAGAGAACGCTCTTAAACAAATAAATGGCGATTGCAACTTAATCGAGTAATGACTGTTACTGTAAATAGCTACTTCGATATTCAGAAATGACTTCTGTTATCCAGAATACAAAAGTGATCTCTGATCATGGACTAAATTGAGGACAAGAATGAGCCTTAAATTGGACGATAATATTAAGGCTTCTTGTTTAAACAAAAAAAGCAAGATGGAAATGGCTTAGAAACAGGGTACATTTGGTAAATTAAATACATAATACTGCCTATATATTTGAAGATCGATATCAATGAGTTAAAGAGGATCCTGACAACAATCTCAACAGCACTCACATAAGAGCACAAAATTGAGCATCGACGGACCTCTAGCAAGGTAGAGGTGGGATCAGGTGCCCGGGAGGAATAAGCATCCCCTTTTGGCTAGCAGCACCCGCCGTCGATGTCCACGAACGAATATGAAAACAATATCTAAAAATTATGCACTGTCTGAGGTTGTGTCTGTACAGAAAGTGCTATGGCGACCATGTCGGGGAAAGACATTCAAAACACTTACTGTCAAACCCCTCGCGGGGAACTTTATTACGAGCTCCACATGGCAAAGGGCATACGTGTGACATAAATGAGTTGAGAAAGATCCTGACAACAATCTCAACAACACTCACAACAGAGCACAACATTTTCTGGAGATTTAAACAGAATCTGCTTACTTAGTGTGATCAGTTGTTTTTTTTCAAGATTCAAGCAGAAGTTGTATACTTGTTGTAAGAGTAACTTTCTCAAAAATACTTCTTGGAATAACCCGGGAGTGTTCCAACTCTGAACTTTCTTGAAGAAAAATTCAAACCAATTTTAATGCACCAGACACGTGTATCAGAGATAAATCCTTATCGGTGGTACTTATTAAATGCCGAAGTGATTTCTGACACAGCCCAATTGTTTTAAGGTTTTATATATTTTAAATCTAAATTTGTGCATTTACCTTGCAGAGAGGGTGTCATCCCGATTGTCCCACATTTATATAAAAAAGGTATAAAAGTCATGTGGGACAATCGGGATATGATGTGCAGGTTAATTAGGTAATTGCGGCAATTATCTCATTCAGAGATCAAAGGGTGAAGGTTAAAGTCTGATTCATGATTTCTTAATTAACGGCATGAATGTTTTGTACTCTCTGGTGTGCTTTTATTTATTTGTTTCTTTTATTCATTTTTTTTCGGACTTTAGGACCATCCCTCTAAAAATCCTGAACCGCCCATGAAATCTACTAGGAGATGTGGTTTTTAGAGCGATTATTGTGACCCTATATTTAAGCACATTCTCCTTTTTTTTTTCTTTTTGCAAATTACTTGACCATTTTCGGGACACCGAATTTTAAAGCTGTCAATCTCGATCAATTTCAGGTAAAAATGGATGATTTTTTATATTGAAAATCATGTAGATTAAAAAAGGACGGTTCTCGGCGAATTCTCCCTGTGCACAACATTGTAAATGGCACCAGGAAAATTCACTTTGGCTTTATCTAAACTGTTTGACATGAAGTACTACAGACGAGGATTCAATATCCGAAACACGTGTCTGGTACAATAAAATTGACCAGTACTATAGAACATATATTTTAATATTGACAAATTCAAAGGGGCGAAAGGGGTCAAAAGGCGGTGTGATTAAGCAACTTAGATGCAAGATTTTTTAAATACTTCAAAATTGTCACAGAATTTTGAAAATAAGTTTCTTCAAATTACTTCGAAAGGACGACGTCTGTCCGGAAACCGTTCTGACACTAGTATAGCTCATGACCATACTTCTTTTTGAATCATGACAGTAAGACAACGAAGTTTTTGCATTCGATTGTTAAAAAATGTGAAAGGATGAAGATGCAATCAATGACATTTATTGAATCAATAAAGGTGACAAAAATGAAGATTGTCCATGTCTTTGGAGTGGAATTTTTTTTGGACAAAAACTACTTATTTTGAGAAAATATTAGGCTTATTTATGAAAATATAAAGAGTAAATGTATGTCCATATGAAAGTGTTCGAGAGAGAGAGAGAAATACATAAGTACATTCAGCCAGAAAAAAAGTTAACAGAGGTGGGGGTGTCTCTTATGAGTGATAATAAAGAATGTATCGTAATTAATCTTCAAAAGTGTAACAAAAAACCTACAACAATAAAATAGACTATAACCTGAATGTTTGTATTATCATTATGCATGTGTTTGTTTAAAAAACTGCTAGATTAAAGATTCCATTATCAAAATCTCCTTGAAACCTTCTGGGTATTGACAAAAAATTCTCTTCATTTCTTAAATATTTTTGAACATATCCACCATCATTTATTATTTTGAATTTCTTTGACTTAACTCTAACGATAATTCATAAACAAAATAGGAAGGGCAAAATATAAATTGAACGTCTACGAAAATGAAAAAAAAAAACCTTTTTATCTTAAGATAACCTGAAGGACATTAACTAGATGTCAATGCAAAGAAAGGAAGCCACGGGGGTCAGGGGCGGATCCAGAGCCCAAATGGCCAGGGGGGGGGTTACATACACATACACTTTTGATGGAAATCACTTGCGAGGCCCGAAGGGCCGAGCGGGGAGAGGATATGGGAGGGGGTTTCCCTTCGGTGGGGGTTTCGGAGGGTCTTCCCCGAGAAAATTTCAAAAAATGAAGAAGTTTGGAAGCATCTGAAGTGTATTTGAAGTGAATTTAGAAGGGATTAGTTGCGCATGATTTAGTCAGTGTTGGTAACGATAATTACACAAAACATTTTCGAATGGTTTCAAACAGGTTTCTGTTGAAACATTTCTGACAAAACGTTCCAAGAACATTTTTAAAACACTGTGCAGTTATATAGAATATTTTCAAAACGTTTAAATTTTTAAACAACATTTAAGAGTCCTGAAGAAAATGAAATGTTTCCAAAAATGTTTTATTGATATTTCTGGAACCATACAAAATCACGTTTCTATAAGGTTTGATAGTAAGTGTTTTGAATATTTTCCCTGACATTGTCGCCATAGCATTTTCTATATAGACATAACCTCATAAAGTGCATGTCATTTTTTCGTGCGTGAACATCGACGGCGGGTGTGGCTAGCCAACAGGGGATGCTTACTCCTCCCGGGCACCTGGTCCCACCTCTAGCTTGCTAGGGGGCCGTCGATGCTCAAGTTGGTGCTCTATTGTGAGCGCTGTTGAGATTATCGTCAGCATCTTCTTTAACTATAACATCTACTGAAATATTTTTGACATCTTTTTTAAAACAGGCTTGCTGGGGGTCCGTCGATGCTTAATTTGTTGCTCTATTGTGAGTGCTGTTGAGATCATCGTCAGGATCTTCTTTAACTCATTTGTGTCACACTTGCCGTGTGGAGCTCGTAAAAAAAGTTCCCCGCGAGGGGTTTGACAGTAAGTGTTTTGAATATATTTCCCTGATATTGTCGCCATAGCACTTTCTATATAGACATATTATCAGAGAGTGCATGAATTTCATATATTATTTTCATTTTTGTGCTTAAACATCGACGGCGGGTGCGGCTAGCCAACAGGGGATGCTTACTCCTCCCGGGCACCTGGTCCCACCTCTGGCTTGCTGTGGGTCCGTCGATGCTCAATTTGTTGCTCTATTGTGAGTGCTGTTGAGATTACAGTCAGGATCTTCTTTAACTCATTTGTGTCACAGTTATGCCCTTTGCCTTGTGGAGCTCGTAAAAAAAGTTCCCCGCGAATGTTTTGAATATATTTCCCTGACATTGTCGCCATAGCACTTTCTATATAGACATATCATCAGAGAGTACATGAATTTTTTTATATTATTTTCATTTTTGTGCTTAAACATTGACGGCGGATGTGGCTAGCCAACAGGGGATGCTTACTCCTCCCGGGCACCTGGTCCCACCTCTAGCTTGCTGGGGTCCGTCGATGCTTAATTTGTTGCTCTATTGTGAGTGCTGTTGATATTATCGTCAGGATCTTCTTTAACTCATTTGTGTTAACTGGGATACATGTAGTAAATCGACATATTCTGATGCTGTACTGTTTTCTTCACTTTAGATCAAACACTTGTTTGTTAATTTTTGTAATGTAAAGAAAATAAGGAAATGATAAATTTCCTTGACAAACAAGAGATAACGGTCGCACCATGCACCTGACGATGGGCATGTCAGCAATGTAATCTATCCCCGAGAAAAATTTGGAAAATTTATACAAATCGGTAGTTTCTGGGTGTGATTTTGGGCTATTTCTGACTAATTTCATATAATTTTTTAGGAAACAGTAGTTAAATGCTTTTGGAATTAGTGCCCCTTCGTTGGGCACTGCCGTGCCCCCCTCCCCCCGGCTGAATCCACCACTGGGGGTATCTGTTTTGCAGTCCTGCCTCTCTGCTTCTTGACAAGATTCAGACAATGACTTTGGAAAGAATGCAAGTAAGTACAAGGCTAGAAATACCCGTATATTGCCAAATATGAATTAATTCCTCTTTAAGTATATGCAAGTCTAGGTAAGTAGATTTGTCAGTGAATAACTAATGGAGTACGATCGTGGCGGTTTAGGATTATTCTGTACGCTTCTGTTAAAACTGATCACACTAAGGACGAGTTCGAAAAATATTTACTACTGTGGTTCGTGTCAGAGTTGACATATCATAGAATTATGGATACATACTGATTAGGAACGACTGTGTGGTAGGTAATCCTAAAAACAAAAATATTTTAAATAATTTTCCTTGATGGTTATTAACTATGCTAGTTTAATGAATTCTCTTGCGTGTAAAGAACTTCTTTTCTTACTAACGATTTGTAGATAATATGTTCTAAAACTTTTTGATATCTTAACTTCTAGATAATTTTAGAGAAATTCATGTTTAATTTCTATATTCCTATACACCATAAAGTGTAAGTAGTAATTTGTTTATTTCTCTTGTCATAAATCTTTATTTGAATTTCATAATTTTTTATTTTTACGATTTTTTAAGTCGACGTAATCTAAGATGACGTTATCTATTGTACATCAGTCGGGTGAAGTTAATTTTTATGGTCGAAATGAGGGTTATAAATAGGCTTGAGTATTGTCAAGTACCCTGCGATACGATATACAGTATCACGATACGGGGTCGCGAGACGATTTTTATTTCTTTCATTATAACTTTTGAAGCTTATATAATTTATTTTGGACCTTTGCTCAGATTATCTTGTTGGTCTTGTATTTAGGAAAAAGAATAATTTCTAATTGGGTGAAAGTAAAATAAAAACTAAATTTTATGCCTATTTCCAGGGTTTTATTTTATCTCTCAGAAAAGTTGTGAAAAAATAAAGTCAATAAAGGTTACTTTGAACAAACGTGAACTTTTTCTATTTGAATAAACCAATGTGATAGAATCACGATACCTGGGATTGCGATACGTTACGCGTATTTTACTACCTTACGATCAATACTATTGATATATCGATACATTGTTACAAGACTAGTTATTAATTTTTAAAATGTCATCAAGATACCGTCAGGTGTAATTGAAACATTTCAAGTTAAGAAATTTCAATTACTGTTATAATAAAGGTTCTGAAAAAAAAATCCATACGTGCATGAAAACAAATACACTACCAGTAAATTGTTCTATAAACAATGGATTAGACTTAAATACAACATTTCAATAATTTTGGCCGATGAATTTTTTTGTGTAAAGAACTGAGCGTTTTAAATTAATAACTTATTATATTTAACACACCATATATATGATTAAATCTTAAAAGTATGGCAAATGTCAAAGGCATTTACTCCGAATTAAATAAACTATACAGAAATATAAGAAATTATTTTTTATATTATATTTTGTTTTCTTATTGATTTAGGTATAATATTCAGTAGTAAAGAGACGTCAAGGAAAAAATCTCATACGTTTGAACCTTTAAGATAAGATTCGAAAAGCTCATGGTTAAATGGTGCATATTAACATAATAAGTTATTAAAGGATAAAGACATGCTGTTTTAAAAGGATGATATACAAAATAAGGTTAATCACGTTGGCAACCCGCCCGAGAGTATTGTAATTGTATTATTTATCGAAATTTTCCACACAAAAATATAAACATTTGCCACGATAGGAATGGAAAGTTGAAGTTTATTAGGGAGCAATCATTTGAGTTTTATGCGGAGGGGGCATTTTTGCCTTCCGGAATATTTCACAGACAGAAATTTTGCCAGGTATCCTACATTAGATCAAGTAGTTCGTTTCTAAGGGAGCACCCATTTGATTGTTATGGGGGGGGTCAGGAAGACTTTGCAAAAAAAAATTCCGGATCGAAATTTTAGGGGAAATTAAATTTCCGGCCCGAAGGGCCGGCCAAAAAAATTTCCGAATCATGAAATTGCCCCTCCCCCTCTCTTCCGACCTTTCCACATGCCCAGTAAACACTTTTTCGTGTGTCATAAACTAAGTACAAATAAAAACGGAACAAACTTTATTCAATTTCGAGTGAATTAATCAAATTCAAGTCATTAGCACCATATAGCCTGTCTCAGTTGAGTATCATTTAAGTAGATAGATTATAGGTAGCTTATGCCATTCAAGAAATCGAAATAAAGTGATCTGCTGGCAAGAGATGAACTCATTCTGTGTTTTAGGTTTAATATGGCCGAACAATCACGCTGAATTATTTTAACTTCAGAGTAATTTTCAACGTTGGAAAACTACACACACACACACACCCTCACACACACACAAATCCGGCCCAAAGGGCTGGCGAAAAAAAATTTCCGGCTCTTAAAATGGCCGAAAAAAAATTACGGCTGGCAAAAGTCTCTCCCCCCCCCCCCCCCCCCCCCCCCCCCCATAAAAAGCAAATGATTGCTCCCTAACACTCAGCGGCCATTTTCACAAAAATACTTACGATAAACTTGAGGATTTGTCGTATCTTTCAATTCATCATATCTCAGTCAAATAAATCACAATATTCAAACAGATTTGATTTTCTTTCTTTAACTACTGGAATATCCAAAATGTGGCATAAGATTTAAATATTGAATATGGATTTTTAGAAATATATATACTTGAAAGTTACGACAAATTCTCAAATTTATCGTAAGTATTTTTGTGAAAAAGGCTGCTGACTTTTTGGGCCAACGCAGAAGAAACGACTTTCAAAACGCTGGTGAGCGTTGGGCTTTGGACCGAAAAATCTTCTTAATGCACACAGAGCGTCCTTGTAGCCATTACCATTGTTTGCCCAACGATGACAGCATAGAACCCCTTCAAAGTATTTTTCAATTTACCTTTTTTTAAAAAAACCTTATTTTGGTAAAATATTTCCTTCAACCAAAACAGTCTTTAACTATAAACACTTTCCAGGATGCGAAGCTGTCGTTAAGCGCACATTGGGAGTGTGGTCATGCCAGTCATGCGCTCCGCTTTCGTTACACAGTCATACCTCTCAACGTGTTTAGTAACTTACGACTAACGACCTAATGTTCATCCAATATAACGCACGCCTAGTATGTGCCAATTAAGCGACAATCTTACGACACACTAAGGACTCCATAATTCATGATTGGACGCTGGACAGTTGTCGGCTGTTTTGTGCATGGAAAATTTTTTAAGGCGATTACAAAATCCTACCTGTGGTTCAAATGATCACAAAATTCTATACAAACGAAAATTTAATCGTCTGTATAATATTAATAGAGAGGTTGAGATTTCCTACGTGTAACTTGTACGGGTACGTCCAGTGTACAAGTTGAATTACACGTATCTGTTGTTGAGATTTCTTTTCAGAGACCACTACACGTACTTGTAAAATCTAAGTGAACTTGAGTTGACTTTTGGACAGTATAAATTCATGAGGAACATGAGGTTCGGTGAAATCTACATTGAAATAGAAACTTGAAATCATTATGAATTGAATGTCATACTTTTTATACTATTTGATAGAAAAAAGGGTATGGAATATCTTGAAGTAAAGCCCTACGTGTATCTCGCACTCTACACGTTCACCGTCGACGTGTAACTTGTAAAGTAAATGACGTCAAACGCAATAAATGATGATGTCACAATAGCCGACCAGAAAACAAGTACACGTACAAGTTACAAGTAAGAAATCTCAACCTCTCTAATATTATCTTTTGCCAAATGAATAGAATCTATACTTATTATCTTACTAAAGAAACTTTAAAAAGGAACTCTGTTTTAGGTAAAAAGATATGGCAACAAGTGGATCCGCCATGTCAACACGAACGGAAAAAGGACAGGTGAGAATTAATAATATAAGAATAAAATTTCTAATTGTTTTGAAAATTTAAATCATTTAAAGAAATTCTAGGAAGCTCCACATGTCATTATACATGTATTTTCTATATATAGGAAGAGGAAAATCCTAGAATAGTTAGGAAACCCCTTTTTACGACACAACCTATAGAAAAACAAGGGGATGTCACATTGGCTGTACCTTACCAACCGTCTCCCTCTCGTCCATCTACGTCCGTTACAAGAGAGGAACTGGGGGAACCTTTGGGGTCGCTGCATCTTCCACCGGAAGCTATGGGTATTCTTGAAACAGTTGTCAACATGAATAGGACGTTTGGGCATCAAATCGAAGCTTTGCGCTTGAAGATAGACGTAGACGCTAAGCAGTACGATATGGAACGTAAGAAAATTGCTCAGGATAAAGACAAACAAATGAAAGTTAAAGAAACAGAAATTGAAATCCTCAAAGCAACAGTTCGTGATAGAGATGGAAAAATAAAAGAATTAGAGGTTCAAAAGGAAGAAAGGGATTTAGAAATTCAAGACAAACTGAATGAAATTCAAGATTTAAGAATAGTCGTGGAGCAAACTGAAGTGCACGCCAGTAAATTGACCAAGAAACTAGACAAATTCAGGCTAGAAAAGAAGTATTTGGAATCAGATGTTGTCTATAAACAACAGAACGAAGAAATACGTCGTCTGCATCATGAATTGGTTGTTGTTATGGACAACCTCTCAGCAATGGAGAAAGAACTTAATAGAGCAAAGCATTTGAAAGAGCAACAAGGTCATAAATTAAAACTTCTTGAATTCGAAAAAGGTGAAATGAACGCTCGCTTCAAAGATGATTTGGAAAGAGCGTCTAGAGCAATGCGCCAGGAGGTAGAGCGCATGCGTGAAGTCATGAAAGTACAATATGAGGAAATGAGGAATCTTCGAGAGCAAAACAAAGAAATATCTAATGACGTTAGAGACATCAAAGAATTACTCTTAAAAACAAATCAAACATCGCTGGAATGTGAGACAGAAGACAAAGATGTTAGTAAATTTTCAAAAGTACCAAGTTACCCTGGAAGGCAGACATTTATGAATCCAAATCCGCAGCCTACACGATCGTCGATGCCAAATATGAAATTAGCTCAAACGAAAACTGAACTGCCACCCATTACAGGAGAAGGTGTTTCTGGGTCAAATAAGTGGGTGCCTACTGGTACCATATCTTCAATGAGTATCTTACCCGGTAAACCAAAGAAATGAATAAACAGAAAAGTGCTTGCAAAATATTTAAACTTCATTGTATTGACTATCATAAAGAGATTCGTCAAAGTCGTCACAATATCGTTAATTGTGCTAAAAGACGGCATCTGGAAATATGTTTCCTGTTTGGAGGAGGAGTTGGCGCTGTAACACGAGCGCCAAATCAAAATGTTGTTTTGTTTTTGCTCTCTATGTCGTTAGAACAAGTTCTTTGAATTGCGCTCTCTTTATGCTTTCTTTTTCTTACAAGAACATCTATGCCGTATTTTAGCCCCCTTAACAGGGAATTTTGATGTTTTCATAAGACATGTATATGAAAAATCTTTCCAACTTTACGACATTAAGTACTAAGAAAGTGCGATCGATGTTTCTTCTATTAATAACTTTCTTTCAAGCTCTGAAAGACTCATTATATTGGTATATTACTTTGGTAGATGTACATTGAAAACATGTCATTTCATCCTAAAATTTCATCGAAATTAAAGGAGGTTAACGTCCTAGCACATTCCCTCCAATGCTCTTTGGTCATATATTTTTTTTTAATTCATGCCACTGAATCGTTCCTAGAAGAAATTTGGAGCCGCGTACTCTTTACAAAATATATACACATACACAAAATTCAAAAATCCAACTAGAAGAAGCTTTCAAAATGCGTTTGGCTTTGAGTACCACTGATGACTTGTACATATGCACAACCACTGTAATCTTTTGAAAGGAACGTATTGCATTTCGAATGAAAACTTTTGTGGCGTGACGATGTACTAGCGTTTCGACCAGCAAACTAAAGCGTATTTCAAACTAATCTTTTTACCAGGAAAAATACAAGAATAAATCTGGCAGTGGTGGTACACATTTATAAAATGAATGTCATAATGTGTGTTTTGTTACGGGTATGCAACACACAACTAGTACATTTATCATGTATGAAATGCACCAAGATATATGCACTTGTTGTGTGTTGCATACCCGTAACTAATCACAAATTGAGACACTTACTCTATAATTTAAGGTATCCGATGTAAAATAGGGCACATTTCTATGCCTGGTTAGTTACAATAAACTATATATTTTCTGAGGTAAGAATGTACACAGCTCATAAATAATAATTTTGGGGCTAGAAAAACAAAGGGGAACAATTTATGAAGCATTAAATTGGTTATTTTCCCTATATTACATGTACAAAATTCCTTTGTACAAGAGTTTTCCCCTTTATTTTCAAGAGTTTGGAGTCTTATATCTGTACTGAGGACATTATAACCTTCCAGAAAATATATAGTTTATAGTACCTTACCAGGCATATAATCTACCATACTTTACTATGGAAATGATTAAAACGCTATGTAAAATTACTCAATTGTACAACGGATACCTTAAATGTTGTTAGTGGAGCTAACGAGTTGGAATACTTCAATTCAAACGTCAAGGAATTCATTTTAGATGAAGCCTATGTTTTTTAATGTCAGTGAGAAGCATAATCTCTTTTTCAGAGTCTGATCTACATTTGTAATATTGAAAGCGCGGATCCAGAGGGGGAGATGCGGGCTGGAATTTTCGAAACATAGTTTGATAAAGCTTATAGATATACATATTTCATGGGATTAAAACAAAGGAGGGGATCTCCAACAACACCAGGTTGCAGCACCCACAACAAAACTCCAAAACACTCAATGCAAAAACACAAAGCAGACAAGCACAGAAAGAGACGCATAAGGGACAAGGAACGTCAACGCACAACACAGAAACATCAAACACAAAGGACTACACATAAACCAACGAAACCAATGGGCAACCGGTGCCGACTAAGGACGGCCATCTGCCACGGAAATAGCAGAAGGTGTGGTTATCCTGGATTACGTGCGCACAACCCTCCCACTTTTCCGATTACCCAGAGGTCTCGAAGAACTTACAATTGTGTTGTAAAACAATCTCCTCAATGTCAGATGACCACACACAAACAAGACCGCAAAACGCAGGGGTCCAAGCAACACAGATGAATATTTAAATGGATATCAAAAGAGGGCGTACGTAATACAATCCGTGCTCTGCCGCCGCGAGCTCGTGTGTGTTATCACCCGAGGAGTCCGACTGACATTCAGAGAGGACAGGTGGTCGGGGCCCTGTCTTCTCTAAAGAGGTTTGGACAGGGCCCGTCATGGAGTCCCGTCGTCACAGTCAGTCAGAGTGCAAGTTTTATGAATGCGCTTGTACAAGACTGTAGATTGGTCAAGTACCAAGCCAGGTGTCCGTCTGGTGACATTAGGATCACATCCACGGTATAAAGGCGTTTGATGATTCAGACGCATTTTCGATAGTGATGTTGTCTATCTTTTATCCTTCTTGTTAATAATGTCACCATAAAATGCAGGTTATGAAATACCCAAAGTAATATACTCTATTGCCTGTATTGGTCCGAATTTCAGAAGAAGTTGACAATAATTTTTGTAAAATTTCCAGAAAGTCTTTACTAGTTTGTGAAAGCGAAAACCTTGTCCTAAAAGTTTCTTGGTAATTTGTAAATTTCTATCATGAAAATCCAAAACATCAGTACATGCTCTAGCATACCAGATGAGCTTTGAAGTACCGTATCACCTTTCGTTGTCATAATATTTAAAAGAATGAAATGACTTTGTATTGAAAATCTTTCATTTCTATTAATTTTTGGTCCACATTTCAAAGTTTTCCCGGGCTCGCATACGCTGGCCAGATTTTATTACATACATATCAATTTCAAATGATGCTTACCTTTGTACGGAAGCCAGTTCGTGCCATGTAATATTTTTTTACTTTCTCGTAGTTACGAGAAACTTTTCTCGTAGTTACGAGAAAATATTCTCGTAATTACGAGAAACGTTTCTCGTAGTTACGAGAAAAAATTCTCGTAGTTACGAGAAAAAATTCTCGTAATTACGAGAGACTTTTGACGTAGTTACGAGAAACAATTCTGGTAGTTACAAGAAACGTTTCTCGTAGTTACGAGAAACTTTTCTCGTAGTTACGAGAAACTTTTCTCGTAGTTACGGGAAAAAGTGAGTTCGAATTTTTTCTCGTAATTACGAGATTTGTTTCTCGTAACTACGGCAAAAGTTTCTCGTAACTACGAGAAAAGTTTCTCGTAATTACGAGAAAAGTTTCTCGTAACTACGAGATATGTTTCTCGTAACTACGAGAATTTTTCCCGTAACTACGAGAAAAGTTTCTCGTAACTACGAGATAGTAAAAATAATATAACATGGCACGAACTGGCTTCCGTACCTTTGCAACCCCTATACATTATACCTTTATCAATAAACAGGGGCAATTAATTGAAAAATACAGGAATAGAGGATACAAATGGTATTATTATCTGACCTTTTTATTAGCTCACCTGAGCCAACGGCTCAAGTGAGCTATTGTCATAGCCGGACGTCCGTCGTCCGTCCGTCCGTCCGTCCGTCCGTCCTTCGTCCGTCCGTAAACTTTTCACATTTTCGACTTCTTCTCAAGACCACTGAAGGGATTTTGATTTCAACGGCTCAAGTGAGCTATTGTCATAGCGCGACGTCCATCGTCCGTCCGTCCGTCCGTCGTCCGTCCGTCCGTCCGTCCGTCGTCCGTCCGTAAACTTTTCACATTTTCGACTTCTTCTCAAGAAACACTGAAGGGATTTTGATGAAACTTGGTATGTATAAAGTACTAATGGTCCCCTACAAGTGTTGTTGTTTTTCGTCCGGATCCCTCAATAGGTGGCGCCACCACAGGCAAAAGTAGGTCACGGGGGTACCCTTCTTTGACAAACTTCTTCTTCAGAACCGAAGCATGTATCGACAAACCGAAAGCATCAGGATGATCCAGAGAGATGTCTAAAGAAGTGTTATTATTTTTGGTTCCACGCATAAAATTGGAAAGAAAAAGGGGGGTCATGTATGTCTTTTTTTCGCAAATTTCACTTATTTACAAAAACTCTCCGTTCTCATTGAAAATGTTCCGAATTTTACATATTCTCAAATCGATCTGTAGATTGCATAAAAGACGAGATCAAGTTCAAAGTTAAATTTATCGCGACTACTGCTCATATTTTATCGATTCAATATGCTAAAAATACATTTCCAATATTTTTGACCAATGGTGTGACATCTTTTATTCAGTACTGTTCACCAATCAAAACAGAGGGGAATCCCCGCGAAAAGTTTCAACTGTAAACAAAGTCGCCACATTTTATATCTTGTGTTACCGATTTTATTTCAATTTCTCCACAACCCTTTAGTACTGTGATACATTTCAGGAGATGCAGTGCAAACGGAATAGATTTTTATTTAATGTTCATTATACTTGGAACACTTACATACTGGTTATCATTCATGTTTATCGGACCAAATAACTTTTTATTGGCAAATCCGATGCAACCGATACATTTTATGAATTCTCTCCGCTAACAACTTGTCCGTGTAACAGACCTATGACGAGGTAAAACAATTAGTTAACAGTAAATAACGACGTCGTAGGTCACTAGTTGGACAAGCTTAACAATATCATGGGCCTTTTTATTTGCTTTCCTAAAAGCAGCAAACACCAGAATATGGTGCATCAAACTGCGAGACCTAGCGAAGCCACTTGATTGAGTTGTTGAACAGTGTATGCTGAAATGCGACGCTCCTGTTGAAATATGCATAGGCAAGAAACGCCGCATTTCAGCATATTTACCGAAAACTATTTGTTCAAGTGGCTTCACTGAGTCATGAGGTTTGATACATCGTACACTGCTTTTTGGAAAACAATTTGGCCCAATTTCTGCACATCTCACTTTAAACTTTTAACACGATTTTGACTGTACGTTACATGTATTAAGATGAAATCAATACTATTTAAAAGCATTCATAGATTTCAGTATAATTTAATATGAATAAAGGCAAAACCGAAAAATCTTTGTTTTTTATGCCCCTGGAATAAAAGATTCGGGAGCATATAGTTTTTTGGCCTGTCCGTCTGTCTGTCCGAAAAACTTTAACACTGGGCATAACTTTTGAATGTGAGCTGGTGATAGAGGTTTCATATTTCACATGTGTATTCCTTGTGACAATACCTTTCCATTGATACCAAAATTTTGGACCTCGTGACCATGACCTTGACCTTTGACGTACTTTTCAAAAACTTTAACATTGGGCATAACTTTTGAATGGTTGGTGGTATTTTACATGTGTATTCCTTGTGACAAGATCTTTCTATTGATACTAACATTACGCTGACCCTGATTGGTTTAAATGGTGTTTATAATAACAAAGATACCACCGGGGGCATTCTTGTTTCACAAACACAGACTTTATAATTTCTGGCATGCTAGCTATCAATAATGAACGGTTTGGTGTTCAATTTTAAATAAACTTAATTTATGAAATCATTTCATTGTTTTATTCTTTTTCTGCTGCAAATTAATGTGGAATTTTACAAAATGATTTTATTTTTGATGTTGCATAATTGAACTATACTAGCTGGGAATATGACTTTGGACCACTTTATCCGTCTTTTCAAATCAGTAAAAAAGTTATTGTTTTGAAATGTGACTATTTTTTCTTGTTTGTACTTTTAAAGGTCGTCTGAAAAAAAACTTCTCTGCATCCGACAAAAATTTTTTTAGAAAGGTTGTGGGCTAAAATCCTGGCACTGGCACTATCAGTATTCAATGTCAGTATGTCAATTAGAGCGTGCAAGGGTATCAAGTGAGCGTTGTGCCCCCCTGGGGCTCTTGTTCCAACTGTGACAAATATCGCTGGCTCGCTACCGCTCGCCATACTATTTTACATATAATTTGATCAATAATCAAGAACAACGTGGTGGGAATTCAAGATTCATTTTTTGTTTTCGTTTCCAAAAATTTAGGACGAATTGAATTTAAAAGTCCTCCTGGAATAAATCCTGTATCAGCCATGTATTTAATATCCGGTTGTATTGCATTGTGTATCTATATTTCTTGCTGTAAGGTCTGTTGGTCATTTGCAAGAACTGTATACCATTCTGCGTTCCATCATTTTTAAAAATGTCTGATATATTCGCACAAACGATACACTGCATGCAAATAGTTGGATTAGAAATCAAATCTTTATAAAAATGTCAATTCCTTCGAACGTTTAATTATGACTTTAACCGAATATGAACCCACTTCATCGCAACAAAATTGAAGTGGAAATACTAAGCGTAATAAAAAAAAAGCGCACTTTATCACAGATAGAAACAGTCCGTACACGTTGAGTATATTTTTTTGAAATTTAGAACATGAGCCGATTTATACTTTTTCCAGTCCTGAAAGGGAGGGTATTCCAGCCTATAATTTTGAAATAAATGTTAAACGTAAAAAGGGAAACATATTTTTTCAATTCAAGAGGGAGGATGTGGAGCTTTGATTTCCCTCTAGATTGACGCTTGTAATAAATGGCATGCAATAGGGTTGAAATGTAAACGTCTTCATGTTGAATATTGTTTGTAATATAGTAAAAATATTTTGATATATATTATGTAATATTATGATATATATTATGTAAAAATATTATGATAAAAATATTATGTAATATAGTAAAAATATTATATGTGTTTGTGAAATGATTATGCCCCGGTCATTTTCTTTTCCTTGTAGATCTAGAATCGAGCCAAGGTCATAGTCATGGCTGTAAAGTGTATAAAAAGTAACAAAATTTGATAGTCATGGCACTTAAAGTAGAAATGTCTATATTTATTCTATTTTGGAATGAAGTGCGTATTAAAAAAAAAATCAATAAATTTATATTGATGTGTATTCGATCATGAAATTTCGATGTACGTGTAAAAATCTCTATATACAAGTTTTTGAAAAATCACTACATTTTTTTTTAAATACATAACACCTTTTTTGAAACATAAATAACAATATTTTCAATTTTTGCATCGTCAGAACACTTAACTATCGATGATAAGGATCATACGCATTCTTTAGAAATAATAGGACCCCCCCCCCCCATGCCGTTTATCAAAAATGTCCCGATCCCTTTCCGTATATGAAAGTTCGTCTAACACCTCGGGGGACTAATGATGAGCTCGCTGCAGCCAGCAGAGCAGATATTGTGTTTTCGTATGATCATTGTTTTTTTTTATATCTATCTATAAATCTTTTGTTCTACCTAAGGCCCCTGCGTATTACTTTCTGTCTTGTTTGTGATGCGATGTTACAGTGAGAAGGTTTTTTGTTTTATACGCTGACCGCAAGCCTCTGAATACCTTTGTGTATCTGAGTAAATAGGAATCCAGATTACTGCACCATTTACTTAAAGAGTTGTCCATTAATAATCCGAACTTTAAGGATCACCAACAAGAAATCTATCCTCATGAAAAAGAGATCAAAGAGACAATCGAGAGCGATAGATTCGCTTCAAACTTGGATATAAATCTATCTATCGACACAAATGGCCATTTGAACACCTGTATGACAAGCGTGACGATTGTACCTTCCACAAGACTAACTTCCCTTTCATGAGTAGCAACATTCCGTCTTCTCCTGATTATGGCGTATATGTTTCTCAGCTAATTTGGTACGACAGGGCATGTTCCAAATGTGACGATGTCATCGTTAGAGCCAGGCAGCTTGCAAATTAGCTACTCGTTCAGGGCATTATACAACGGCTGAAATCATGATTGATATAAAACGGCTGAAATCATTATTGAGATAATCGTCAAAGTAGTACCGATCAGTTATTCAGTCTCAAAGTCGAGAAGGCAAGGCAAAACCATTGGAATTTCCATTGGAACGGTTGTAAACCTCGAAATGAGTAACATTCCGAAGTGAGACCAGATGCCCGGGGAGAGTCAGCGTCTCCGGATTGCATGCAACACCCGTCGAAACAGCCCCATGAAAACTTGTCAAATTCGGTAAATGTCTCGATGTACATATTGATGCATAGGTTAATTGAGGAAGTTCTACGGTCGCTACGGGGACCTTATAAAAGCATATAAAATCATTCTTTCCAGAATGATAAGTGACATTCTGAATTGCGATTGAGTGGTTGTCACCATCACCAAACACGACATCTTAACCTGATATGTACATCGAGACTATCACCGATTTTGACCGGTTTTCATTGGGCTACTGCGACGGGTGTTGCATACAATAGACCATTTTTCAATCTTGTTAGAAAGCACAAAATGTCCGAGTCAACATCTTTTGGCGTTCTTTTCCATCATAACGTCACTGTCCCTTCTACAATGAAATACAGACAACTCAAATGAGGATTCTGCGGTCAGTCGACAGTATACAATTATTGCATAGTGATGAGGTTGAAACTTGTTTCATCACTCCATAAATCATCATATCGACCGAATCATCTGTGCAATAGCTGGTTTATCATATAAATCAAAATTGGAAAAGAAAGGGGTAGCTAAGCATTTGCATTTCTAGCACTGGCCGATTTCACGATTTTTTTTTCAGACAAACATTTTCTATTAAAGTGAAAATAGTTTACCCGTCATCTTTTATGTTTTATTCATTTAAAATGATTCAAATATCACGCTCGCTCGTGTCAGTAACACACAATTTGCTGCCGACTATCATTTTATTCTAATACAAAAACTGGAATCGCGTCAATATTACCGGAAAGCATTTCGATACGACGATTAATCGCATTGCTCGTGACCGCGTCTTGGCCAACGAGAAAGCATATGATATACAATTATGGACTTTTAACTCAGGGTATATGATGTGATATTGACTTACTGTAAAATTTTGACCGAGGCGAAGCCGAGGTCAATATTTTCATAGTAAGTCAATATCACATCATATATACTGAGTTAAAAGTCCATAACTGTTTTATTCTATGATTTCATATTTGATTCACGATAAATAACGTCGTCATTTGCAGAAGTTAGTGGGGGTAATCCCGGTGTAATTTTAGACCGTGGTATATGGTGATTTATCCAGGACGGCCGTCGATGTTATCAGCCAATCAGAGCGCTGCTTTTTATAGTAATGGAATAAACGGTTATGTAGAATAGAATATATGATAAACAGCATTATTGTACTTGTTTGTTGCACCCTACGGGTCAGCACTGGAAATGCCTTCCATACTTCCATATTTTTCCATTAACGACAAATATGGATAATGACCATATCCCTGCACACAGCGCAAAATCGACAATTCAGAAAATCAAAAACCGAAGGCACACAAAACCAGGATAAAACTGGAACCAAAGCAAACAAACAAAAACCTCCACCGCATGAAAAGAAGTGAACTCCCGACATGGGAGCGAGACCAGGCGCCCAGGAAGAGCAAGCACCTTCCGCCTGCAAAGAGTGTCTTTGTGATACATATAGTCCGGTTATGTTTTCCTTCTTTTCATTTGTCCTAAATGACAAAAAAATGTATAAATTAGTGCAGATGTGGCATCATTTATCAACGAGCTCGATGCAAACTACTAGAATAAAAGACAATCTCTTTCTATCGCCTACTTTTCAAGATGAGGATGGGAGAGTGGAAGCGGGTACTTTTACTGGTAATCGGAGTCGAGCTGCTTCGATTTTATATCATTCCATTCTTTTCTTGTCGAAGAAAATTAGTACTCTATGTCTTCCGAAATGGAAGTAACCGGATGTGACAGTTCTACCGAACTGAAGCGGCGGGTGTTGCATGCAAGCAGGAGATGCTTACTCTTCCTGGGCACCTGGTATCACTCCCATATTTGGAGTTCGCTTCTTTTCATGGGGTGAATGTTTTTGTTTGTTTGTTTTGGTTCTGTTTTATCCTGATTTTGTATGCCTTCGGTTTCTGATTTTTTGAATTATCGATTTTGTGCTGTATACAGGGATATGGTCATTACCCATATTTGTCATAGAAACAACTATACTAAGTTGAAGTCGAGTGTGCACGTTTAAATCGAATGGACGTTATCAATTCTATTGGCAATCTAATATGTATGTATGTAAAGTATGTACGAATTTGTGATTCTGACAGACAGTTAGTTTTGCTGAAGATATCTTCCTTCTTTTCTTTAAAATACAACTGATTGATTTACATGAATATCCATTATTTGGAGATCAGGCCTATTTACAGTGTTAGGGTCGAGGTAAAATCAGTGCTCTTAGATAGCGGATTATTTTTTCACTTTGTTTTACTCTGCGTTTAAGGTACTGGTAGGATGCCTGTTGTAATTTTAAGATCACAGTTAGCTAATCATCGCAAAGTATATTTGACAATCTTGAAGAAGGGAGATCTCTAACAAGACTCGGTTGCAGCAAAAGACCAAAACACACCAAGTGAAACACAGAGTAGATATACATAGCAAGAGACGCAAAAGGGACAAGGAACACCACATACGACGTTAAAGCACCAAACACAAAGTTCTACACAGACGAGACCAATGGGCAAAGTGCAAAGTTAGAAGCAAATAGTGAGTTATCCGGATTACGTGCGCACAACATTGAAGTTACATTTAATTACGTGTGTGAACATCGACGGCGGGTGCGGCTAGCCAAACAGGGGATGCTTAATCCTCCTGGGAACCTGGTCCCACCTCTACCTTGCTAGGTCGATGCTCAATTTTGTGCTCTATTGTGAGTGCTGTTGAGATAATCGGCAGGATCTTCTTTAACTTACATTTAAGGTTATCTATGATGATAGCTTGGATGATATCTCTCGGTTTTTGACATACAAATGTGATGAAAAAAGATAAAAGATCGTGGTTCCGAGAAAAACTCCATAGCACGTAAAGCCTTGTTCTTACTATCTTATGAAGTTAATGTAATCTACGATATACCTGTACTTGTGACCTCTTCAACTCAAGTATTTTCACAATGAAATCGAAAACTGTCGAGATAAAAAGTTTATTGCTTTTGTACAGCACAATAAAACAGAGCGAGCTAAGCGGAAAACTGCACTGTGCTATTTATACAATCAAAGCGTACATAATTGAGACACATCAGCATCCTTATATTGTTCATAGCTTAATTATAATAGCCACAAGAAATAAGAAACAGTTTTTAAAACCGCTTACTCAATAATCTGTACCCGGTATTGACTTAAATCTAGATTTCATTTAGTTGGGTCTCATAATAGAATCAGTGATAACTTGAAATCGTTCAAAGAATTTGTCTATTTTCAGAGTAGAATATGATTGATGAACTCAATATAAGTCAATTCTTAGTTCATGGTGCCGGGCCCAGATCATGCACAATGTAACCATTAATTACTAATGATTATCATTCGAGCAAATCAAATATAATTGTTGATCTATCTTAAAGGAGCTTCATTTATGTCATATATTTTAATTTTTTTATATGGATACTCTACTTTCTTACTTTATATAGTATTTCAACAAGCAAATAAGACTAAATATATACATCTACAATTCTAAATTAAGATAATATCAAAATTGATATAAATTCTTTTCATCATAACAAAAATAAATCAAAATGCTGGAAACTTTGTCCAAAAGAACGATAGAATAATTTTGAAAAAAAAATTGTAAAAGTTAAATATAATGTATGAATAAGAGCACTACATGTTCATTGTGTGTCATTTGGAGTCTGCTACAACATAAGGGTCCAGAAACCAAATACAGTCAGAATGAAGCTTGAACTTGGAATGTGGAATCCATCTGCACCATTCTACAATTGGTAATAACGAAGAATGTATTATTATGTTTTATCTAAATCTAGATAAGAATCGTTTTCTTGTTTAATATACGAGTTCAATTTTGACAGTTTACTTGAGTCATCATTTTGTCGCATCACAAATTGTTTAAAACAAAATGTGTTTAACAGAATGACCAATAACATGAAAACGGTCGCTATTAGCATTTGCATAGGGTATCGGTATCTGGATAACTTTCCTTTTTTTACCTTCCAAACCGATCTTTTTATCTCGTCCGTTTGTTTAATTTTCAGCCATTGAATTATCAAGCTATTCAATTGAATTTGACAATTTACCCGTTTGAAACCCTATCAATGTAAAATACAAATCATGAACTCTCATTCTTGATGAATGTTACCATTTGAAAAAAAATAATATACTGACCCCTGAATTTGTTGTATTTGTGTTCATTCCCATTGTTGTCGTATCCATCGTAGAATTATCTG
The DNA here is from genome assembly GCA_028142955.1 of Pinctada fucata. Classification (NCBI taxonomy): domain Eukaryota; kingdom Metazoa; phylum Mollusca; class Bivalvia; order Pterioida; family Pteriidae; genus Pinctada; species Pinctada fucata. Next base: position 58,854,156 of record AP027103.1, on the reverse strand, counting down.
ACATTGTAGTGGAACTGCTACAGATTCCTGAAGCAAAAAACATTGAATATGATAAGTGAAACTGCTACATATTCCTGATGCAAAAACATTGAATATGATAAGTGGAACTGCTATAGATTCCTGAAGCAAAAAAACATTGAATATGATAAGTGAAACTGCTACATATTCCTGATGCAAAAAACATTGAATGTAAACGTCTTCAAATTGAATAGCATCATTTAAGAACAGATAAATATGATAAGTGGAACTGCTACAGATTCCTGAAGCAAAAAAACATTGAATATGATAAGTGAAACTGCTACATATTCCTGATGCAAAAAACATTGAATATGATAAGTGGAACTGCTACAGATTCCTGAAGCAAAAACATTGCATATGATAAGTGAAACTGCTACATATTCCTGAAGCAAAAGCATTGAATATGATAAGTGGAACTGCTACAGATTCCTGAAGCAAAAACATTGCATATGATAAGTGGAACTACTACAGATTCCTGAAGCAAAAAAAATTGAATTTGATACGTGGAACTGCGACATATTTCTAAAGAAAAACATTGAATATGATAAGAGGAACTGCTACAGATTCCAGATACCAAAAAACATTGAATATGACAAACAACATATTCACAAGAAAACCTGTGCTACAAAAAAACACATTGAATTTGACAACAAAACACTTCTTCAGATTGTAAATAAAGTTTGATACCACCAAATAAATTCTTCTTATATCAAAGGGTATTTCCCCGAAGACAAAGCTCTCTCCTTAAGGTAATGTTTAGAATCTAGCTGTCATTTTAGAATTCCTCTTTTTTGGCCTGACGAGACATAAAATGCGCATATGGTGCACTTAAGTTATGTCCTCTTAATAGAACATAAATTTCATTTTTGGCAATCATTACAGAGTAACAAAACTCCTTCGTAACGATGACGTCAGCCTCTTACTAAAAATCTCAAAGTCTCTACTAATTCTCTAACGTTCATGACTAGTTTAGATTCGAGTTCCGATACTTTTAGGTCACGGAATTTGTTTAATTATGCTACTGAATCGACTCTAAAGGAAATTTGGAGCCGCGCATTCTTTCAAAATTCAAACTAGAGGGTTATAATAAAATAAATTTGGGTTGCCCCAAAATCACTATGGCATAAAGTATCACTGACGAGGATTTACGATCCGAAAAAAAAAATGTATCTGGTGCATTGGTTTGAAGTATTGTTCAAGAAGATTACCATCTATAACCTCAATTTTCTATATCTCAAAGAAATACGATCTTTTAGTGTATAGTGAAAATTCCAACAAAGCATGCCATGTTCCCGATTTTAAGGATTCGTCTTCAACGTGTTGATTTCATTTCATCAATCCTTGCCTAACTTGATGAAATGTTACGACTTCATATTCATAAGGCATCTAAATTGTAAGATCGATTTATTTTGCTTCATCCATAAATTTATTGTGGAAAATTGGGAGGGTTGTGCGCATGTTATCCGGATAACTACACCATGCTACTTGCGTGGAAGATGGTTGTCCTAAGTCAGCACCCATTGCCAATTGGTCTCGTTGGTTTATGTGAAGTCTTTTGTGTTTCACGTTTCTATGTCATGTGTCTCTTTACGTCTCCTGTTGTGCTTGTCCACTCTGTGTTTCGACCTGGGGTGTTTGGTGCTTTGCTGTTGGTGCTGCAAACGAGTCTGGTTGGAGATCCCTCATTTGTATTGTATAGATATAAACATCAAAGAAGTACCTATCAGTTATTCGGTCTCAAAGTCGAAAAGGCAAAGCAAAATCATTAGAATTTCCTTACGTACGGTTGCGAACCTTGGAATAAATAACATTCCGAATTGAGACCAGGTGCTCGGGGAGAGTCAGCGTCTCCTGATTGCATGCAACACCCGTCGCAACGGCTACATGAAAACTTTCCGTGATTGTCTCGATTGTCAATATTGAAATATACACAATGTACCGGTATGTCCATAGTACCAATTTTATTGTACTAGACACGTGTTTCGACTATTAAACCCTCGTCAGTAGTACTAAGTTGGAACATTTCCGTATTATTAATGTCAAACAGGTTGAAAGTGCCAAAGATTGACATATTGATGTACATATCATATAAATTAGGGCTGGGACGATACTGTACCCAGCCGATCCGATACGTATCACGATACCTGATATCCGATACGATACATATCGCGATTCTAAGTTAAGTAATAAAACCTTCTCAAAAAGTTATTTGATAGTATTTATTTTCATCCTATTAGTAGCTTTCTTTTTATTCCACATGTTATATTTATCCAACACTAGAATTCTGTCTAGAATAAAGATGAAAACAATTAATAAATGGTTTGTTATTTGACTAGAAGAATTGAAAAACAAAAAATCATTTCAAATAACAATAAGAAGTCATGGAAATTTCGTATTAAAAATCAATGGTTCTTATCATTTTGTTATTTTATATCTACATGCTTGTCATAATTTTGTCATGTTGCAAAGAGGGACAAAAAGAGTGACAAATCATCAAAATGAGGGACAAATATAACACCAATGAGGGACACTTTTTCATCACTATAATAAGGCCTTTTAATTATAATTCCAAGTTGGGGATTTTTTTTTTTTGAAGGAGCAACACAGTCAAATCAATGAGAAGTGTAAAATTTTCAAAACAAAGGACCATGTGGTATTAATTTGTTTCACATATTTCCTCTTCAATTTGTCTGATTTTTTTTTTCTGAAAATACTGAAATTTATCTCACTAAGCATCAGCATCTGAGTGTGTCGCACACAATACATCCTGAGCTAATTTTCATAATTATGTTTAAGGTAACTTTCCACTAGGAGGTTGAACTTCAGATATTGCCATCCAAAATTGCGCTAGATCATAGCTCTCTGCAAACACAAGAACGTCAGAGAATAAATGAATCTTATTAACGCGCGCCGTATACGTACACGGGCGTCGGCTCCTGGTCGGACGCATTTCTAAAAAGTGGCGCTTCAGCGAACTTGTCCACCCTTTTATTCACAAGTATTAAACACCTGTTCCGTTACCTGAGTTGACGTTGGCGAACAATAACAAAGGAGTTTAAATCAAATACACAATCGATACCTTAACGTCTCGGGTATTGAGAAAGACAGTAAGCTGACGTACGTTGAATAGTATTGAGGTGTGTTTTTTTGCGTGATAATAATAAAGAGAGTATTATTATATAACGTTCCGTGGTTGCCGTATTTTCTTTTTTATTTTTATCTTGTTTACATTTTTACTTCACGTTGTTTCTTCTCATAAAAATTTTGTATCTTGGCTTACACAAATGGTATCACTCGAACATCTTATAACTATTACTTTCAATGATCGAATTATTTTTCTAGCAAAAAAAAAAAAAAAAAAAGAAAAAAGAAAAAAAAACACACAAGAGAAGGCTTACTTGCATTTATTTAGCGACGTTAATTGACTATTGTTTGTGGTTCAGCCGACAGATTACCGGCTGATTACTGTACATGGGTATATGGCGTGCGTTAGATAAATATTATGAAACAGTTTGAGTTTATGAAAAGACGGAGTGACTAATAATCAATATTACGCTGATTTTTTTTTAATGGAATGTCCAAAAATCGGGATTTCCCGGCCGGGACAGATTTTTTCGGTCGAAAATGCGGGACAATGGCAAGTATTTATCTATATGTAAACTGAAGAAAGTTGGATTTAAACTTGAGTACTTGAAAATACGGAAAGTTTAAGAACAATTTCTTTGTTAATCTTAGCTTAGGTATCGTCGGGGTGTATCGATACTTGGATCGCGAAAAAAAATATCGCGATGCACCGATGAATCGGAGTATCGTCCCAGCCCTAATATAAATATTTCTTGGTTGATGATTATGATAGTCATTCAATCGCAATCCAGAATGTCTCACAGATTATCCTGGAAAGGGGGATCTGATATGCTTTTATTATATCCCCGTAACGATGTAAATCGTTCTGTCATATGGACATGTAGGAGGAAAAGCTCATGAATGATAAATGGGCAAACAGAAGAATGATAATCTTAATTTGAAGGTATTTTATTTTTCTGAAACTTACCTATAAAAGCAACAGCTATTGTTGAGCATAGCAGGACGGTCCTAAAATCCATCTGGAAAAAGGAGAGAAAATATATAAATTGAGAAAAAGTATCAAACTAAACTGATTCAGTTAAAAAATAAGATGAGGTATCTATTTAGGCATGTCTTATCTTTCCCTCTTGAAAGTTGTGTTATCCCCCTCCTCTTCCCTTCTTTTCGTCTTTGTCTACTTACGTTGTTGCTGTATCGAGTACGTATAAGAAGTATGATAATCTATGATATATTCATATATGCCCTCTTAATATTGCGATACAACTTATCAAATGTGAAATCTGTAGACGGTTTTGGTTAAGTGCCTATGATAAATTCTCTAGTAATCGTTTTGCGTTGACACTTGTTACATCCGTTAACATGATGATACAAGTACATGTCTATAAAAGCCATAAGGCCATAAAGATAGCTTAAATATGTTATAAATATGGAACTGATTTATGGAAGTGTCGACAAGGAACACATTTAAAGCAATATCACTTGAATTATAAAATCAACATAACCTCAGACAAAATAATTTTCTTTTTTTTTTTTTGCTTAATTTGTTTTAAGTATTGGAGGAGAGTATCCTTTTTCTGAAACTGACTAACATAATCATGAGGATGAAGGGTAAGATCGAGTTTCTACCGAAAGTACAAACTGATAATCAGTTACCTTCTATACCACGGATACTTAATCCATCTAGAGCTTTATAGTCATATTACATTGTTTAGATTGAGGATCACTGACGAGGGTTTATTACCCGAAACGTGCATGTCTGGTCCATGCTGTAAATTTATCTGCTTTAAAATAATGCCAATGAATTTGAAGACGTTAAACATTTATACCCGCATTGTTCTTAAAAGAGTTGAGTGCTAACCGCCTATGAAAATGATATTTCATAGAGGGGCCCTTTCGGAATCTTGACATAGGATGAAATGAGTCTGACTCCTTGGATGATTGTACAGGAGGTTTCTCCAGATGGAGATATGTTATTGTGTGCATGGGATAACAGCATACTGATAAATTGTGTATCCTGACCCCAAATGCTACGACACTTTATTTCTCAAGAGGAAGACGGTTCTTAACAATTAGGTCACACCAATTTCTATTTCTGTTTAGCGTCCAGCCTTAGCTCTAAAACCGAACAACACACCCAAAATCAAAAGAATTGCAACCTCTAAGTATGTTCCATGCAACATCATTATGGTGATGATCTCCTTGTCTTATTAACTTTGGTGATAACATGCATGAGCTCCCTACAGCCGGCAGAGCACGTATTACGTACGCTCCCATTTTTATATCCATTTACATATTCATATGTGTTGCTTGGGCTCCTGCGTATTGCTGTCTTATTTGTGTGGTCATCTTTCAGTGAGGAGGTTGTTTTACACTAGAATTGTGCGTTCTTCGATACCTTTTGGTAACTGGAAAAATTTGGAGGGTTGTGTGCACGTAATCAAGATAACCACATTATTAGCTCTAACTGCCGTCCAAAGTCGGCACAGGTTACTCATTTGTTTAAGTGTAGTCTTTGTGTTTGATGTTTCTATGTCGTGGGTCCCTTTTTCGTCTCTTGCTGTGCTCGTCTTTGTGTTTTCGCATTGGGCGTTTAAACGTTTTGCTATTTGTACTACAATAGGGTCTGGTTGGAGATCCCCTCCCTTCCTTAAGATGAGGAATCTCTAAAGACCGGACCCCCAAATACATCCCTTTGCCTTTTGGATTCGCCTATGATGCCAGAATATTTACATAGTGTATTGTATTTGATCATGTTGCTGTAACAGGTGTGTATTTAATCCGATGATAATGGGACGTATACATTTCAATAAAATCATTGATTTTAAAAATGCCATTCAGTACCAAGCAATATTGTAAGCTTTATATACATTTGTAACTAAAAGACAACACACAATTATGAAATTCTATATATAACAACTTTTTTGCTTCTTCAGAGAGAGAGAGAGAGAGAGAGAGAGAGAGAGAGAGAGAGAATATATAAGCAAACAATTGCATTGCATAATTGCATCCAGGTTTCACAATGGCTCTCTCTCTCTCTCTATCCATGACTATTCTTAACGAAGATGGTATATGCAATGGAATTGCTCATCCGTATTCTTTACTTCCGCCGCATATATTACATGTAGTTAGTTTCCCATGAAGATTAAAAAGTGTAAGGAAATGACAAGATAAAAAGCACCTGGATCAGAAGGATCATTGGTTGAGGTCTTGAAAGTCGTGTATGCATACAAATGTGACATCAGATAGTGATATCATACCATCGGAAATGACAACTAATTTTAGCGGCAATGCATATGCCAATGATGTACAATTCACAAGTCCAAATGATTAAGTGTGAATGACCCTCTTACACAACGTTAATATCACAAGTAGGGTACATTGTTTGAATTTAATTGTGAACAACTAATAGATATATGTATATAAAATGACTCAGTCAACTACGTTTTCTTAAGACTTATATACTTAGTGCATGTATATACCATTTGAATGGAAATAATTTGAGAAGCCGTGTTTTCTTGCTTGACATGAATAGATACCAAACAAAAAGAAAACATGAACCAGGAACAAAAGAAATTTTGTCGGTGAAGCGATGAACGTCTGGTCGTGTGTACCAATACCTTTTGCATTGAGTCTCACTTAGCAAGACCATATTGGTGTTAAGTTTCGGGAAGAACTTACATCAAAATACTTTCGTAACGTTCATGTGATAATAAAAATTTGTGTGTTACTTAGACAAGAACTGCAAGTGCACAATCTAAAAGGAAGTACATTGTATCCTTATGAATTATTCAAATATATATAATTTACAGAATTTAACTACCACCCTATTTGAAAATATGAGCAGGGAAGTTTGAAGCTCAAGTTTTCAGTTATATTCTTTTCAGTGGCTTTATCTAGGAGCCTTTGACACACATTATCATGATACCACTTTTACGGTCAATGTACAATCGTAAGGGTACAAACAATCGGCTCTCCTTGATGTTAATGCCATTAACTTCCTTTTTCAAGCCATGTTGCTTTTTGACATGTAGAATAAGTTGCGGGATTTGTAAGAATGCAAGCGCGGATCCAGAGGGGGTCGATGGGGTCAGGACCCCCCCCCCGGAATTTTCGAAGCATAGCTAATTTTCTTTTATTATATACATATTTTATAGGATTAAGTCCCAATTCCCCTTTTTTGTTGTAATATTTGAAAAATATATCATGAATTTGTAATAGAAATGTTTCATTTTGATAATATTTTGCCATCAGCATTTCAAAAATTTTCTCTGGTTCGCGTCCGATCGCCAGAATTTATTACATACATGTAGGTTATTTTCAAATGATGCTTCGCTTTCCTACATACAACGCATATACATGTACATTACAACTAGGTCAATAAACAAGGGAACTATGAAAACGAAAAGAAACTGAAAAAGACACGAATAGTGGATTTCATTCCAATTCTCGGAAAAAAATTCGCTGGCTCGCTATCGCTCGCCATTTGCTGTATTTACACATTAGAACTGACCATCAATAATCAAGTACTATATGTGAAAAATCAAGATTTTAAACCGCTCGCTCTCCAGTCACCTGATTTATGAATAATTAGAAACAGAACTGACAATCACCAATCAATATTAGGAACACCCCCCCCCCCCCCCCCTGAAAAAAATCCTGGATCCGCCCATGGAATGCTATGCTCTTGATCTATGAAAAGGGGGCATTTTATGTAAGTAAAATGACAATATATAATTTGATAATTATAGTGTAAGCCTTAGTTTTTAAGAAACCTTTACAGCTACTTCACGCAGGCTTTTTTTTTTTTTTCTTCCTTGAATATGCGATTCTTGAAAGCTCTTTTTAAGAAAGCCTTTCAAGGAGGAAGTGAAATTGAGCCTTTCTTCACTTTATGAGTCAAGTGTATGTATAATCTGACTCTTAACATATACCATTTTCATTTGAAAAGCGTTATTTATCCGTAAAATATGTCTGAGTTTTCCATTTTGGATACACGGGAATAACTGCATGACCGTTAGAAACCATTCAACATAGAGATAGAGTCATGTCGTAAAATCGAGCGATTTTATTAGAGCAAATTTATAACAAATGTAACCAGGTAATATTCTGGCTGGTATCAAAATACTGTGGCATGTTATCATGGTTATACGAGCCGATAAAAGTTTGATAAAATACAAATATCACCAGCTGAATCAATTATACATTGATTTATACCAGCTAGGAACGTTGTGACTGTATTAATATTTTATCTGCGGTCAAGATGCTCGAGCTCCGTGCTTACATGTATGAATAATATGTGCAATATTTTTTTTCCACATCTTTTTTTCGAAATAATATGGACAGTTTTTCCTGTACATTCCATTCGATAAAATGCAAAAGGAAATTACATGTTTAAAAAAAATACAAAATCATTAATTTCCTCAATTAGAAAGAAAAGGAACACGCGCAAAAAATTAATTTGATCAAAGTTTCCTGATAGATAAACAAAAAGCATAGTTTTAAATCAATTTTAAGCTTGAAAGTAAAGGAGACAAGCAAACTACTCAAAAAAAATTCTACAATAACTAGGCAAGATCGGTTAAAAGATTTGAGCTTTACATAATACAATAAATATATATATAATATTATATACTATCAATAAAGTTATAGAAACTTTCAAGACTGAAATAATAATAGACTGAAACATGACATTAAAGTACATCGAGAAATCAAAAAAGAGAAAGTGAAGAAATTTTTGTTACCTTGTCTGTCAACGCAGCTTCACAACAAATGGACTCTTTGCGCAGAATGTGAAATGAGCATGAGTCACGTGATCGTTCAGGAAGGAAAGCGATAATATTGTCGTTAATAGTAGGTTTAAATTTCTTCCATTCCTTAACAGTTGGTTAAAATAGATTATATAATATAACAAGGGACCTAGTGTTTTAACAGTATCAATCATTTGAAAATGAGATTAAATCTAAAATATATATTGGACGATTATATATATTGCAAATATAACTGCATGTTTCTACCCCAATCACGTGGGCCAATTTTGTTAAACAAACGTACTTGTGTTTTCGCAGATCTAATAATTCATACTTTAAATTTGATATAGGGCTGAAAACATTCGAACGAAGTAGGATAAAAATAATTAAACTTAATTTAATCTATTGACTTTGTATGTTGGATATTTTTGAAAGAAGATTTACAGTGATAAAATATCAAAATGATCATCTATATCATACTTAATCGAGAAATATTTGACAAGATTAGGGGTAAAGCATGCTTTGACATCAATTGCATGTTTAAGAGGTTAAAAATGACTTAAATTAAATCATCTATTTCGCAGCATCCAATATCAGTTAGTGAAAAGAAGCAAATATCCCTAACATAATGACGTAACAGTGACGTAGCTGTGATCACACACACACATGATGCTAAAAAAGGAGGCAGAACGCAAATCCATCTGAGGCTTCTCGTGAAAAAAAGAGTTACAACCAAGCAGCATCAATATATTCTGAAGATCTTGTTATAATAATAAAGACTGACACGCAACAGAGTACATTACTTTGGGTATAACACAACCTGTCTTTTATGGTGATATGATAAACAAAATAAGAAGGATCAAAGGTAGGCAGCATAACCATCGAAAATGCGTCAATTATCAGACGCCTTTTATACCGTGGATATGATCCTAATGTCATCAGACGGACATTAGGCTTGGTACTTGACCAATCTACAGTCTTGTACCAGCGCATCATTGAGACTTATACTCTGGCTGACTGTGACGACGGGACTCCATGACTAGCCCAGTCCAAAACTCTTTAGAGTAGACAGGGCCCCCGACTACCTGTCTTCTCTGAATGTTAGTCGGACTCCTCGGGTAATTACATACTCGGGTGAGCTCGCTACAGCCGGCAGAGCACGGACTGTATTACGCACGCCGTCATTTTGTATCCATTTACATATTCATCTCTGTTGCTGGGGCTCCTACGTTTTGCGGTCTTGTTTGTGTGAGATCATCTAACAGTGAGGAGGTTGTTTTACATCACAATTGTACGTTCTTCGAGACCTCTGGGTTATTGGCGAAGTAAGAGGGTTGTGCGCATGTAATCAAGGATAACCACACCATTTGCTACTTGCGTGGCAAATGGCCGTCCAAAGTCGGCACCGGTTGCCAATTGGTCTCGTCGGTTTATGTGTATTCTTTTGTGTTTGATGTTTACATGTCGTATGTCTCTTTTCCATCTCATAGTAAGCTCGTCTTTTGTGTTTTTGCATCGGGTATTTTGGTGTTTTGCTGTTGGTGCTGCAACAGGGACTTGTTGGAGATCCCCTCCCTTCTTTCTGATTCATGACCACTATATCCCATCGGAATCACACGATTGAAGCTTGATGTTACACTTTTTATTGAAATGCTAGCAATTTTGATGCTAGATCACAAAATATAATTATGCTAATTTCTTTATTAAAATTTATTAGAGCATGCAAGAGAAATTTTAAGAAATCTAGATGTTTTACAAACTCCTTTTAAGGAGTGTGTTTAAAATTATCGTTTCGAATATCTGAGGGAAAATGAAAAGTGACAGTGCAAATTTGTATGAATTCATAGTTTCATGCATCTTAAATGATATAATGGCACTTTTAAAAATTGCATTACATTTAGAAATTATACTCCTCATCATCATTCATAATTAAATGAAAAAATTCTGTCACAAGTGAAAACGCAAGTCGCGCAAACTAAGTTACTTTGAAAATAGAATGTCCAATTATAACAAATAAACTGAAACAAATGTTGCATTTTTATCAATAAAATCGTTAATATTGTGTGTTTTCAGACATGCTATTACACCACTGTAATGTGAGTGATTGAATAAACTGTCCCTGTTGTTCAAAGTTCGACGACGAAACACAAACACTTTGATATCAAAAATATTCAACATAAATTGTATTCTGTACTTACACATTTTTGGCAACCTGATCCTGATAGAAAGCAGGGTGTATCAAAATGGGTAAAACCTTATAACAGCAACAATTAAAATGGCACACACGTAAACCTTAATTCTAATATACTACTCAAAAAGTATAGAATCACACTACCATTTTTCGTATACTTTAAGCCAACAGGTAATCTGTTATCATTGAAATATTGTGAAGGCCAGAAAAATCACTTCTCACAGTCAAAAGTCAAGACATAACTGAACACAAATATGGGATCAATTCGAATGTAATTGTTCTTCAGGAAACTGCTAGAATTTTGAAAAGAAATGTGGCAGCTATTGTTTCACCACCCTTTACCAAGTGATGACGGTGTTTTGGTGTCATTTTGGTAAGTAGTCAACAAGAAATGGTTCAAATGCAAAATTGGTGAAAATTCATAATTATCACTTTTTCTTTTTTGCAACTCATCGGTTAGTTTCATGGTGGGTACATTTTTAACAAATGTTAGAAAGATTCCGACAGGGAGATGTTTTGCCAACAAGGTCGGATTCGTCCAATTCTTAATCAGTTGATTATCCGGTCCATGCTGCAAATTTATGCTATTGAATCTGAAAACGTTTAACATTTGTACCACTTGGTGAGTGTCATTGCTGGTGGACAAAGAGTCCCCGAGGGCACATGTAGCCAAGGTTCTGATATCAAAATTTCTTGAAAGTTCTAAAACGTGGGTCCTGTAGCATCATATTTCACCCATCCTGCTATATTTTTCGGTACATTTTTGTACACAATAACTTTCACTTTTTTCGGTCATATTGCATTGATTAAATTAAGGGTCACTGACGAGGGTTACGTATCCGAAATATGATTGTCTGATCCATACTGCAAATTTACCTGTTCTTAAATTATGCTATTTAATTTGAAGACGTTAAACATCTAATTGTTGTATTCTACTGCAAATGGTGGAAATTGATTAAAAGATATAAAGAAACACCTTTGTGATTCTAAACTATTTTTGAGCAGTATAGATTAAATTCAGATATGAAAGGAAAATAAATCATAAGAACACATGTGAACGGCACAAAGGAAGTGAAATAAGATGTCCGGGAAGAATGAGCGTCTTCTGCAAGCATTCTTCATCCATCACTGTGTATAAGAAAATAGTACACTCCGTGGAAATCTAATTAGGAAAAAACTATGGGATTTAGTCATCTCCTTTTGTAATAAATAACGCATAATTGTTATCAATGCATTTATTGAACTACATTTTTAAAAAGAAAGGAAAGTTTAGTAAAATGGACAAGTGGGAGAGTTGTGCGCACGCAATCAGAATAACACACCATTCGCTACTAACATGGCAGACTGCCGTCCTAAGTCGGTACCGATTGCCCATTGGTCTCGTTGGTTGTATTAAATTTATTGGTTCATTGCTTTATGTGTGATTATCTTATGTTAATTGTTTTGATGGCGTCTTTAAAAGTGTTTTGTCTTTCTCTGTGTTGTATCCCTTGTTGTGCTTGCCCGTCTTCGTTCTCGCATTTGGTTGTTTCGATATTTTGCTAGTGATGCTGGAACCGAGTCTTCTTGGAGTTCCCAATCTATTTTTCCTCCTTCGCCGAAATCACTTTCATCTTACAACAAAATCAGTATTTTTCACGGTTAAAAACAATATGTGTATATGCATATACACGCAAAATAGTTTTGAAAAAGGAAGTTTTGTTCCCTGTACCTCGTCACCTGTAATTCTAGATACAATGTAAAATATTTTTTAGATCGTGACAAACCAAGTTTAGTTTGATTTATATTCTACGACCATGGACATTGGTTATGCGTGTTAAGGGTGTGTCATGGAAATTATGATACTGTCGAACCCAAGTCATGTGTTTTCTGTTGTACTAAAACCATCATCTGATAATGATGTTCAGTTTAATCCGGCTTTCAAAAACAGACAATATTTGTAGCTTTCCAAAGTAACTTGTGGTAATTACGTAAGGGTCAAGTGTTTCTGAATCCGAAACAGTAGAGTTCTGGCAATAAATATTTGGGGTGACGTTATGACATTTATAGTTTATTTGTAAACAATAATTTAGCTGTCCTGTTGAGCTTTTTATTGATTAAGGAATGTTAAATTACAACGTATAAAGTGCATATTAAACAATTTGACAGGTATTTTACATCACGTTTTTGAAACCGGATCTTTTAAAAAATTTTCTTGTTACTTTACGCCCAGCTGATCATATTTTGTCAGGTTAAGCCGTTGAATGCTTTAAGCAGCACAGTCATCGTCATATTTTCTGAAGAAAGCATTTTTTCTGTATGTAATAATTTCAATTTTACTTTCAGTGATTTTCAACTTGAACTACTTTCACCACAACAACAAAAATTCAAAGCAAGGAACCAAGACCACATTTATGTTGATAAGTATATGAAGCACAAAACTCTTAAAAACGCGGTTTACCATTATCATACCAAATACTGTATAGAAGATGGTAGGATAAATGACTGAAAGTCAAACACTACAAAAAAACGAATTTCAAATTTCATAACCAATGGGCATATAGAAATAAAAAAAAAATCAACTAAACTTCATTTAAATGATTGATGATAGACAGAATAATTGCTAAGTACTTCTTTGATGTTTATATTACAGAGATAAGGTTCCCAGGGTGAGTAAGTATTCCCTGCTTGCTAGCAGCACACGTCACTACAGGATAGCAGAAAAGGTCAAAACCGACGAATGTTTCAATGTCATCGTTTTGGATTGTTCTGATCTAAATAATACAGAAGTGTTCCAACTCTTTACTTTCTTGAAGAAAATTTCAATTTAATTTTTTATCCACCAGACAAGTGTTTCGGATAGTATATTCTCATCAGTGATGCTTCAAGCCAAGTGATTTTCAGACACAGCCAAAATTCATTTCGGTAGCACCCTCTGGTGTTATATTTTTTCATGTAAAATTTGTGAATTTACTTTGCAGAGAGTGTGTGGCTTCAAATTTCCTATATGGTCGAATCAGTAGCATAATTGAATAAAATCTATAACCAAAATAGCCTTGGAGGGATGGTGCTCAAATGTTAACATCCTTTAATTTCGATGATATCTTTGGATGAAATGATAAGTTTCCGAAAAAGCAAGATAAAACATATGATGTCATATTGATAAAAGGCCAAAACAAACCTTCTTTTGGGCGACAGAGCTGGAAAAAAGCAATTATTACACTTCAAACATAATGTCACGGGGAACAAGTTTGACTGTTCCACACTGCAACAGGAAATAAATGTTGATAATAATAGTACGGTTTACTTTCTTGAAGAAACTTTCGAACCAATTTTAATGCACCAGACAAAAATATCTTTTAACATTATGGACCATGAGCTGTTACAATGCTTTTTATTTTCATTATCGTCCACAAATTTTCCGCCTTGACAAAGTCGGTAATTGACAAACATACCCTTGGTTTATGAAAGTTTCTTGGTAAGTCGCCTTCCAAGAACGAATTGTTTGGAGTTTGTGGAAGTTTAGTGTTAACTTTGCCAAAATAGTAGTCAGGGTCCTGGAACATAGTGCACGACCCCAAGGGGTATCATTATGCTGTTGGATAGTGTATTTCTGCAAAGTCCCCCTGTATTAAGACAGAGAATCAATTCGTTTTCTATTGCCAGCTTTTTTTCATTTGGATAGCGTATACTACTGTCTTTTTCAATTGTGTACACATGCTGGATCTTCTGCAATATTGACAAATACTTCGGTTTTTTTTTTTTTTTTTTTTTGCAAACTGCTTATTCATAGCGCTGATTTTTGCATCATTCAAATAAATTGATAGCCTGCAAATACTTAATTAATGATTGGAACTCGGTAAATCGAGAATATCTTTTTCTCCGCCTCTCCGAGGAAAGTGTACGTCATTTCAACTTCCTTTATCTTTAAGCTTTTTGACTATTTTGTATGAAGTTTTATCAAATTAAAAAAATCGAAAGATTCAAACAGCATGATTTTTCAAGTAAAGGATTCAGAAAAGATCAGGTTGAGTTGGCGATTATATTCACCTCCCTTCTTCGAAACTGTGTCCAACCCCTTGCGTTCATGAATCATTACTAAGCATGGACCGATCATGAGAGCATCGAGAGATCTTGTTCCTTCTGTTCTAATTTTATCAACTCACTTGGAAAAATAAAGACTTTAGAGTCAAAAACTTTGAAAAAAAAGTTGTGATAATATGTGCCCGATCAGAATGTAAGAGTGTACTGTCAATGAGTAAAAGAAGATCCTGACAATAATCTCAACAGCACTCACAATAGAGTACAAAATTAAGCATCGACGGACCCCTAGCAAGCTAGAGGTGGGACCAGGTGCCCGGGAGGAGTAAGCATCCCCTGTTGGCTAGCCGCATCCGCCGTCGATGGTTAAGCACGAAAATGAAAACAATATATAAACTTCATGCACTGTCTGACGTTCTGTCAATATAGAAAGTGCTATGGCGACAATGTCAGGGAAATATATCCCAAACCCCTCGCGGGGAACTTTTTTACGAGCTCCACACGGTAAAGGGCATAAGTGTGACACAAATGAGTAAAAGAAGATCCTGACGATAATCTCAACAGCACTCACAATAGAGTACAACATTAAGCATCGACGGACCCCTAGCAAGCTAGAGGTGGGACCAGGTGCCCGGGAGGATTAAGAATCCCCTGTTGGCTAGCCGCACCCGCCGTCGATGGTTAAGCACGAAAATGAAAACAATATATAGACTTCATGCACTGTCTGACGTTTTGTCAATATAGAAAGTGCTATGGCGACAATGTCAGGGAAATATATCCAAAACACTTACTGTCAAACCACTCGCGGGGAACTATTTTACGATCTCCACACGGCAAAGGGCATAAGTGTCAAGAAACCACTGTCAGGGAATCGAACAGAAGTGACTATCACAGATGACAGAAGAAACCCCGCAGGATGTATTATAATTCAATATGAATACATAGGGGATAAGGGAACGTTGCTACTAAGGACAGGGAAATTTTTAATTTTTGAAGTTTTTCATCTTAGTATATAGAAGTATTTGGGTGACGACTGTCGTCAAGAGATAACTTGCAATCTAAACAATGCTTTCAATTATCTCTTTCGTCTTTTGTTCACACGGCAGATTGTGCAAAGGTTATCAGCAAAATTTGATTATTAATTGAGAGCATGTCATAAATGCATCTATAAGTAAAAGTTCATTGAGATGCAAAGTTCTTCTTTCGGTGAGAAAGGAAGGACAGAACATACTCAGTTTTATATGGATAAAGAACTAGATCAACAAGAAGTGGAGGACAGTTGGTTCTAACTATTTAATCAATAAAAATGAAAGGGGTCTTCAATTATTTTTTTTATCATATTTCATTTCGTTTTCTATATGCAGTACAGTTATAGTTACCTTTATATTGGAAACCCAGAGTCACTTTTCATTTCGGGAATTTAACTTTTTAAATTGTGATTTATGTATATATAATGAAAAGTGTCTCGTAAGTCTTGTAGGTTGACATGAAATAATAAAAGTATTTGAATATTTGAACTTGGTTACTAAAGTAAACTTCTTGTTTACGTCTGCAGTATACTATCAGGAGTACAACAAGTTATACATCATTTACCCCTTTGCATAATTGAAAATATCTTTTACTATTTTTGAACGTGCAATAATGAGATCGTGGGATGTACGAGGAAGAAAGATGAACTTGATTGGGAGGCAGTCGAATAAAACACTGAAATTGACATTTTATATGCATTGCGATAGCATTTGCACTTATTTCAGTATAAAACTTCCTTTAAGACGTAAAAATTGTACACGTCTTCAAATTCATAGCATGATTTAAGAACATATAAATTTGTAGTATGGACTAGACATGCACTGATCTTCAATCCAAACAATGAAATATGACCAAAGACTTTGATAGCTATGTCCAAAAAAACACCGAAAGACGTAGCAGGATGGGTGGAATGACCCTCTTTTCATTTCGAGAAAACTTTGTGAACAGAAATTTTCGTATGTGTTTGAAGAACAGTACGAAGCACAAATATTTTTATAATTTGTTCAATTACAAAAATACCCTAATTGTTGAAAAAAGAATGTTGCGACAGAATCTATCTGAGAAACCAAGACAGACTAAGTGAACCCAGTAGATTGGCCCGACTGAAATCCAATGTGTATCAATTGTGAGATGCGCCTTTGTAGTCATTGTAGATGACATGTATCCGAACCAAACCTAATTTTTTCTTCGACCTCAACCATACTACACAGACCATTGGTAACCACGTACACTACAAAGGTGCAGTCTCTAAGTTGGTAGTAATTATCAAGGGGTCTAGAGGTTCTATCATGCCAATGAGATTCGACTGAGCATCTAGATATAAGAGAAAAATTGTGTTCTTTCTCATGTCTTTGTTCATTTTGACCGTTTTGAGTTTGTGCAGTGCCATATTGACTCATGAAAGTGGATCCACCCACATGGATTTCGCTTAAAGCAAAACACCACCAAAAAAAACTCTAAGAAACAAAGTATACCATATGAAAAGCACCAATTGCAGTTTAGGAGTCTATGATCCAGGGGGAATATGACATGATTTTGTCCACCATCAAGGCAACCGCGAACCCCCGAACGAGGGCAGGACCAGGCGCCCGGGAAGAGCTCACGCCCTCTGACCGCACGCCAAGAATGCCAAGTGGAAAAGAAACAGGTAAAAGACGGTCACCCGGAAAGGTGTTCTTAATCATCCTTGATAGGCAACGTCGTAATGCACAATAATTTTTGTAGCGACCATAGATCGAACATGGTCAGTGATATCTTCAGCCGTTGTACTCTAGCAGCTTACAGGTGAGCCTCTTTGCCCTCAAGGTGAAGTTTTCGTATTTAGAACATGCTCTTGCATAGCGTATTAGTTGTGAAATGAATACGCCATAGACAGGCGAAGAGGGAATTTGTTTTGTGATGGTGAAAAAAAAGAACAAAGCGAAGATCGAAGATTAATGTTTATATTAGTACCCACTTTGGACGGTCAAGACAAACGAAGAAGTGTCACTTTTCCATCGTCGTATTCAGTACACAGAGAAAAACTTAATCAGAAGGTTGAACTTTTTATCCATAACGTAGTATTTGGAGGAATTGGGGTTTTTTCAGCAAAGTGTTGAATCGATCCAATGGGAACCAACTGCGTTCCAATTCTTGCCGAATTTGTTTTACTCATATGAAGCCGAGTTTATTCAGTCCATGCTCCTTCGTGGAAAGAAGTACTTAGCAGCTTGATTCAATTTTAAATGCATTGACGACATACTTTCGATTAATAATCCTTTTGCGAATAACTTTAGCAAAATTTATTTGTTTGGACTATCTAGAGGTTAAGAGACCACTGAAAGCAGTTACTCCACTTCATATTTAGATCCCATATTGTCTTTTTTAGACAATGGTCGCTCAAATGCATCAATATACGACAAACGTAACGACATCAACTTCAAAATGACAAGTTCCGCTTCCCTGAAAGGTGACATCCCCTCGTCCCTTGCCTGTGGTTTATTCATATCGCAGTTTATCCGCTATTCCAAAGCAAGCTCAAACTACAACGACTTCAGTCTGGGGACTTACGGTATATAGAACTAACTCAACTTGGGGTATGTTTGTGACTTTGTCACTACAAAATGTGTGTTTATGGACAATGCAATAAGAATATAAAATACTGTACGTAGTTATTCACTGTTCTCAACATAGGACATATATTCCAATATTGACAATTGAAAGATATTTCAGGTAATAACGACCAAAAAAAACACCCGAATCTGACACATTCATTAATTTTGACCTCAATTTCGTCTTCTGCACGGCTAAATTGACAGGTGTTGCTAGCAATGACAAATATGGATAATGACCATATACCTGTATACAGCCAAAATCGATAATTGAGAAAATCAGAAACCGAAGGCATGCAAAATCAGGATAAAACAGGAACCAAACCAAACAAAGAAAAACCTCCACCATATGAAAAGAAGCGAACTCCCGATGTGGGAGTGAGACCAGGTGCCCAGGAAGAGTAAGCATCTCCTGCTTGCATGCAAAAGAGTCTTACTCTCTCCGGGCATGTTATCTCATTTGGTTCCTATTCTTTAAACTCTGTTAAACATGTGTATACATAACAAGTCGATGCAATCAATACAAACTATATATGTGCAAATCATCTGTGGAAACTTAAGTAAATTTTTTTGAATTTTGGCAAGAGGAAATTAAAGCTCTCTATTGTAGATTGCGCCAGGAAAATTCGCTTTGGCTTTATTTAAACTGTTTGGCATGAAGTACTACTGACGAGGATTAAAATCTCCGAAAAACGTTTCTAGTACAACAAAATTGATACCATAGAACATATATTCCAATATTGACAATTCATTACTATTCAGGAGTACTACGATTTGCATGATTAGCTATCACTTGAAAGACAACTTCATAAGTTTTCGTTCGAGACCAATTTTACTTTCTAGTATAGATTTTAGTCAAGATATTACGTGAATGTACCATAAGAACTTTAACCGATTTAACTGACGTTATTGGAACACCCTTAACTTCTAAATGCCTCCAACGAGCGGAGTGATAGGATCTCTTGAAATCTTTCCCTGATGATACTCTTTCAAATTAAGCGCAATCTCCACTGGGGAGAAAAACCCATTTGAGATCGACTAATAATCATCATATTGCAGATTTATTTCTATACACTTATGAAGAAAGTTCACCCAAAATCTTCAAAAGCACAAAACAGTTGATGATTTGAAATGTTTCAATGGTGCTTCTAGGTACCTGGATGATATTCTGACTATTGACAACCCTCTTTTTAAAACATAAAAGAATGAAATTTATGCACAAGAATTGACTCTCAACAAGGCAAACATAACAAAAACAGAAACACCATTTTGGACCTAGATATCAAACTTGTAAATGGAGAGATTCATACATGTGTGTGGGTCAGAAGAGAAGATTCTGGATTCAACATACAAATGTAGTTAATTTCCCCTGGCTTGACGGCGATGTTCCTAGACTACCGTCATACGGCATTTGCATATCACGGCTCATCCGGTACGCTAGAACATGTACAAAAGTTTTGGATTTTCATAGTATAAATTTACAAATTACCAAGAAAATTTTAGGTCAATCCGCTTTCATAAACTACTTAAGACGTTTTGAAAATTTTACAAAAATTATTCCCAGCTTTTTTTATAAATTCGGACCTATACAAGCAGCAGAGTATATTACTTTGGGTATTTCACATCCTTTGGTGACATAATCAAGAAAATTAGAAGGATCAAAAGGCAGACAGAATTACCATCGAAATTGCGTCAGAATCGTCAAAGGCCTTTTATGTATTACCGTGGATATGATCCTGACACTCAGTATGGTAATTAACCAATCTACAGCGCTTGTACCAGCGCATTCTTAAGACTTGCACTCTGACTGTGAAGACGGGACTCCACTTCTTTAGAGAAGACAGGGCCCCGATCACCTGTCCTCTCTGAATGTCGGTCGGACTCCTCGGGTGATAACATGCATGAGTTCGCTAAGCCAGCAGAGCACGGACTGTATTTCGTACGCCCTTTGTTTTATATCCATTTACATATTCGTCTGTTTGTTGCTTAGACCATTCCGTTTTGCTGTCTTGTTTGTGTGATCATCTTACAGTGAGGAGGTTATTTTACACTATAAATATGCGTTTTTCGAGACCTTTGGATAACTGGAAACGTGGGAGGGTTATGCGCATGTAATCCGGATAACTACACCATTTGCAACTAACGTAGCATATTGCCGTCCTAAGTCGGCACCGATTGCCCACTGGTCTTATTGGTTTATGTGTAGTCTTTTGTGTTTGGTGTTTTGATTTTCGGACTTTCGGACTTTCGGACTTTCGGAAACTTTGGTTTCGGAACTTTCGTCTACAAACACTTATATCAAAAGCAATGAAAGTGTTCCTAACATTTTGAACAAACACAACAGTGAAATTTCTTCATTCAAGATCCCTATTTCTAAACTGGATCTTCCTACACTATACTGCATACCAAAATTGCACAAGTCTCCTTACAAATTTCGATACATTGCTAATTCTAGCAACTGCTCAACTACAATTTTGTCTAGAAATCTGACGTCAGCACTCACGGTGATAAAGGAACACGTTGCAAAATATTGTGAAACTGTTCTAAACAGGAATGATGTAAACTTATCTTGGTCTATTAAAAATTCAGGGGATGTGATTGACAAAATGAAATCGATTTCTTCGTACGACTTTTCAAATATGTACACCACGCTTCCTCACGATAAGACTAATGATCAATTGTCCAAACTCATTAAATGGTGCTTTAACCGAGAGGGTAAAACTTATATTTGTACATCTGAATCAAAGGGTTTCTTTTCCAGTACAGAATACAAATCATATAAATCATGGACATGTAGTGACCTTTGTATTGCCTTGTCCTTTCTTTTGGACAACATTTATGTAAGATTTGGTGAGAATCTCTACAAGCAGGTTGTAGGGATCCCTATGGGTACTAATTGTGCGCCTCTTGTTGCAGATTTATTTTTATTCACGTATGAAAAAGAATTTATCCAAAATCTTCAAAAACAAAGAAAACATGATGATGTGAAATGTTTCAATGGTACTTCTAGGTACCTGGATGATATCCTTACTATCGACAATCCTGTTTTTGAAAAGTATAAAATTGTCATTTATCCACAGGAACTGACTCTAAACAAGGCGAACGTCACAAACACAGAAACACAATTTTTGGACCTGAATATCAAAATTATTAATGGAGAGATTCATACAAGGGTGTATGACAAAAGAGATGACTTTGGATTCAATATAGTAAATTTTCCCTGGCTTGATGGTGATGTTCCTAGATTACCGTCTTATGGTATCTACATTTCGCAGCTCATCCGGTATGCTAGAGCATGTACTGATGTTTTGGATTTTCATGATAGAAATTTACAAAAAACAAAGAAACTTTTAGGTCAAGGTTTTCGCTTTCACAAACTTGTCAAGACATTCTGGAAATTTTACAAAAATTATTGTCAACTACTTTTGAAATTCGGACCCATACAAGCAACAGAGTATATTACTTTGGGTATTTCGCAACCTGCATTTTATGGTGACATGATCAACAAAATTAGAAGGATCACGGTAGACAGAATTACTATCGAAAATGCGTCAGAATCATCAAACGCCTCTTATACCGTGGATATGATTCTAATGTCACCAGACGGACACTAGGCTTGGTACTTGACCAATCTACAGTCTTGTACCAGCGCATCCTTAATACTTGCACGCTGACTGACTGTGACGACGGGACTCCATGACGGGCCCTGTCCAAACCTCTTTAGAGAAGACAGGGCCCCGACCACCTGTCCTCTCTGAATGTCAGTCGGACTCCTCGGGTGATAACATACATTAGCTCGCTACAGCCGGCAGAGCACAGGTCGTATCACGCATGCCCTCTTTTTATATCAATTTACATATTCATCTGTGTTGCTTTGGCCCCTGCGTCTTTCGGTCTTGTTTGTGTGTGGTCATCTGACAGTGAGGAGGTTGTTTTACACCACAATTGTACGTTCTTCGAGACCTCTGGGTAATCGGAATAGCGGGAGGGTTGTGCGCACGTAATCCAGGATAACCACACCGTCTGCTACTGACGAGGCAGATGGCCGTCCTAAGTCGGCACTGTTTGCCCATTGGTCTCGTTGGTTTATGTGTAGTCATTTGTGTTTTATGTTTTTCTGTGATTTGACGTTCATTGTACTACTGCGTCTCTTTCTGTGCGTGTCATTTTTGTGTTTTAATGTGGGTGTTTTGGGAGGTTGCTGTTGATGCTGCAACTAGGTGTTGTTGGAGATCCCCTCCTTCCTTGATGTCGTGTTTGTTGTTTCTTGTCCCTTTTGTGTCTCTTGCTGTGTATGTTTTCTCTGTGTCTTCACATAGGGTGTTTTTACGTTTTGCTGTTGGTAATGCAACCAGATCTTGTTGGAGATCCCCTTTCTTTTATCTTCATGTAGATTAAAGGTGTACCCGAGGTAAACTAATAAAAATTTGTCTAGTAGGAGTAAATATTTCCTGCTTGTTAGAAATAACACCGAAGTGTTCCAACTCTATACCCTTCAAATTCAATAGCATCATTTAAGACCTGATAAATTTATAGCAAGGACCAGACATGCACGTTTCGGGTACTAAACCCTCGTCAGTGATAATCAGTCTAAACAATGTAAAATGGCCCAAAAGTATGAAAAATATTATGTCCAAAAAATGTACCAAAATACGTAGCAGAATGTTTGGGATATGATGCTACAGGACCCACGTTTTAGAAATTTTAAGAAATTTTGTAACAGATAATTTCAATTGTGTTAAAGAGACAGACGATCAACCGAAGTTGATCGAACTTGGCTACATGTGCCCTCGGGGACTCTTGGTCCACCAGCAGTGACACTCACCAAGTATAGTTCAAATGTTAAACGTCTTCAAATTCAATAGCATCATTTAAGACCTGATAAATTTACAGCATTGACCAGACATGCAAGTTTCGGGTACTAAACCCTCGTCAGTGATCCTCAGTCTAAACAATGTAAATGGCCAAAAAGTATGAAAAATATTATGTCAAAAAAAAGTACCAAAATACGTAGCAGAATGTGTGGGATATGATGCTTTAGGACCCACGTTTTAGAAATTTCAAGAAATTTTGTAACAGAAAAATTCAATTGCGTTAAAGAGACAGACGATCAACCGAAGTTGATCGAACTTGGCTACATGTGCCCTCGGGGACTCTTTGTCCACCAACAGTGACACTCACCAAGTATAGTTCAAATGTTAAACGTCTTCAAATTCAATAGCATCATTTAAGACCTGATAAATTTACAGCATGGACCAGACATGCACGTTTCGGGTAATAAACCTGGCCAAAAAGTATGAAAAATATTATGTCCAAAAAATGTACCAAAATATGTAGCAGAATGGGTGGGATATGATGCTACAGGACTCACGTTTTAGAAATTTCAAGAAATTTTGTAACAGAAAATTTCAATTGCGTTAAAGAGACAGACGATCAACCGAAGTTGATCGAACTTGGCTACATGTGCCCTCTGGGACTCTTTGTCCACCAACAGTGACACTCACCAAGTATAGTTCAAATGTTAAACGTCTTTAAATTCAATAGCATCATTTAAAACGTACATTTTGGTGTACATAATAGGCAAGTATTTCTCGTTTGGTGATGATGACGGCCACTCAATCCAATCCAGAATGTCACTGATCAATCCGGAAAGGGGGATCTGATATGCTTTTATCATATCCCCATAGCGACCGAAGAACTTCCTCAATGATGATTTCAGCAGTTGTGTAATATAACCCTTAACAAGTAGCTTTCTTGCAAGCCGTCTGGCTTTACTGATGAAATCTTCATATTCAGAACATGCCCTGACGTAAGGAGAAATTTTCAAACTAATATATTATGCACCAGACAGGTGTTTCGGATGCTTCCAGTCAAAGTGTTTTTCATAAGCAGCCAAAATTCATTTCAATGGCGCCCTCTGATTTATTTTTGAATCTAAAATTGTGCAATTACGTTACAAAACTTTGCAAGGCTCCAAAATTCCTATAGGGTCGATTCAGTAGCATATCCAAATAAAATCTTTGTTCAAAATAGCTTTGGAGGGATGTTGCTAATATGTTAACCTCCTTCAATTTCGATCTTTTTGAATGAAATGACAAGTTTCCGAAATAGCAAAATAATATATATGATGTCAAATTGATAAAGGGCCTAAATACTATTGTCGCTTACACACAGTCCAGTGAGATCAAATAAGATCATTACTTTGTTAGAGAGTAAGTATCAATCCTATTTTCACTCAACGTTTTGAATACTAGTATCATTTTTCAATCCTATGTGATATAGACCCTTGCAGTTATAATAACTTCCTCAGTATATTGTCATATACATATATGCAGAATCCCACTTATATTTCCATAAAGCGGAAAGAAAACACTTAAAACACTTACCAGCTTCATATTCCAAGTGATGGTGAAATACTTGCATTGCAACTATGGATGTTAAACGTCTTCAAATTCAATCTGATTCATCATATACTTTATATAGAGATCGAATGAGTAGTTCATTATACTATATACGTCGACAGCCAATTCGATGAGAGCAAATTTAATACCAATGTTTCTTTAGTTCAAATATACTGTAGATAGATGAAATGTCATCCGAAATCAGCAACAGTAGAAGTGGTCTGTGGATGGCAAGCACCTTATTCTATCCCCAAAATGATTTGTACCTCATTCAAAAACCAGTAAAACTAAGGGAGAACCAACAGAACAGTAAGCAATTCGATGTTGCAGAAGTGAAACGGGAGAGCGAGATCAGGTGCATGATTGACCAAGCATCTCTTGATTGTTAGCAACACCCGTCACTATGCTCAAAGGACGTTGTCATTTCGGACTTTCACTTGGTTGCGTGATTTTTTTTTTTATCATTTAAACTTCGCAATGACAGTACTCTCCTGAATTCCTTTAGTTGTTTTTCTATTGTATATGGTTTCATCCATACTTTCAATTTACGGTTTTAAGAATTATGGTCCCCCGCTTGTGTGTTTGTCACAAAAATGTCTCATACGTCAAAATCAATGTACCAAATTCAAAAATTAGAGTACAGATGGAAATGTCTTGTCTCGACAAAACGCATATGAAATCCCTATCACTCACCATTTAAAAGTAATGTCCACGGTTAATGTTTGTCACATTTTTTTTTCATATCAATGGAAAGGTCTTGCACATGTGAATTTAATAATTGAAGCCTTATCACTCACCATTCAAGAGTTATGCTCAAAGTTATGGTTTTCCAAAAAGGTCATGGTCAACAATTTTGGTACTCGTGGAAAGGTCTTGTCACAAGGAATAGCTTTATCACTTTCCATCAAAAGTTTTGCCAATGCCTAAAGTTTACCGAGGGTGGGTCTAACTCTAATGTCAAGGGGTAATAAATATTTGTACCAACGGAAAGGTATTGTCACAAAGAAATATTAAAGCCAAATCACTGACCATTTACGAATTACGGCCAATGATAAGATTTTTTTTTCTCAAAAATATGTGAAACTCCACCGTCAGTGTCACAGGGTAAAAAATATTGGTACAAATGGATGTGAAATATAAAAGTCATATCATTCACAATTCACGAGTGACCAAGATCGAAGTTTTTTGTGACTGACAGACGGACACACACATAGAGGGGCAAACATACAAATCTAATTGTTATACCCTTGTCAGTATCTCTATATAAAACCCCCATAGGAAAAATGCCTATAAATTCGAATATTTGACCAAGCGGTCAATATTTACATCAATATTGGCCCTAGGGCAATATTTCAAAAAATATTGACCGATAAACGGTACATCGTTTGTGACGTCACGTCATTGATGACGCTATAAGCTCTACCTATTTTTACGCGCTCTTTTCTCTTATAGAAGAAAATGAACGTAAATACACCGGGCTAATCAGTTTGTTGCTGCAGAATTGATGTAAGGTATAACAAAACAATTATTGACTGGGAATTCGGGCAATATATGATTTGTTGGACCTTCAGACAAAATATAGCCCTCGACCTTCGGCCTCGGGCAATATTTTATCTTCAGGTCCAACAAATCATATATTGCCCTCATTCCCAGTCAATAATTGTATAATATTTCCTCACTTTTGCAGAAGTGGGACACAACTACACCTACTTCATTCATCCAGATACGTTTGCAGTCTCTGTTCTTTGAAACTTCGCCTTACATCATCCATCGTGTTACACACTGATAATAGTATGTTGTGTCTGATCCAAGGTCCAACATTATACAATTATTGACTGAGAATGAGGGCAATATATGATTTGTTGGACCTGAAGATAAAATATTGCCCGAGGCCGAAGGCTATATTTTGTCTGAAGGTCCAACAAATCATATATTGCCCGAATTTCCAGTCAATATTTGTTTTGTTATACCTTACATCAATACTGCAGCCATGAACCGATTAGCCCGGCATGTTTACGTTCATTTTCTTCTATAAGAGAAAGAGCGTGGAAAAATAGGTAGAGCTAATAGCGTCATCAATGACGTGACATCACAAACAATGTACCGTTCATTGGTCAATATTTTTTGAAATATTGCCCTAGGGCCTATATTGATGTAAATATTGACCGCTTGGTCAAATATTCGAATTCATAGGCATTTTTCCTATGGGGATTTTATATAGAGTTAGTGACAAGGGTATAACAATAGAATATATTTCAAGAACCATAAGGAAACTATTATATGACAGGCCTTTGTAACTACTTGTCAAATGCAATGTAAATGTAGTACTTCAATTATCAATTCGGAGTATGTACTGGTGATAAAGCAACTTTTCATGTCCCCGTATAGAAGATCATGGACATACTTTAATCTTAGGAAGTTGACCTATTTTAGGAAATTACACTCTCAGCAATATCTCCATTATTTTTAAGGATAGAATGCTCAAATTTCATAAGTCTATAACTCATGACAAGATAATTTTATGAATACCATTTTTGACCCCATGACCTTGAACTTAATGACTCGCCTCATTTTTTTTTTTTTTTTTAATTTCTGCCAAAAACTTAACCTTGGTCATAACTTTTGAACCATACGAAATACAGCTAGGATGTTTCACATGTGGATTGTCTGCGTAAAGACCTCTCATTTGACAAATGATATTTGACCTGGTGACCTTGGAGTCTGACCTACTGTAAGGAAAACATACTTGCAGAAATATCTCAATCTTAAAAAAATTAGATGTCCATATCTTAATATTTCACATGTGTCTTTCTTGTGACAAGACAATTGTTTGGATACCATAATTTTTTACCCCATGGTCATGACCTTTTTGACTGACCTCAATCAAAATATTTTACCTTGGCCATAACTTTTGAACTACATGCAACTGTTAAAACTTATAAATCACATTTTAATTTGGCCTTGTGCCCATTGAATTTGACCTATTTGATGTAAAAAACTTTGATACTAAGTTTACTGTTATCTTAAAAAATAGAATGTTCACATAAACACCTTTCGTATCTTCCCTTAAACTTACCATCACAAGAGAAGTAACTCTTTCATCCCACAAAAGATAAGTTTTTTAAACAGCATATAACATGGTTTATTAAAATATATATATTTCACATAAAAACAGCAAATAAAGAAGGAATGTGTATATATAAATCATGGAATGTATGACAGCGAACATCACCAAAAGCTCAAGCAGGAATGTATACTGAAAGATGTGCGTAGCTTTGATGTGTATATTACCAAAAATAAATAGTAAACCCAAGAGACAATCATTACTTAAAGCCTTATTTTCATCAATACATGTATGATTAAAGGTTTACTTTTAAAAGTTTACTTAAATTACTTTAATTGTAAACCAGAAGTCTCATTCTCCCCTCCTCTTATTTCTCATAAGAATTATCAATAAGTATGAAATAACTGTTAATTTTAATGTCATTTTCACAAAGGTTTGCTTTTTTGAAGACAAATTCTCAAAAGTAAAAAGCATTCCTCTTACAAATACTACAGGTTTCAAGTATAGCTGTCTCTTTCATTTGCAACCAATACGAAAATTAATATGAATCATTGATACGAATAAATAAATTCATATAAATTTTACTTTCCTCTTCCCCCCAACCCTGAACAGCTACTCCCAACCATAACTTTCGTTGTATTCGTGAATGAAATGACTGTTATGGCAACAACAAGAGTTACATAAATGTAAATGGTTTTCGGAAATGAATGACAAATAAAACCGCATCAATCAGACACCGATTGCACAACCACCATTTTGTAGTACATGTACAATATAATTCAAACGTCCGTAAGAATCTCTATTTTGAACAGTATGCTACATTTATTTGATCAATTTTCTCCTTTGTTTTCTATAGTTAAAATCAAGATTGTCGAACATAAGAGACATAAATTTTCAAATAATCAGTTGAATTTTAAAA